>NW_026847882.1:42390567-42585850 GCF_025583915.1 Anolis sagrei ordinatus | reverse complement strand
GAGCAACTTGCAACTCATGCATTCTCTGGGGAATACTGGAATAAATAACACCTGGAATCACACTGTGTCCAATTCTGGGCACCACAACTGAAGGGAGATGTTGACTCTAAGATGGAATGTGTCCAGGAGGGCAACTAAAATGATCAAAGGTCTGGATGGAAAACAAGCCCTATGAGGAGCAACTTGCAACTCATGCATTCTCTGGGGAATACTGGAATAAATAACACCTGGAATCACACTGTGTCCAATTCTGGGCACCACAACTGAAGGGAGATGTTGACTCTAAGCTGGAATGTGTCCAGGAGGGCAAAGAAATGATCAAAGGTCTGGATGGAAAACAAGCCCTATGAGGAGCAACTTGCAACTCATGCATTCTCTGCGGAATACTGGAATAAACACACCTGGAATCACACTGTGTCCAATTCTGGGCACCACAACTGAAGGGAGATGTTGACTCTAAGCTGGAAGGTGTCCAGGAGGGCAACTAAAATGATCAAAGGTCTGGATGGAAAACAAGCCCTATGAGGAGCAACTTGCAACTCATGCATTCTCTGGGGAATACTGGAATAAACACACCTGGAATCACACTGTGTCCAATTCTGGGCACCACAACTGAAGGGAGATATTGACTCTAAGATGGAATGTGTCCAGGAGGGCAACTAAAATGATCAAAGGTCTGGATGGAAAACAAGCCCTATGAGGAGCAACTTGCAACTCATGCATTCTCTGGGGAATACTGGAATAAATAACACCTGGAATCACACTGTGTCCAATTCTGGGCACCACAACTGAAGGGAGATGTTGACTCTAAGCTGGAATGTGTCCAGGAGGGCAAAGAAATGATCAAAGGTCTGGATGGAAAACAAGCCCTATGAGGAGCAACTTGCAACTCATGCATTCTCTGCGGAATACTGGAATAAACACACCTGGAATCACACTGTGTCCAATTCTGGGCACCACAACTGAAGGGAGATGTTGACTCTAAGCTGGAAGGTGTCCAGGAGGGCAACTAAAATGATCAAAGGTCTGGATGGAGAACAAGCTCTATGAGGAGCAACTTGCAACTCATGCATTCTCTGGGGAATACTGGAATAAATACACCTGGAATCACACTGTGTCCAATTCTGGGCACCACAACTGAAGGGAGATATTGACTCTAAGCTGGAATGTGTCCAGGAGGGCAACTAAATGATCAAAGGTCTGGATGGAGAACAAGCTCTATGAGGAGCAACTGGCAATCCTTGCCAAATTAGGGAGACGTTGACAAACTGGAAAGTATCCAGAGGAAGGTGACTGAAATGATCAAGGGTCTGGAGAACAAGCCCTATGAGGAGTGGCTTCAAGAGCTGGGCATGTTTAGCCTGCAGAAGAGAAGGCTGAAAGGAAACATGTTGAGGGCCATGGATCAAGAGGTGAGGGGAAGTCATACCCAGGAGGGAGCAGGCTTGTGTTCTGCTGCCCTGGAGACAAGGATGCAATGGAGCTTTAAAGGCAACTTTCCTACTTCTTGGCAGAATGGGGTTGGACTGGATGGCCCACAAGGTCTCTTCAAACTACAAGAAAGGAGATTCGATCTGAACATCAGGAAGAACTTCCTGAGTGTGAGAGCTGTTCAGCAGTGGAACTCTCTCTGCCCTGAAGTGTGGTGGAGGCTCTTTCTTTGGAGGCTTTTAAACGTAGGCTGGATGGCCATCTGTCGGGGGTGCTTTGAAGGCAACTTCCTTGCTTCTTAGCAGAATGGGGTTGGACTGGATGGCCCACAAGGTCTCTTCCAACTCTCGAATTCTATAAAATGCATGTTCATATCTTCATTGAAAAGAAGAATGCACGAGAAGAGATCTACCCATGCTTCCTCCCAATGTGGCACTTCTTCTGTTTCCAGGGCAAATTTAACTAAAGTGGACACTTCTATCATGTCTTATATGTTGGCAGGAGACTTGAAGATACACCAACAGTACATATATTCCAGTATATTTTGTACCATAACAAAGACCAAGATGGAGCAATGTAATGTTGGCTCGTCTCTTTCTTTGAAGGCCATTGTGAGGTTGGATGCAATGGCTGGATAGCAAGAACAACAGAGTCCTTCAACCAACCCTCAACCACCTAAATGCTTACTCCATTTTGAAGGTCTACAAAATAAACACAGTTCTGAGAACCTGCAGTAAGCTTGTACTTCACGTCTCGCTTCTTGCAGCCCCTTTCCTCAAGGGCTATGATGTAATCTCACTAAATTACTAAATTGAGGTAATGAGCATTTTCCCCCATGGGTCTTCTGCAATGGGCCCACAGTATCTCTGCGCAAAAATAGTGGTTTTTTTCCTCTGCAAAGCCAAGCACACGGACAGAGAAATCACAGAAGGCCTGGCCTGAGTGATCACAGGGATACTAAGATACCATCTGATGCTTCCAGAACAGTGTTTCTCAACCTTCCTAATGCTGCGACCCCTTAATCCAGTTCCTCAAATTGGGGGGGGGGGGGGGGGGGGGGGGCAACCATAACATTATTTTTGCTGCTACTTCACAACAGTAATGTTGCTCCAGTTAGGTAAATCTCTGATTCATTGGACCAAATTTGGCACAAATACCCAACACACCCAAATTTGAATACTGGTGAGGTTGGGTGGGTTGATTTTGTCATTTGGGAGTTGTAGTTGCTGGGATTTATAGTTCACCTACAGTCAAAGAGCATTCTGAGCTCCACCAATGATGGAATTGAACCAAACTTGGCACACAGAACTCCCATGACCAGCAGAAAATACTGGAAGAGTTTGGTGGGCATTGACCTTGAGTTTGGGAGTTGTAGTTCACCTACATCCAGAGAGCACTGTGGACTCAAATAATGATGGATCTGGACCAAACTTGGCACGAATATTCGATATATCCCAATGTGAACACTGGTGGAGCTTGGGGAAAAGAGACCTTGATATTTGGGAGCTGTAGTTGGTGGGATATATAGTTCACCTACAATCAAAGAGCATTCCGAACCCCACCAACGATAGAATTGGGCCAAATTTCCACACAGAACCCCCATGCCTTGAATGGACTCACCCTCCAACCTTGCATGCTCTCCCTTGCCCGCACTCCTTCTTTGGAAGCTTTTAAGCAGAGGCTGGATGGCCATCTGTCAGGGGTGATTTGAATGCAATATTCCTGCTTCTTGGCAGGGGGTTGGACTGGATGGCCCATGAGGTCTCTTCCAACTCTTTGATTCTATGATTCTATGATTCTACATGCACATCACACTGCCATGTGCTGAGCACGTACGCACTTGGAGTCTCAGGAACAGCCCTCCCCTTGGCTGAGAGGCTGAGAGGCCAGCCAATCACAGCAGGAGGGGGGATTTTGGTGGGAGGAATCACTGCCTGTTTCCAAAAAGGAACTATAGGTGAACTATATATCCCAGCAATATATCCCAGCAACCTGTTTCCAAAAAGGAAGAGAAAGACAGGTGGAGAGATCTTCAGCCTTCTCTGCAAAAGGAGTTCCTAAGTCCATCAGAAATATGTGTTTTCCGTTGGTCTTTGGTGACCCCTCTGAAACCCCCTTGTGACCTCCCCAGGGGTCCCAACCCCCAGGTTGAGAAACGCCCCTTTATTATATTATGATATTATTAGTATTATTATATTGTATTACAAAGTTGTGAGGTTTTGAGCAACTTTGGAGACTCAGGGCGGCTTACAAAAGCAAGGCACAATTCGATGCCCGCATCACACAACAGCAATAAAACAAAATAACATCAATTAACAATTAACAACAATTCTTGCATTACAACCATAAAACCAATACAAACCAATTTCTCCTCACTGACGGTCAGCGTTTGCTATCTGATAGTTCAAATTCCAATTCCACAATTGCCAGTCCTGTCAGTCCTATTCGTCTGGTTGTCCTTAATTAGTTGTCAGATTGCCCAAAGGCCTGGTCCCACAACCACGTCTTTACCTTCCTCCTGAAGGAGAGGAGGGATGTTGATGCCCTAATTTCCCCCGGGAGTGAGTTCCACAGGTGAGGGGCCACCACTGAGAAGGCCCTGCTCCTCGTCCCCACCAACCTCACTTGTGATAGCGGTGGGGTCAAGAGCAGCCCCCCCCCCCAGATGATCTCAAATTCCAGGGTGGGACGTAGAGGGAGATACGTTCGGACAGATACACTGGACCGGAACCGTACAGGGTTTTGTAGGTCAAAACCAGCACCTTGAATTGTGCTCGGAACTGAATCGGCAGCCAGTGGAGCTGACACAGCGGGGGGGGGGGGGGTGCTCCCTGTATGTCGCTCCGGTGAGCAATCTGGCTGAAGTTTCCGAACAGTCTTCAAGGGCAACCCCATGTAGAGTGCATTGCAGTAGTCTATTCGGGATGTAACAAGAGTGTGGACCACTGTGGCCAGATCAGACTTCCCAAGGTACGGGCGCAACTGGTGCACAAGTTTTAATTGTGCATAAGCTCTCCTGGCCACTGGTTCCAGGCTCAGCGATGAGTCCAGGATCACTCCCAAGCTGTGAACCTGTGTCTTCCGGGGGAGTGCAACCCCGTTCAGCACAGGCTGTATCCCTGTATCCATGCTGGCCACATGACCTTGGAGGTGTCTACAGAGAACGCTGGCTCTTTGGCTTAGAAATGGAGATGAGCATCATAGTCCCAGAATCAGGGCACGAATAGAATTAACGTCATGGGGAAGGGGAAACCTTTACCTTTAGCTCATGATTGAGATCTGAGACGGAGAGGTGTTAGTGACCCTCCTTTTTGCTGAGCAGCATTGCATCTGTGGGGAAAGGCTGTTTATGGACGGCACCGTTCAGGAAGACCTGTTTACCCAAGGTGCCGTGCCGGTAGACAGTCTCCACCTGCCTTTATTGGTGGAACAATTAAGGCTGAGCTCTCCCTGGCGGAACATCCCTGGCGCAGGGTGGCATTAATAATTCATGGCAAAGCAGCTCCTTTGCAATAGGGAGAAGTCTGCTTTTTTCTATGGTGAGTGAAGTGGCGCTTCTAGTGAGAGCTATTTCCATCCACCTTCCTTCGGCGTGTGCTGCAGAGGAACTCCGGAGGAGGGAGCGTGAGCGATGGAGAAAAGGGGGCAGGCGCATTCTCGAAAAGGAGACACCAGTTTCCCCCCAGCCCCACTCATTTGCACAACAGAGAAGATTCTGTCACTTTTAAGGGCATTTTTTGCATTTGTGAAAGCAGATTTTAACAAACTACCCTCACTGCTGCCATATTGCAAATACTCTAGAACGGCAGTTCTCAACCCCTGGGGTGTCAGAAGGGTCACCAAAGACCATATGAAAATACAGTATTTTCTATTGGTCATGGGGGTTCTGTGTGGGAAGTTTGGCCCAATTCTATCCTTGGTGAGGTTCAGAATGCTCTTTGGTTGTAGGTGAACTATACATCCCAGCAACTATACCTCCCAAATGTCAAGGTCTATTTTCCCCCAAACTCCACCAGTGTTCACATTTGAGCTTATTAAGTATTTCTGCCAATTTTAGTCCAGATCCACCATTGTTTGAGTCCACAGTGCTCTCTGGATGGAGGTGAACTACAATTCCAACCTCGAGGTCAATGCCCACCAAACCCTTCCAGTGTTTTCTGTTGGTCATGGGAGTTCTGTGTGCCAAGTTTGGTTCAATTTCATTGTTGGTGGAGTTCAGAATGGTCTTTGATTGGAGGTGAACTATACATTCCAGCAACTACAACTCCAAAATGTCGAGGTCTTTTCCCCCCAAACTCCATCTGTGTTTACATTTGAGCATATTGAGTACTCATGCCAAGTTTGGTTCAGATCCATCACTGTTTTGAGTCATCAGTGCTCTCTGGATGTAAGTGAACTACAACTCCAAAACTCAAGGTCAATGTCCACCCTTCCAGTATTTTCTGTTGGTCATGGGAGTTCTGTGTGCCAAGTTTGGTTCAATTCCATCATTGGTGGAGTTCAGAATGCTCTTTGATTGTAAGTGAACTATA
The DNA here is from genome assembly GCF_025583915.1 of Anolis sagrei ordinatus. Taxonomy (NCBI): domain Eukaryota; kingdom Metazoa; phylum Chordata; class Lepidosauria; order Squamata; family Anolidae; genus Anolis; species Anolis sagrei. The sequence goes on along the minus strand of NW_026847882.1, from coordinate 42,579,887 downwards.
AATCCCTTCAATTACAACTCCCAAATACCAAGATCTATTTTCCCCAATCTCCACCAGTGTTCACAACTGGGCATATTGAATATTAGTGCCAAGTTTGGCTCAGATCAATCATTGTTTGAGTCCACAATGCTCTCTGGATGTAGGTGAACTACAACTCCCAAACTCAAGCTCAATGCCCATCAAACCCAATTTTTCTGTTGGTCATGGGCGTTCTGTGTGCTAAGTTTGGTTCAATTCCACCATTGGTGGAGTTCAGAATGCTTTTTGATTGTAGGTGAACTATAACTCCCAGCAACTACAACTCCCAAATGACAAAATCAATCCCTCTGCAGCCTCACCAGTGTTAAAATTTGGGTGCATTGGGAATTTGTGCCAAATTTGGTCCAGTGAATGAAAATACATCCTGCATATCAGATATTTACTTGATGATTCATAACAATAGCAAAATGACAGTTGTGAAGTAGCAACGAAAATAATGTGACGGTTGGGGGTCACCACAACATGAGGAACTGTATTAAGGAAGGAAGGAAGGAAGGAAGGAAGGAAGGACAAAAAGGAAGGAAGGAGAAATAAAGAAAGAAGGAAGCAAGGAAGGAAAGAGAAAAAAGAAGGAAGGAAGGAAGGAAGGAAGGAAGGAAGGAAGGAAGGAAGGAAGGAAGGAAGGAAGGAAGGAAGGAAGGAGAAAAAAGGAAGGAAGGAAGGCAGGAGAAATAAAGAAAGAAGGAAACAAGGAAGGAAAGAGAAAAAGGAAAGAACGAAGGAAAGAGAAATAAAGAAGAAAGGAAGGAAGGAAAGAGAAAAAGYAAGGAAGGAAGGAAGAAGAAAAAGAAAGGGAMGGAGGGAGGYAGYYAGGAAAAATAAAGAAGGAAGGAAGGAAGYAAGGAAGGAAAAAAGAAYGGAAGGAAGGAAGTAAAGAGAGAAATAAAGACAGAAGGAAGGAAAGAAGTAAAGAGAGAAAGAGAGAGAGAGAGAGAGAGAGAGAGAGAGAGAGAAAGAAAGAAAGAAAGAAAGAAAGAAAGAAAGAAAGAAAGAAAGAAAGAGAAAAGCTAYAACTTCTATCAATGTGGCCATCTTGGCTATTGGAAACATTTGTTGTTGTTTAGCATTAGGAAGGTTGAGAACCACTGCCCCATGGGATTGAGGTGGAAGCACTCTGAGACATCTTCCTTCGTTTTCTATCTAGGGATCGGCATCAACGTTGCATGCGCCTTCATATCTGCATGTGAGCATCTAAGCCCAAGGCCTTCTGTGATGTGGGGATGGTGTCTTCTGCCCCCCTGCTAAGCCAGGCACAGCCAGATTCATCACGATCCATTAATAACAGCCAACAACCCACGGAGGGAAAAGTACCTTAATAACAGGTTAAAGGTAACAAGTCCTGGAGACCGAGAGAACGCAGCATACAAACACAGTGTACCGGGGGACGGCTTAGGCTCAAAGAACTCCTACTCAACTGGCAGATCAATTAAGTCTATCCCTATCAGAAAGAGGCAACGGAAAGGTCACGGAAGAAGCTTCTCTCCTTCCACATCACCTGGCACGCAAACTGGGCAAATTCTATAGCCGAATGTCAGCTAATTCCGAGCCTCCATCCCCTGAGAAGAAAGCAAGGGCGAGAGGACAACAATATATTTGAGTTCCTGTCCGATTAGTACTCGTAATGGACAATTCATACTGTTGTCAAACAGCCTATTAAGAAGGGAAAAAGTATTCCCAATTATTGCTTTCCAGGTCAGAGAAAAGGTTTCCTAACTGTCACAAAAGCCTTACGGGAAGAATATCAGTTGTAAAGTTTCCACCCAGCATTTGAACATCTGAATTTTTCTGGGCAACAAAAGAATACAAAAATCCATGTGCTTTTTTGTTACAGTAAGTTGTAAAAGAATCAACATCAAGTGTGTGTGTTAAAGAAAACCTTATGCTGTTAATCATTATGTGCAGCTGCTAATCTAGGTCAGCTAGCAAGTTTGAGCCACATCCGGTGGGGTGTAACTGTATGTGTTTTAGAATACAGTTTAGCTTTTGCTCTGAGGAGCTTATGCTCACAGCATTTTGCGCTGCTCATCTAAAGGAAGGTGACGAAGCCATGCTCTTTGCATTCTGCATTTCAGAATGCTCTTTGATTGTAGGTGAACTATAAATCCCAGCAACTACAACTCCCAAATGACAAAACCAATTTGTGTAACTGTATGTGTTTTAGAATACAGTGTAGCTTTTGCTCTGAGGAGCTTATGCTCACAGCATTTTGCGCTGCTCATTTGAAGGAAGGTGATGAAGCCATGCTCTTTGCATTCTGCATTTCAGAATGCTCTTTGATTGTAGGTGAACTATAAATCCAAGCAACTACAACTCCCAAATGTCAAGGTCTATTTTCCCCACACTTCACAAGTGTTCACATTTGGGCATATTGGGTATACATGCCAAGTTTGGTCCAGATTGTCATATGTTCTGCAGTTGATGGTGCTTGGTGATGGAAGGGTTAATGTAAGTATTAGTTCTAAAGGGTTGAGTAATCTGTAAGTATGAGTTCATGGGTGAAAGCAATTAAGGGTGGAGGTATGCAAGAGATAGGTTGCAGCTGGGTGTTTGTGGATATAAGGAGCGAGCCTTGGAAGTGATATTTGGGAGAAAAGTATTGTCATATTTTGGTGGTGGATGCTGCTGGTTTCCCCCCAGGTCTGTTGCTCACCCCACTTCCTGGATTCGAACAGCTGACCTGTTGGTCAGCAGTTCTGCTGACACAAGGGTTTAACCCATTAAGCCACTCAGAGTACTGGAAAGGTTTTCCCGACATTACGTCTAGCTGAGTCCAACTCTGGAAGGTGGTGCCCATCTTCATTTCTAAGCCGAAGAGCCGGCGTTGTCCATAGACGCCCCCAAGGTCATGTGGGTGGCATGACTGCATGGAGCATCATTACCTTCCTGCAGAAATGGTACCTATTGATCTACTCACATTTGCATGTTTTCCAACTGCTAACTCCCGCTGTTAGCCACAGCTTCTGCCAACCTAGCAGTTCGAAAACACGCAGCAGTATTAAGGACCTAATTTTTCAAAACCAAAGCCAAGCCCGACTGCGTTGTTCCATGATGAGCTCAGGTCAACCACTAGATGGTGCAGAAAGATCAAGCTGCAGCGCAGCGTCTCGCCCAAGAGGACTGAAAAGGCTGCGGCTGAATGTGGCCGGCCCTTTTGGCAAACGCAGTCGCAGCAACAGACCGGCAAAGGCTCGGCCAAGCTTTTCCAGCAGACAAAGAGAAATGCAAGGGCAAACGCATCCGAGACACCTCCTCTGGGCATGCTGTGGCTGCTGCGAGCGTAGTGCCTGCGTTTTGCAAAATAACATCTGCAGAACCATATCAACAAATTATTCTTTGTCCTATTCAGAGGGAGCAAGCGTGCTCTCTCTGTCTGTATTGTCTGATAGGCAGACGTTGGCAACGGCAGGCTCTTTGGAAACTGCCGCAACGAAAGATGCCCCTCTGGATCTCAGCAAATTTTCTGCGCAATTATTTAATGTGCCGAACCTTGTGGCAGCTAGAACAAGCTGTACCGAGAGTGGCAGGCGCGCCTCCATGTGCCACCCCAGCAAGCCACAGCTGCTTATTATGCAGCTTGTCCCAGTTCTGAGGCTGTGGCAAGCAGTGAAAAGACAGAGCAGCCTTTGTAACGAACAGCGAGAAAGGATGGAGGGATGTCTCCATCCCAGGCTAGAAAACCAGGGAGAGATCGGGACCTGGTAGGGTGCAAGTCTTCCAGCACGTCTGAACACAGACTGCAGATAATCCTCCAGATCCATCTTGCCATATCTGTGCTGGTACGGCTGTACCAGGAGCTCCAACTTTATTTTCTTTCTGTTATCTGTTTGCAGTCATAGGGCAGGCCTCCTGTCCATCATAATTAAGCTTTGGTTCCGCCACTTGTTCAGGGCTCTGGGAGGGAAAGGAGCCATTTTTGGGCAGTCTCACATAAGGAAGCTGAACTATAGGACGCAGACCAGCTCGTCCCGTAGAAAAGCTTCTTTTCTCAAGAACATCCGGGGAAACAGAAAGAAGAAATTCCAGGGAAAATGTCCCAAGGCTCTGGCTGAGAGCTCACAGCCTCTCAGCCTCACAGCAATCAGAGGGGGGAAAACCCTGAGGTTTTCAAAGAATTCTCCGAGGGAGGACAGCACTACAGATCCACGGAACTCCATCTGAAATACACGGAACTCCATCTGAAATACAAGCCTCGGCTGGTAGGTCTACTCAATACCCAGACACATTCGGAATCGGTAGTAGGACCCACACCGATGAGGCATAGATAGTAAACAGCCTGGGAGAGGTTAAAAAGGGTTTTTCCTACAGAGAAAGTTTAGTTAATTACAGCCAGGTGCCAGTCCATTGAGGACTAGACTAAGAAAGCCTTGAAGTATTGTTTGAACCATTGAAGATTTGTTGTTTGTTCCATAATAAAGACTTTGTTGTATCCCAGATTCTAAAGACCATTACTTCAGAAAAATCCCTGAGAACCTCTCTTTGAGGCACCCTGGCTTCCCGCTGGGCTTAAAGTATACGTCCTCTAGAAAAGACAGCTGTTACAGGTCCAGCATGCAACAGAGCAATACCTTTTCCTCGGGTAGTATGAACCAGACAATACACTCAGTTTTGTTTTCTGAGGGCCCATCCAGACAATGTCTTTATTCCAGGAGTTACCACAACAAACAGGGGAGGGTCCAGACGCCGTTCCCTGTAAACATGTAAACAATCCCTACAAAAGGCAAAAAAACATGAGATTTCCAGATGCAGAAATATCATGGTTTTAAGCCAAATATGCGGATCTTCGCATGTCGGAAATTGCAGGATTTTAAAAAATCTGGGTTTGTTCCCAGGTTTTAGATGTTTGTTCCTGATTGGTTGGATCCTAAAAAGAAGGTGGCACTTGAGTAGAAGACAAAAGCTTTGTTTGTGTGCCAGAAATTTCATGAAATGTGGGAAGGGCACACTTTCTCTGGTCTGGACAAAGAATGGTTCTTTTGCAGTGATTCGCTGCAGTGATTCTCCGCATGTTCGCATCTTGAGGTTTAAAAAAACAAAACAAAACACCAACGTTTGCAGCAAAAGTCCCACGACGGCTATCTTTGGAGCCTCGAAATCTTGCATCAGGTCTAGACAATGGAGGCAGAAATCCTCAGACCAACAGGTCCGTAGGTGGACTTCTTCTGAAGTCCCGGGATTTTTTGCTCTTGTTTAAAATCCGTGATTTTATGCTGTCCGGAAGCGCCCTAAGACATGGAACCCAGAGTGCAGTTTTCCTTCCCCCTCAAATATACCTTTTTCAGAGTTTTATCATTTTATGTCTTGCATTTGGCCTGCCCATTATGTTATTTTGCACTGGGGTGTTTTTGTGTGTGTGTGTCATGTCAGAAGCGACCTGAGAAACTGCAAGTCGCTTCTGGTGTGAGAGAATTGGCTGTCTGCAAGGACGTTGCCCAGGGGATGCCCGGATGGTTAGGTGTTTTATCATCCTTGTGGGAGGCTTCTCTCATGTCCCCGCATGAGGAGCTGGAGCTGATAGAGGGAGCTCATCCGCCTCTCGAACCTGTGACCTGTCAGTCTTCAGTCCTGCTGGCACAGGGGTTTAACCTACTACGTCATCAGGGGCTCCTGTACTGTGTATCTTACCTGAATATTTGATTTTATTTTTAACGACTCTAAAGCCGAACCCCTGGAGCAACGGGAGAGGCAATCCCCAATTCCCAACCCATTTCACTGATTCTAGCCCCTTGCATCATCCTTTCGTAACTACCACTAGGAAGAGGATGGTTCCTTGAGCAAGACTGCCAGCCGTGAATTAAAATTCCAGTTGGCAAATGTCTCACAAATTGTCACAGCAAGTCACATTTTCGCCTACTCTGCAGACTCTCTCTTGCTCTCTCTCCCTCTGGAAACTGAAGAAGCCTGCAACGCGAGCTTCTTCTACGGCATTTCAAGTCTAGAGTAAAATGTGGGGAGGAGTCTTTACTGCTCCACAGTCATTCAACAGCCAAAGTAAGGAGCAAGATTGTGCCATTACATAATGAAAGAAACCTCTTCAGCCAGAGGGGAAAGACCAACGTGGAACAAAGAGACCCAAAATGAGGACATGGGGTTGGAGACAAATGGGGTTATGTATGAAACCCAAATTAAGGGCTTTGTCTTAAGCAAGGAACCTGTTTTAGCAGCCCCTCCTACTTCCGCATGCATTTGAGATGCCTATACATCAAGGGCAGAATACTGGAGTGTTGGACCATAGCTGAAGAAACTGGGATTACAACCCCATGCTTCCTAACAGACCTCAGTCCACACTCTCGTTACATCTAGGATAGACTACTGCAACGCACTCTACATAGGGTTGCCTTTGAAGACTGCTCGGAAGCTTCAAATAGTCCAACGAGAGGCAGCCAGGTTAATAACTGGGGCATACAGGGAGCATACAACTCCCATGTTACGCCAGCTCCACTGGCTGCCAGTTTGCTACCGGGCACAATTCAAAATGCTGGCTTTGGCCTATCAAGCTTAAACAGCCCCGGCCCAATTTACCTGTCCAAACGCATCTCCCTCTATGTACCATCACGGAGATTAAGATCCTCCGGGGAGACACTGCTTTCCGTCCTGCCATTGTCACAGGCACAATTGGTGAGGACGAGAGACAGAGCCTTCTCGGTGACTGCCCCCCCTGGCTATGGAACTATGGAGTGTTGAATGTATTGTCAAAAGCTTTCATGGCTGGAACCACTGGATTGTTGTAGGTTTTTCGGGCTCGCTGGCCAAGTTCTAGAAGCATTATCTCCTCACGTTTCGCCTGCATCTATGGCAAGCATCCTCAGAGGTTGTAAGATCTGTTGGAACTAGGAAAAGGTTTATATATCTGTGGAATGGCCAGTGTGGGACAAAGGACTCTTGTCTGCTGGAGCTAGGTGTGAATGTCAGGAGAGAATGCCTCTAGACCATGGCCATATAGCCCAAAAAAAGCTACAACAACCCTATGGAGTGTTGGACCATAGCTGAAGAAACCAGGATTGCAACCCCCATGCTTCTCAAGAGACCTCAGCCCACCTATTATGTCTCAATCTTGAGAGATGGACATCCAATATCTAAAGTTTTCCAAAGAAACCAAGTCCACCACCCTTTGAGGCATTCCACTCCCACACAACTCTTAGAGTCACGAAGTTCTTCCTAACGTTCAGGTGGAACCGGTTTTGTTGCAATCTGAATCCCTTTCTTGGTTCACTTTGCTTTCTGGAACAGCCAAAAACCATCTTATACATCACTACTTCTTAAATGTGGGTCCTGACTCCAAATAGGGTCCCCTGAGCTCAATGTTGGGGTCACAAAGGTAGCAAAAGGTTTCTGAATTGCAATGAATTCCAATACAGTGGACTCTGCAGAAAATGCTCCAGCTGTACTCCACAAAAAGAAGAATCAGATTCAAGTCAAACGCGGAGACAGAGACAGGGTTTGTAGTCACCTACAAATGTGAGAGCTGGACCATAGGGAAGGCTGAGCGAAGGAAGAGAGATGTTTTTGAACTGTGGTGTTGGAGGAAAGTTCTGAGAGTGCCTTGGACCGCGAGAAGATCCAACCAGTCCATCCTCCAGGAAAGAAAGCCCGGCTGCTCATTGGAGGGAAGGATATTAGAGGAAAGATGAAATACTTTGGTCACATCATGAGGAGACAGGAAAGCTTGGAGAAGAGTATGATGCTGGGGGAAATGAAAGGAAAAAGGAAGAGGGGCCAACTGAGGGAAAGATGGATGGATGGTCTCCTTGAAGTGAAAGGTTTGATCTTGAAGGAGCTGGGGGTGGCCACAGCCAACAGGAAGTTCTCACCTGGGCTGGTCCATGAGGTCATGAAGAGTTGGAAACGACTAAACAAATAAACAACAACAAATGTTTCCAATGGCCAAGATGGCCACATTGATAGAAGCTCTAGCTTTTATTTATTTATTTATTTATTTCTCTCTTTCCTTCCTTTTTCTCTTTCTTTCTTTCCTTCCTTCCTTCTTTTTTATTTCTCTCTTTCCTTCCTCCCTTTCTTTTTCTCCTTCCTTCCTTTCTCTTCTCTCTTTCCCTTTCTTTCTTTTCTTTCCTTCCTTCTTCCTTCCTCTTCTTCTCCTTCCTTCTTTTCCTTTCTTCCTTCCTTCCTCCTTTTTTTCTTCTCCTTCCTCCCTCCTTCTTCTTCCTTCTTTCTCCTTCCTTCCCTTCCTTCCTTCTTCCCTCCCTTCCTTTTTCCTTCCTTCTTCTTTCCTTCCTTTTTCTCTTTTCTTCTTCCTTCCTTCTCCTCTCCTTCCTTCCTTCCTTCCTCCTTCCTTCCTTTTTCTCCTTCCTCTTCTTTTTTCCTTCTTCCTTCTTCCTCCTTTCCTTCCTTCTTCTCCTTCCTCTTCCTCCCTCCTCCCCTCCCTCCCTCCCTCCCCCCTCCTTTCCTCCTTCCTTCCCTTCCTTCCTTCCTTCCTTCCTTCCTTCTTTCTTTCTTTCTTTCTTTCTTTCTTTCTTTCAAATCCCACAGCAAAAATGCTGCAGTGCATCGCAAGGCACAAAAGCAGTGAGTCTCGAGATGAAAGCCAGCACATTTCTCCTCTGGGCGCATTATGTACCCCACAGCGCCCACCCCCTCCCTGCCGACAACAGGCCCATTCCCCCCGGGCACCATGCCCTCTAAGAACCGATTCTTTAATAAGCAAGCTAATTTCGTCCTTTCTCCAGAGACTGTGGCATCAACTTTTCTTTTTGAGGTTTGCTGACTCTCGGAATACATTTTTAGCGCGGGCGGCGGATGAGAGCCTGCAAAGCATCCTACTGGGTCATTGCAAGCCATTAAAATTCCAGTGGTCTACCGCAGCAGAACCAGCCAAATCGTATGCGCCGAGGCTAGAGATTGCGTTTCAGAGGCTCCACAAAGAAGAGACACAACAGTGGACCCGATCCATTGGGGACACTGAAGAAAGGCACGTTCGCCGTGCAATTGGGGTGTTTGCATAAGGGAGATGAATCGTGTCCGCTGTTTTCCTCCTTCCTTCGTCTCCCAGCCTGAGGGTGGTTGGGAAGAGAGAAAAGCAATCATTCCCCTCATCTGTCATTTAGTGCGCTCACCACAGCTCTCCAAACAAGGCAAACGCAGCACATTTTGAAACAACAGCAGCCATACATCAGAGCAACCCAGAACAACAACAACAACAACACAAAAAGGCAGTCAATCAACATAGCTTTGGGCTGGGAAGCAAATCCTAACGAGGTGGGGTTTTTGATTTTTCAGGGAGTGGTGATGGAGGGCTTTCCAACATGGATAGGCTACCTTACTGATGTGGAGATGGTTGCCTTGTTCCAATTTAGATTTAATTATAGAGCCGGCCCGAGGGGAGAAGATAGAGATCTATATATAGTCCGCATCTGTATGGCAAAGAACGCAAGCTAACCAAATGCAAACAAAGGAACACAAGAATGGAATCAAGAACCGGCCAGCCTCACACCAAGGCACGCAGACCAAAACAATTTGGAGAACGTATTGGCGAAGGTTTTCATGGCCAGAATCATTGGGTTGTTGTAGGTTTTTCAGGCTGTCAGGCCCAGGGAGAGAAAAACAGTTGAAAAACATATTTTCTTGAGTTGTTTTAGGGTTTTTCGGACTGTATGGCCATGTTCTAGAAGCATTCTCTCCTGACGTTTCGCCTGCATCTGTGGCAGACATCCTCAGAGGTTGTGAGGTCTGTTGGAAACTAAGGAAATTGGGTTTATGTATCTGTGGAAGGTCTAGGGTGGGACCTGGCATGCAAATGTCAGCGTGCTGGAAGAAGGCAAAGACCACCAGCATTGAATCAATGGTCCTCCGCCACCAACTCTGCTGGACCGGCCATGTTGAAAACCAAAGTGCTGTTCCAGCAGTCACCAGCCAATCCCTTTCCAATGCCAGAGATACAGCTTAATGGTGTAACATTAGAAAATGTTGACCATTTCCGCTCCCTTGGCAGCCACCTCTCCACCAAAGTCAACATCGACACCGAAATACAACACCGCCTGAGCTCTGCGAGTGCAGCATTTTTCCAAATGAAGCAGAGAGTGTTTGAGGACCGGGACATCCGTAGGGATACCGAGGTGCTTGTTTATAAAGCTATTGTCCTCCCAACCCCCCCCCGGCCGGCCCACACCCCCCGTGAACCCGGTCGCCCGCGAGTGCAGCATTTTTCCAAATGAAGCAGAGAGTGTTTGAGGACCGGGACCGGAGCACTAGAGACATAGCTAGTGAGGAGGTAAAAGTCCCAAGTAAAGGATATGTAGATAGATGAAACATCGTTTGGAATCAAGTCAAAATCTCGTCCTTGTTTCATGGAAGCTTTGCTTGGAAAATTCATGTTTTAAGTGCCTTTGTTTCATGGTTTTGATTCTTGGATTTTATGCTTTTATATTCATGCCTTGGATTCATGTTTCCTGATTTCTTGCATTTTATTTGGGAAGTGGTCACTTTGTTTTTATGGACTTTGCTGGACTATTACCCTAGACTACTTTGCTCCTGCTTATCTTCCTACCTAATTGGATTTACTTATTTCTTTAAAGTGTTTTTTACTTTATTGCTTTTTAATTATCTTCAATAAAATGATTGTTTCCCATCCAGCGGTGTGGTGCTTAAAGTCAGAGGGCTTTTCCTGTCCTGGAGTGCAACAAAGCCATTGAAATCCACAAGCGTGTGGACAATTTCAATAGAAAGGAAGAAACCATGAAAATGAACAAAATCTGGCTACCAGTATGTAAAAAAACTCTAAAATTATAACAGTAAATAAAAAACAAAACTCAAACACAGGGGAACTCCAGACAAGAAAAAGTTGTCACTTTGTTTTTATGGACTTTGCTGGACTACTTTGCTCCTGCTTATCTTCCTACCTAATTGGATTTACCTATTTCTTTAAAGTGTTTTTTTTTTACTTTACTGCTTTTTAATTATTTTCAATAAAAGGATTGTTTCCCATCCAACGGTGTGATGTTTAAAATCAGAGGGCTTTTCCTGTCCTGGAGTGCAACAAAGCCATTGAAATCCACAAGCATGTGGACAATTTCAATAGAAAGGAAGAAACCATGAAAATGAACAAAATCTGGCTACCAGTATGTAAAAAAACTCTAAAATTATAACAGTAAATTAAAAAAACAAAACTCAAACACAGGGGAACTCCAGACAAGAAAAAGTTGTCACTTTGTTTTTATGGACTTTGCTGGACTATTACCCTGGACTACTTTGCTCCTGCTTATCGTCCTACCTAATTGGATTTACCTATTTCTTTAAAGTTTGTTTTTTTTACTTTTATGGACTTTGCTGGACTTTTACCCTGGACTACTTTGCTCCTGCTTATCTTCCTACCTAATTGGATTTACTTATTTCTTTAAAGTGTATTTTACTTTATTGCTTTTTAATTATCTTCAATAAAAGAATTGTTTCTCATCCAACGGTGTAGTGTTTAAAGTCAGAGGGCTTTTCCTGTCCTGGAGTGCAACAAAGCCATTGAAATCCACAAGCATGTGGACAATTTCAACAAAAAAAGGGGGGGGGGGACCATGAAAATGAACAAAATCTGGCCACCAGGTATGTAAAAAAAAAAAACTCTAAAATTATAACAGTAAATTAAAAAAAAACTCGAACACAGGGAACTCCAGACAAGAAACAATCAGGGACAGCTAATCACCTCTCAAGAAAGGAATTTCCCAGGCAGTAACAAGCCACACCTAAAAACTGTCAGGCCATAAAATGCTGAAACTTTCACACCTGCCTCCAACAGACAAGAGTTCTTTCTCCCGTCCTGGACATTATTCCACAGATATATAAACTCAATTTTCCTAGTTTCTAACAAACCTCGAAATCTCTGAGGATGCCTGCCATAGATGTAGGCGAAACGTCAGGAGAGAATGCTTCTAGAACATGGCCATGCAGCCCGAAAAACCTAAAACGACCCTACAACAATTTGGAGAGCCCTCATTATTGCAATTTGCTTTGGAGAGAGCAAGAAGCAGGCTATGGCTCATCCCTCCCAGCCCTCTTTCTGGAAAGACAAAGAGCATCTCTCGGGGAAAGCTTGTGAATATTCATGAGATGCGTCCTCCTCCTCCTCCACAGGTGTATTCTCACTTAAAGAGGGAACTGTCTGCCGGGTGACGATGGCTTTCATCTCAGGCTTCTGCCTCCCCAACAAACCCGACTCCGACTCCTCCTCCGCCAGAATCCCCACATTGCAAAATTAGCTCTCTCGGCAGCCAGGGAAGACTAGTTTTCGTACATCTCGAGGTTGCCATCGTAACCTAGAGATAAAGACGTGACAGCCATGCAAAGCAAAAGGAGGCAGCTTCAGAAAAAAGCCTTGGGGCGCGGGGGGGGGGGGGAATATCACATGTAAGATGGCTGCTCATTCATTCAGGAACTCTGTGTCTAAGAAAGAGTCCCGTGACATTAACAGGGTATTGATCCTGGCAGCAATTGATTGTGCAGATGCCACGCTATAGGTTTTCCAGAAATAGTCCACCTGCTCCTGGGATCGAGCTATCATCTTCTAGGAAAAGGGCTAATCACCTGCAATGATAAGATCTATGAAGCCCCAGGTCGGCATAAGCACCCAACTGTCAGCCCAGTATACTGTTTACCTAATTCAGGAACTCTGTGTCCAAGAAAAAGTCCTCTGACAATAACAGGGTATTGACCAGTTTGAAGCCCCAGGTCGTTGCGAGCACCCAACTGCCAGCCCAGCTTACTGTTTACCTAATTCAGGAACTCTGTGTCCAAGAAAAAGTCCCAGTGACATTAACAGGGTATTGATCCTGGCAGCAATTGATTGTGCAGATGCCATGCTATAGGTTTTTCAGAAATAGTCCACCTGCTCCAGGGACTGAACCATCATCTTCTAGGAAAAGGGCCGGGCTTTAGCACAGCTGGTAATCACCAGCAATGATATCTATGAAGCCCCAGGTTGGCATAAGCACCCGACTGTCAGCCCAGCTTACTGTTTACCTAATTCAGGTACTCTGTGTCCAAGAAAAAGTCCTGGTGACCTTAACAGGGTATTGACCAGTTTGAAGCCCCAGATTGGTGCAAGCACCCAACTGTCAGCCCAGCTTACTGTTTACTTAATTCAGGAACTCTATGTCCAAGAAAAAGTCCTGTGACATTAACAGGGTATTCATCCTGGCAGCAACTGATCGTGCAGATGCCACGCTATAGATTTTCCAGAAATAGTCCACCTGCTCAAGGGATTGAGCCATTATCTTCTAGAACAAGGGCCGGGCTTTAGCACAGCTGGTAAATCACCAGCAATAATAAGGTCTATGAAGCCCCAAGTCCGCATAAGCACCCAACTGTCAGCCCAGCTTACTGTTTACCTAATTCAGGTACTCTGTGTCCAAGAAAAAGTCCTGGTGACCTTAACAGGGTATTGACCAGTTTGAAGCCCCAGATTGGTGCAAGCACCCAACTGTCAGCCCAGCTTACTGTTTACTTAATTCAGGAACTCTGTGTCCAAGAAAAAGTCCTGTGACATTAACAGGGTATTCATCCTGGCAGCAACTGATCGTGCAGATGCCACGCTATAGATTTTCCAGAAATAGTCCACCTGCTCAAGGGATTGAGCCATTATCTTCTAGAACAAGGGCCGGGCTTTAGCACAGCTGGTAAATCACCAGCAATAATAAGGTCTATGAAGCCCCAAGTCCGCATAAGCACCCAACTGTCAGCCCAGCTTACTGTTTACCTAATTCAGGTACTCTGTGTCCAAGAAAAAGTCCCGGTGACCTTAACAGGGTATTGACCAGTTTGAAGCCCCAGGTCAGCGTAAGCATCCAACTGTCAACCCAGCTTACTGTTTACCTAATTCAGGTACTCTGTGTCCAAGAACATGTCCCATGACCTTAACAGGGTATTGATCCTGGCAGCAACTGATTGTGCAGATGCCACACTATAGGTTTTCCAGAAATAGTATACCTACTCCAGGGAGTGAGCCATCATCTTCTAAGACAAGGGCTGGACTTTAGCACAACTGGTAAATTACCAGTAATTATAAGATCTACCAATGAATAGTTTGCCCGTTTGAAGCCCCAGGTCGGCGCAAGCACCTGACTGTCAGCCCAGCTTACTGTTTACCTAATTCAGGCACTTTGTGTCCAAGAATGAGTCCCGTAACATTAACAGGATATTGATCCTGGCAGTAATTTGATTGTGCAGATGCTACACTATCGGTTTTCCCAAAATAGTCCACCTGCTCAAGGGATTCAGCCATCATCTTCTAGGACAAGGGCTGGGCTTTAGAACAACTGGTAAATAACCATCAATGGTAAGATCTACCAACCAAAAGGTTGCCAGTTCAAAGCTCCAGGTTGACATGAGCACCCAACTGTCAGCCCAGCTTACTGTTTACCTAAGCAGTTCGAAAACAGCTTGAGATGTAAGTACAGAAATGAGATACTGCTAATATTTTACGACATCCTACAGGAAAAGATCAGAAAATGCCCAGTGACCAAAAGGAAGGAGGAAGTCTCTGGCTCTTCATCATAGAGGATGGAGCAACAGCCCCCCCCCCCCCCCGTGGCTGGATTTGAGCACAACCTCCAAGGTGCCAAAAAAGCTGGATGTCGACACAACATACTTCCTTTCTTTTCTGTCTGTCTCTGTGCTGTTGGAATTGAATGTTTGCCATGTATGTGTACTGTGATCCACCCCGAGTCCCCTTGGGGAGATAGGGCGGAATATAAATACAGTGTTATTATATTATTATTAGTTGTCAGACATATAAAACACGGCGTAAACGAACTGTCCAAGAAGAGGCTTTGGAAAATCAAGGACATTAAGAAGCAGAATGTTAATCCATTTTGATTTTCCTTTGCAACTCCCCAAAACATACAAACAAACCTGGAGCGGTGACCACAGATGTCACTTGAGGCTCAGATACGGGTTTCAAAACTGGATTTAGATGTCTTCTATTCCAGAATGATTTTCTGCAGATCACGTCTGACTATGACCCAGATTCATCCAAGCAAATGGTACAACACGAGTTCAAAAAGACCTCATTTTAAAAGTTTGCTGAATCTGGGTTGACCTAGAACATGACCACATCCCTCCGCGTTTGCGAAAACCACGCTGCACACACATCTGGACCCAGATGCAAAACTGTAGCCTCTACAGTGGAAAAAAATGAACCAACACATGAAATAATCCTGAACGCCATCTATCTCATTATGTTTACATGCCAATCCTCTCTTGCACTCCTGGACTTTGGGAGAAGGATGAAAACATGGCACAATTGCCCGTATGTCCTTGAGTCTCATGCACCAACGACTCTAATGCGCACCTCTGTTTTCAAAACCCCGAAACCAAAAATAAATAAATAAAAATTGCTGCTAAATGTAATGCAGAATAGCAAAAGTGCACTCTTTGTAATTTGGCCATAACAGTTGTTGCCTGCTTAGAATTCCTTCTTTAGAAACCAAAGTGTTAGAATACTTCCAGCAGCCTTGAGGTCCATCTATGGTGCAGAATGAATCCACCTTAACTGCCTTAGTTCAATGTTATTGAACCAAAGACCAGCACTGAAGCGATGGTCCTTCACCATCAACTCTGCTGGACCAGCCACATTGTCCGAACGCCCGACCACCGTCTCCCAAAGCAGTTGCTCTACTCCAAACTGGAGGTCAGCTGTGACCAACAGTGCTGCAGAATTCGAAGAGGCACAAATGGAGGGCGAAAGAGAGAAACGTAACAAGAGGAAGGCGCATCAAGCCAACCCTGACCTAGACCGCCTTCCACCTAGAAACCAATGCCCTTACTGCGGGAGAACATGCTGGTCAAGAATAGGGCTCCACAGGATTGATTTTGTCATTTGGGAGTTGTAGTTGCTGGGATTTATATTTCACCTACAATCAAAGAGTGTTCTGAACTCCACCAACGATGGAATTGAACCAAAATTGGCATAGAGAACTCACATGAATGACAGAAAGTACTGGAAGGGTTTGGTGGACATTGACCTTGAGTTTTGGAGTTGTAGTTCACCTATATCCAAAGAGCACTGTGGACTCAAACAATGATGGATCTGGATCACACTTGGGATGAATACTCAATATGCCCAAATGTGAACACAGATGGAGTTTGGGGTAAATAGATATTGATATTTGGGAGCTGTAATGCTGGGATTTATAGTTCACCTACAATCAAAGAGCATTCTGAACTCCACCAACAATGGAATTGAACCAATCTTGGCACACAGAACTCCCATGACCAACAGAAAATACTGGAAAGGTTTGGTGGGCATTGACCTTGAGTTTGGGAGTTGTAGTTCACCTACATCCAGAGAGCACTGTGGACCCAAACAATGATGGATCTCAACCAAACTTGGCATGGATACTCAATATGCCCAAATGTAAACACTGGTGGAGTTTGGTGGAAAAATAGATATTGACATTTGGAAGTTGTAATGCTGGGATTTACAGTTCACCTACAACCAAAGAGCATTCTGAACCCCACCAACGATAGAATTGGACCAAACTTCCCACACAAAACCCTCAAGACCAACAGAAAATACTGTATTTTGTGATGGTCTTTGGTGACCTCTATGACACCTCCTCATGACCCCCCTCCCAGAGGTCCCAATTCCCAGGTTGAGAAACACTGTTATAGTGTCATGGGAGTTTGATCCTTCTTTCTCAAAGAACGCTGGTGCCTCACCAAACTACAAATCCCAGGGCAGCAGGGCATTGAGGTGTGGCCATTATATTTGAGGTGCTCAAAGAAGAGCTCCAAGCGCAGCTCCTGAAGCAGGTTCCCGTATTACATCAATCTAATTTTGGAGAGGTCCTTCAGGCAAAAAAGGTAAACATTAGATTTGGGTAAATAGGGTAACTGCTCTTCCAAATACATCTGTACTGTCCATCACATATTATTGACCTATAAGTATAGGTAGAGTGCCCCAAAGCATCCATTCTGCCTGTCAGTGGGAGAAGCCATCTTTTGTGGCACAGTAAGGATTCCGGACCCATCTCTATGAAGGAACCTTTTCGCTGAAAGACGTATCCATAAATCGTTTTCCGTGCCCAGTTTCATCCGCACCATCCTCGGCCCAAGGTTCAGCTCCAAAAGCCCCCGTTTATCATTTCCCACCGCAAATCATTTCCAAAATCCTCGCTACTTTAAATCACCAGCAACTGGATTAGGAGCTATTATCCGCTGTCTTGATGGCGCTAAATCTTCTGCTCAACGGAAAGGATATTTGCCACTGCTAAACGGTGGAGAGAAAATACGGCACCCTCACAGAGGAAACATGGAAAGCGATCCATGGAAACAGCTCAAACAGCCGGGATTCATTTTCGTGGCATTTGAAAAATGTGTGCGTGTGTGTGCATGGATGGATGGAAACAGAAGAGTTCCTTGAAGAAGGCATGTCGTCATGAGTGGCCACCACCTGCCACCAGAGAGTGTCCCTTCCACACCCTTCCAGACCAGATTTACTCTTGATAGACTACTCTTTGGAAAGAACATTTGGGTTAATCTTTGGGGAAAATCCCCTGAACAGTTGGTCCTGGAAACGTTGCCCGAAAAAGACTTCCTTTACAGCTGTTGAACGAGTGTCAATTCTACCATCCTTTCGTCTTGACACAACAGGGAGTGGCCTCTCCTTGCATTGAGATCTCTACAAACCAACTAAATGTCTTGTCGAAGGCTTTCATGGCCAGAATCACTGGGTTGTTGTAGGTTTTTCTGGGCTATATGGCCATGTTCTAGAGGCATTTTCTCCTGATGTTTCGCCTGCATCTATGGCAAGCATCCTCACTACCTCTGAGGATGCTTGCCATAGATGCAGGCGAAACATCAGGAGAGAATGCCTCTAGAACATGGTCATATAGCCTGAAAAAACCTACAGCAACCCAACTAAACGTCAACGGGGACAACATCCAATATGGAATGGAGGCCTGCAACTCTGACGGCATCACTTTGCTTCTCCTGTATGTTATTTTTAATATTTTTAATATTAATTTGCCGAATGAAGAAGTCAACAGAGCTGTTGTGTTTTCAGCATTTGGGTGAGCCCACAATCACTCTATTGTCATTGAACATCGAGAAAACCAAAGTGCTCTGCCAGGAGTCACCAACCAACCCATCTGCAAAGGCCAGAAATACAGCTTAATGGTGTAACATTAGAAAATGTTGACCATCTCCGCTTCCTTGGCAGCCACCTCTCCACAAAAGTCAACATTGACACTGAAATACAACACCGGCTGAGCTCTGCAAGAGAAGCAGCATTCAACACCGCCTGAGCTCTGTGAGTGCAGCATTCAACACCGCCTGAGCTCTGCGGGTGCAGCATTCAACACCGCCTGAGCTCTGCGAGTGCAGCATTCAACCCCGCCTGAGCTCTGTGAGTGCAGCATTCAACACCGCCTGAGCTCTGCGAGTGCAGCATTCAACTCCACCTGATCTCTGCGAGTGCAGCATTCAAAACCACCTGAGCTCTGCGAGTGCAGCATTCAACACCGCCTGAGCTGTGCGTGTGCAGCATTCAACCCTGCCTGAGCTCTGCGAGTGCAGCATTCAACACCGCCTGAGCTCTGCGAGTGCAGCATTCAACACCGCCTGAGCTCTGCGAGTGCAGCATTCAACACCGCCTGAGCTCTGCGAGTGCAGCATTCAACACCGCCTGAGCTCTGCGAGTGCAGCATTCAAAACCTCCTGAGCTCTGCGAGTGCAGCATTCAACACCGCCTGAGCTCTGCGAGTGCAGCATTCAACACCGCCTGAGCTCTGCGAGTGCAGCATTCAACACCGCCTGAGCTCTGCGAGTGCAGCATTCAACACCGCCTGAGCTCTGCGAGTGCAGCATTCAAAACCCTGAGCTCTGCGAGTGCAGCATTCAACACCGCCTGAGCTCTGCGAGTGCAGCATTCAACACCGCCTGAGCTCTGCGAGTGCAGCATTCAAAACCGCCTGAGCTCTGTGAGTGCAGCATTCAACACTGCCTGAGCTCTGCAAGTGCAGCTTTCAACACCGCCTGAGCTCTGTGAGTGCAACATTCAACACTGCCTGAGCTCTGTGAGTGCAGCATTTTTCTGAATGAAGAAGAGAGTGTTTGAGGGCCGGGACATCCGTAGGGAGACCAAGGGACTTGAAGGGAAGAGAAAGAGAAGGAAGGAAGGAAGGAAAGAAGGAAAGAGGAAGGGAAAGAAAAGGGGAAAGAAGGGAGGAGGAAGAGAAGGAAGGAAGGAAGGAAGGAAGGAAGGAAGGAAGGAAGGAAGGAAGGAAGGAAGGAGGAAGGGAAAGAAAAAGGGGGAAAGAAGGGAAGAGGAAGAGAAGGAAGGAGGAAGAGAAAGAGGAAGAGAAGAAGAAGGGGGAAGAAGGGAAGAGGAAGAGAAGTAAAGAAGGAGAGAAAGAGGAAGGGAAAGAAAAGGGGGAAGGAAGAGAAGACGAAGAGAAGGAAGGAAGGAGAGAAAGAGGAAGGGAAAGAAAGGGGGGAAGGAAGGAGAGAAAGAGGAAGAGAAAGAAAAGGGGGGAAGGAAGATAAGACGAAGAGAAGGAAGGAAGGAGAGAAGGAAGAAAAAATGGAAGGAAGGAGAGAAAGAAAGCAAAGAGGGAGGGAAGGTTGGCCACAGCAACACATGACGAGTACAGCTAGTCATATATAAAGAGACAGGTTCTTATATAGATCAAAGGTAGGTTTTAAACAGGTGCAAATAAGAAAATCGCCCACGGAGGAAGAGAAGTGATCAAATCCTGACTCTTTTCCTATTCTATTTGATGGGAAATTGCAGCTGCTGCTTAATAATGTTTTTGGTGGGATTGTGTGTGTGTGTGTTTGTATGTGTGTGTGTGTTTAAGGGGATGGCTTCTGCTGTGGAATGGGAAAGGGGAATTGATCTCCGCTCGTCTGCAGAGCCGGTTGCCAAGGCAACCACCCCGTAATCCCCGTGATGGATTGGAAACTCGGAAGCAGCGGCTTCGACAGTTCAAGAGACATCAGAGGGAAGAGATGCAAGGAAGGCGAGACCTGGAAGCAGGCAGAAGATGGGGAGCCCGGGAAGGGGAATCTTGCTTGGATAAGGGGAAAAGAAGAGTGGACCAGAGAACACGGGGACACCCACAACACCCAAATGACATCCTGGTTGAGTCTCCCCTATCCGAAACACTTTGGATTCGGAGAGTTGTGGACTTCAGGTTTTGTATCTGTATAAGGAGATACATTGGAGATGGAATCCAAGTCTAAGCACAACATTTGTTTATGTTTCATGCATACACACATACTGTGCGTGCCAAGTCATTGAACATCGAGAAAACCAAAGTGTTCTTCCAGCAGCCACCAGCCAACCCCTTTCCAATGCCAGAGATACAGCTTAATGGTGTAACATTAGAAAATGTTGACCATTTCCGCTACCTTGGCAGCCACCTCTCCACCAAAGTCAACATTGACACCAAAATACAACACCACCTGAGCTCTGCGAGTGCAGCATTTTTCCGAATGAAGCAGAGAGTGTTTGAGGACCGGGACATCTGTAGGGATACCAGTGTGCTTGTTTATAAAGCTATTGTCCTTCCAGCCCTGCTACATGCCTGTGAAACATGGACTGTCTACAGACATAACATGCAACTCGTGGAACGATTCCATCAGCGCTGCCTCCGGAAAATCCTGCAAATCTCTTGGGAGAACGAGCGGACAAATGTCAGCGTACAGAGACCACCAGAGGAGGAACTGATGCTCCTCTGCCATCAACTCTGCTGGACCGGCCATATTGTCCAAATGCCCAACCACCATCTCCCAAACCCTGCTATATGCCTGCGAAACGTGGACTGTCTATAGACATCACATGCAACTCCTGGAACGATTCCATCAGCGCTGCCTCCGGAAAATCCTGCAAATCTCTTGGGAACACAGGCGGACAAACGTTAGCGTGCTGGAAGAAGCAAAGGCCACCAGCATTGAAGCGATGGTCCTCCGCCATCAACTCTGCCGGACCACCGTCTTCCAAAGCAGTTGCTCTACTCCGAACTCAAGAACGGAAAACAGAACGTTGGTGGACAGGAAAAGAGATTTAAAGATGGGCTCAAAGCCAACCTTAAAAACTTGTGGCATAGACACTGAGAACTGGGAAGCCCTGGCCCTTGAGCGCTCCAGCTGGAGGTCAGCTGTGACCTGCAGTGCTGTAGAATTTGAAGAGGCACAAATTGAGGGCGATGGTCACTCCTTCGATTAGTAGGTGTCTTGTGTCCAAATTTGGAGGCAATTCCCCCAGTGGTTTTGAGTTCTGTTAATCCCACAAACAAACATTACATTTTTATTTATATAGATGTATACATTTCACTTCCGTCCTTTGTCCTGATGTAGTAATACTAATGGTACAAGGTTCTTGTGGGTTTTTTCGGGCTATAGGGCCATGTTCTAGAGGCATTTCTCCTGACGTTTCGCCTGCATCTATGGCAAGCATCCTCAGAGGTAGTGAGGTCTGTTGGAATTAGGACAATGGGTTTATATATCTGTGGAATGGCTGGGGTGGGGCAAAGAGCTCTTCTCTGCTGGAGCTAGGTGGGAATGTTTCAACTGACCACCTTCATTAGCATTTGAAGGCCTGGCTGAGCCTGGGAAAATCTTTTGTTGAGAGGTGTTAAGGTGTGCCTGGTTGTTTCCTCTCTGTTGTTTTGCTGTTGTAATTTTAGAGTTTTTTTTAATACTGGTAGTCAGATTTTGTTCATTTTCATGGTTTCCTCCTTTCTGTTGAAATTGTCCACATGCTTGTGGATTTCAATGGCTTCTCTGTGTAGTCTGACATGGTGGTTGTTGGTGTGGTCCAGCATTTCACAATTTCAACAGAAAGGAAGAGACCATGAAAATGAACAAAATCTGGCTACCAGTATTAAAAAAACTCTAAAATTACAACAGCAAAAAAGCAGAGAGGAAACAACCAGGCACATCTTAACACCTCTCAACAAAAGATTTTCCCAGGCTCAGCCAGGCCTTCAAATGCTAATGAAGGTGGTCAGTTGAAACATTCACACCTAGCTCAAGCAGAGAAGAGCTCTTTGCCCCACCCCAGCCATTCCACAGATATATAAACCCATTGTCCTAATTCCAACAGACCTCACTACCTCTGAGGATGCTTGCCATAGATGCAGGCGAAACGTCAGGAGAAATGCCTCTAGAACATGGCCCTATAGCCCGAAAAAACCCACAAGAACCTAGTGTTTCCAGCCATGAAAGCCTTCGACAATACTAGTGGTACAGCTAGGACATTCTCCCCCAAATATGTATTCTGCTCTCCTCCATGGAATCCCCTTTCGGTTCCCAGGTTTCCAGCATTGCGGTAACGTAACACTTTGAAAATTTGATGGGGCTTCCATCTGAGAATAAGCAAAGTGGATGTCGGCTCAGCACACACGGCTCTGAATAGCAATGGAGACCATTAGGAAGAACTTCCTGACTGTGAGAGCCGTTCAGCAGTGGAACTCTCTGCCCCGGAGTGTGGTGGAGGCTCCTTCTTTGGAAGCTTTTAAGCAGAGGCTGGATGGTCATTTGTCAGGGGTGATTTGAATGCAATATTCTTGCTTCTTGGCAGAATGGGGTTGGACTGGATGGCCCATGAGGTCTCTTCCAACTCTTTGATTCTATGATTCTATGATTCTACCTCCTCCTCCTTCTCCTCCTTCTCCTCTCATTGAGAACCTTCTCCTGTAGCAAGAGGCAACTGTAGTTAAAACGTCTTGGAAAGCGATCAATAATTTTGCAAAGGCCACGTTTTTATGCCTGTCCCGATGATGCTCTGGATACAAGCTTTAATGTTCGGAGGTGGGGGGAGTCATAAAACTAATAGCCTTGTTATTTTTCATCGCAAATGTTTTTGTTCGCCTGCAGTGGAGTAAGCCAAGGTGCTTTACGAAGCCATTAAAGTCTAAGTGTGGACGGAATCAGGAATCAGGAATCAGAAAAAAGTGCTACACATTGTCGAAGGTTTTCGTGGCTGAAATCACTGGGTTGTGGTAGGTTTTTGTGGGGGTTTTTTTGGCTGTATGGCCATGTTCTAGAAGAATTCGTTCTTGACGTTTCACCTGTATCTGTGGCAAGAGTCCGCACAACCTCTGGGAAGAATATAAATGATGTAAATCAGTGTTTCTCAACCTGGGGGTTGGGACCCCCAAGGGGGTTGCGAGGGGGTGTCAGAGGGGTCGCCAAAGACCATAAGAAAACACAGTATTTTCTGATCGTCATGGAGATTCCATGTGGGAAGTTTGAGCCAATTCTATTGTTGGTGGAGTTCAGAATGTTCTTTGATTGTAATGAACTATAAATCCCAGCAACTACAACTCCCAAATGTCAAGATCCCTAGACTCCACCAGTGTTCACATTTGGGCATATTGAGTATTAATGCCAGGTTTGATCCAGATCCACCATGGCATGAGTCCACAGTGCTCTCTGGATATAGGTGAACTACAACTCCCAAACTCAAGGTCAATGCCCATCAAACCTTCCAGTGTTTTCCATTGGTCATGGGAGCCAAGTTTGGTTCAAACCCATTGCTGGTGGAGTTCAGAATGCTCTTTGATTATAAGTGAACTATAAATCCCAGCAACTACAACTCCCAAATTACAAAATCAATCCTCCCCCAACCCCACAAGCATTCACATTTGGGTGTATTGGGTATTTGTGCCCAGTTTGGTCCAGCGAACGAAAATGCATCCTGCATATCAGATATTTACATTATGATATATAACAGTAGTAAAATGACTGTTATGAAGTAGCAACGAAAACAATATTATGGTTGGGGGTCACCACAACATGAGGGACTGTATGAAGGGGTCATGGCATTAGGAAGGTTGAGAACCACTGATGTAAATAAATAAATACGGAAGACCAGGAACCAGCTTCACCACCTCAAACTCAAAAACCACTGGACAAATTAACATAAGTCAAAAACCACTGGACAAATTGCCACCAAACTTGGTCACAAGACACCTACTAACCCAAGGACTGACCATCACTCAAAAGAAAATTGATTTTGTCATTTGGGAGTTGTAGTTGCTGGGATTTATAGTTCACCTACGATCAAATAGCATTCTGATCTCCACCAATTGGATGGAATTGAACCAAACTTGGCACACAGACTCCCATGACTAACAGAAAACACTAGAAAGGGTGGTGGGCATTGACCTTGAGTTTGGGAGTTGTAGTTCATCTACATCCTGAGAGCACTGTGGACTCAAACAATGGTGGATCCGGACCAAACTTGGCAGGACTACTCAATATGCCCAAATGTGAACACTGGTGGAGTTTGGGGAAAATAGAATCTTGACATTTGGGAGTTGTAGTTGCTGAGGTTTATAGTTCACCTACAATCACAGAGCATCCTGAACCTCACCAATGAAAGAATAGGGGCAAACTTCCCCCACAGAACCCCCATGACCAACAGAAAATACCTGAGACCATCCAGTCCAACTCCCTTCACCAGGGCAAGAAAACTTAATCAAAGCGCTCCTGACAATGAAGTATCCAGCCATAGAGATAGATAGATATTAGGCCTGGGCGGTTTCGTTCGTTAATTTTGTAATTCGTTAAATATTCGTTAATTTTAGCAATTACAAAACGATTACAAAACTTATTTTTAAACCCGGAAGTGTTTTTAAATATCGAAACGGCATGCGCCAAATAGTTTTGTATTTCCGTCCATTTCGGAAATACGTAAGATGGCTTGGCTAGATGCTTGCTGGGAGCTCTCCTCTCTCTCCTCTCCTTAGCCAGTCAGAGCCTGAAAGAGGAGGAGGAGGAGGAGGAGGAGAGGGCGGGGAAGGCGCCGGCTGAGCAAGCGAGCGAGAGGGCGAGCGACCCTCAGCGGGAAGGCGGCCCGTCCCTCCTTCCTCACCTTTGCGGTGGGTGTGCTTCGTTCTCCCAATTCCGCACTGAAACCTTAGCGGAGGGCTGGGCTAGATGGCCTTTGGGGAGCCCCTTCTCCCAATTCCGCATTGAAACCTTAGGAGGGGGCTGGACTAGATGGCCTTTGGGGAGCCCCTTCCTCCAATTCCGCATTCAAACCTTAGCAGAGGGCTGGACTAGATGGCCTTTGGGGACCCCCTTCTCCCAATTCCGCACTGAAACCTTAGCTTCGGAGGAGCCGGGCCTGACTCGGCGGCAGCGCTTGAGGGCCCGCCAGAGTGAGTGCCTGCCTTCCCTCCTTGATAATAATTTCTCCTCCCTATTCTACTAAATTAATAATTAAATTTAAAAAATATTGAAAAAAAAGGGCGCCATCTTTACAAAATGTTTTGTAAATATTAACAAAATTTCGTAAATACCGAACTTTTTTAAGGGAAAATTTTGTAATTATTTTAAATATCGAAACAAAAAAAACCCCAAATACAAATCGATTTTAGAAACAAATTTTTGCGTTGTTACCCAGGCCTAATATATATATTCACACACACAGATATAGTATCATAGATTTGAAAGGAACCCCTAAAGAAGGACAATGATATGTTGCATGTTCCAGAGTAGGCAAACCAGACAATCTCCACATCAACACTGACAAAAAAAAAAAAACAGCAAGAAATACTGTTTACCCACAAAACAGAAAGAAATTGTATATATTAGAAATGAACACTTTTGTTATTACTTCATTTTCCAGATCACCAGACTGGGCCACAGCAATGCGTGGCTGGGGACGGCTTGTGTGTGTGTGTGTGTGTGTGTGTGTGTGTGTATGTATGTATGTACATATATATATATCGTCCCTACTTCGTGGATTTTCACTTTTCGCGGGTGGTCCTGGAAGGTAACACCCGCGATAAGTGAGGGAACACTGTACATGCACTTCTCCTGCACAACCTCCAAAATATTCAACTCTTGGAAACTGAAAGTCAAAAGAGCCTTCTGTTTAACCCAAAGCGCTCCAAAGAAGGATTCTTTTTATTTACTTATTTTGACCACTTTTACCCCGCCCTTCTCAACCCCTGAGGGGACTCAGGGTGGCTTACAATTGGCAATAATTCAATGCCGCATCATAAAATACAGAATAACAAATATAACAATTAAACATGAACATTAATAAATAAAGATTAAAACAGCATACTTACACTCTGATTAGCTATTGCCCGTATGGTGGCTGTTTAGCTAGCCATCTACTAATGATTACTCAGATTAACTTATCCAAATCCTCTTCCATGCCATAGTCAAACATTATCAATTGTCCTTTAACCTGYTTGCCCYKAGGCCCGGTCCCACYTTTTAACCTTTTTTCTAAAGGTGWGGAGGGATGACGATGACCTAATTTCCCCGGGGAGCAAATTTCTCATGCAGGGGGCCACCACCGAGAAGGCCCTGTCCCTCGTCCCCACCAAGCGTGTTTGAYACAAAGGCGGGGCCGAGAGCAGGGCCTCCCCAGAAGATCTTAAGCTCCGAGGTGGGACGCAGAAGGAGATACGTTCGGACAGGTACGCTGGACCAGAGCCATATAGGGTTTTATAGYTCAAGACCAGCACTTTTAATTGTGCTCAGAATTGGATTGGCAGCCAGTGGAGCAGGCTGTGTAATGGATTTTCACCTCCCCAATTCCATTAACTTTTTTAAAAAAAACTTGAAAAACTTTAGCATACTTTATAATATCCCAAATTCATAAGGTATTGAGGAGGGGGAGATATGAAGCCTTGTTGCGTACTGAACGAAAAGTCCCTCCTGTTGATTTAAGGAGGGATAGGAATCAATAACTCTTTGCATGGCAGGAACCACCTTCCCACCTCCTCCATCATATTTAGCGTCCCCACATGTCTTCCAAAGTGCTTTGTGCAATATTGGCCTGTGGAAGCACTTCTCGCGCCTCCGGTGTCAGAACGGTCTAAGTGGCGCATGGATGTTCCGCCGCCGCCTCTTCCGCGCCGGGATCCGCAGCCCCGCTCGCTCATTTCGCACGGAGGTTGATGGCTTTTAATAGACTCGCTTCGTAACCGGGGCTGCTTCCTGCCAACTGCAGAAGGGCCCAATAATCGATATACTATTTAAGTTGCAGATTAATCATTCACGTTTAGCGGCATCTAAGCCTTTGGATGACAGCGGCAGCAACAGCAGCAATAAAAAGAAGTCTAAATGCATTAAGAAGGAGGGGAGGGGAGAAAAATACCAGCGAGAATTTCAAACTTAGCATTACAATGTTTTGGAGGCATCTTCACATCAGCCACCTTACCTGTGATGGTGCGAGGGGCGCCACTTATGTTTAGAACTGTTAGTTGCAAGATTTAAACTATTGTATCACGCTTAATCCTGCCTTTTGACCCTGCTTATGTATAGTTGTATGGATTGGTTACTTATAGCTGTCAATCAGTACTGTTTGACTCCACCTCTTCCTGCAGGAGGGGAGTGCTTCCTTTCTTTTCATTCTGCCATCAGAGTTTCTACCAGATGGACGTGAGTAAGAGACTTGACTCTAAAAGACCCTGATTTAAATTACCTCTCAGCACCAGTTCTGAGGTTTTTTACCCTTGAGACTTGTGCTTCATGTTCAGACCAACCTGAACGACGTTGGAAGTCTCAAGATTAGAGAGATGATTGGCCAAAACTAACAAGATGAAGTTCAACAGGGACAAATGCAAGATACTCCACTTTGGCAGGAAAAACGAAATGCAAAGATACAGAATGGGGGACAATGCCTGGCTCGAGAGCAGTACGTGTGAAAAAGATCTTGGAGTCCTCGTGGGGAGGAAGGGGAACATGAGCCAGGAATGTGATGTGGCGGCAAAAAAAGCCAATGGGATTTTGGCCTGCATCAATAGGAGCCTAGTGTCTAGATCTAGGGAAGAAGTCATGCTCCCCATGCTCTATTCCGCCTTGGTTAGACCACACCTGGAATATTGCGTCCAATTCTGGGCACCACAATTCAAGAGAGACGTTGACAAGCTGGAATGTGTCCAGAGGAGGGCGACTAAAATGATCAAGGGTCTGGAGAACAAGCCCTATGAGGAGCGGCTTAAGGAGCTGGGCATGTTTAGCCTGAAGAAGAGAAGGCTGAGAGGAGATATGATAGCCATGTATAAATATGTGAGAGGAAGACACAGGGAGGAGGAGAGAGGAAGCTTGTTTACTGCTTCCATGGAGATTAGGATGTGGAACAATGGCTTCAAACTACAAGAAAGGAGATTCCACCTGAACATGAGGAAGAACTTCCTGACTGTCAGAGCCGTTCAGCAGTGGAACTCTCTGCCCCGGAGTGTGGTGGAGGCTCCTTCTTTGGAAGCTTTTAAACAGAGGCTGGATGGCCATCTGTCAGGGGTGATTTGAATGCAATATTCCTGCTTCTTGGCAGAATGGGGTTGGACTGGATGGCCCAGGAGGTCTCTTCCAACTCTAGGATTCTATGATTCTCCGCTTGGGAATCCAGGACGGAACATGAAACTCCCGCTCTGCAATGCGCTCTGCCACAGTTCCTCTGATAACGTCTGCTCAAGGAATGAGCAACACAATGAACAACAGCCTCTTCCTCACCCATTAATTCGAGGCTATTTATTTTTCAAGAGTAAAGCAAACTTTTATCTGAAGAGCTTTCCAGATGAAGGCATCGGCGTGTTTCTTTTTCCCCCCGCTTCTAAAAGAAATAATATTTAATCTCCCTGCTGTGATTAGCTTCAAAGTTCTCATTACTGGGAATGAAATGTGTAAACTGGAGTGTTTCATTAAGAGCGGAAGACACTCGTGTTGTTGCCACCCCATCGTGACCCTCTTGAAGGAACGCTTCGCTGGGGCTCCGCGCTTGCGCCCACTTTCTCGCGCTCCTCAAAAAGTGGGAGTCCGAATTTGGACAGTCGGCACTCGTGGGAAACGAGAGGGCAGGACTGCAAGACGTTCAGATCAGCTTGCGGTCTTCAGCCCTCAAAACAAACCTGACAAACAGATTTTGGAAACAACAACTTCTAAAGCGTTTAATGAGCAACTGCAATTTATTTGCAGAATATCTGAAAAGGGGATTTAATGATGGAGCGAAAATTGAGTCACTTGATTATAAGGACGGAGCAGTTGTCGAGGGCTTTAATGGCCGGAATCACAGGTTTGCTAGAAGTTACAACTACCATGTCAGGCTACACAGAGAAGCCACTGAAATCCACAAGCATGGAAACAATTTCAACAGAAAGGAGGAAACCGTGAAAACAAACAAAATCCAGCTACTAGCCTGAGCTCTGCAAGTGCAGCATTCTAAAATTACAAGCAGTAAATAAAGAACAACACTTAAATTGAAGTCGAATCCAGACAAGACAGAGGTCCTCCTGGTCAGTCGCAAGGCCAAACAGAGTATAGGGTCACAATCTGTGCTGGATGGGGTGACACTCCCCTTGAAGGCGCAGGTTCGCAGCTTGGGGGTCCTCCTGGATTCATCACTGAGCCTGGAATCCCAGGTTGCAGCAGTGGCCAGGGGAGCGTTCGCACAATTAAAACTTGTGCGCCAGTTGTGCCCGTACCTTGGGAAATCAGACTTGGCCACGGTGGTCCATGCTCTCGTCACATCTAGGTTAGATTACTGCAACGCCCTCCACATGGGGTTGCCTTTGAAGACTGCTCAGAAGCTCCAAATAGTCCAGCGAGAGGCAGTCAGGTTAATTACTGGAGTGGCGTACAGGCAGAGGCGGCCCTAGGTAATTTTCAAAGGTTGGCCCCCCCCCCCCAACCAATCATTGATATATATTTCTGTTCGTCGTGGGAGTTCTGTGTGCCATATTTGGTTCAATTCCATCATTGGTGGAGTTCAGAATGCTCTTTGATTGTAGGTGAACTATACATCCCAGTAACTACACTTGCCGCACTTGCTACCTTGCCTGGCCCGCTTTGGGTCCGGAGGCGTGCCTGAAGACCCCAGCGTGTGCACCAAAAGTCACCTCTTCTCCTGACTTTCTCCTCAGCCATTGGGACCGAGAGAGAGAGAGAGAGGTGGAGATGCCCACCTTTCCTGAAGGTAGGCGCAAAACAAAGGAGGGAGCGGAGGTGGGAGATACCTCCAGCCGGAGGGGCTCTCTCTCTCTCTCTCTCTTGGTCCCAATGGCTGAAGAGAAAGTCAGGAGAAGAGGCGACTTTTGGTGCGCACGCTGGGGTCTTCAGGCACGCCTCCGGACCCGAAGCGGGCCAGGCGCGGCGGCTCCGCCCCTTGGCCCACCCGCGGATTGGGGAGAGGAGAGGAGGCGGGTGGAGCACCGGGGATCGGGAAAGGGAGCCGGTCATGGGGAAGGGATCGAACGCGGAGAACGATTGAGCGCCGGCTCTGCTCGCGCACCCGGTGGCCGGGTGGAGCAGGAACGAGGGGCTAGGCGAGGCTCAAGGGCCCGGCCCCTTTGGGAAGAGGATCGCCCGGCAGCGAGGCAAGAAAGCCGAGGCTCCCCCCGGACTGCTAGGGCTGTTGTGAGCTGAGGGGGCGCTCCTCAAGTGGCAGTCGAGGGGCATTTACAGAGGCGCCTCTGCACCCCTGGCAAAAAAAAGGGTTCTGCGACCGCTTACTTCACGTAATGGACGAGCCGCCCCTACGTACAGGGAGCATACAACTCTCTTATTACGCCAGCTTTGCTGGCTGCCAGTCTGCTACCAGGCATAACTCAAAGTGCTGGCTTTGGCCTATAAAGCCCTAAACAGCCGCGGCCAAATTGCCTGTCCGAACACATCTCCTTTTATGAACCACCGCTGAGATTAAGCTCCTCTGGGGAGGCCCTGCTTTCGGTCCCACCACCATCACAGGCGCATTTGGTGGGGTCAAGAGACAGGGCCTTCTCTGTAATTGCCCCTCAGCTATGGAACTCCCTTCCTAATGAGATCAGACCAGCCCCCTCCCTCTTGTCCTTTAGAAGGATGATAAGAACGTGGCTGTGGGACCGAGCCTTTGGGACTGTGCAATGAGGCAGCGATAGGAACTCTTAGTGTGCCAACCAAATTCGATAGGGTTGTTGAGACAGTTTTAACTAGTGGATTTTAACGTCAAGGTAAGTTTTGTTTATTTTTGTCGTGTCAGGAGCGACCTGGGAGACTGCAAGTCGCTTCTGTTGTGAGAGAATTGGCCATCTGCAAGGACGTTGCCCAGGGGACGCCCAGATGATTTGATGTTTTTATCATCCTTGTGGGAGGCTTCTCTCATGTCCCCGCATGAGGAGCTGGAGCTGATAGAGGGAGCTCATCCGCCTCTCCCCGGATTCGAACCTGCGATGTCGGTCTTCAGTCCTGCCGGCACAAGGGTTTAACCCACTGCGCCACCGGGAGCTCCATGTCAAGATAAGTGATTTTAATGCTTTTGTATGTGTATGGTCTAATATGTTTTGGCATTGAATGTTTGCCATTTATATGTTGTGCTCCACCCTGAGTCCCCTTCATGGTGAGAAGGGTAGAATATAAATGCTTTATTTAAACAAACAAACAAACAAACAAATAAATTGATAAAACCCTGTTTGAGGTAGGAATAGAACAAGTGCAATTGAGAGGACTACAAAAAGGACGAACACTAGGGTTAGACTTTTAGTTTAGGACGGGGGAAAGTGCATCGTAGGAGCAACACCGTAGATGGAACAAACAGAACTGGGACAAATTGTCACTCTCCAAAGGCACATCTGAAGAGTCAAGATAATCAAAAGAGATTGCAAAGCTGAGATAGCTACCAAAAAAAGGTGTGTGGTACCATTAAATCTCTCCTTACTTGTGCCTCACATATATAGCGTCCCTACTTCACTTTTCGCGGGTGGTCCTGGAACGTAACACCCGCGATAAGTGAGGGAACACTGTAAACCCCATTTTACTAGTTTCCAACAGACCCCTCAACCTATGAGGATGCCTGTCATAGATGCAGGCGAAATGTCAGGAGAGAATGATGCTTCTAGGATGTGGCCATATAGCCTGAAAAACCTACAGCAATAATATTATAAATATTATATGTATACACAATCTATATATATATAAATGCTCTGTGCATAATGAGTACCTTAAAAACAAAAGAACCAATGAACGAAATCACACCAAATTTGGCAACAAAATGTCTCACAACACAAGGAGTGACCATCACTCAAAAAATTATGATTTTGTCATTTGGGAGTTGTAGTTGCTGGGATTTATAGTTCACCTATAATCAAAGAGCATTCTGAACTCCATCAACGATGGAATTGAACCAAACTTGGCACACAGAACTCCCATGGCCAACAGAAAATACTGGAAGGTTTGGTGGGCATTGACCTTGAGTTTGGGAGTTGTAGTTCACCTACATCCAGAGAGCACTGTGGACTCAAACCATGATGGATCTGGACCAAACTTATCACAAGCACTCAATACGCCCAAATATGAACATAGATGGAGTTTGGGGAAAATAGACCTTGACATTTGGAAGTTGTAGTCACTGGGATTCACAGTTCACCTACAATCAAAGAGCATTCTGAACCCCACCAATGACAGAATTGGGCCACACTTTCCACACAGAACCCTCATGACCAACAGAAAATACTTAAGGCCATCTAGTCCATCTCCCTTACCAGGGCAAGAAAACGTAATCAAAGCCCTCCTGACAAAGACCCATCCGGCCATAGATATAGATAGATAGATAGATATGGATAGATAGATAGATAGATAGATAGATAGATAGATAGATAGATAGATTAGGGCTGTCCAAACACGGAAAAATTTGTTTCTAAACTCGATTCATTTTTAGGGGTTTTTTGCGTTTCGTTATTTAAAAGAATTCCGAAATTTTCCTTTAAAAAAGTTCGATATTTACGAAATTTCGGAAATCATAAACCAATTACGAAACAATTATGAATCGATTACGAATAGATTCGTTGATGGCGGCCGCGATCGCGCAATACGCTAAAAAAACTTCTGAAGCTTCCCTCTCCCTCTGTTGTTGACTGTTGGTGTGATAATTACATTTTTTTTCACTGAGAAAACAAACAGCAACCCTAAAACTTGCACCAGACATGCGGAAATAATAACGAAACGATTTCGAATCAATTACGAATCATCGAAACAATTACGAAACAATTACGAAATGAATTTAAAAAATCGTTTCGTTTTTTAGTTGCTCCTGAATGGTTCAATATCGCTTCGTTATCAAAAAAAATAACGAATTTTTAGCGAATTACGAAATTACGAAACGAAACCGCCCAGCCCTAATAGATAGATAGATATGATTCACACACACAGATATAGTATCATAGATTTGAAAGGGACCCCTGAAGAAGGACAGTTATATGTTGCATGTTCCAGAGTAGGCAAACCAGACAATCTCTACATCAACACTGACAAAGAAACAGCAAGAAATACTGTTTACCCACAAGCAGAAAGACATGACATATATTAGAAACCAGCACTTTCTCATTATTGTCCACATCAACAGACTCGGCCATAGCAACACGTGGCAGGGGACAGCTAGTTAATATCATAAAATAGCCAAAGACTAATATGTTGAACCATGTGTCCTGCCGTAGCCTATTTGCTTGAGAAGGATGCGACCATGGAGAGCTCCAAGACAAAAGAAATTGTGTATTAGGTTGGAGATGTCACATTGACCTTCTGCCCTGTCATCCTTGCCCACTGCAGTTGGATGTCAGAAAAATGCCACCAAGTCTCAACCATCAAAGGGCTACCCACGTCTTCCGCATGGTGTGCATAGAGCGAGGATCTCAGAAGAAGGAGCCATGCAAGGTGAGTCATTCTGAGAAGGCGCTTTCGGATCCAAGAGCTCAGCAATAGTTGCAGCTGAGAAGATGTTTCTGAAAGCAACGCTCCAACCGAGTTGTACCCATAACATGCCAGCGATTCCTCTGCGTGGTTGTCCCACAGAAGCCTTTCTTGACCACACTCTCTTCAAATATTATGGCTGGGGAAAGTGGCATCAATCAGCCGAAGAGATTTCCTAATGGAAGGGGAATTATGCACATCTACAGAGAGAGAAAATGCACGTGGGCGTTTGCTCTTGGTGTGTGGAGTTCTCGACACCATTTCCACTCCGCTAATTTACACTCTCCGAGTCTGCACACAAAAGTTGGAAGCCGTTGCTTCAAACGAAATGAGCTCGTTTAGAAAAGTTAAGCGTGGGAAGTAGACCTACCACTATAATTGTAACTTTGAGCATGAAGCCCATGAATAATGCTCATGTTTCCAACGTTATGGGGATGGAGCCCAGAAATACAGCTTAACGGGGAAACATTAGAAAATGTTATCCATTTCCGCTCTTTTGGAAGCCACCTCTCCACAAAACTCAACATTGACACTAAAATGCAACACCACCTGAGCTCTGCGAGTGCAACATTCAACACTGCCTGAGCTCTGCGAGTGCAGCATTCAACACCGCCTAAGCTCTGCGAGTGCAGCATTCAACACCACCTGAGCTTTGCAAGTGCAGCATTCAACACAGCCCGAACTCTGCGAGTGCAGCATTCAACACCGCCTGAGCTCTGCGAGTGCAGCATTCAACACTGCCTGAGCTCTGCAAGTGCAGCATTTAACTTCGCCTGAGCTCTGCGAGTGCAGCATTCAAAACCACCTGAGCTCTGCGAGTGCAGCATTCAACACCGCCTGAGCTCTGCGAGTGCAGCATTCAACCCTGCCTGAGCTCTGTGAGTGCAGCATTCAACATCTAAGCTCTGCGAGTGCAACATTCAACAGCGCCTGAGCTCTGCGAGTGCAGCATTCAACACCGCCTAAGCTCTGCGAGTGCAGCATTCAACATCACCTGAGCTTTGCAAGTGCAGCATTCAACACAGCCCGAACTCTGCGAGTGCAGCATTCAACACCGCCTGAGCTCTGCGAGTGCAGCATTCAACATCCGCCTGAGCTCTGAGGGGAGTGCAAGTAAATTCAACACGTGCCCCCCTGAGAACCTTTGCGTTGGGCACGCAATTCACCAAAGACCGCCTTGAGCAAACTGCCCAAATAGCAGCAATTCAACCCTCCAACTCCGCCTGAGCGCTGGTGGGAGTGTAAAGCAAAAAATTTCAGCAGCAACACTTTCCAGCCAAAATCCCCGCCTGGGCTCTTGCGAGTGGCAGCATTCAAGCACCGGCCCTGAGACTCTGGCAATTCAGAATTTCCAACCTCCGCCTGAGCTCTGCCCGGAGTGGTCAAGCAATTTCGCACTCGTTCAACTACCCCAACTGAAATCCTTCCTGCGAGTGCAAGCAATTCCAAACCACCTAGGCCTTCTTGCGAGTGGGCAGCAAATGTTTCTAACACCAGACCTGAAAGCTTGTTGGCGTGTGCAGAAATTCAACCCCTGGCCCTGAGCTCTGTGGTGGCAGCCATTCAACATCGCCTGAGGCCTTTCCTGACGAGTGCAGCATCAATGATACTGGGGGCCCTGGAGCTCTGGTGGCAGTGGGGTAGTCATTCGAATTCAAGGACCAATGGTAATAATATATAGTATAAATAATCTGGTGGAAAATGGCTGAGAGCTTAGGCTTAACTTCTCTCCCCTTCCCCTGCCATAGGAACCCTAGGTTTGGTGGTAATTGTCTCAATGACCCACCTCAATTTAGCCATTTGAAGGTCCCCCCTGGCTTGAGGCCTGGAAAATCTTTTTTGTGTTTGAGAGGGTGTTTTACAGATGTGCCCTGGTTTTTGTTTCCCCGTCTGTACCTGCTGTTTTTGCCCCCTGGTTGTAAATTTTAAGAAGTTTTGGTTTTTTTATACTGGTAAAGCAGGCCCGGATTTTTGTGTTTCATTTTTCATGGTCTCCTTCCCTTTCCTTTTTTCCGTTTTGAAATTTACCCCCACTCCCTAGCCTTCCCAGCAGGAGAAGAGCCTCTTCTTGTCACCCCCACCCCAGCCCCATTCCCACATATTTCATATAAAACCCCATTTGTCCCTAAATTCCAACAGACCCCTTCCAACTAGCCCCGTCCGTGGGGATTGCTTCTTTGCCAATAGATGACAAGGCTAAACATTCAGAAGAACAATTGCCTCCTAGAACATGGGTAAACTAGAGTCTGAAAAGAAAGCGCCCACAAAGAAACCTAAACCTCCACAACACCCCTTGTACCTGGTGTAAGGAAAATTGCCCTTATCCTATGATGCAGGCGAAAAACCGTCGAGGAAGAGAAAGCTTTTCCTGGAAAAATACCATGCGCGCGCCGAGAAAGAGCCAGAAAAACTTTACAACCATCTCCAGTGATTTTCCAGCCATGTGAGATAGTCTGACTTCGACTATAAGGCAAAACCATAAATAGTGGTTAGTTGTTGGGCAAGAAAAAAAGAGATTTTGAAAGATGTGTTTTTTAAAGCCCAACTGGGTGGCATAGACTCACCAAGAGAACAGGTAGCCCCTGGCCCTCTTTGATAACGCATATAATTCCCTACAGAACTGGAGGTCAGCTGTGACCAGCAGTGCTTCTCCTTAATGGCCATCCCACTGGGTTTAACCAGAGCCACCCAAACCAAAAGAGTGAATGCAGTCCCTCCTTCCCTTGCCAGTTGGTGAAGGAGGAAAAGCCTCTGCGATGATGATGATGCCTTCCGTCTTACAGCTAAGCATTTAATCACTGGGATATGTTAAACATCACGCAAGTGCCCAAAAGCCATTTTGCAGGCGAGCAAGAAAAGGCTCCGTCTCGGGAGGGGAACATAAATCACCAAAGGTGACGTTAATAAAATTCTGTTTCCCTCTAATGTATTAAAATAGTATTTTACAGGAAACCTGCCATGTGGCACCGAATGGGGAAGATGTTATGTTGAACCAATTGACATTTCGGCGAGGAGAGCTTTTTAATAGAATGGAAACTTGGCTCGGCAAAGAGAGAGTGAAGGAAATGCCAAGCCAGACGGATCCCCAGCGATGGCTCTCCTCTTGATTTATGCACTCTTAAATATTAGGCTTCCTAGCAAGGCGAACACGGGTATTTGTTCTAATACAATTACTTTCTTTGGCTCCAGTCTCATCCTTGGCACTCAAGAGCAACATCATTTGTCTGCTTGGAAGATGGGAGATTGGAAGCCTAGGACAGAACGGAGCATTTGGAGATCCAAGGCAAATAGGTGAACCTAGAACCCATGTGCCCTGAGCTAGAACCCCCTTAGGACAAACTGTTTAAGTTCTTTCCACTTGGAAGGACCATAAAAATAGGTTATTTTATTAGGAGACTCCAGCCCAGGTAGAGTCCTTGGGCGCTTTTCTCAGGCCCTCTCCCTCACCATCCTATCCTTCCTTCCTTCTCTCTTTCCTTCCTCCCTCCTACCTTCCATCCTTCTTCCTCCCTTTCTTCCTTCTTTTCTCCTTCCTTCCCTCTTTTCCTCTTTTCCTCCTTCCTTCCCTACCTACCTAACCTACCTTCACCCTTTTGTCTTTCTTTCCTTCTCTTTCCACCTCCCTTCCATTCATTCTCTTCCACCCTACCTTCCATCCTTCTTCCTCCCTTTCTTCCTCCTTTTCTCCTTCCTTCCCTCTTTTCCTCTTTTCCTCCTTCCTTCCCTACCTACCTAACCTACCTTCACCCTTTTGTCTTTCTTTCCTTCTCTTTCCACCTCCCTTCCATTCATTCTCTTCCACCCTACCTTCCATCCTTCTTCCTCCCTTTCTTCTTTCTTTTCTCCCTCCTTCCCTCTTTTCCTCCTTCCTTCCTTCCTTCCTTCCTAACCTACCTACCTTCTCCTCCACCCTTTTGTCTTTCTTTCCTTCTCTTTCCTCCCTCCCTTCCATTCATTCTCTTCCACCCTACCTTCCATCCTTCTTCCTCCCTTTCTTCTTTCTTTTCTCCCTCCTTCCCTCTTTTCCTCCTTCCTTCCTTCCTTCCTTCCTAACCTACCTACCTTCTCCTCCACCCTTTTGTCTTTCTTTCCTTCTCTTTCCTCCCTCCCTTCCATTCATTCTCTTCCACCCTACCTTCCATCCTTCTTCCTCCCTTTCTTCCTTCTTTTCTCCCCCTTCCCTCTTTTCCTTCCTTCCTTCTCTTTTGTCCTTTCTAAACATCTCTTTGTTCCTTCCATCTCTCCATTCCCTTCCACCCTTTCTTCATTCCATCCTTCTCTTCCTCCCTCCCTTCTCTTCTACCATTTTGTTTTTCCTTACCTCTCTCTATCCTCCCTCTCTCCCTTCCCTTCATTCCCTTCCACCCTAACTTCCATCCCTCTCTTCCTCCCTTCCTTCTTTCTTCCTCCTTCCTTCTTTCCCTTCCTTCTTTCCTTTCTTCCCTCCCTCCTTTCTTCCCTCTCCTTTCTCCTCCCTCCCTTTTCTCTCCCTTCTTTCTTCCCTTCCACCCTTTCTTCTTCCTTTCCTCCCTAGTTCCCCCTCTCTCTTTCTCCTTCCTTCCTTCCTTCCTTCCCTCCTTCTTCTTCCTCCTCTTTCTTCCTTCCCTCTTCTTCTTTCCATCCTTGCTTCCTTCCTCCCTCCTTCCTCCCTTTTCTCTCTCTTCCTTCCTTCCTTCTCCTTCCTTCCCCCTTCCTTCCTTCCTTCCTTCCTTCTTTCCTTCCCTTCCTTCCCTTCCTCCTTCCCTTCTCCTCCTTCCATCCTCCTTCTTCCTATTCCCTTCCACCTTGTTTTTCTTACTTCCTTCCCTCTCTTTTACTCCTTCCTTCCTTCTATTTCACCCTTTTGTCTTTCCTTCCTTCTCTCTTTCCTCCCTCCCTCCATCCATTCCCTTCCATCCTTCTCTTCTTTCCTCCATTTCTTCCTTTCTTCCTTCCTCCTTTCCTCCTGGGGAATGTTTAGCTGAGAAAAGAGAAGATAGAAGAGAAGAACTTGTGAACCATGTTCCAAGATGTAAAAGGATGTCCGCTGAGGAGGAGCAGGGAGCAGGAAAACTGACCTTCTGCTGCTCTAGAGACCAGGGCACAAGAAGGGAAAAATGGGTTCAAATGGCAGTGAAAGAGATTCCACCAAAAAGATTAGGAAGAACTTCCTAAGAGAGTAAGAGCTGTTGGAGAGTGGTGTTTACAGTCTCGAAGAGTGGTGGAGTCTCCTTCTCTGGAGGCTTTTTCTGCAGAGTGCTTGGATGGTGTCTCCTTGCATGGCAGAGGGTTGGACTGGATGGCCTTTGGGGGATCTCTTCCAACTCTAGGATTCTATATGAGGAGTAGGCAATATGGCAGTGTTTCTCAACCTGGGGGTCGGGACCCCTAGAGGGGTCACGAGGGGATGTCAGAGGGGTCGCCAAAGATAATTAGAAAACACAGTATTTTCTGTTGGTCGTGGGGGTTCCATGTGGGAAGCTTGGCCCAATTCTATCATTGGTGGAGTTCAGAATGCTCTTTGATTACAGGTGAACTATCAATCCTAGCCACTACAACTCCCAAATGTCAAGGTCTATCTTTCCCAAACTGCACCAGTATCCACATTTGGTCATATTGAGTATTCATGGCAAGTTTGGTCCAGATGCATCAGTGCTTTCTGGATGTAGGTAATCTACAACTCCAAACCCAAGGTCAATGCCCACTAAACCCTTCTAGTATTTTCTGTTGGTCATGGGAGCTCTGTGTCCCAAGTTTGGTTCAATTCCATCATTGGTGGAGTTCAGAATGCTCTTTGATATTGTAGGTGAACAATAAATCCCAGGAACTACAACTCCCAAATGACAAAATCAATCCTCCCCCCAATCCCACCAGTATTCAAATTTGGGCGTGTCGACTATTTGTACCAAATGAATGAAAATACATCCTGCATATCAGATATTTACAAGGTTATTCATATCAGGAGCAAAACTATAGTTGTGCAGTAGCAATGAAAATAATGTTATGGTTGTGGGTCACCACAACATAAGGAATTGTATTAAGGGGTCACGGCATTAGGAACATTGAGAACCACTGCAATATGGGGTCTAATGAATACACTTTTTCCTCTTTTTGCCAAGCCTGCTCAAGACTCTCTTCCCTATTATGCGATGTCAACTTGACCAAAGGACAGTCTCCATGCTGTACGAGGCATCCCAACACATTATTTACTAGCAATCCCCATCTTTTGCCCGTCAACAGGAAACAGGAAATGGGCCGCATCATTCAAGCGCACTAGGGAGTTGTTTCCAATCTAAAGAATTCTCCAAGTCATAAAACAAAACAACCAAAACAAGAAAACATTAGTATTTTTTACATTCTTTGTTAGTAACGTCTTTTTTTCTCCCTCCTTCTTCCTTACTTAATTTTGCAAAATGAAAATGGATTTTACTTTCACGGAAGGAAAACAAAGCACGAATAATTCAAAGCAAAAGACTCTTTGGGAACGGCAGAAAAGTGGAGTAATGTGCACGTTGCAAAGTGCGCATTCACAAACACATATATGGCATTACAATCAATGCACAAGATGGCTGTATAGGACTATTTTGCTGCTACGATTCAAAATTGGACTATAATGGACCGCTAAAAGGCTTATTTTTTTTTACATTCCTTCCCTGTTATTCTTATTAATAGTTCTTTACTCTAAACACTCCTTGGGGGAAACGGCAACCAGAACAGGCAAGCCACTCCGATTTCCCTCCTCCAATTCCCTGCTTTTCATCTCCAGCCCCAATAAACCAATGTTTGCTTCTTCTCTAACCGGGGCGGTGAGGGCTCCTTCTCCAGCACTCCATCTCCTAATGCGGCCTGGATCCACAGCTATGCAAATAATCCAGCCAGCCATTAATCACCAGTTGACACTGGTCAATCTGACTAAATCCAATATTTGCATTCACTCTGAATGGAGAAATGCTGAAGGAAGTGTACAGAGAGAGAGAAAGAGAGAGACCCTTCTGACGGAACAATACGAGACACAAAAGCAGCAGGATGCACTGCAGATATTGCAGGGAAATGAGAGGACAGATAACCAGTTTGTCCAGGTGGGTCAAGATTGCAATTGTCTCCATGGTTAGAATTATAGATTCATAAGAGTTGGAAGAGACCTCCTGGGCCATCCAGTCCAACCCCATTCTGCCAAGAAGCAGGAAAACTGCATTCAAAGCACCCCCAACAGATGGCCATCCAGCCTCTGTTTCAAAGCATCCAAAGAAGGAGCTTCCACCACACTCCGGGACAGAGAGTTCCACTGCTGAACAGCTCTCACTGCGAGGAAGTTCTTCCTAAAGTTCAGATAGAATCTCATTTCCTTAAGTTTGAAGCAATTGTTCCATTGCGTCCTATCTCCAGGGCAGCAGAAAACGAGTTCGCTCCGTCCTCCCTATGACTTCCTCTCACATATTTATACATGGCTATCATGTCTCTTCTCAACCTTCTCTTCTGCAGGCTCAACATGCCCAGCTCTTTAAGCTGTTCCTCATAGGGCTTGTTCTCCAGATCCCTGATCATTTTCGTTGCCATCTTCTGGACACATTCCAGCTTGTCAACATCTCCCTTCAATTGTGGTGCCCAGAATTGGACACAATATTCCAGATGTGGTCTAAACAAGACAGAATAGAGCATGGGGAGCAGGACTTCCTTGGATCTCTTTGGGTTATCTCCCAAAGTCCTGGCTCTCTGTGGGGTTGATATGGCTTTCAGAAGACACAGACATGCACACAGTCAATGGTAGGCAGGAGTCAAGATGCAAGTCAACTGCAAGGGAGAGTCTTTGGATGTGTCTGATTCACACACTGGAACTTTGTAGGCTCTCTTGGACTCCAACTGGCCTATTGAATCAGTTGATGGGAAACTTGAGGCAACCAATCC
Source organism: Anolis sagrei ordinatus (assembly GCF_025583915.1). NCBI lineage: Eukaryota > Metazoa > Chordata > Lepidosauria > Squamata > Anolidae > Anolis > Anolis sagrei. The sequence goes on along the minus strand of NW_026847882.1, from coordinate 42,538,337 downwards.
TAAAGCCTCTAGGGCAAATAATAATCTATATATATATAAATGCTCTGTGCATAATGAGTGCCTTAAAAACAAAAGAACCAATGAACGAAATCACACCAAATTTGGCAACAAAATATCTCACAATACAAGGAGTGACCACCACTCAAAAATTATGATTTTGTCATTTGGGAGTTGTAGTAGCTGGGGTTTATAGTTCACCTATAAGCAAAGAGCATTCTAAACTCCGTCAATGATGGAATTGAACCAGAGTTGGTACACAGAACTCCCACTACCAACAGAAAATACTGGAAGGGTTTGGTGGGCATTGACCTTGAGTTTTGGAGTTGTAGTTCACCTACATCCAGAGAGTACTGTGGACTCAAACAATGATGGATCTGGACCAAACTTGGCACAGATATCAATACGCCCAAATATGAACAGATGGAGTTTGGGGGAAATAGACCTTGACATTTGGGAGTTGTAGTCACTGGGATTCACAGTTCACCTACAATCAAAGAGCATTCTGAACCCCACGAACGACAGAATTGGGGCAAACTTCCCACACAGAACCCCCATGACCAACAGAAAATACTTAAGGCCATCCAATCCAACTCCCTTCATCAGGGCAAGAAAACGTAATCAAAGTCCTCCTGACAAAGAGCCATCCAGTCATAGATAGATAGATAGATAGATAGATAGATAGATAGATAGATATGATTCACACACACAGAGATATTGTATCATAGATTTGAAAGGGACCCTTAAAGAAGGACAATTATATGTTGCATGTTCCAGAGTAGGCAAACCAGACTCTCTCCACATCAACACTGACAAAGAAACAGCAAGAAATACTGTTTACCCACAAGCATAAAGAAATTACACATATTAGAAATCAACACCTTCTCATTATTTTCCAGATCACCAGACTGGGCCACAGCAACACGTAGCAGGGGACGGCTATCTATATAAATAAAAATGTAATTGTTTGTGGGATTAACATAACTCAAAAACCACTGGACGAATTGACACCAAATTTGGACACAACACACTTATCACACCGACAAGTGACCATCGCTCATAAAAACACTGAAAAACACAGCAGAAGAGACTTAAAAAGCCAAAAATTATAAATATATTACTACACATGCGCAAAACCACACATATATATGCAAACACACATATATACACAAATGTATACACACATATAGACACACAAAGCACATATACACATACTGGGCCACAGCAACGCATGACAGGGGATGGCTAACCCATTAATAAGGCCTTTATGGTGCCCTTGAAACCCAAAGCTGAGACCAAATGGTTTGCCAAAGAGAGCAAGGAACTGATGGCCAACCACAGAGATGCTCACTTTGAAAGAAACGTTGAGATGTCTCAGACCTTCCAATTTTAAGAAATTGGTCTAATGCTGTTTGTTTTTTTTAATATAATGAGTACAATACGGATAAAAAGAAACGATAAGATAATCTACAGAGAAGTAGCTTCTGCTTGAAGTGCTTTTAGTCCGTCTGATTGTGTACAACAGGTAGTAGCTGTCAAATTATAGATACGGGTATGGCAGATGTTGCACAGACATCCTACAGAAAGGGGAATAATTAATAATATTTGATGCTGAAGGCTGGGAAGGCAATGGAAGAAATTAGATTTGGATAAAAGCGGGCTTTTAAAAGTAGGATTTTGGCCTGCATACGAGAATATAAATAGGAGCCTAGTGTCTAGATCCAGGGAAGTCATGCTCCCCATGCTCTATTCTGCCTTGGTTAGACAACACCTGGACTATTGTGTCCAATTCTGGGCACCACAATTGAAGGGAGATGTTGACTCTAAGTGGGAATGTGTCCAGAGGAAGAGGGAGACTCAAAGGAAGAAGGGTCTGGAGAACAAGCCTGATGAGGAGCATCTCAAAGAGCTGGGGATGTTTAGCTTGCAGAAGAGAAGGCTGAGAGGAGACATCATGAGGGCCATAGATCATGATGTGAGGAGAAGTCATAGGGAGGAGGGAGCAAGCTTGTTTTCTGCTTCCCTGGAGACTAGGACATGAAGCAATGGCTTCAAACTACAAGACAGGAGATTCCATCTGAACATGAGGAAGAACTTCCTGACTGTGAGAGCCGTTCAGCAGTGGAACTCTCTGCCCCGGAGTGCGGTGGAGGCTCCTTCTTTGGAAGCTTTTAAACAGAGGCTGGATGGCCATCTGTCAGGGGTGCTTTGAATGCAATATTCTTGGCAGAATGGGGTTGGACTGGATGGCCCATGAGGTCTCTTCCAACTCTTTGGTTCTATGATCTCTACCTGAATAAGGCAGAGCCCTGGCATCGTTACAGGTGGTAAGGTCAAGAGAAATGCTTTCCATTCAGTTTTGGGATCTGGAAAACCTTTATATTGATTCATGGGCATGCATTGCCTCAGTTGAGTCAACGTTGGAATTTCATGACGGTCTTGCTTTCAAGCATTCTTTGTTTCATGTACCAAGTTTTGCCAAGCTTCCGATTTGTGTATTGGATTTTTCATTTTGTTTTGTTTCATGGATTCTTGTGTCTGCTTCATGGATTTTGATACCTACTGTTTTGCCTTGAAGTTCATGGACTAACCTTTGTTTTGGAACTCTATTATTTTTGTTAATTTTACTGCTTTGCTTACATTTATTCTTCCATAAACCGCTTGCTGATTTTACCAAGCTGGTGTGGTGTTTAAGGTCAGAGGTGTTCCTGCTCTGGTGTACGACACCACGGCTGAGCTTGTGGATCTAAGATCTCCTGCCTCCTCAACATACTACTGTATTACAACAGCAGCTAAGAGTTAATATCACCACCAACCCTAGCACTGGAATTTCATGGTGGTCTTGCTTTCAAGTGTTCTTAGTTTCATGTACCAAGTTTTGCCAAGCTTCAGATTTGTTTATTGGATTTTTCATGCTGCTTTGTTTCATGGATTCTTGTGTCTGCTTCATGGATTTTGATACCTACTGTTTTGCCTTGAAGTGGACTAAACTTTGTTTTGGAACTTTACTGTTTTTGCTAATTTTACTGCTTTGCTTACATTTATTTTTCAATAAACTGCTTGCTGATTTTACCAAGCAGTTGTGGTGGTTAAGGTCAGAGGTGTTCCTGCTCTGGTGTACGACACCATGGCTGAGCTTGTGGATCTAAGATCTCTGCCTCCTCAAGATACTACCGTATTACAATAGCAGCTAAGAGTTAATATTACCACCAACCCTAGCATTGGAATTTCATGGTGGTCTTGCTTTCAAGTATTCTTACTTTCATGTACCAAGTTTTGCCAAACTTCAGATTTGTGCATTGGATTTTTCATGCTGCTTTGTTTCATGGATTCTTGTGTCTGCTTCATGGATTTTGATACCTATTGTTTTGCCTTGAAGCTCGTGGACTAACCTTTGTTTTGGAACTTTACTGTTTTTGCTAATTTTACTGCTTTGCTTACATTTATTCTTCAATAAACTGCTTGCTGATTTTACCAAGCAGTTGTGGTGTTTAAGGTCAGAAGTGTTCCTGCTCTGATGTACGACACCACAGCTGAGCTTGTGGATCTAAGATCTCCTGCCTCCTCAAGATACTACTGTATTACAACAGCAGCTAAGAGTTAATATTACCACCAACCCTAGCATTGGAATTTCATGGTGGTCTTGCTTTCAAGTATTCCTAGTTTCATGTACCAAGTTTTGCCAAGCTTCAGATTTGTTTATTGGGTTTTTTTATGCTGTTTTGTTTCATGGATTCCTGTGTCTGCTTCATGGATTCTGATACCTACTGTTTTGCCTTGAAGCTCGTGGACTAACCTTTGTTTTGGAACTCTACTGTTTTTGCTAATTTTACTGCTTTGTTTACATTTATTCTTCAATAAACTGCTTGCTGATTTTACCAAGCAGTTGTGGTGTTTAAGGTCAGAGGTGTTCCTGCTCTGGTGTATGACACCATGGATCTAAGATCTCCTGCTTCCTCAAGATACTACTGTATTACAATAGCAGCTAAGAGTTAATATTACCACCAACCTCAGTATTAACATTTCAAAGGCTTGCCTGGTTGGAGATGCTGCAGACTGTTGATTTGAGAAACAGACCCAAGTGTTTGAAGGAGAATTGGCGACGGACTCGGGAGACCCATCGATGTTTTGGAACCCAAGGCAAATAAAGTATTATTAATATCAAAAAAATGCAAACGACCCAGAAACAAAAACCCGCACGCTGCTCCGCTCAGCCTGTGAGCAGTTGTTGTTGAGTCAACAATGAAAACACAACACCTTTGGAAATAAGGAATTATAAGGGAACCTGCTGGGCGCGATACTGAACTATCTTGGATGGCTGTGAATCACTTCTCAGCAGGGGCGGTGGATGCAACAAGGCTTAGATTCTGTTCGGCGGGGATTTTAACTACCCATCAATCCAATTCTTTGAAACAGAGAAGAACAAACAACACCTCATTGTGCGTGTGTGTGTGAAACCCAACGCTTTGTATTTTAACTAGGCAATAATTTAGAACACAAAATGATTCCAAAACTTATTCCGGGAAGAAAAAAGACATTGCCAAGCTTTTGGAACTCGGTGTACATTTTAAAGAAACACTTCTGCCTTTGTTTAGGAAACAAAATCGATGGCTGTGTTGCTCGTGAGCCGATATCCCATTGTGCCGAGCAGAGAAAGGGACAAGCGCTACAGCTGAAGATCCACCCCGCGCCGCTCCAGCAGAAGCTCAATCGATGCCTACACATCTAGGGTCAGATCTGAAACTGGCCCAAGGGCATCGGAGACGTGAAGCAGAAACCCTTTCCTGCAGAAGCACCAAGTATCAGGGGATGAGCTGGAGATGTCTCTGCCTTGGTCCTTTCACTATTGGTCCTACTTCCCGGCGGATGTCAGGTGGTGCAATACCGGCTAAGCAGTGTAATTTCTCCAGTGGTGTAGGGCGCAGACACCCCGTGATAATGCGGCATGTCTCATTAAGAGCCACATCTACTGTTTTAGTGTGGTGAGATGCGTTCCATATGCGTACTCGGCAGCGGAGTAGCATAGCGCAAGGGCAGATGTCTTCACTGTGTCTGGTTGTGATCTCCAGGTTGTGCCAGTCAACTTTCGTATGATGTTGTTTCTAGCGCCCACTTTTTGCTTGATGTTCAGGCAGTGCTTCTTGTAGATCCAAAGTGACTCCCATGTATTTGGGTGCGCTGCAATGCTCCAGTGGGATTCCTTCCCAGGTCATCCTCAGAGCTCAGGATGCTTGTCTGTTTTTAAGGTGAAAGGCGCATGTCTGTGTTTTAGATGGGTTAGGGATCAGCTGGTTTTCCCTATAGTACGTAGTAAGAGCACATACAGCTTCGGAAAGCTTCTGTTCTACCATCTCAAAGCTCCCTGATTGAGTGGTAATGGCACAATCATCAGCATAGATGAAACTCTCTGTCCCTTCAGGCAATGGCTGGTCATTTGTGTAGATGTTGAACATCTCCAGCTCATCCCCGGTTTGGATATCAGGCAGCACATCAATGACTTAAATCAAGACATAGTTTTCTTAGATCTACAGAGACACTCGCTGGAATGCCTCAGCAAGTGAGAGTCCAAAAGTGGCAGGCCCAAACCCAGCACCTCAATCTGTGCGTAATACCAGATGAGAGACTCCCCCCTGGGCACACAGAAGTCTGGGCGACTTGGAAGGCGCTGAACAGGCTGCGCTCTGGCACCACGAGATGCAGAGCTACAAAGTGGAATCCATGGCATGCGAGTGCAGAGAGGAGCAAACCACTGACCACCTGCTGCAATGCAACCTGAGCCCTGCCACATGCACAAGGGAGGACCTCCTTGTGGCAACACCAGAGGCACTCCAAGTGGGCAGATACTGGTCAAAAGACATTTAATCAACTACCAAGCTTGCAAAATCTGTGTGTTTTTTTTAATCTGTGTGTTTGTTTTGTTCTGTTAGAAATGTAATACAATGGTCTGGTTGCTGATGACACGATAAATAAATAAATACAAAGTATCAGGAAAGGCTGGATTTCAGCATGAGCTGCGCCAAAGGATTTCGAAGGTTCCACGACACAATCCTGCATCAGATTGCATCAGATTCAACCACTATCCTCCCTTTCTTGTGCTCTTTCTGAAAACATGGGGCCCTTGGTGGTGCAGCGGGTTAAACCGCTGAGCTGCTTAACTTTCAGTGATTCAAATCCAGGGAGTGGGGTGAGCTCCCGCTGTTAGCCCCAGCTTCTGCAAACCTAGCAGTTTGAAAACATGCAAATATGAGTAGATCAATAAATACTGCTTCTGCTGGAAGGTAACAGTGCTTCATGCAGTCATGCTGGCTGCATGACTTTGGCGGTGTGGGGTGAGCTCCTACTGTTAGACCCAGCTTCTGCCAACCTAGCAGTTCAAAACCACGCAAATGTGAGATCAATAGGTACTGCTTCTGCAGGAAAGTAAAAGCGCTCCATGCAGTCATGCTGGCCACATGACTTTGGCGGTGTGGGGTGAGCTCCCACTGTTAGCCCCAGCTTCTGCCAACCTAGCTGTTCGAAACCATGCAAATGTGAGATCAATAGGTACTGCTTCTGCGGGAAGGTAAAAGCGCTCCATGCAGTCATGCTGGCCACATGACCTCGCCGGTGTCTATAGACAATGCCGGCTCTTCGGCTTAGGAGGAGATGAGCACCACCCTCGAGTCGGACAAGATTGGACTTACCTGCCTGACTCGAGGATGGCGCTCATCTCCTTCTATGCCGAAGAGCCGGCGTTGTCCATAGCCACCGCCACAGACATCTCCCTTTGTGAACCCTCCAGGACTTTAAGATCATCTGGGGAGGCCTTACTCTCGGTCCCGCCTTTGTCACAAGTACGGCTGGCGGGGACGAGAGACAGGGCCTTCTCAGTGGTGGCCCCTCAGCTATGGAACGCCCTCCCTAAGGATATCAGATAGGCCCCTTCCCTTTTAACATTTCGGAAGAGTGTCAAGACTTGGCTCGTTGAGCAGGCATTTCCAAACACAGTGTAATAGACATAGGAAAACGGAATGGTTGAATGATGATTGGACAATGTTTTAATAGGAGGCTCTAATGTTTATGTTTTTATTGATTTTGTTATGGTTTTATTATCTGATTTGTTTTTATTGTATTGAAATTGTATTTTATGGTCTTGGCACCGATTGTAAACCGCCCTGAGTCGCCTGTGGGCTGAGAGGGACGGTATATAAATATAGTTAATTAATTAATTAATTGATGTCAAGGGAAACCTTTGCCTTTTACCTTTCTGATGGCGGAAACAGAAGAACGGCCTGCCTCAGGGGAGCGTGCTTGCTCCATCCATGTTCAACATTTACACAAATGACCAGACACTGCCAGAAGGGACAGAGAGTTTCATCTATGCTGATGATCATGCCATTCACCGCTCAAGCAGGGAGCTTTGAGATGGTTGAACAGAAGCTCTCCGAAGCTCTAGGTGCTCTTACTGCCTATTACAGGAAAACCAGCTGATCCCTAATCCATCTAAAACACAGACATGTGCCTTTCACCTTAAGAACAGACAAGCATCCTGAGCTCTGAGGATTACCTGGGAAGGAATCCCACTGGAGCATTGCAGCACACCCAAATACCTGGGAGTCACTCTGGACCGTGCTCTGACCTACAAGAAGCACTGCCTGAACATCAAGCAAAAAGTGGGTGCTAGAAACAATATCATACGAAAGCTGACTGGCACAACCTGGGGATCACAACCAGACACAGTGAAGACATCTGCCCTTGTGCTATGCTACTTTGCTGCTGAGTACGCATGCCCAGTGTGGAACACATCTCACCACGCTAAAACAGTGGATGTGGCTCTTAATGAGACATGCCACATTATCACGGGGTGTCTGCGCCCTACACCACTGGAGAAATTACACTGCTTAGCCGGTATTGCACCACCTGACATCCGCCGGGAAGTAGCAGCCAATAGTGAAAGGACCAAGGCAGAGACATCTCCAGCCCATCCCTTGTTTGGGAATCAGCCAGCACGTCAACGACTCAAGAAATAGTTTTCTTAGATCTACAGAGACACTCACTGGAACACCTCAGCAAGCGAGAGTCCAAAAGTGGCAGGCTCAACCCCAGAAACTCAACCAATGGCTGATACCAAATGAGAGACTCCCCCCGGGCACACAGAAGAAGACTGGGCGACTTGGAAGGCGCTGAACAGACTGCGCTCTGGCACCACGAGATGCAGAGCCAACCTTCAGAAATGGGCCACAAAGTGGAATCCACGACATGCGAGTGTGGAGAAGAGCAAACCACTGACCACCTGCTGCAATGCAACCTGAGCCCTGCCACATGCACCATGGAGGACCTTCTTCCAGCAACACCAGAAGCACTCCAAGTGGCCAGATACTGGTCAAAGGACATTTAATCAACTACCAAACTCACAAATTTTGTATTTTGTCTGTTTGTTTGCTTTGTTTTGTTAGAAATGTATTATAATTGACTGGCTGCTCTGACACGACAAATAAAAAAAAAATTGCAGAGGAAGGATTTTATTCTTCCAAAGTAGGTGAAAAGCCATGGTAATTGCTCATCCCTGCACGTGAGGACAAAACAGGAGAGGATTTACCTTGCTAGTGCGCAAAGGGAGCCTGTGGTGTAGCATTTTCATGCAAGGCACAAAAGCAACAGCAGCCGTCCCATCAGACAAACTGCAATCTGTTTGGCAGGGCCATTTCGGAGCAGATAATACTTAACACTAAGTGCAACAATTACGGATCTTGGTTGTTTTGAGGGGAGGAAAAATAGGCAAGAAAGCATTCATAACCTATAATTGTACATGCTAATGCTCAACGTGGCTTTGTGGGTGATGTGGGACTATTACCTGCCTGCTGTGCTTTGATCTGTGCTCTGAAATCGGGCATCTTCCCTGTGCTTGGTCACTGACTGGCTGACATGCAAGAGACAAGGATCAATCTTTTTTACCTTACAGTGGTCCTGAGATGAGAATAACCCACCAAACTAGGCCTCTATGATTGGAAAGGGTCTACAGATGGACATGTGAGACAACGAAGACCTGGCAGGAGAACTGTTTCCTTTTCTGAGTTTTTCACTTTCTGCAGCTACACCCTGCCAATGTCTCCAAATCCTCAGGTGGCACTGGTGAGAAAGAGTATAGACAGGCTGGTAGAGGAATATAAAATCTTTCTACAACTTTTTGTACCTAACTTTTGTTAGAGGAACATCCTTCAAGTGTATTGGAAGACATTTAACTGGTTATCCAAAAAGTAAGGTTACAAGGCACATAGCTCTTGCAGGGAATTTTCCCAGGGGGAGACAGCGGAAGTGAACGAGCAGTGCAAGTCGTCAGTAGCTCATCAACGAACATTGTGGTGAAAGTTAAAGATGAACGTCCTAATTCCTTTTCCATCCAAGTGTGAAGTTCATGCTGTATAAGGTAAGGTTACAAGGCGTGTAGCTCTCATGGGGAATTTTCATGGGGGAAGTTGGTATCGCTGCTGTGTAGCAGGAAGCCAGCGGAAGCAAACAAGCAGTGCCAATCGTCAGTAGCTCATCGACTGGTGTTGTGGTGAAGGTTAGAGAGGAACATCCTCATTCCTTTTCCATCCAAGTGTGAAGTTCATGCTGTATAAGGTAAGGTTACAAGGCACGTAGCTCTCACGGGGAATTTTCACTGGGGAAGTTGGTATCACTGCAGTGTAGGGGGAAGACAGCAGAAGTGAACGAGAAGTGCCAGTCATCAGTAGTTCATCAACGGGCTTTGTGGTAAAGGTTAGAGATGTACGTCCTTATTCCTTTTCCATCCAAGTGCGAAGATCATGCTGTGTAAGGGTTATCCAAAAAGTAAGGTTACAAGGCACGTAGCTCTCACAGGAAATTTTCATGGGGGAAGTTGGTATCACTGCCATGTAGTGAGAAGGCAGTGGAAGCAAATGGGCAGTCCCAGTCATCAGTAGCTCATTGACTGTCATTGTGGTGAAGACTACAGATTATTGTCCCCATTCCTTTTCCCACCAAGTGCAAAGTTCTTGCTGTAGAAGGGTTATCCAGAACGTAAGATTACAAGGCATGTAGCTCTCATGGGAAATTTTTGCAGGGGATGTTGGTATCACTGCCGTGTAGCAGGAATCTAGTGGAAGCGAATGAGCAGTGCCAGTCATCAGCAGCTCATCTACTGGCATTGTGGTGAAGGTTAGAGATGAGCATCCTCATTCCATTTCCTGCCAAGTGTGAGGTTTGCACTGTAATGTTCTACCTAAATGCAAAGGCGTCAATGTTTTGCGACGTCATGGCGTCAGTGTTTTGAGACAGAAAAGGGATTCTGCTTGTTGAGTTTTTGGGCAGAGGTGAAAGAATCAATGCTGCAAGATATTGTGAGACCATGAAAAAACTTAGCAGAGCCATCCAAAACAAACAACATCGGATGCCGACAGTCTGTCTCCTTCATAACAATGCTCGTCTGCACACCGCTCATACAACACAAGAGTTGTTGACTTCATTTGGTTGGGATGTTTGAAGCCACACCTCTCACAGCCCCGATCTCACACCAGTGACTATCATCTGTTCACTAAATTGAAGGAACATCTGGGTGAAAAACACTTTTCCAATGACAATGTGGTGAAAATTGGAAGTTACGAACTGGCTGAAAAAGATGGAGTGTGACTTCTACAACACAGGCATCCAAAAACTCGTCCCATGGATGACAAAATGTATTGAACTGAATTATGATTACGTGGAACATAATGTGATCCATATGCTAAAATCCATGTAAGTTGCATTAAAATATATTCATTCCTTGTATTTTAAAAAATTTTGGAACCTTACTTTCCAGACATCCCTTGTGCTTTCTGCTTCCAATACAGCTTTTGAGACTTTTTCTGTCACCCCAAGATCTGAGTTTCTTCTCTTCTGTGTTTAATTTAGCTAATGGCAGGTCAACCACTAGCTGGCTTGTCAGTGACCAAGGGAATCAGCAGCAGGTCTGTTTCATTTCCTAAATGCACACCACAGATGTAACATGACCATCTTAAAAATATCGACTCTTGCATAGGGAGAGTCCTTGCAGGCTGTCAGGAGGCGCACTGGGCAGAGTATCGCTTCCAAATGATTGATTGGGAACATTCACTGGGAACGTTCTGAAAGTCTTACCGGCTCTCGATGTTCCTTTGATGAGCAACGGTCTTCCCGAACTTGGTCGTCCTTTGTGCCCTTGGAACCTCATTTGGATATATACAAGTCTGGCGGCCCAGTTTTATGGTCTCTCTTTTACAAAAGCAAACGCGAGGTAGACAGCAGGGAAACAAGCCCTGGTGTTGGCCATGACGTCTGCACAGCGATGAGGATGTTGACGTTTTGTAAATTCCAATGAATGCATGGGTAAGGGCCCAGGCGTTGCCCATAGGGTTCATCTCCTGATCTGTCTGTGTGTCTACCCACCTTGAACATGTAAGGATTTGGGAGGGCTTCTGCACACATAGAATCATAGAATCAAAGAGTTGGAAGAGACCTCATGGGCCATCCAGTCCAACCTCATTCTGACAAGAAGCAGGAATATTGCATTCAAATCACCCCTGACAGATGGCCATCCAGCCTCTGTTTAAAAGCTTCCAAAAAAGGAGCCTCCACCACACTCCGGGGCAGAGTGTTTCACTGCTGAACGGCTCTTACAGTCAGGAAGTTCTTCTTCATGTTCAGATGGAATCTTCTCTCTTGTAGTTTGAAACCATTGTTCCTTGTCCTAATCTCCATGGAAGAAGTAAACAAGCTTGCTCCCTCCTCCCTGTGGCTTCCTCTCACATATTTATACATGGCTATCATACCTCCTCTCAGCCTTCTCTTCTTCAGGCTAAACATGCCCAGCTCCTTAAGCCGCTCCTCATAGGGCTTGTTCTCCAGACCCTTGATCATTTCAGTCGCCCTCCTCTGGACACTTTCCAGCTTGTCAATATCTCTCTTCAATTGCAGTGCCCAGAATTGGACACAATATTCCAGGTGTGGTCTAACCAAAGCAGAATAGAGCATGGGGAGCATGACTTCCCTGGATCTAAGTACTATGCTCCTATTGACACAGGCACCACACTAGCTTGGTAAAATCAGCAAGCAGTTTATTGAAGAATAAATGTAAGCAAAGCAGTAAAATTAGCAAAAACAGTAATGTTCCAAAACAAAGGTTAGTCCACGAGCTTCAAGGCAAAACAGTAGGTATCAAAATCCATGAAGCAGACACAAGAATCCATGAAACAAAGCAGCATGAAAAATCCAATACACAAATCTGAAGCTTGGCAAAACTTGGTACATGAAACTAAGAATACCTGAAAGCAAGACGTCTTAAAATTCCAACGTTGACCAACTGAGGCAATGCATTCCCATGAATATAAAGGGATTGTGGCGCAGCTGGCTGAGTGTCAGCTGCATTAAGATCACTCTGACCAAAAGGTCATGAGTTCGAAGCCAGCCCGGGTTGGAGTGGGTTTCCAACCAATTGTGTGTAGCCTGTTGTCGACCTTTGCAACCCGAAAGACAGTTGCATCTGTCAACTAGGAAAATAAGGTACCACCTTAATGTGCAGGGAGGCTAAATTAAGTGATTTATGAGGCCATAAAGAAGACTCCAGCAAAGCATTCCAGCGGGGAAGCATGCGGGGAATGCGGAAGTGCTTCATCAGCGTCGCAGATGGACGAGGAAAGCGACAGCTCCCCTGGTGGCCAGAAAAAGTTAAATAGCCTCCGTGTATGTCTGTATATGTTTGTATGTCAAAAATTGGCATTGAATGTTAGCCATATATGTGTACACTGTAATCCGCCCTGAGTCCCCTGCGGGGTGAGGAGAAGGGCGGAATATAAAAGCTGTAAATAAATAAATACATAAATAAATACAGTATTTTTCTTTGGTTAAAAGATTGCTTTGAAATTTTTTTCAAATCTGATTACAATTCAACTCTGTCTTCTCAATTATAGCTCAGAAAAACCAATTTTGAATCTACTTAGAGAGACATGAGCACAAAAACAATTGCAGAATTCTTTGGTACCCTTTATAATATGGTTCAAAAGTGACCTCCTTCGCTTCCTTTTGCGAATATTATGCACGATAGGAAACCTGCTTCTTTCTGACACTCAGTTCTTTTCAGCTTGGGAGAGAAAGAGAGAGAGAGAACTCTGGGTCAGAGGGGAAGATTCCCGTTATTGTCTCTGGCTTGAAGAACGCGGCTACTTATTGTACCCTCTGGTGAAATGAGACCTTTACATCCCAAAAGTCATGCTGCCTGCAAAAATAGCTTTATTAGACACTAAATGGTTCCAAGAGCAGACATCCAGGCTGGATCTGTAGCTCGGTGTCAACCAAAATGGAGGCACTGATGTCAAGGGAGCTCATCTCACCCCTCTTGCTTGCATGCGGAAAAGAAAACCCGAAGTGCCGAGCAGATCCGTGCCCAAGAGCACCCTTCCTGTCTCCCGTCCTTAATTTGGGCGTACAAGAGCTGTCACTACCACTGAGGAATGTGTGCTATGTGTTCCAAAGGATGCATTCCTTTATTGCCAACACAGGCTCTTTGTTAACACAACCGGACAAACTGCAAGGTAGTGCCACACAGAGGAAGCTTCCCGCCCATCATGAAAGAGAACAGCGGAGAACGTAACGAAGTCAAGACAGGAACGCAACTTCCTTCCTTAATTCACTGCAAGGACAAGTGTTTAATTGGTACCTATAACAATCCCACCCCTGACACCAAATTATAACTATCACACCACTGCCACCAAATTATAACAATCCCATCGCTGCCACCAAATTATAACAATCACACCACTGACAACCAAATTATAACAGTCCCACCGCTGCCACCAAATTATAGCAATCACACCACTGCCACCAAATTATAACAGTCCCACCGCTGCCCCCAAATTATAACAATCACACCACTGACAACCAAATTATAACAGTCCCACCGCTGCCACCAAATTATAACAATCACACCACTGCCAACCAAATTATAACAGTCCCACCGCTGCCACCAAATTATAACAATCACACCACTGCCAACCAAATTATAACAGTCCCACCGCTGCCCCCAAATTATAACAATCACACCACTGCCAACCAAATTATAACGATAGCAGAAAGGTAGCAGTAGTAGAGAAGATTTTAAAATTTGGATTTTATCACATGGGGAAATATATAAAGATAATCCCACAATGCCGCTCAGCCAAATTATAGCGCTGACACCTCCACTACAAACCACAATATAGAGGGAGTATGGTTGTTGAACCAACTGAATATTTAGAAGTTAGAAACTGGGAACCACTGGAACTGAGAGACTTAAAATGATTCTTCAAAATATTTCCACTGCCACCATATTAATAATAAACAGACTGAGATATTATCAAGAGGTTGTGCAGTACCACACTCTGTGTCACTATAGTTTTCTTAGACGCTGCTGAAAGCTGACTGGAATAATGCTTTGACCACAAAGGTATTCACGCTGAGGCTGGTATAAGTTGATAAAAATAACAAGAATGTTTATTGAACAGGCTTGAATAATTCAGGTACAAATGCTTAATGGTTTCAGTAAAATACTGGCACAAAAAGCTTGTGGTTATGTTTGAGTAAAGATTTTTAAAAGTTATGGGTTACAAGTCTTAAAAGTTACAACACAGAAAAACACTTCAGGAAAAGAATCTCTGAAAGTAACTCCCAAAAATCCCCCTTAGGAATCTAGCCAAAACCCTGAACTAGCCTTCCTTAGGAAATGAACAGACCACTAACAGGATTCTGCTCCACACAGTATTCTAGCTATATTTTCTATAGCTATTCTGAATACGACACACAAGACTGACCCAAACTTCTTCTTCAAAACCCAAACTGCTCTCACTAACATCAAGCTTCAACTCTCAACCCTTTCCAAAACCCAACTGGCAAACTTGGACCTCAAATCTCAGTTTTTGTCACTTTGTTCCTTTAGATCACTTAGGCTCCGTCCCCATCTTCCTAACCAATCCTAGCCTTCTGATTTTCCCTCCTAGACTAGAACACGCTCCCTCAAAGCAAACCTAACCTAAGATGGTGTCTCGCTTTCTCCCTTCTCTAAAATGGAAGCCGTGGCTTTGCCAGGCCCACTTCCCTAGGCCTAAGCTAAGGTAAGGGATTCATTACAGTACCAAACAGACCCAAAGAGCTCAAGAAAGATGTATCACATGATTTCCTCCCTTAACAGCAAGCTATCACGCTTTAGGATGTGTCCACCTATGGTTTTGGAATGGTGCTCCAACAGCACAAGACATTACTGGACAGATCATACATTCTACTGGAACGATTCCATCAGCACTGCACCCGGACAATCCTGCAAATCTCTTGGGAAGACAAGCAGACAAATGTGTTCTCCTGTATATTATTTTTCATATTAATTTGCCGAATGAAAAAGCCAACAGAGCTTCAAAAGCTTGCCTGTTGTGTTTTCAGCATTTGGGTGAGACCACCATCACTCTACTGTTATTAAACAATGAAAAAACCAAAGTGCTCTTCCAGCAGTCACCAACCAACCCATCTGCAATGCCAGAAATACAGCTTAATTGTGTCACATTAGAAAATGTTAACCATTTCCGCTTCCTTGGCAGCCACCTCTCCACAAAAGTCAACATTAACACTGAAATACAACACCGCCTGAGCTCTGCGAGTGCAGCATTCTTCTGAACGAAGCAGAGAGTGTTTGAGGACCGGGACATCCATAGGGATACAAAGGTGCTTGTTTATAAAGCTCCCAACCCTGCTACACACCTGCAAAACGTGGACTGTCTACAGATGTCACATACAACTCCTGAAACGATTCCATCAGTGTTGCCTCCGGACAATCCTGCAAATCTCTTGGGAAGACTAGCAGACAAATGTCAGCGTGTTGGAAGAAGCAAAGACCACCAGCATTGAAGCGATGGTCCTCCGCCATCAAGGTTGTCCGGATGCCCAACCACCGTCTCCCAAAGCAGTTGCTCTACTCTGAACTCAAGAACGGAAAGCAGAATGTTGGTGGACAGGAAAAGAGATTTAAAGATGGGCTCAAAGCCAACCTTAAAATATCTGGCATAGACACTGAGAGCTGGGAAGCCCTGGCCCTTGAGCGCTCCAGCTGGAGGTCAGCTGTGACCAGCAGTGCTGCAGAATTTGAAGAGGCACGAGTGGAGGGCGAAAGAGAGAAACGTGCCAGGAGGAAGGCGCGTCAAGCCAACCCCGACCGGGACCGCCTTCCGTCTGGAAACCAATGCCCTCACTGCGGGAGAAGATGCAGATGAAGAATAGGGCTCCACAGTCACCTACGGACCCACCAACAGTACATTGATCTTGGAAGACTATCCTACTCAGACAACAAGGGATTTCCTAAGTAAGTGAACATTCAGTGTCTTTATCAATTAAAACTGCAAGGTTTTGATCCAGAATACAAACACATTTCAGAGCCAAGTGTCTCCCATTTCAATAAGAGGATTCCTCACTGTTGTCATAAGCAGAGGACATCTTTAAACATGTTTAAATATAAGACTGCAAAGAAGCAAATATTGTTCCTACAGATCAATGGTTCTCAACCTTTGGTCCTCCAGTTTTTTTGGGACTTCAACTCCTAGAAATCCCAGCTAACTTACCAGCTTTTAGAATCACAGACTCATTGCGTTGGAAGCAGAGTGTTTGAGGACTGCAACATCCGTAGGGAGACCAAGGTGCTTGTTTATAAAGCTATTGTCCTCCCAACCCTGCTCTATGCCTGCCAAACATGGACTGTCTACAGACGTAGCACTCGACTCCTGGAACGATTCCATCAGCGCTGCCTCCGAAAAATCCTGCAAATCTCTTGGGAAGACAGGCAAACCAATGTCAGCATCTGGAAGAAGGAAAACTACCAGCATTGAAGTGATGCTCCTAAGTCATCAACTCCGCTGGGCTGTCCTCACTGTCCGAATGCCTGATTGTTGTCTTCCAAAGCAATTACTCTACTCCCAACTCAAGAACAGGAAACATAACATTGTTGTTGTTCATTCGTTCAGTTATCTCCGACTCTTCGTGACCTCATGGACCAGCCCACACCAGAGCTCCCTGTCAGCCGTCACCACCCCCAGCTCCTTCAAGGTCAGTCCAGTCCAACATTGGTGGACAGGAAAAGAGATTTGAAGATGGGCTTAAAGCCAACCTTAAAAATTGTGGCATAGACACTGAGAGCTGGGAAGCACTGACTCTTGATAGCTCTAACTGGAGGTCAGCTGTGACCAGTAGAGCTGGGCAGTTTCGTTTCGTTAATTCGTAATTCGTTAAAAATTCGTTAATTTTCTTGATTACGAAGCAATAACGAACCATTCTGGAGCAACCTAAAAACGAAACGAATTTTTAACTTCATTTCGTAAATGCTTCGGATTTCATTATTGTATTCGTTTCGTTATCGTTTTGAGGTCGTTCCGTTATTATTTCCGCATGTCTGGGGCAAGTTTTTTGTTTAATTAGTGAAAAAAAATTATAATATCACACCAACAGTCAACAACAGAGGGAGAGAGAAGCTTCAGAAGTTCCCCCTATCCCATTTGGAGGTTTTTTAGCGTATTGCGCTGTCGCGTCCGCCATTAACGAATCGATTCGTTATTGTTTCGGAAATCGTTTTGTTAATGTTTTGTAATTTTTTTTACATTTACGAAATTTTGTAAATATCGAACTTTTTTAGAGAAAAATTTTGTAATTCTTTTAAATATCAAAACGCAAAAACCCCCAAAAAACGAATCGATTTTAGAAACAAATTTTTCCGTTGTTACCCAGGCCTAGTGACCAGGAGTGTTGGGCAAAAGGGAGAAACATCCCAAATAGAATCATAGAATCAAAAAGTTGGAAGAGACCTCCTGGGCCATCCAGTCCAACCCCATTCAGTCAAGAAGCAGGAATATTGCATTCAAATCACCCCTGACAGATGGCCATCCAGCCTCTGTTTAAAAGCTTCCAAAGAAGGCGCCTCCACCACACTCCGGGGCAGAGAGTTCCACTGCTGAACAGCTCTCACAGTCAGGAAGTTCTTCCTCATGTTCAGATGGAATCTCCTCCCAAGAGGAAGGTATGTCAAGCCAACCCTCACCGGGACCGCCTTCCACCTGGAAACCAATGCCCTTACTGTGGGAGAACATGCGGATCAAGAATAGGGGTCCAAATCCACCTATGGACCCAACACCAAAACACTACGATTGAAGGACCATCATCCTCGGGCTATAAGGATCCACCTAAGTAAGTAAGCAAAGTAAGGGTTGGAAGAGATCTCATGGGTCTTCCAGTCCAACCTCCCACCAAGAAACAGGAAAATTGCATTCAAAGCACCCCTGACAGATGGCCATCTGCCCTCTGCTTCAAAGCCTCCAAAGAAGGAGCCTCCACCACACTCCAGGGCAGAGAGTTCCACTGCCGAACAGCTCTCACAGTTAGGAAGTTCTTTCTCGTGTTCAGATGGAATCTCCTCCAAAGAGGATGGCATGTCAAGCCAACCCTGACCAGGACCGCCTTCCACCTGGAAACCAATGCCCTCACTGTGGGAGAACATGAGGATCAAGAATAGGGCTCCACAGCCACCTAGGGACCCACCACTAAGACACTACACTTGGAGGACCATCATCCTCAGGCTACGAGGATTCGCCTAAGTAAGTAAGTAAAGTAAAGCAAGAGTTGGAAGACATCTCATGGGTCTTCCAGCCCAACCTCCTGCCAAGAAGCAGGAAAACTGCATTCAAAGCACCCCTGACAGATGGCCATCCGCCCTCTGCTTCAAAGCCTCCAAAGAAGGAGCCTCCACCACACTCTGAGGCAGAGAGTTCCACTGTTGAACAGCTCTCGCAGTCAGGAAGTTCTTCCTAATTTTTAGGTGGAAGCCATTGTTCCATGGCGTCCTACTCTCCATGGCAGCAGAAAACAAGCTTGCTCCCTCCTCCCTATGACTTCCTCTCACATATTTATACATGGACCTCCTCAAGTCTCCTCTCAGCCTTCTCTTCTGCAGGCTAAACAGGCCCAGCTCTTGGAGCCACTCCTCCTAGGACTTGTTCTCCAGACCCTTGATCATTTCAGCCACCCTCCCTCCTTGTGGGAGTTGAAGTCCAAAACACCTGGAGGACCCAAGATCAGGAACCACTATTATAAATGAAGATTAATCCTCCAACTAAGCTTTCATTTACTCATCAACCTCATTATATCATGAAAGGATTGTAACCTTGGTCAATATTTTAGTAAAAATTGTGTTATAAAAATCATTTGCAATAAAGCTAGTCTTACCTTTAAGATGTGAAGCAAACGTAATGTCCGTGCCAAGAGTTAAGGTCAATTATTCCAGGCAGTCGCATTTTCGGAAATGGGGCAGCCAGATGAGTCGTAGCAGAAGGGAAGGCATGGAGAAAAATAAAAATACATTTTTCATTAGTCTCTAATGATTAGGGAGTGCTGACTGATTGAGCATCATTAACACTGAATTAGCAGAGGCAGAGCAACCAGGGAAGATCAGTAAAGTTTGGACCAAGAGACTATTAGAGGTAGATGAGAAGGTCATCTGCCATCTTCCATTTCTCAGCCATTGTGCAAAAAAAATTGTACAAAATCATTATTGGTATACAATCACATAATAATCTATATATATATATATAAATGCTCTGTGCATAATGAGTTCCTTAAAAACAAAAGAACCAATGAACGAAATCACACCAAATTTGGCAACAAAATGTCTCACAATACAAGGAGTGACCATCACTCAAAAAATTATGATTTTGTCATTTGGGAGTTGTAGTTGCTGGGATTTATAGTTCACCTACAATCAAGGAGCATTCTGAACTCCATCAACGATGGAATTGAACCAAACTTGGCACACAGAACTCCCATGACCAACAGAAAATACTGGAAGGGTTTGGTGGGCATTGACCTTGAGTTTGGGAGTTGTAGTTCACCTAAATCCAGAGAGCACTGTGGACTCAAACAATGATGGATCTGGACCAAACTTGGCACAAGCACTCAATACGCCCAAATATGAACACAGATGGAGTTTGGGGGAAATAGACCTTGACATTTGGGAGTTGTAGTCACTGGGATTCACAGTTCACCTACAATCAAAGAGCATTCTGAACCCCACAAACGACAGAATCGGGGCAAACTTCCCACACAGAACCCCCATGACCAACAGAAAATACTTAAGGCCATCCAATCCAACTCCCTTCATCAGGGCAAGAAAACGTAATCAAAGTCCTCCTGACAAAGAGCCATCCAGCCATAGATATAGATAGATAGATAGATAGATAGATAGATAGATAGATAGATAGATATGATTCACACACAGAGAGAGATATAGTATCATAGATTTGAAAGGGTCCCTTAAAGAAGGACAATGATATGTTGCATGTTCCAGGGTGGGCAAACCAGACACTCTCCACATCAACACTGACAAACTAACAGCAAGAAATACTGTTTACCCACAAGCAGAAAGAAATTACATATATTAGAAACCAACACTTTCTAATTACTTTATTTTCCAGATCACAAGACTGGGCCACAGCAACACCCTGTTTCTCATTGCCTACAACAAGAACATTTTGAACCTGATTTTGAACTTGAATCCCATCAAACTCATCAGAGTCGCTCTGAGACCCCATCCGAGTCACAACACTAGCAGTCTGTGTCTGTGGCTCCAGTGGAGTCACAAAATAAATCACTTCTGACCAAGAGGTTATGAGTTTGAAGCCAGCCTGGGTCGGAGTGAGCTCCCAACCATTAATAGTCTAGCTTGCTGTTAACTTATGCAGCCCGAAAGACAGTTACATCTGTCAAGTAGAAAATTTAGGTACCGCTTTATGCAGGGAGGGTAATTTAACTAATTTACGACACCATAAAAACCTTCCAGCAGAGTGCATAAGAATGAGGAAGTACTCCATAAAGGGTTCGGTGACACAAATGGAAGGTGAAGCGGCAGCTCCCCCGGTGGCCAGAATTGAGCATACCCTCATGAAGCCAGAAAGCTGGAATGTTAAATTAACTGTGTGTCTGAATATATGTTGCATGTCTATGGCATTGAATGTTTACCATATATATGTGCATTGTAATCCGCCCAGAGTCCCCTGCGGGGTGAGAAAGGCGGAATATCTATACAAATAAAAATGTCATGTTCGTTTGTGGGATTAACAGAACTCAAAAACCACTAGACAAATTGACACCAAATTTGGACACAAAACACCTCTCAGGCCAACGAGTGACCATCACTCATAAAAACACAAGAAAGGGGACTTAAAAGGCCAAAAAAGCAAAAAGATGCTACAGCGCATGCACAAAAACAACTCCCGCTGGCAAACAAAACATACAATAGCATATCCACACTCTCTTCTGAACTACAGCTCCCAGCATCCCCAAGGCCAGGCCCTTTAGGAGAGGAGAGTGATCCAAATGCACTGCTTCCAAGCTCCAAGCTTTCTTCTCCTTGGATCTCTTTGAGAGCATCCCAATCCCTGCATATTTCCAATTTCCTATTCCTGGACTGCAACTCCCAGCAATCCTCCAGATACATAGATTAGATAGAGATAGGTAGGTAGGTAGGTAGGTAGGTAGACAGATCGATCAGGAGGACTGCTGGGAGTTGCAGTCCAAGAATAGATAGAGAAGGAAGAAAAGGGAGAAAGAGGAAGGGAAAGAAAGGGGGGGAAGGAAGGGAAAAAGAAGGAAGGAAGGAAAGAAGGAAGGAAGGAAGGAAGGAAGGAAGGAAGAAAGAAGAAGAAGAAAGGGGGAGGGAGGGAGGGAGGGAGGAAGGAGAGAGAGAAAGAAGGGAAGGAAGGAAGAAGGAAGGAGGGAGGGAGGAAGGAAGAGAGAGAGAGAGAAAGAAAGAAAGAAAGAAAGAAAGAAAGAAAGAAGGAAGGAAGGGAGGGAGGGAGGGAGAGAAGGAAGGAGGGAGGAAGGAGGGAGGAAGGAAAGAAGGAGGGAGGGACGGAGGGAGGGAAGGAAGGGAGGGAGGAAGGAAGGAGGGAGAGAGAAAGAAGGAAAGAAAGAAAGAAAGAAGGGAGGAGGGAGGGAGGGAGGAGGGAGGGAGAGAAGGAGGAAGAGGAGGAAGGAGGGAGGAAGGAAAGAAGGAAAGAAGGAGAGGAGGGAGGGAGGGAAGAGGAGGGAAGGAGGAGAGAAGGAAGGAAGGAAGGAAGGAAGGAAGGAAGGAGAGGAAGGAAGAAGGGGGAGGAAGGGAGGGAAGGAAGGGAAGGGGAGGGAAGGAGAAAGAAAGAAGAAAGAAAAGAAGGAAGGGAGGGAGGGAGGGAGGGAGGAGGGAAGGAGAGAGAGAAAGAAGGAAGAAGGAGGAAGGAAGGGAAGGAAGGAGAGGGAGGGAGGGAGGGAGGGAGGGAGGAGGGAGGGAGGGAAGGAGAGAGAGAGAGAGAGAGAGAGAGAAAGAAAGAAAGAAAGAAAGAAAGAAAGAAAGAAAGAAGGGAGGGAGGGAGGGAGGGAGAGAAGGAAGGAGGGAGGAAGGAGGGAGGGAGGGAGGGAGGGAGGGAGGGAGGGAGGGAGGGAGGGAGGGAGGAAGGGAGGGAGGAAGGAAGGAAGGAGGGAGAGGAAGGAAGAAAGAAGGAAGGAAGGAAGGAAGGAGGAAGGAAGGAGGGAGGGAGAAAGGAAGAAGGAAGAAGGAAAGAAGAGGGAGGAAGGGAAGGAAGGAAGGGAGGGAGGGAGGGAGGGAGGGAAGGAGAAAGAAGAAAAGAAAGGAAGAAGGGGAGGGAGGGAGGAGAGGAAGAAGGAAGGAAGGAGAAGGAAAGAAGAGGGAGGGAGGGAGGGAAGGAAGGGAGGAAGGAGGAGAAGAAGGAAGGAAGGAAGGAAAGGAAGGAGGAAAGAAGGAAGGAAGGAGAGGAAGGAGGAGGAGGAGGAGGAAGGAAAGAAGGAGGGAGGAAGGAGGGAAGGAAGGAGGAGAAGGAGAAGAAAGAAAGAAAGAAAGAAAGAAAGAAAGAAAGAAAGAAAGAAAGAAAGGAAAGAAGGAAGGAAGGGAGAGGAGGAGGAGAAGGAAGGAGAAAGGAAGGAAGGAAGGAGGAAGGAAGGAAGGAAGGAGAAAGGAAGGAGGGAGGGAGGGAGGGAGGGAGGGAAGGGAGAGGAGAGAGAGGAGAGAAAGAAAGAAAGAAAGAAAGAAAGAAAGAAAGAAAGGAGGGAGGGAGGGAGGGAGGGAGGGAGAGAAGGAAGGAGGGAGGAAGGAAGAAGGAGGGAGGGAGGGAGGGAGGGAGGGAGGGAGGGAGGAAGGAAGGAGGGAAGGAAGGAGGGAGAGAGAAAGAAAGAGAAAGAAAGAAAGAAAGAAGGAAAGGAAGGAAGGAAGGAAGGAAGGAAGGAAGAGAAAGAAAGGAAAGAATGAAAGAATGAAAGAAGGAGGGAGGAAAGGAAGGAGGGAGGGAGGGAGGGAGGGAGGGAAAGAAGGAAAGAAAGAAAGGAAGAAAGAAAGAAAGAAAGAAGGAAAAGAAAGGAAGAGAAGGGAGGGAGGGAGGGAGGGAGGGAGGGAGGGAGGGAGGGGAAGGAGGAAGGAAGGAAAGGAAGGAAGGAAGAAGGAAGGAAGGAAGGAAGGAAGGAAAGAGGGAGGAGGGAAGGAAGGAGGGGGGAAGGAAGGAAGAAGAAGGAAAGGAAGGAAGGAAGGAAGGAAGGAAGGAGAGAAAGAACAAAGAGAAAGAGGGAGGGAAGGTAGGTAGGTAGACAGATCGATCAGGAGGACTGCTGGGAGTTGCAGTCCAAGAATAGATAGAGAAGGAAGAAAGGGGAGAAAGAGGAAGGGAAAGAAAAGGGGGGAAGGAAGGGAAGAGGAAGAGAAGGAAGGAAGGAAGGAAGGAAGGAAGGAAGGAAGGAAGGAAGGAGGAAGGAAGAAGAGAAAGAAAAAGAGAAAGAAGGAAAGAAAAGAGGAAAGAAAGAAAGGAGGGAGGGAGGAGGAGGAAGGAAGGAAGGAGAGAAAAACAGGAAGGAAGGAAGGAAGGAAGGAAGGAAGGAAGGAAGGAAGGAAGGAAGGAAGGAAAGGAGAGGAAGGAGGAGCACAAAGGTCTGCATCCCCGGTTCACACCCAGATTAGGATGAGCCATAAATGCCATTCCCAGATAATGGCTCTGAGATTCGGAAGAGACCCCAAGGGCCGTGCATTGAAAGGAGGAGGGAGGAGGAGGGAGGAGGGAGGGAAGGAAGGAGGGAGGTGAGGGAGGGAAGGAAGGAAGGAAGGAAGGAAGGAAGGAAGGAAGGAAGGAAGGAGAGAAAAAACAAAGAGAAAGAGGGAGGGAAGGTTGGCCACAGCAACGCGTGGCAGGTACAGCGAGTAAATAAATAAAATAAATAGTAAACAAACTTCTGAATGTAGATAAGGGCATTGTTCACTATCTATGCTTAGAGGAAGAGTAGCAAGAATCTAATTGGAGTCAGTTCAGTATTGTCCAATTCCACCCCACGGCTGCCGATTCTGCTAGCAAGTGCGAGCAAGTAATGATCCGAGCAGAAAGGCAATCAAATTACAGCGGCGAGCCAATGATTGTAGTGCAGTGTCCCCTCTTCCCTTGCCACCCCCTGCCCAGATAACTCCCTGTTGCTGAAACAGCAATGCCGGCGCACAGCGTTATCACTTCAAATATGCACAGGTGGGTCTACGTGACGCCTGTGAAGACACATGTGCCGAGAGAGCCACCCCAGGACAACAGAGGGGCCCCTGTGCGACGGCGCAGGCATTGGGCCGGCTATTGTGCTGCCACAGCTGCGTTCAGAGGCTCACGCTGTGCTTCTCCTGAATGCATTTGCACAAAGTCGCAACGGCAACCGCGGCACACAGATTGGCATGACGACATTGCTTCTCGTGGTAGCAAAGAGCACCCCACATGCCAGGCATGGCGATTTTAGTTTTCAGAAGGCAAGGGGCAGACACTCAGACAGCCCATGATGTCGTGCAGTGATCGATCTTTCTCGATCTCTCTTTTTCTCTGTGTCACACACACAGACGACTGAAATCCAGTTCCTTTACAACAAGGTAAGAGTGAAGTCTTACATTTCTCATTACAGGCAATCCCTAAGGATTAATAAGATAGCTCCTGTAGATCGGTTCTTAAGTTACATTTGGGTTGTTTTAGGTTTTTTTGGGCTATATGACCATGTTCTAGAGGCATTCTCTCCTGACGTTTCACCTGAATCTACGGCATTCACACCTAGCTCCAGCAGACAAGAGTCCTTTGTCCCACCTTAGTCTTTCCACAGATATATAAACCCATTTTCCTAGTTCCAACAAACCTCACTACCTCTGAGGATGCTTGCCATAGATGCAGGCGAAACGTCAGGAAAGAATGCCTCTAGAACATGGCCATATAGCCCGAAAAAACCTACAGCAACCCAGATTTTGTTCATCTTCATGGTTTCCTCCTTTCTGTTGAAATTGTCCACATGCTTGTATTAAAAAACTCTAAAATTAAAACAGCAAGGACCAAGGCAGAGACATCTCCAGCTCATCCCTTGTTTGGGTATCAGCCAGCACGTCAACAACTTAAATTAAGAAATAGTTTTCTAAGATCTACAGAAACATTCACTGGAACACCTCAGCAAGCAAGAGTCCAAAAGTGGCAGGCTCAAATCCAGAACCTCAACCAATGACTGATACCAAATGAGAGACTCCCCCCTGGACGCACAGAAAACTGGGCGACTTGGAAGGCGCTGAACAGACTGCGCTGTGGCACCACGAGATGCAGAGCCAACCTCAAGAAATGGGGCCACAAAGTGGAATCCTCGACATGCGAGTGCGGAGAAGAGCAAACCACAGACCACCTGCTGCAATGCAACCTGAGCCCCGCCACATGCACAATGGAGGACCTCCTCGCAGCAACACCAGAGGCACTCCAAGTGGGCAGATACTGGTCAAAGGACATTTAACCAACGACCAAGCTTGCAAACTCTGTTTTGTCTGTTTGTTAAACATTTGTTAAAAATGGAATACAATTGTCTGGTTGATACTGACACGATAAATAAATGCCTGGATCACTTAGATGTACCTGATTTTTTTTCCTAAGTTCCAGCCTTTCCAACCCATTTCTCCCAGGAACCCCACTGACCTGACCACCCTGCTGACCTCAGGAACATTCCTCCCCATCAGTCATGTGGAGAAAGGGACATGTCGGCATGTGGGAAAGCAC
The DNA here is from genome assembly GCF_025583915.1 of Anolis sagrei ordinatus. Taxonomy (NCBI): domain Eukaryota; kingdom Metazoa; phylum Chordata; class Lepidosauria; order Squamata; family Anolidae; genus Anolis; species Anolis sagrei. The sequence goes on along the minus strand of NW_026847882.1, from coordinate 42,512,250 downwards.
ACAGCAGTGGGAAAGATGGGGAAAGAGCATTGGGCAGGGCCACCGCAGTAAATCAGGGGCCTGAATTGCTTCTGAAAGGAGGGAATGCCGAAGCCCCACCGAGCCTCAATGTGCCCTTTGTTGGATGTGTGCAAGGAGGGGAGGGAGAGGCTGGCACACAATGGGAAAGGCACCGTGGAAAGAGGTCGGGGCTTGTAAAAATGCCCCTGCACATTCCAGCCTTACATTCATGCCACTTGGGTAGCAGGGAAGCTGTAAATGCCAGGGACGTTGACGATAATTGCAAAGGATTATTCTCAAGCAAGCGGGAATGCAAGCAAAATGACTTGATAGTATTCACCATGTGTATGTTGATGGGTGCTGGCTTCGGTGGGAGAGGAAGGCATCAGGCAAGCTCCTCAAAGAGACATGTCTGATCAGGGCTATTATAAAGCTAGACGAAGATAAACTGGAACCTCTATAGCAGTGTTTCTCAACCTGGGGGTCGGGACTCCTCGGGGGGTCACGAGGTGGTGTCAGAGGGGTCGCCAAAGACCATCAGAAAACACAGTGTTTTCTGTTGGCCATGGGAAGTTTGGCCCAATTCTATCATTGGTGGGGTTCAGAATGCTCTTTGATTGTAGGTGAACTATAAATCCCAACAAGTACAACTCCCAAATGTCAACGTCTATTTTCCCCAAACCCCATCAGTGTTCACATTTGGGCATATTGAGTATCCGTGGTCCAGATCCATCATTGTTTGAGCCCACAGTATTTTCTGTTGGCCATGGAGGTTCTGTGTGGGAAGTTTGGCCCACTTCTATCGTTGGTGGGGTTCAGAATGCTCTTTGGTTATCGGTGAACTATAAATCCCAGCAACTAGAACTCCCAAATGACAACGTCTATTTTCCACAAACTCCAGCAATGTTCACATATTGAGTATCCGTGCCAAGTTTGGGCCGCCTATATGTATAACTGTGCTTCCCTTTTTCATTGCACCATCAGATTTTCTACCAGATGGACGTGAGTAAGAGACTTGGCCCCTGATTAAGTTACCTCTCAGCACCAATTCTGAGGTTCTGACCCTTGAGACTTATGCTTCATGTTCAGAACAACCTGGACGACGTTGAGAAGTCTCAAGCGCCTTCAAACCAGTTCTTTGGCACCAGAGGAAGACTTTGTGTCTTCAAACATAGGCCATTTGGACTGGGGTTGTGGATTGCTCCGGCATTCACAGCCATTGAGAAAGAGGGACCTGGAAAAGCTTCTCAGCTGCAAAACTCCTTGGACCCAAGACAACCAGAGACTGTAATGTATGTTTTCCTTCACCCCTTTGAAACTTCCAGCTTATTGCCTTAAAGAGAGAACTCTTTGTGAACAATAAAACCTATTTTGAGTTATCTATAGTGTTTGGGTCTTTGGAAGTTCCAGTTTCCTAAAGGAGGGCAAGAAGCAATCCCCTGGAGGAAAGATGTCACATTCATGCCTCTTTCACTAAGAGTTATAGCCCCCCAGGCGCGACGGCACAGTGCTCTCTGGATGGAGGTGAACTACAGTTCCAAAACTCAAGGTCAATGTCCATCAAACCCTTACAGTATTTTCTCTTGGTTGTGGGAATTCTGTCTGCCAAGTTTGGTTCAATCCCATTGTTGGTGGAGTTCAGACTGAAGTTACACAGGGGCTTTTTACACACAGAAGTTACACAGGGGCTTTTTACACACAGAAGGCTTCACGCTGAAGCTTCACACCCAATGGCCTTCAACCTGAGGCTTCTCTCACCGAAGTTTCTCACACCAGGCCTTTCTCATAATGAGACCTACACTGAGGCCTTACTCCCACCGAGGACTCTCTCAGACTGACGTCTCTCTCACAGTGAGGGGAACTAACACTGAGGCCTTCTTATAGAGGCCTAATAACACTGAGGCCTACCTCACACTGAGGCCTTTCTCCCACTGAGATCATCTCCCACTGAGAGCTCTCTCAGACTGATGTCTCTCTCACACTGAGGAGAACTAACACTGAGACCTTCTCATACTGAGGCCTACTAACACTTTATACTTCCTTCTTTGCTTCCATGTTGGGCTTCTTTCTCATGCAGATAAACAGCTTCACTCTCACGGAGCATCTTCTCACATTGAAGTTACACAGGGGCTTTTTACACTGAAGCTTCACACCCAATGGCCTTCAACTTGGGGCTTCTCTCACCAAAGCTTCTCATACCAGGCCTTTCTCATAATGAGACCTACCTCATACTGAGGCCTTCTCCCACTGAGGGCTCTCTCAAACTGACGTCTCTCTCACTCTGAGGTGAATGAACACTGAGGCCTTCTCATACTGAGGCCTACTAACATACCGAGCCTCTTTTCCCACAGAGGCCTCTCACAGACTGAGGGCTACTAATCTACAGGCATACCTGCTTATATTGATGTTGTAGTTCAGCGTGATAGTAGCATTGCTACTAGCGGTAGAAGGGAGAAGAGGGCTGCCCAGGTGTTGGAGGAGCAGCAGCAGCGAAAGCGGATTAGAGAGATAATCATGGCCCCGATAATCATGGCCCCTGATTCCGAAACCTTCGAGGGTTTCTCTGACTGTGAAATGGGGGATGGGGAGGAAAGCAAGGGAGTTAAGCGGACTACTCACGAACAAGAATCTGATGAGGAGATTCAAAGGAAGTGTATCCGTGATATACTTAGCGCTCCTACGGAGGATGAAGACTTCATGGGCTTTGAAGGGAGTGATGGGATTGAGAGCGACATGGGGGAGGAGGATGATCTTGACTGGACCCGTGTACAGGAGATTAGGGATATTTGTACCCAGCCTACCTCCAGTGATAACTTTGAGGGGTTTACAAAAGACTGACAATCGGGGAGCACTTGGCAAGATCTAAGTCTTGACAGACGCTGGCAGAGGTGGAGGGATGTTGGTTTGGGTTCAGCTGCAGGGAATGGGGCAGCTGAGAGTGATGATGAAAAGGTGGGGTGCAGCTCATCTTCTGAGGAGGAACTTTAAGATATAAGTGGGGTTTGTTTCAATGGGTCTTTGCAGAAGGCAAAGTGTCTCTTTTGGGGTGTGAATCTTTGTTCCTGCCACAATTCTCGAGCTTGGGTCCTTGGACTACAGATTCCTGTGTCCCTGTGTTTTCCTCTTGTGATTCCGTGAACAACGACTTCTACTCTACCGCTTTTGACTCCGGACCGTTTTGGACAACGCTTTTTTGCCTCTTGGACTAAGACATCTTGCTTGCATTGTGCTTCGACTTCGGACCGTTTTTGGACTCTGCTTTTGTTGAGTCATTGTTTCTGTTTAACCCTTTCAGTGCTTGACTCAGTTTTGTAATTAAAAATACCTAGTTAAATTTTAATATTTCTGACATGCTTTAGGGTTACTATAAGTCAGTGTTTCTCAACCTGGGGGACCCCTGAGGGGGTCGCGAGGGGGTGTCAGAGGGGTACGCCAAAGACCATAAGAAAACACAGTATTTTCTGATGGTCATGGGGATTCCATGTGGGAAGTTTGAGCCAATTCTATCATTGGTGGAGTTCAGAATGTTCTTTGATTGTAATGAACTATAAATCCCAGCAACTACAACTCCCAAATGTCAAGATCTATTTTCCCCGGACTCCACCAGTGTTCACATTTGGGATATATTGAGTATTCATGCCAAGTTTGGTCCAGATCCACCATTGCATGAGTCCACAGTGCTCTCTGGATATAGGTGAACTACAACTCCCAAACTCAAGGTCAATGCCCATCAAACCCTTCCAATGTTTTCCATTGGTCATGGGAGCCAAGTTTGGTTCAAATCCATCGCTGGTGGAGTTCGGAATGCTCTTTGATTATAAGTGAACTATAAATCCTAGCAACTACAACTCCCAAATTACAAAATCAATCCTCGCCCAACCCCACTAGCATTCACATTTGGGTGTATTGGGTATTTGTGCCCAGTTTGGTCCAGTGAATGAAAATGCATCCTGCATATCAGATATTTACATTATGATTTATAACAGTAGTAAAATGACTGTTATGAAGTAGCAATAAAAACAATATTATGGTTGGGGGTCACCACAACATGGGGGACAGGATTAAGGGGTCATGGCATTAGGAAGGTTGAGAACCACTGCTATAAGTTAAACATTACTTGAAGGCATACCAACAATATTCGTGGTGGAAAGTCAGGACCTATCAACCAAACCTTTCAGATTTTGTCCAGAATCTGCAGTTCCTAAAGCACGGGTAGCAATCCCTGTTTTAGTTCTGATTCTGTTCTGAAAACCCAGCCAGTGAGAGAGCATCTGATTCTTGCACCAGAAGCTAGCACACCAATAAAGCATTCTTCCTGCCAGACCACATTTCCTCCCGTTATTGGCCTAGAACGCACAGCTGCTCCTCTGGCCAAGATGTATTGCTCCCCATCCCATTATTATGGGTCAGTAATAGCGTAAGTAATAATCTATGCACTGCAAAGTCACCGTGAATGTTAACTCAAACTTACTGCCAATAACTAACATCATATATCTTCGATTCCTGGGCACTCCGATTCATAAAGTAATAGTCCGTGCGCAATCTATAATGTTAATGGGTCAGAGAGAAAGGTTCAACAGTATTTTGATAGAATAATTATGGGTTACATTTCCTTAAAAAAAAACTTTGAAGGAATTCACGATTAAGTGACTGAATACAAGACTCTCATTGTGACAGTGAGAGATGTCTTTGGCCTCAGGAACTCTGAAGATAAACATATTCCAACCTTCTATTTTTTGACATCCAAACAGAAATGTGTCCAGCAATTGATCATGTTTATTTATTTATTTCAGTGATGGGCAACGTTTTGAGCTTGGTGTGTCAAAATTTGCCAAAAACCAGAGCATAACTTGGGTGGGGTGTCAACTTCGAGAAAAACAACAACATAATTTTGCAATATTTATAGTTTAAGTAAGAAAAATGTATAATCCATGCTGAGTTATGGAGTGAACAATGCTCAAACGTGCAGATGTTAAATTTGTAGAGCCTTTTACAAATTTAAGGATGGAATTAGATTGGCTCTTATAAGGTGTATTTCTCTGTATGTGGCCGCGTGTCATCAAAATAGCCATGCGTGTCAGTGCTGACACGCATGTCATAGGTTCACCATCACGGATTTATTTACTATATTTGTATATCGCTCTTCTCAGCCCTCGGGCGACTCGGAGTGGTAAACAATAGCAAAATTCAATACTCAAAAACATCATAAAACAGTTAAAAACAATTAAAATAGCAGCATAATAAACAGTCAATATAAATCAATAAAACATCTCATTAGCGTCTCATAGTTAAAATCAAGATCCAGACTCATCATCCAATTGTTCCATATTCCTATATTCGTTACACTGCCTATTCAAATGCCTACTTGAACAACCAGGTCTTCACTTTCCTCCGAAATGTCACCAGGGAGGGGGCCGATCTAATATCTGTAGGAAGGGCGTTCCACAGCCGAGGAGCCACCACTGAGAAGGCCCTGTCTCTCGTCCCCACCAAACGTACTTGTGACGCAGGCAGGACCGAGAGCAGGGCCTCCCCAGATGATCTTAACATCCTAGCTGGTTCATAGGAAATGCGTTCGGACAGGTAAGTTGGGCCAGAACCGTTTAGGGCTTTATGGCTAAAGCCAGTACTTTGAATTGTGCCCAGTAGCAAACTGGCACCCAGTGGAGCTGGTGCAACAGAGCAGTAGTATGCTCCCTGAGCACCGCTCCCGTTAGTGACCTGGCTGTCGACCGTTGGACCATTTGAAGCTTCTGGACAGTCTTCAAAGGCAACCCCACGTAGAGAGCGTTGCAGTAGTCTATATGGGATGTAACCAGAGAGTGGACCACCGTGGCAAAGTCAGACTTCCCATAACATTGAGAAACAAAGCTGGCTTGGACATAAACACTTGTCCACTTCCATACAGACACATCAGATCAAGGTTGTAGACCTTCTGCAACTGCATGATGCTTTCATTTAGCCCACATACATTAAACATGTGAATATATAATCTGCATGAAAACAGAAATCTTGGATAATAATACCACATGATTAGAAAGAGAGTGTGCATAAATGCACCAAGCTGTCAATAACGTCTTTAATTTTAAGATCTTTCCTCCAGAAGCAAAAATTGGTGCTCTGCTCCCAATAATCACAATTTACTTGTGAGCTTCCCACAGGAATTTGATAAGCCAATATGAAAACCAATTGCTGGCCTAGATAAACACTTATGACAGACTCATTGTTGGCCCAAAGTGACGCTGGTACAAAATCTAAGACACGGAACCCTGAAAACTAGGAGAACCAGTTCCAGAATTTCTGAAGGTCAAATGGTACCAAATGAATCTTTTTCTCTGAAACTCTCTGACGAAATGGGTGTTGTTTTCTTCTTGCAACTGTAGTAAGGAAGGATTAAACATTGTCTTCACGTGCAATATAGTCCCGGTTCAGATCTGGACCCTCTGCTCTTTCCTCAATGCTTTTTTAAGATACGAGGGTTATCCGGAAAGTAAGGTTACAAGGCACGTAGAACTTGAGTGGGATTTCGCAGGAGAAGTTGGTATCACTGCCGTGTAGCAGGAAGCCAGTGGAAGTGAACGAGCAGTGCCAGTCATCAGCAGCTCATCAACTGGTGTTGTGGTGAAGGTTAGAGATGAGCGTCCTCATTCCGTACCCCTCCAAGTGCGAAGTTCATGCTGTACGAAGTATGTCCAGAAAGTAAAGTTACAAGATTTTTTAAAATACAAAGAATGAATATATTTTAATAAAACTTAGATGGATTGTAGCATAGGGATTACATTATTTTTCCACACAATCACCATTCAGTTCAATACATTTTGTCATCCGTGGGACTAGTTTTTTGAAGACTGTGTTATAAATGTGTCCCGCCGCCATTTTCATCCTCATCATCAGTCACAACGGACCGCCGTCCACTTCTGTCTTCATTGTTAATTTCTGTCCTTCCACAATTGAAATTCTGTACCCATTTTGCCACATGCTGTCTTCACATTACGTCCTCTCCATAAACTGAAATGATTTCGTGATGAATTGCAGCGTTCATGCCCTTAGTATTTAGGTAGCATATTACAGCGAAAACTTCACACCTGGAGGGAAACGGAATGAGGATGCTCCATGTCTAACCTTCACCACAATGCCAGTTGATGAGCTACTGACAACTAGCACTGCTCGTTCACTTCTGCTGACTTCCTGCTAAATGGCAGTGATACCAACTTTCCCTGCGAAAACTCCCCAAAAGAGCTACAATGCCTTGGAACCTTATTTTCCAGATAATCCTTGTACAGCGCAAACTTTGCACTTGGAGGGAAACCGAATGAGGACGTTCATCTCTAACCTTCACAACAATGCCAGTTGATGAGCTACTGACAACTGACACTGCTCGTTCGCTTTTGCTGGCTTCCTGCTACATGGCAGTGATACCAACTTTCCCTGCGAAAACTCCCTGAAAGAGCTACGATGCCTTGGAACCTTACTTTCCGGATAATCCTTGTACAGTGCAAACTTTGCACTTGGAGGGAAACTGAATGAGGACGTTCATCTCTAACCTTCACAACATCAGTTGATGAGCTACTGACGACTGGCACTGCTCGTTCGCTTCCGCTGGCTTCCTACTAAATGGCAGTGATACCAACTTTCTCTGCGAAAACTCCCCAAAAGAGCTACGATGCCTTGGATCCTTACTTTCCGGATAATCCTTGTACAGCGCAAACTTCACACTTGGAGGGAAACTGAATGAGGACGTTCATCTCTAACCTTCACCATAATGCCAGTTGATGAGCTACTGACGACTGGCACTGCTCATTCGCTTCCGCTGGCTTCCTGCTACGTGGCAGTGATGCCAACTTCTTCAGCGAAAATTTCCCGCAAGAGCTACATGCCTTGTAACTTTACTTTCCAGATAGCCCTCGTAGTATGGTTGCAACACACTATATATTTAATTTAATGTATAATTCTGCTGCTAGACATCTTTGTGCATCAGTTCTCTAAGTCCCTGGCCATTACTGCTAAGGTCAAATGTTATTCACTCTTACTTACTCCAAGCTGTTGACATAGTTGTTACCAAAATCACTTAGAACCTTACCCATAGCTTTATAATTCTAATCTAGCTATTTGTCCTGTTTTGCTTACATACAAGCAACGTCACACGCAGCGATTATTATCCTCCTGCCCTCCTTCTCCCAAATCCGACATCAACCCATTTCTTTCACCCATTTCATTAATATGTTCTCTAGATATGAAAAGGCACACATTCCAACTAATGTCTGATTTCTTCAGGCCATTAGCAGAGAAAGTGGGTGGGATCAAAGGAGAATTAACCTAATTCTTCAGCCGAGCAGAAAAAGCCCTTCGACGTGAAAAACAAGAGAGATAAATGCAGCTATTGATTCCAATAGCAACTGATATTCTTATTATAAGAAGGAAAGGACACGAGGGGCTGCTGCGTCAGAGACAGGCAGGAGACATTCTTCTTGCGAAGCATCGCTAAGAGAACTGTTTATCCAAAAGTCAGGGCTTAAGAGTCAACAGTGCAAAAGGAAAGGGGAGGCAAGGAGGAGAAAATATGGAAGCTCAGCGCAGCCTGAAAGCTGCCAAGGACAGCCCACTTATGGCTTATTAAAATCAAGAGGCAACTGCTCTTTTAGCAGAGAAGCTGCAAATGGAGAGCGATTCCAGGGAAATTGCCTGGCACAGAATTCTAAAAAGGCCTTGACGGGTTCTAAAGTGCTGCTTTTACTGCGAGAAAAGGTGAAGGAAAATGGAGCAATCTAAGGTGGCACCAACTGCGTCCATTTAGAATTAGTTTGCTCCTGAGTCAGAACACAGCTTCCAGGGATGGGCTCCTGACCAAGTGCATTCAGGAAGACCTGAGTTCAAATTCCTGCATCTGCCTCCAACTGCAGAGATCCGAGGTCGTGCCATCACTGCAGGACCAGTCAAGGTTTGTTGTTGTACATTTGCTCAGTCGTTTCCAACTCTTCGTGACCTCATGGACCAGCCCACACCAGAGCTCCCTGTTGGCCGTCACCACCCTCAGTTCCTTCAAGGTCAAGCCAGTCCCTTCTAGGAGACCATGCATCCATCTTGTCCTTGGTCGACTCCTCTTCGTTTTTTCTTCCATTTTCCTCCAACTGCAGAGATCCGAGGTCGTGCCATCACTGCAGGACCAGTCAAGGTTTGTTGTTGTTCATTTGCTCAGTCGCTTCCGACTCTTCGTGACCTCATGGACCAGCCCACACCAGAGCTCCCTGTTGGCCGTCACCACCCCCAGTTCCTTCAAGGTCAAGCCAGTCACTTCTAGGAGACCATCCATCCATCTTGCCCTTGGTCGATCCCTCTTCCTTTTTCCTTCCATTTCCCCCAGCATAATTGTCTTCTCTAAGCTTTCCTGTCTTCTCATGATGTGGTCCACTGGAGAAATTACACTGCTTAGCCGGTATTACACCACCTGACATTCGCCGGGAAGTAGCAACCAATAGTGAAAGGACCAAGGCAGAGACATCTCCAGCTCATCCCCTGTTTGGGTATCAGCCAGCACACCAATGACTTAAATCAAGAAATAGTTTTCTAAGAGACACTCGCTGGAAGACCTCAGCAAGCGAGAGTCCAAAAGTGGCAGGCTCAAACCCAGCACTTCAACCAATGGCTGATACCCAATGAGAGACTCCCCCCTGGGCACACAGAAGACTGGGCGACTTGGAAGGCGCTGAACAGACTGCGCTCTGGCACCACGAGATGCAGAGCCAATCTTAAGAAATGGGGCCACAAAGTGGAATCCACAGCATGCGAGTGTGGAGAAGAGCAAACCACTGACCACCTGCTACAATGTACCCTGAGTCCTGCCACATTCACAAGGGAGGACCTTCTTGTGGCAACACCAGAGGCACTCCAAGTGGCCAGATACTGGAGGAGTTATTAAGGTGAAGGCATTACTTTTTCTGCCAAAGCTTCCCACCAAAATGGAACTGTAGAGGAGAGTCTACTCAACAAGCCAGTACCTGCCGCATACCAGTACTGCCATCTGTTGAGGAGTTACGAAGGAGAAGGCATTACTTTTTCTGCCAAGGCTTCCGACGAAAATGGAACTGTAGAGGAGAGTCTACTCAACAAGCCGGTGCCTGTCACATACCAGTACTGCCATCTGTTATGAAAGTGAAGGCATTACTTTTTCTGCCAAGGCTTCCCACCAAAATGGAACTGTAGAGGAGAGTCTACTCAACAAGCCAGTACCTGCTGCATACCAGTACTGCCATCTGTTGAGGAGTTACGAAGGTGAAGGCATTACTTTTTCTGCCAAGGCTTCCCACGAAAATGGAACTGTAGAGGAGAGTCTACTCAACAAGGCAGTACCCGCCGCATACCAGTACTGCCATCTGCTGAGGAGTTACGAAGGTGGAGGCATTACTTTTTTCTGCCAAGGCTTCCCACCAAAATGGAACTGTAGAGGAGAGTCTACTCAACAAGTCAGTACCTGCTGCATACCAGTACTGCCATCTGTTGAGGAGTTATGAAGGTGAAGGCATTACTTTTTCTGCCAAGGCTTCCCACCAAAATGGAACTGTAGAGGAGAGTTTACTGAACAAGCCAGTACCTGCCGCATACCAGTACTGCCATCTGTTGACGAATTACGAAAGTGAAGGCATTACTTTTTCTGCCAAGGCTTCCCACCACAACGGAACTGTAGAGGAGAGTCTACTCAACAAGCCGGTGCCTGCCACATACCAGTACTGCCATCTGTTGAGGAGTTACGAAGGTGGAGGCATTACTTTTCATTCAACCCTCGTAAGATGACTGACTCTTATTTTTAGCATGGAGTACATTTCCTGCCATGTAGCTTGTTGATCTGACAGGAGAGCTCTGAGCTGGAGCAACGGATCTGCATGCAAAAGGCCTCGGGCTCAAATTCCGGCAATTCTGATGAAAGAGTCAGGTGGGAAACCCTCGTGGGGCTCAACATCCTCTGGCAAGAACCCAGTGAAACTCTGCCTCCTGCTGCATCTCCATCAAGCCCTCCAGGCATTCCTTCAATGTTTGATGACCCAATCAGGAGAGGACAAGAGGAAAACCTTCCAGGAGGAAATGCTGCGGTAAAGCAGAGGCGGATGTTAGATCCACAACTGGAAGCTCTAACAAAAGGTCTTCTCATCTGTCAGTCCCACTTTGCAGGATGATCTGGCTGGCAAGGATGTCTTCAGCCCTCTGCAGCTCCATCACAGTTGAAGGAAATCACAAATCAATAGGGGAACCTTGGCTGATGATGGCTTTCGGGACTCTCCTCTTCGTCAGGGTGGGGGAAAGGGAATGTATTCTCCATCTTCATCGCTATGATACTTCACCTTGTTGATGGGAAGCTTCCCACCGGAGTGGAAATCATCTATCACACAGGTGGCAAGCTATTTAACCTCAGCAGATTGAAAGCCAAAACCAAGGTTACAACAACATCTGTTATAGAACTCCAGTATGCTGATGACAATGTTGTCTGTGCGCATTCAGAAGAAGACCTACAAGCCACTCTAAACACCTTCGCAGAAGCATACGAGAAGCTTGGCCTGTCATTAGACATTAAGAAAACCAAAGTGCCAACATCTGTTATAGAACTCCAGTATGCTGATGACAATGTTGTCTGTGAACATTCAGAAGAAGACCTACTAGCCACTCTAAACATCTTCGCAGAAGCATACAAATAGCTTGGCCTGTTATTAAACAATGAAAAAACCAAAGTGCTATTCCAGCAGTCACCAGCCAATCCCTCTCCAATACCAGAAATACAACTTAATGGTGTAACATTAGAAAATGTTGACCATTTCCGCTCCCTTGGCAGCCACCTCTCCACAAAAGTCAACATTGACACTGAAATTCAACACTGCCTGAGCTCTGCAAGTGAAGCATTTTTCTGAATGAAGCAGAGAGTGTTTGAGGACCGGGACATCCGTAGGGATACCAAGGTGCTTGTTTATAAAGCTACTGTCCTCCCAACTCTGCTATATGCCTGTGAGACGTGGACTGTCTACAGACGTCACATGCAACTCCTGGAATGATTCCATCAGCACTGCCTCTGAAAAATCCTGCAAATCTCTTGGGAAGACAAGTGGACAAATGTCAGCGTGTTGGAAGAAGTAAAGACCACCAGCACTGAAGCAATGGTCCTCCACCATCAACTCCGCTGGACTGGCCACGCTGTCCAGATGCCCAACCACCATCTCCCAAAGCAGTTGCTCTACTCTGAACTCAAGAACAGAAAACGGAATATTGGAGGAAGAAGTAAAGACCACCAGCACTGAAGCAATGGTCCTCCTAACCCTAACCCTAACCTCGACTGCATAATTTGTGGTAGTTTATAAAGCTATTGTCCTACCAACCCTGTTATCCGCCATCAACTCCGCTGGACCGGCCACGTTGTCCGGATGCCCGACCACCGTCTCTCAAGGCAGTTGCTCTACTCTGAACTCAAGAACGGAAAACGGAATGTTGGAGGACAGGAAAAGAGATTGAAAGATGGGCTCAAAGCCAACCTTAAAGACTCTGGCATAGACACTGAGAACTGGGAAGCTCTTGAGCACTCCAGCTGGAGGTCAGCTGTGACCAGCAGTGCTGCAGAATTTGAAGAGGCACGAATGGAGGGCAAAAGAGAGAAATGTGCCAAGAGGAAGGCGTATCAAGCCAACCCTGACCAGGACCGCCTTCCACCTGGAAACCAATGCCCTCACTGCGGGAGTAGATGCAGGTCAAGAATAGGGCTCCACAGTCATCTATGGACCCAACACCAGGACACTACACTTGGAGGACCATCATCCTCGGACTATGAGGGATCGCTTAAGTAAGTAAGAAAGGGAAGGAAAAGAACCCAGCCTTCCTGAAGCTGAGACAATCTCATGAAGGACTACCAAACCCAACCAGAGTTTGCACCTGACCAAACCTCCTCTAGAGCCAAGGTGGCATCTACTCCAGACACATGTTGAGACTTATGAGTTTTGGATGGCAGATACAGTCTTTTCTGCAGAAGTATTAAGCCAAGAGGCCGTCCACCCAGCAGCAGAATGCGTTTGAGCTATTTTTACTTGACCTTGCCAATGTACGTTTCAGCCACCGACATGATCTCACATTATTCAATGTTCATCTCAGCGACTGTGTCGACTGCGTTCCCTGCGCACTACACACAGTGCGTGCTATTGTTACTTCACACAAAAGGGGGAAAATGGTTTATTTAAAACTGCTTCTTTTCCAAGGGTTCTCTGGCTCATATCCAGATCAATTAGCAAGTTCGCTGCCAATTGACAAAAAAAAATAACTCAGGTTATGGAGAGTGCAATCATTTGGGAGGGCAGATTCATCTTCCTTCAAGGGTTTTGAGTGGGTGAAATATATGGAAGGCTGGGAAACAAACAGGCTATAAGGCTGGAGACAGACCCCAGCCCTCCCTGTGCCCCAAACCAGGAGCAAGAGACCCCAGGCCTAAATACTCAAAAGGAATCACATCCTGTCTGATCTTGAAAGCTAACCAAGGTGGGCCTCCACAAAGTCCTCTCTCTTTGCTCTGTCCTAGACCTCTTTTGCCCAACTCTTTGAGTGAGTGGCACTGAGTTCTGAGCCTACACGAAAGGAAGACAACAGGATCTTATTGTCGAAGGCTTTCATGGCCGGAATCACTGGGTTGTTGTAGGTTTTCCAGGCTATATGGCAATGTTCTAGAGGCATTTTCTCCTGACATTTCACCTGCATCTATGGCAAGCATCCTCAGAGGTAGTGAGGTCTGTTGGAACTAGGAAAATGGGTTTATATATCTGTGGAATGTCCAGGGTGGGACAAAGAACTCTTGTCTGTTGGAGCTAGGTGTGAATGTTTCAACTGACCACCTTGATTAGCATTTAATGGCTTGGAAGTGCCTGGGGGAATCTTTCTTTGAGAGGTGATTAGTAGGGCTGGGCGGCTTCGTTTCGTTAATCCGTAATTCGTTAAAAATTCGTTATTTTTTTTTATAACGAAGTGATAACAAACCATTCTGGAGCAACTTAAAAACGAAACGAATTTTTTAATTCGTTTCGTAAATTTATTTATTTATTTATTTATTTGATGCATTTATTAACCGCCATTCTCAGCCCCTCAGGGCGACTCGGATTCGTTACGTATTCGTTTCGTTATTGGATTGAGGTCATTTCGTTATTATTTCCGCATGTCTGGGGCAAGTTTTATAGTTGTTTTTTGTTTAATTAGTGAAAAAAAATTATAATATCACACCAACAGTCAACAACAGAGGGAGAGGGAAACTTCAGAAGTTCCCCCTGTCCCATTTGGAGGTTTTTTAGCGTATTGCGGGGTCGCGTCCGCCATTAACGAATCGATTCGTTATTGTTTCGTATTTGTTTCGTTAATGTTTCGTAATTTTTTTAATATTTACGAAATTTCGTAAATATCGAACTTTTTAAAAGAAAAATTTCAGAATTCTTTTAAATATCGAAACGCAAAAACCCCCCAAAAAACGAATCGATTTTAGAAACAAATTTTTCCGTTGTTACCCAGGCCTAGTGATTAGATGTGCCTGATTGTTTCCTCTCTTGTTTTGCTGTTGTAATTTTTGAGTTTTTTTAATACTGGTAGCCAGATCTTGTTCATTTTCATGGTTTCCTCCTTTCTGTTGAAATTGTCCACATGCTTGTGGATTTCAGTGGCTTCTCTGTGTAGTCTGACATGGTGGTTGTGAGAGTGGTCCAGCATTTCTGTGTTCTCAAATAATCTGCTTTGACCAGGTTGGTTCATGGGGTGCTCTGCTATGGCTGAAGGAAAGGCCCTTCAAGGCTGGAGGGAGAGAGGACTGGGGAGGGAAGGCGCCCTGGAGAGCAGCGGCGGCAAAAATCCGGGAAAGAGCGAAAATACCGTGATAGATATTTTAAATTAATATTTTTTGAAAACCGCAAAACAGCGAGTCTGCTAAAAGCGAACCGCGAAGAAGCAGCAGAACACTGTTGAGCTCTTCTGCCCATCTCTTTCAATGGGTGGCCTGGGGATTACCTGGGAAGGAATCCCACTGGAGCATTGCAGCACACCCAAATACCTGGGAGTTACTCTGGACTGTGCTCTGACCTACAAGAAGCACTGCCTGAATATCAAGCAAAAAGTGGGCGCTAGAAACAACATCATACGAAAGCTGACTGGCACAACTTGGGGATCACAACCAGACACAGTGAAGACATCTGCCCTTGCACTATGCTACTCTGCTGCTGAGTATGCATGCCCAGTGTGGAACACATATCATCACGCTGAAACAGTGGATGTGGCTCTTAATGAGACATGCCTCATTATCACGGCGTGTCTGCGCCCTACACCACTGGAGAAATTACACTGTCTAGCCGGTATTGCACCACCTGACATACTACCTGAAGTAGTAGCCAAGGACCAAGGCAGTGACATCTCCAGCCCATCCCTTGTTTGGATATCAATCAGCACATCAATGATTTAAATCAAGAAATAGTTTTCTAAGATCTACAGAGACACTCGCTGGAACACCTCAGCAAGCGAGAGTCCAAAAGTGGCAGGCTCAAACCCAGAACATGATACCAAATGAGAGACTCCCCCCTGGGCACACAGAGGACTGGGCGACTTGGAAGGCGCTGAACAGACTGTGCTCTGGCACCACGAGATGCAGAGCCAACTTGAAGAAATGGGGCCACAAAGTGAAATCCACGACATGCGAGTGTGGAGAAGAGCAAACCACTGACCACCTGCTGTAATGCACCGTGAGCCCTGCCACATGCACAAGGGAGGACCTTCTTGCGGCAACACCAGAGGCACTCCAAGTGGCCAGATACTGGTCAAAGGACATTTAATCAACTACCAAGCTTGCAAACTTTGTGTTTTGCCTGTCTGTTTTGTTAAAAATGTAATACAAATGTTTCTCCTGACATGATAAATAAATAAGTGGGTGGCACTGAGTTCTGAGCCTACATGGGAGGAAGAAAACAGTGACGAGTGGAGTGCCATCAGCAGGGTTCCGTCCTGGGCCCGGTCCTGTTCAACATCCTTATTAATGACTGAGATGAAGGGCTAGAAGGCAGGATCATCAAGTTTGCAGACGACACCAAATTGGGATAGCCAAGACTCCAGAGGACAGGAGCAGGATTCAAAACGTTCTTGACAGATTAGAGAGATGATGGGCCAAAACTAACAAAATGAAGTTCAACAGGGACAAATGCAAAATACTCCACTTAGGCAGGAAAAACGAAATGCAAAGATACAGAATGGGGGACGATGAGGCCTCGCTCAAGAGCAGTACGTGTGAAAAAGATCTTGGAGTCCTCGTGGACAACAAGTTAAACATGAGCCAACAATGTGATGTGGCGGCAAAAAAAGCCAATGGGATTTTGGCCTGCATCAATAGGAGCATAGTGTCTAGATCTAGGGAAGTAATGCTCCCCTTTCCGCTCTGGTTAGACCACACCTGGAATATTGTGTCCAATTCTGGGCACCACAATTCAAGAGAGATATTGACTCTAAGCTGGAATGTGTCCAGAGGAGGGCGACTCAAATGATCAAGGGTCTGGAGAACAAGCCCTATGAGGAGCGGCTTAAGGAGCTGGGCATGCTCAGCTTGAAGAAGAGAAGGCTGAGAGGAGATATGATAGCCATGTATAAATATGTGAGAGGAAGCCACAAGAAGGAGGGAGCAAGCTTGTTTTCTGCTTCCTTGGAGACTAGGATGCAAGGGAACAATGGCTTCAAACCACAAGAGAGGAGATTCCATCTGAACACGAGGAATAACTTCTGACTGTGAGAGCCGTTCAGCAGTGGAACTCTCTGCCCCAGAGTGTGGTGGAGGCTCCTTCTTTGGAAGCTTTGAAACAGAGGCTGGATGGCCATCTGTCAGGGGTGATTTGAATGCAATATTCCTGCTTCTTGGCAGAATGGGGTTGGACTGGATGGCCCAGGAGGTCTCTTCCAACTCTTTGATTCTAGGATTCTATGATTCTAGGATCTCCTTGTCAGGAAAACAACACACCACCAAACCCAGAAAGGCATTGTTGACATCAACTATTCTCAGAGACAGGTTATGTCTTGCAATTTGCGCATTTACAAAGGAACCCATGTCGAGTTGAATGAATCAAAATCAATATGCTAATGCTGTTAGCATGGTAGAACACGCCTGACAGGGAGAAATGAATTAATTGTGGCCTCGTCCAATCTATCTTGAGTCCCTCCTCTCACCAGATAAGCCAGAAAGCTCAAGCAAGATGTCCTGGTTGCCGTATCCATCCAAAGGCACAGATTAGGAGGTTGTCCTCTAGTTGTGAAAAAGGACGCCACACGCCATCCCATTCTTCCCAAGGAGTGGGGGGGCTTTGATTTATAGGCGCTGTTAACAAACACACAGGCGCCGTAATTTCATATCTTTTTATTGCCCACATTTTTGATGTCTTAAGAGACGGTATTTCACTGATGAAAGCCTCAAGCCGGCTGTGATGTCCTTTTCATCCCAGCACAATGCTCCACGCGCTCCCTTCCATGGCTCACTTATGATAAGCTAAGTACCAAATTAATCAAAGGGAGAGAATATAAAGTGCAATAAACAGGATGAATCATGAGATCCGCGCGGAATTAAGAACAGGTGAATTTTGCATCGGAACGGCAAATAAGGACTTCATGATTGGATTAGCCATGCAGAGAAGAATCAAAAGGTACCATTTTTTCCAAGGTGAATGTGATGTACCGTATATATTCGAGTATAAGCCGACCCGAATATAAGCCGAGGCATCTAATTTTACTGCAAAAAACTGGAAAAACATATTGACTCGAGTATAAGCCGAGGGTGAGAAATGCAGCTGCTACTGGTAATCATCAGTCGGTTAAATGTTTTTGAGTACCGTATATTCCGGCATATAAGACGACTGGGCGTATAAGACGACCCCCAACTTTTCCAGTTAAAATATAGAGTTAAGATGACTCCCATGCATAAGACTACACCCGCATATAAGACGACCCCTGACTTTTGAGAAGATTTTCTTGGGTTAAAAAGTAGTCTTATACGCCAGAATATACTGTATTTACACAAAATTGTAATTTAAGATAAGACTGCCCAACTCTAATACAACCATTATTCCAACCTCCTTCAATGTAAATGTGATTACCTATTACCTATAATCTATATAAATAAAATTGTAATGTTCGTTGGTGGAATTAACAGAACTCAAAAACCACTGGGGGAATTGGTACCAAATTTGGACACAAGACACCTAACCCAATGTATGTTCTTCACTCGAAAAAAAATTGATTTTGTCATTTGGGAGTTGTAGTTGCTGGGATTTATAGTTCACAACAGAAAATACTTAAGGCCATCCAGTCCATGTGTTGAGCCTGCCTGCTCTCCCCTCCCTGCTTGGAGTCTCAGAAACAGCCCCCCCCCCCCCTTGGCTGAGAGGTTGGCTCTGATCCCTGCCAATCACAGCAGAGGACGTCTTTTGGTGGGAGGATTCACCCTCTGTGTCATGTATTATGTTCTGCAGTTGATGGTGGTGATGAAAGGGTTAATATAAGTCCTAGTTCTAAAGGGTTGAGTAAACTGTAAGTAAGAGAGCTGGGTGTTTCTGGATATAAGGACTTAGCCTTGGGACTGATCTTCGGGAGAAAAGTATTTGTCTTATTTTGGTGGTAGATGCTGCTGGTTTCCCCCCAGGTTTGTGGATTTTTGGTGTCCTGAGCTGTCTCCTGAACCTTTAGAACCCTGGAACCTTGAACCTTTGGACTGGCTTTTGACTGTGGTATAGACTCTAGATCCCTGGACTTTGTTTATTGAACTCTTGGCATTTGACCACGGGACTGGACCTTTGACTACGGAGTTATCTTTAACCTGCAACAGTGTTTGCTGTTTTTGTTTATATTCTGTGGCTGAGTGCAATATTTATGTTTTATATTTTGGATTATTAAAACAGCCAGAAAGTAAGTGCTGTTTTAATTAAACTGCTTGATACAAACTGAGAGTTTGATTCATCTCTGCCTAAATATTGCCAGAGCCCTGGCATCGTGACACTCTGTTTCCAACAAGGAAGAGGACAGGGGGAGAGATCTTCAACCTTCTCTACCAAAGGGGTTCCTAAGACCATAAAGAGCTGGAAGCAACTGAACAAATAAACAACAACATCCTTGAATGCAAAGGAAGGAAGGAAGGAAGGAAGGAAGGAAGGAAGGAAGGAAGGAAGGAAGGAAGGAAGGAAGGAAGGAAGGAAGGAGTGAAGAAGCAGATCCCTACGAGTCTTCAAACTGCTTAACTTCTCTGTGTTTCCCTTCCAACTCAGGGGACCTTGAAGGCCATCTAGACAAACCCTTTTTACCATGAATGGCAGAAGGAAGTAAGACTAGATAGCCTTCAAGGGTCCTTCCGACTCTGTGTTCCCCTTCCAACTCAAAGGATCCTGAAGACCATCTAGATAAACCCTTTTCACCATGAATGGCAGAAGGAAGTAAGACTAGATAGCCTTCAAGGCTCCTTCCGACTCTGTGTTCCACTTCCAACTCAAGGGACCCTGAAGACCATCTAGACAAACCCTTTTTACCATGAATGGCAGAAGGAAGTAAGACTAGATAGCCTTCAAGGCTCCTTCCGACTCTGTGTTTCCCTTCCAACTCAAGGGAACCTGAAGGCCATCTAGATAAACCCTTTTCACCATGAATGGCAGAAGGAAGTAAGACTAGATAGCCTTCAAGGCTCCTTCCAACTCCGTGTTTCCCTTCCAACTCAAGGGAACCTGAAGGCCATCTAGATAAACGCTTTTTTACCATGAATGGCAGAAGGAAGTAAGACTAGATAGCCTTCAAGGCTCCTTCCAACTCTGTATTTCCCTTCCAACTCAAGGGACCCTGAAGGCCATCTAGATTAACCCTTTTTTACCATGAATGGCAGAAGGAAGTAAGACTAGATAGCGTTCAAGGCTCCTTCCAACTCTGTATTTCCCTTCCAACTCAAGGGACCCTGAAGGCCATCTAGACAAACCCTTTTTATCATGAATGGCAGAAGGAAGTAAGACTAGATAGCCTTCAAGGCCCCTTCTGACTCTGTGTTCCCCTTCCAACTCAAGGGACCCTGAAGACCATCTAGATAAACCCTATTTACCATGAATGTGCCATGAGAACCTGCACTAAGATAAAGTTGATGTTCCTCAAACGTTTGAGGAACATCAACTTTATCTTAGCGCAGTTCTGGAATCAGATTTCCCCTTCAACCTGGATTCCAGAAATACTAAGAATGAACAGAGTTCTCATTTCCTTTTAAGTTCACACATCTGTTCCCTGCACAGCACATTCCTTGCAAAGCACACCAGCTAGGGAAGCTTGATGGACTTCCAAGTTCTAGACAAGTGGCCTGTATCAGCCCACACTTTGGAGAAATGAGCAAAAGGAGTAACACTTCTCTCGCTGGCGTGAAACCCAAAGCATACTTCTTCTGCCTGTCGTCTCCATGCAACTGAGAGCCATATGCTCCTACAATGCTCTGAAACGAGTCAAACTCTGGATGGATACAGCTTCTGACAGGCAGCAAGCTCATGGAGCTAATATTCTGCCATGTGTCTCCACATTCAAAACTTAGAGGCATGTCAGCTGCCACCTGAGCTGAGTTTGGAGAGAGTCGCTTCTTTAGGAACTGCACAACTGAGCAGGATGTTGTTGTGCTGAACTATTTCGCCTCCTCCTACACCGCCTGAGGAACCTGACATTAAATCATTTTTGCGTCATGTGGTGTAAGGCTGTCCTTTCCATTATTAAGCATGTTTTCACACATCTCCCGTCCTTGCTTTCTCAGTTGTATTGTCACAGTATTGTAAGATAGTGAACGAGAGGGAAGAATCGGCACAAGTTCCCACCATGAGCTCCAGGACAGATATGCACCAATATGGCATCCATGCACCTCCCAAGCCCTGTCATATCATTCGTCTTATGTCAATCTCACACAACAAGGAAAATCACATTAGCAAGACCACGTTAGCAAAAGGATGATAGACTACATTCTTTCCAGTCCAACTGGGAAGCGGAAGATAGATCCAAAGCGAAAGGTACAGGTCATTCAATTAACAAACAAGAGAAAGCAAAGGGTTGTTGTAGGTTTTTCGAGCTATATGGCCATATTCTAGAGGCATACTCTCCTGACGTTTCGCCTGCATCTATGGCAAGCATCCTCAGAGGTTGTGAGGTCTGTTGGAACTAGGAAAATTGGGTTTATATATCTGTGGAATGACCAGGGTGGGACAAAGAACTCTTGTCTGTTGGAGCGAGGTGTGAATACCACATCTCTGTATACGAACCCACATGATCCCTTCGATCATCCGGGAAGGCTCTGCTCTCGATCCCACCAGCATCACAGGCGCGGTTGGTGGGGACAAGAGAGAGGGCCTTTTCGGTGGTGGCCCCTCGACTCTGGAACTCACTCCCTAAAGACATCAGACAGGCCCCAACCTTGGCAGTCTTTAGGAGGAGCTTGAAGACGTGGTTGTTCCAGTGTGCCTTCCCGGAATAATGATCCCATAGCACTTTGTCCTCCAAAGCACTTTACATTTTTTAGATCTGCTCGTATGCCCTTCCACAAACACCACTATCACCTTTTCATCCATGTCCCAGGATTATTTCCTTTTTTACTTTACATTTGGCCTTCCCGCTGTTTTTAATTGCTTGTTGTCTTATTGATAATGTTGTATATTTTATTGTCTATGTTTTTATTTTAATTGCTTGTACTGTTGTTGTTTTGCTTGTATTGTTGTATTTGGGCTCGGCCTCATGTGAGCCACACCGAGTCCCTTGGGGAGATGGTAGCAAGGTACAAATAAAGTGGTATTATTATTATTATTATTATTAATAATAATAATAATAATAATAATAATAATGTTTCAACTAACCACCTTGATTAGCATTTGATGGCCTGGCAGTTTTTTGGTGTCGCTTGTCAGTGCATGGGGGAATCTTTTGCTGAGAGGTGATTAGCTGTCCCTGATTGTTTCCTCTCTGTTGTTTTGCTGTTGGACAAGCTGTGGACAAGTCTACATAGTAGGGCTGTCCAAACACGGGAAAAATTGTTTCTAAACTCGATTCGTTTTTAGGGTTTTTTTGCGTTCGTTATTTAAAAGAATTCCGAAATTTTCCTTAAAAAAAGTTCGATATTTACGAAATTTTGGAAAACATAAAACAATTACGAAACAATTACAAATCGATTGCAAATCGATTCTTTAATGGCGGCCGCGATCGCGCAATACGCTAAAAAAAACTTCTGAAGCTTCCCTCTCCCTCTGTTGTTGACTGTTGGTGTGATAACTATATTTTTTTTTCACTGAGAAAACGAACAGCAACCCTAAAACTTGCACCAGACATGCGGAAATAATAACAAAACATTTACGAATCAATAACGAATCAATTCCAAAACAATTACAAAACGAATTGGAAAAATTCGTTTCGTTTTTTAGTTGCTCCTGAATGGTTCAATATCGCTTCGTTATAAAAAAAAAATAACGAATTTTTAACGAATTACGAGATTACGAAACGAAACCGCCCAGCCCTACTACATAGGGACCACCAAACGCAGCATTGCCCAGACACGAATCAAGGAACATGAAAGGCACTGCAGACTACTTCAACCAGAGAAGTCAGCCATAGCAGAGCACCTGATGAACTAAACTGGACACAACAGATTATTTGAGAACACAGAAATGCTGGACCACTCTCACAACCACCATTTCAGACTACACCAGTGATGGGCAACCTTTTGAGCTTGGTGTGTCAAAATTCCCCAAAAACCTGAGCATAACTTGGGTGGGGTGTCACTTCGAGAGAGAAAAACACACCATAATTTTGCAATATTTATAGTTTAAATGAGAAAAAATGTATAATCCATGCTGAGTTATGGAGTGAACAATGCTCAAATGTGCAGATGTTAAATTTGTAGAGCCCTTTACAAATTTAAGGATAGAATTAGATTGGCTCTTATAAGGTGTACTTCTCTGTATGCAGCCGCATGTGTCTGCGTGTCATCAAAAATAGCCATGCGTGTCAGTGCTGACACACATGTTATAGGTTCACCATCACGGGACTATACAGAGAAGCCACTGAAATCCACAAGCATGTGGACAATTTCAACAAAAAGGAGGAAACCATGAAAATGAACAAAGTCTGGTTACCAGTATTAAAAAAAATCTAAAATTACAACAGCACAACAACAGAGAGGAAACAATCAGGGACATCTAATCACCTCTCAACAAAAGATTCCCCCAGGCACTGCCAGGGCATCAAATGCTAATCAAGGTGCTCAGTTGAAACATTCACACCCAGTTCCAGCAGACAAGAGTCCTATGTCCCACCCTGGCCTTTCCACAGATATATAAACCCTTTTTTCCTAGTTCCAAGAGACCTCACTACCTCTGAGGATGCTTGCCATAGATGCGGGTGAAACATCAGGAGAGAATGCCTCCAGAACATGGCCATATGGCCCCAAAAAACTTAAAACAACCCAGTGATTCCGGCCATGAAAGCCTTCGACAATACAGAGACAGCAAAAGCCTTCCACTCCTACGCAACCTGTTCTCAACCGTCCCAGGTTAACAACCTTCCTGGAAGTCAACCTCTCCCAACTCTCATTATGCCTCGTTCGTTTTCCCAGGGAAATAGCAACTGTTGACAGGATAATAGTATTAGTGCCTCGGGCAACAAAAGCTGTTGCAGCCAAGTGACTATAAGTGCACCAATAGTAAGTGAAGGCAGAGCCTCTTGAGAGAAAAGGAGAGAGAGAGATGCTTCCAAGGAAAGCTTCCCTTGGCAAAGGTGAGGGAGACACATGCCTCTTCGAACCGTGACATGGTCAAGAGCAGTGTTTCTCGACCTTCCTAATGCCGCGACCCTTTAATACAGTTCTTCATGTTGTGGTGACCCCAACCATAACATTATTTTCGTTGCTACTTCATAACTGTAATTTTTCTCCTGTTATGAATCGTCATGTAAATATCTGATACGCAGGATGTATTTTCATTCACTGGACCAAATTTGGCACAAATATCCAATATGCCCAAATTAGAATACTGGTGTTGTTGGGGGGATTGATTTTGTCATTTGGAAGTTGTAGTTGCTGGGATTTATAGTTAACCTACAATCAATGAGCATTCTGAACTCCATCAACAATGGAACTGAACCAAACTTGGCACACAGAAATCTGATGACCAAGATACTGGAAGGGTTTGCGTCCTGGGATTCAGTGTAATTTTTGGCTTGGCTTCTTCCTTTTTGATTTTCCTTTATTTTCTTGCTTCTTTTTAATTAGTGGGACTGACTGGGAGCTGGAAATGTGTGGGACGGGTGGGTGGGTTGGATGTGTGCTTTTGGGGGCTTGGAGAGTCACCCTTTTAGCTTCTTTTTCTCTTCCTCTCCTTCAGAAGACACATATAAAATATTATTTTAATAATAATCATCATCATCATCATCCCAGCAAACAAAAAGAAAAGCATCATTAGGTTCTTGTGGGTTTTTTCGGGCTATATGGCCATGTTCTAGAGGCATTTCCTCCTGATGTTTCGCCTGCATCTATGGCAAGCATCCTCAGAGGTTGAGGTCTGTTGGAACTAGGAAAATGGGTTTATATATCTGTGGAATGACCAGGGTGGGACAAAGGACTCTTGTCTGCTGGAGCTATGTGTGCATGTTTCAACTGACCACCTTGATTAGCATTTGATGGCCTGGCAGTGCCTGGGGCAATCTTTTGTTGAGAGGTAATTAGATGCCCTTGTTTGTTTCCTCTCTGTTGTTTTGCTGTTGTAATTTTAGAGTTTTTTAATACTGGTAGCCAGATTTTGTTCATTTTCATGGTCTCTTCCTTTCTGTTGAAATTGTCCACATGCTTGTGGATTTCAATGGCTTCTCTGTGTAGCCTGACATGGTGGTTGTGAGTGGTCCAGCATTTCTGTGTTCTCAAATAAAATGCTGTGTCCAGGTTGGTTCATCAGGTGCTCTGCTATGGCTGATTTCTCTGGTTGAAGTAGTCTGCAGTGCCTTTCATGTTCCTTGATTCGTGTTTGGGCAATGCTGTGTTTGGTGGTCCCTATGTAGACTTGTCCACAGCTGCATGGTACACGGTAGACTCCTGCAGAAGTGAGAGGATCCCTCTTGTCCTTTGCTGAACGTAACATTTGTTGGATTTTCTTGGTGGGTCTGTAAGTGGTTTGTATGTTGTGTTTCCTCATCAGTTTCCCTATGCAGTCAGTGGTTCCTTTGATGTATGGCAGGAACACTTTTCCTCTGGGTGGATCTTCATCTTCACTCTCGTGGGTTGTTCTTGGTTTTGCAGCTCTTCTGATGTCTGAGGTGGAGTCTCCATTGGCCTGGAGAGCCCAGTTGAGGACAATTTCAACGGAAAGGAAGAGACCATGAAAATGAACAAAATCTGGCTACCACTATTAAAAAACTCTAAAATTACAACAGCAAAACAGCAGAGAGGAAACAACCAGGCACATCTTAACACCTCCCAGCAAGAGATTTTCCCAGGCTCAGGCAGGCCTTCAAATGCTAATGAAGGTGGTCAGTTGAAACATTCCCACCTATCTCCAGCAGAGAAGAGCTCTTTGCCCCACCCCAGGCATTCCACAGATATATAAACCCATTGTCCTAATTCCAACAGACCTCACTGCCTCTGAGGATGCTTGCCATAGATGCAGGCGAAACGTCAGGAGAAATGCCTCTAGAACATGGCCATATAGCCCGAAAAAAACCACAAGAACCTAGTGATTCCAGCCATGAAAGCCTTCGACAATATCAAAAGCATCATTTTCAGAAAACTACTACCACCTTGTTACCTCTCCTCTAGAGTACAAAGTAGAAACAGTTTTAAGGAAGCATTAAACCCAAAGCAGAAAGGCATGAGGAGGAAAAAGGTGCCACTCCGGAGAAGGCCTGCAGTGCAAATCAAGAGAAAAGAGAGGGCTTTTTAAAGGAAGCCCAGGGAGATAGATCCAGGTCGATCACTCTTTCTTCCCTGGAAAGTGGGAAGCCTCCTTAAAATGCCTTGTAAAGCTACATGCACGGATAGAAAACACACGCCTGTAGTGCCGGCCTGCTCTAGAGTAGAAAGAAACAGCTTTAACGAAGCATTAAACCCGATCTTCTCTACAGACAGAAGGGAAAGGATTGCAGAAAGAGTGGTATCTTAACTCTGATGCTTTTGATCCAGGTCTTAATGATGGATATAAGGACAAACAATGTCTAAAATGATGAGAAGGGGAGCCTGGGAAGTCCCACGGATGACAGTATTGAACTGAATGATTACGTGGAAAACTAATGTAATACCGATGCTACAATCCATTGAGTTTTATTTAAATTTATTCATTCTTTGTATTTTTTTTTTTTTAAATCTTGTAACCTTACTTTCTGGACATCCCTAGTACAGCGCAAACTTCTCTAGGTGCCCTTACTGCTTACTACAGGGGAAACCAGCTGATCCCTAATCCATCTGAAACACAGACATGTGCTTTTCATCTCAGACAAGCATCCTGAGCTCTGAGGATTATTACCTGGGAAGGAATCCCACTGGAGCATTGCAGCACAACCAAATACCTGGGAGTCACTCTGGACCGTGCTCTGATCTACAAGAAGCACTGCTTGAATATCAAGCAAAAAGTGGGTGCTAGAAACAATATCATACGAAAGCTGACTGGCACAACCTGGGGATCACAACCAGGCACAGTGAAGACATCTTGCGCTATTCTACTCTGCTGCTGAGTGCATGCCTAGTGTGGAACACATCTCAGCACACTAAAACACTGGATGTGGACCTCTTAATGAGACATGCCGCATTATCATGGGATGTCTGCGCCCTACACCACTGTTTAGCCGGTATTGCACCAACTGACATCCGCCGGGAAGTAGCAGCCAATAGTGAAAGGACCAAGGCAGAGACATCTCCAGCTCATCCCTTGTTTGGGCATCAGCCAGCTCGCCAACGACTTAAATCATTAAATAGTTTTCTAAGATCTACAGAGACACTCGCTGAAACACCTCAGCAAGCGAGAGTCCAAAAGTGGCAGGCCCAAACTCAAATCCTCAACCAATGGCTGATACCAAATGAGAGACTCCTCCCTGGGCACACAGAAGAAGACTGGGCGACTTGGAAGGTGCTGAACAAACTGCGCTCTGGCACCACGAGATGCAGAGCCAACCTTAAGAAATGGGGCCACAAAGTGGAATCCACGACATACGAGTGCGGAGAAGAGCGAACCACTGACCACCTGCTGCAATTCAACCTGAGCCCTGCCACATGCACCATGGAGGACCTTCTTGCGGCAACACCAGAGGCACTCCAAGTGGCCAGATAATGGTCAAAGGACATTTAATCAACTACTAAGCTTGCAAACTCTGTGTCTTCTGTGTGTGGGTTCCGTCAAAAATGTAATACAACTGTTTAGTTGCCTGACACGATAAATAAATAGCGCAAACTTTGCACTTGGAGGGATACGGAATGATGATGCTCATCCCTAACCTTCGCCACAATGCCAATCAATGAGCTACTGTCGACTTCTCGTTTATTTCCACATCTACCTGCCCGTTTTCAGGAGACGCACAAAAACGGATACAGCAGTCTTCCGGAATCCGTCCAGGACAAACGGATTGAGGTTCAGCCAAAAAGCACAAGCCTAACAGATATGTTTGCACTCGCAAATAAGCACACAAACACACTTCTATCTCCACTTGTCCTAGAAAATTAATGTGTTGTTTGAGGGATTAAGAACGAAAGGACTGATTGGCTGATCAGACTGTGAGTCTGTCCTGTCCTGCTTTCCATTCCTGCCAGCCAAACTGTTGACCAGGCTTTGTTTTTTTTAGATCCTGTTTGTTTTGTTTTAAACTTACAGTACGCAACAATCAATACACAGCTTAATTTCAAAGCATCATTTTAAAGGCTTGCAAATTGAGATCGTGTGTCATGAAGATGCCAGCTTGGTAGGGAAGAAATAGATTATGAATTCAACAATATTCAATGCTTGCAAATGTTCATTATTGTCTGAAGGAACACCAGAAGGGATTAAGCCTACAATCCTCTCTTCAGACAGTGACGGAAGTTGGATGTTTACTGGGATATAGATGCATAGTGTTGTATATAGGCCTGGGTAACAACGGAAAAATTTGTTTCGAAAATCGATTTGTATTTGGGGGGTTTTTTTGTTTCGATATTTAAAATAATTACAAAATTTTCCTTTTAAAAAGTTCGATATTTACGAAATTTCGTAAATGGTAAAAAAAATAACGAATCGATTTCCGAAACAATAACGAATCGATTCGTTAATGGCGGGCGCGACCGCGAAATACGCTAAAAAACCTCCAAAACCTTCTGAAGCTTCCCTCTCCCTCTGTTGTTGACTGTTGGTGTGATATTATAATTTTTTTTCACTAATTAAACCATAAAACTGGCCCAGACATGCGGAAATAATAACGAAACGACCTCAAAACAATAACGAAACGAATACAATATCTAAATACAAAGCATTTACAAAACATTTTTGAAATTTCGTTTTTTAAAATAATTGCTCCAGAATGGTTCGTTATCGTTTTGTAATTGAAAAAATTAACGAATTATTAACGAATTACGAATTGACGAAACGAAACCGCCCAGCCCTAGTTGTATATATTTGTCTTAAAGGTGCTTGGAGATATTAGCATCATCAATTTTGAAAAAAAAAAGAAGAAAACAATGGCTTCTTTAGGGCTTAATATTAGGACAGTTGTTGTTGTATGAGCTGGTTGCAGGCCCAATGGTTACCGCTAGCCTTTTGTCCATTCTCTGGGGTGATTAAGCCCTTTCTCATTTCTGGAACATCTGTCGTAATTCTGAGTTCAGTGGAGGGGGAAAAAAAGGACACATTCATTGTTCTTCCTGCGTTTTTTGAGTATAATAATAATAATAATAATAATCTTTATTTATACCCCGCCACCATCTCCCCAAGTGACTCGAAGCGGCTTACATGAGGCCAAGCTCAACAACACATCAATAAAAACAACAAGCAATAAACAAAAAACAATAAATACAATACAATTAATATAAACCTGACTCAGCACAGAGAAGATGGCTTTGAAAGACAGCAGATCACAGGAGCTGTCTTCATAGACCTGTCAGCAGCCTATGATACTGTGAACCACCGCCTCCTCCTGAGGAAAATGTATAATATCACAAAGGACAACCATCTCACCCGCCTCATAGGAAACCTGCTACAAAACAGGAGCTTTTTTGTTGACTTCCAGGGCCAGAGAAGCAGATGGCGGAAACAGAAGAACGGCTGCCTCAGGGGAGCGTGCTTGCTCCATCCATGTTCAACATCTACACAAATGACCAGCCACTGCCAGAAGGGACAGAGAGTTTCATCTATGCTGATGATCGTGCCATTACTGCTCAAGCAGGGAGCTTTGAGATGGTAGAACAGAAGCTCTCTGAAGCTCTAGGTGCTCTTACTGCCTATTACAGGGAAAACCAGCTGATCCCTAACCCATCTAAAACACAGACATGTGCCTTTCATCTCAAGAACAGAGAAGCATCCCGAGCTCTGAAGATCACCTGGGAAGGAATCCCACTGGAGCATTGCAGCGCACCCAAATACCTAGGAGTCACTCTGGACCGTGCTCTGACCTACAAGAAGCACTGCCTGAATATCAAGCAAAAGATGGGCGCTAGAAACAATATCATACGAAAGCTGACTGGCACAACCTGGGGATCACAACCAGATACAGTGAAGACATCTGCCCATGCGCTATGCTACTCTGCTGCCAAGTACGCATGCCCAGTGTGGAATACATCTCACCACATTAAAACAGTGGATGTGGCTCTTAATGAGACATGCCGCATTATCACGGGGTGTCTGCGCCCTACACCACTGGAGAAATCACACTGTTTAGCTGGTATTGCACCACCTGACATCCGGGAAGTAGCACCCAATAGTGAAAGGACCAAGGCAGAGACATCTCCAGCTCATCCCCTGTTTGGGTATCAGCCAGCACGTCAACGACTTAAATCTAGAAATAGTTTTTAAAGATCTACAGAGACACTCGCTGGAACACCTCAGCAAGCGAGAGTCCAAAAGTGGCAGGCTCAAACCCAGAACCTCAATCAATGGCTGATACCAAATGAGAGACTCCCCCCTGGGCACACAGAAGACTGGGCGACTTGGAAGGCGCTGAACAGACTGCGCTCTGGCACCACGAGATGCAGAGCCAACCTTCAAAAATGGGGCCACAAAGTGGAATCCACGACATGCGAGTGTGGAGAAGAGCAAACCACTGACCACCTGCTGCAATGCAACCTGAGCCCTGCCACATGCACATGGAGGACCTTCTTGCAGCAACACCAGAAGCACTCCAAGTGGCCA
Source organism: Anolis sagrei ordinatus (assembly GCF_025583915.1). Taxonomy (NCBI): domain Eukaryota; kingdom Metazoa; phylum Chordata; class Lepidosauria; order Squamata; family Anolidae; genus Anolis; species Anolis sagrei. The sequence continues at coordinate 42,481,900 of NW_026847882.1, read as the reverse complement.
GATACTGGTCAAAGGACATTTAATCAACTACCAAACTCGCAAATTTTGTATTTTGTCTGTTTGTTTGTTTTGTTCTGTTAGAAATGTAATACAATTGACTGGTTTCCCTGACACGACAAACAAATAAATAAAGCCAAATACTGACTTTGGAGAGCATAGGGAAGGGTTCACACCCCCGTGATGATTCCTTTGCTGTCCGTGCCCCTGTTCAGAAGATTCCACCTGTCACGTTGCCAGGGCTCTGCCAGTGCACAGGCAGAGATGAACCAAAACAAAAACCCAGTTTGTGTAAAACTGTTTAATGAAAGCAGCACTTACTGTCTGGCTGTTTTCTTAGTCCAAAATATAAAACACAAAGATACCACTTAGCCACAGAATATAAAACAAGACTGACAGCTGATGCAGGTTTGAGAGAACATAGTAGTCAAAAAGGTCTGGTCCAGTAGTCAAACACCGAAAGTTCAATTAATACAGTCCAAAGATCAAGAGTCTATACCATAGTCAATGGGCAGTCCAGAGATTCAAGGTTCCAGAGTTCCAAGAGTTCAGGAGATAGGTCAGGATACCAAAAATCCACAAACCTGAGGGAAAACCAGCTTTCACCAAAATAAGACAAATATGTATTGTTGAAGGCTTTCATGGCTGGAATCAATAGGTTCTTGTGGATTTTTTCGGGCTATATGGCCATGCTCTAGAGGCATTTTCTCCTGACGTTTCACCTGCATCTATGGCAAGCATCCTCAGAGGTAGACAAATAAGACAAATACTTTTCTCCTGAGATCAGTCTCCAGGCTAGCCCCTTATCACCAGTAAAATCCAACTGGGACCTATCCCTTGCATGCCTCCACCCTTAATTGCTTTCACCCATAAACTCTTACTTACAGATTACTCAGCCCTTTAGAACTAAGACTTACATTAACCCCCTCCATCATGAACTGCTAAGCCTGCCACCACCAACCAGAGAACGTGATACAAGGCACCACTTCCCTTTCTGTTCCTTTGAGAATTGGATGTTGGAAAATCTGGCGTGTTGTAGAAACAAGGATTGGAGATAAAGCTTCAGTGGAGAACCCTCTTCCTCAGAATAGTAACTCTTCCAGAAGTGAATATCCTTTCTTCGGGGTAGATTTATCTCACTTCCTGTTGTCTCAGCGTCGTTCCAAACTGTGAGTCGTTTGCAAGTTGCGTGTTTGTAACTCGGGGACAGACTCTATAGCCAAACAGACTATTGATCCATCGCTACATCCAGGCATCACAAAAACTCAAATCCAACTTTGATTAATCTTTCAGTTTACAACGGTAAGAGAGGGGATTAAAGGCCACACACAGGGGGTTTTTTTTTGGGGGGGGGACATGGCTTTGACCACTTTCCCTGCATCTGAGACATAGTAGAGGGCAGTGTTTCTCAGTTTTCCTGATGCCGCGACCCATTAATACAGTTCCTCGGGTTGTGGCGACCTCGCAAAATAAAATTATTTTAGTTACTACTTCATAACTATAATTTTGCTCATGTCATGAATCATAATGTCAATATCTGATATGCAGGATGTATTTTCATTCACTGGACCAAATTTGGCACAAAGAGGCCATAGTGAGCACTGACCTTGAGTTGTGGAGTTGTAGTTCACCTACATCCAGCCCAAATGTGAACACTGGTGGAGTTTGGGGAAAATAGACCTTGACATTTGGGAGTTGTAGTTGCTGGGATGTATATTTCACCTACAACCAAAAAGCATTCTGAACTCCCCAAACGATAGGATTGAACCAAACTTGACACACATATCCTATGACCAACTGAAAATTCTGGAAGAGTTTGGTGAGCACTGACCTTGAGTTTTGGAGTTGTAGTTCACCCACATCCAAAGAGCATTATGGAATCAACAATGATGGATCTGGACCTAATTTGGCACAAATACTCTGCCTGCTCAAATGTTAACACTGGTGGGGAAAATACACCTTGACATTTAGGAGTTGTAGTTGCTGGGATCTATAGTTTACCTACAATCAAAGAGCATTCTGAACTCCACTAATGATGGAATTGAACCAAACTTGACACATAGAACTTTCACGACCAACAGAAAATACTAGGTTTTGGTGGGGATTGACCTTGAGTTTTGGAGTTGTAGTTCACCTACATCCAATGATGTATTTGGACCAAACTTGGCAAGAATACTCAATATGCCCAAATGTGAACAATGGTGGAGTTTGGGGAAAATAGACCTTGACATTTGGGAGTTGTAGTTGCTGGGATGTATATTTCACCAACAAACAAAGAGCATTCTGAACTCCACCAGCGATGGAATTGAACCAAACTTGGCACACAGAACTCCCTTGACCAACAGAGAATACTGGAAGGGTTTGGTGGACATTGACCTTGAGTTTGGGAGTTGTAGTTCACCTACATCCAGAGACCGCTGTGGACTCAAACAATGATATACCTGGACCAAATTTGGCACGTATACTCAACATGCTCAAATGTGAACACTGATGGAGTTTGGGGGAAATAGGCCTTGACATTTGGGAGTTGTAATTGCTGGGATTTATAGTTCGCCTACAATCAAAGAGCATTCTGAACCCCACCCATAAGAGAATTGGGCCAAACTTCCCACACAGAACTCCCATGAACAACAAAAATACTGTGTTTTCTGATGGTCTTTGGCGACCCCTCTGACACCCCCACCCGACCCGCAGGTTGAGAAAGGTGTCAGTGTGTAATTCATGTATGATGTGTGTTTAAATGTAATTTTATGTGATAAGATTGTGATTGTAATAGAATTGTATTGCCAGGATGTAGTTTGACACAGAAGGGTTAAACAGCAAAGTAACAAGCTGTGAGAATGTGACCCTGAGTTCTTGCTCTGTGAAAGATTAGGGAGTGCCAGAGATAAACTTCCTTCCAGCTGCAGTTTGTATTAGTTCCTATCTCTTTCGGTTTGTGTTCTTCACGTCTGTCCGCTGATGGTGTATGTTGTCTATTTTGAGCTGCTTAAGCAAAGCTGAAAACCTGCTTTTACCGGAGACTCCAGAGTCCATTATTCTGAGCTTCTGCGATACTCTGCTAACGCCAACAAAAGGCTCTATTAGAGAGAAGTAAGGAAGTCTATTATTGGGTAGTAGATAAGTTTGATATTGGGTTGTGAGCAGGCTGTATCTCTGTGGTTGAATTGCCATTTGATGAAAACCAGATATTTGAAAACAGGGAGCAACATTCAGGGAGCAGAAAATATTGTCTGTTGTTAAAAAAAACCCACTAGATTGTGCAGAGAATAAACACTGAACAGTCTTCAAACACTGCTTAATTTTCAAGGACTTTCTCGGAGTGGAAAGGAAATTGTTGATATGATACATTGCTTCCTGGAATAACAATTACCAACGAACTACATCCCTTCTCGACTTATCTGTCCCACTCCCTCGGTTCACCATTCCTTGGCCTGCAAAAGCTGTCGCTCCAAGACAACATGGGCAAACACAGGATTGCCACCCGTGTTAGATCCTCAGCCTGGCATGGCAGGAAGGGAGGGTGGGCCGGGAAACATCCGACATGAGTGGCAACAACAACCGAAGATGAGTCAGGCAAGACCTTGCCACCGGCACGCTGGCTTGATGCATTTCCACATGTCGACTTGCTGGACGGTGAAAGTGCAGAGCATCTGTCCAGCCACAAAATCTCCCAGGCAAGGCCACTGCATTCCCACCCTCTGAAACCCTTGACGTTTGCCAAGCTATTCTAAAAATAATGCCCAAACGACAATCACCATTGGCCTTGAGGCTGGCTAATGACTGGCCTTGGACAAGGATGGGAAGGACCACAGGAATGTGGAAAGCAGGGGCCAGCTTCCCTGTCTGAGATAGCCTTTTTAAAAGGACCTAATTACGGAAAAGACGGCATCGTGCTTCCTTCTGTCCAAACCCACTGGCAACTGGGGGAGGTGTTTTGGTTCCAATAATGACTCTAGATGTAATTTGCTTTTCCCCACATTCTTCAGCCACCCTCTCAAACACTGGATCAGTAATTGGTTAAGCGAAGGAACCCAGAGGGTGTTCACCAATGCTTCCAATTCATCCTGGAAGGAAATGACGAGTGGAGGCCATAAACAGGGTTATGGGCCCGGTTCTGTTCAACATCTTTGTTAATGACTTAGATCAGGGGTCCTCAAACTAAGGCCCAGGGGCCAGATATGGCCCTCCAAGGTGATTTACCCGGCCCTTGCTCAGGGTCAACCTAAGTCTGAAATGACTTGAAGGAACACAACAACAGCAATCCTATCTCATCAGCCAAAAGCAGGCCCACACTTTCCATTGAAATACTAATATGTTTATAGTTGTTAAATTTGTAATTATTGTATTGTTTTTAAGTGGTTTTTTTTTTGGCACTACAAAGAAGATAGGTGCAGTGTGCATAGGAATTGATTCATGTTTATTTCAAATTATAATGAGGCTCTCCAACAGTTTGAAGGACTGTGACCTGGCCCTCTGTTTAAAAAGTTTGTGGACCCCTGACTTAGATGAAGGGTCAAGAAGGCATGCTCATCAAGTTTGCAGACAACACCAAATTGGGAGGGAGTGCCAATACTCCAGAAGACAGGAACAGAACTCAAAACCATCTTCACAGATTAGAGAGATGATTGGCCAAAACTAACACAATGAAGTTCAATGGGGACAAATGCAAGATACTCCACTTAGGCAGGGGGGGGGGGAGAATCAAATGCAAAGAGACTGAATGGGGGACGATGCCTGGCTCGAGAACACTTCGTGTGAAAAAGATCTTGGAGTCCTCGCGGACAACAATTGAACATGATCCAACAATGTGATGCTGCAGTTAAAAAAGCCAATGGGCTTTTGGCCTGCATCAAGAGGAGTCTAGTACTTAGATCCAGGGAAGTCATGCTCCCCGTGCTCTATTCTGCCTTGGTTAGAGCACACCTGGAATATTGTGTCCAATTCTGGGCACCACCATTGAATAGAGATATTGACAAGCTGGAAAGTGTCCAGAGGAGGGCGACTAAAATGATCAAGGGTCTGGAGAACAAGCCCTATGAGAAGTGGCTTAAAGAGCTGGGCATGTTTAGCCTGAAAAAGAGAAGGCTGAGAGGAGACATTATAGCCTAAGTGAGATAAATATGTGAGGAGAAGTCACAGGGAGGAAGGAGCGAGCTTGTTTTTAGCTGCCCTGGAGACTAGGACACAGTGGAGCAATGGCTTCAAACTACAAGAAAGGAGATTCCATCTGAACCTTAGGAAGAACTTTCTGACTATGAGAGCTGTTCAGCAGTGGAACTCTCTATTTCAAAGTGTGGTGGAAGCTCTTCTATGGAGGCTTTTAAACAGAAGCTGGATGTCTAGAAGATGGGTGTTTTGTATGTGATTCTGCTTCTTGGCAGAATGGGGTTGGACTAGGTGGCCCAGGAGGTTTCTTCCAACTCTAGGAATACTATGATCTAAGAACTTCCTAACTGTGAGAGGTGTTCAGCAGTGGAACTCTCTACCCTGAAGTGTGGTGGAAGCTCCTTCTATGAAGGCTTTTAAACAGAAGCTGTATGGCCATCTACTGAGGGTGTTTTGAATGTGATTTTTCCTATTTCTTGGCAGAGGATTGGCCTGGATGGCCCATGAGGTCTCTTCCAACTCTATGATCCTATAATCCTATGATTTACAGCCAAAGCCAGCCAAGAGCACCATAAAGGTTTGCTTATTTGTAAAGTCTTCTTTGAGCCCACACAGATTGGATTCAAAGTCTATGTACTACGGCACTCTGCTTCCCATATTAAGCAGCCACATGCCTCCAGGAATCCTACAAGCAGCTGCCATGGAAGCAACGTCACCCTCCTGTCCTCCCTTGAGCAACTGTCAATCAGGAGTATAATGCGCTGCATTTCCAAGTTCTAGACAACTAATAACCAACGACAGCTCCACTGTACCTGAATCTGCCTCGCACGCTTTTATGCCCATCTGAAGGAAGGAGCAAGCAATCCATCTTGTGGCACAGAATCCTATCAATTAATTAGGCGCAGTGCAAAGCAGCACTTTCTCTCGTCTGCCAGTCACTTCCATCCATGGATGTTTGTCCCTGATAGTTTCACAAAGCCATAACACTCTGCTGACTCAGGATAATGCCTGTTAATAGTTGTGCATTTGGAAGTGTTGGTGCTTTCAAACAGCAGGAGGAAGGAAGATGGGCCTGAAATCCCCTGCTGCTAGTCCAAACCTAACGACCGCTGCAACCTCAGAGCCATAACGTAAGTCTATACACACAAGAGTAGAGACATGTCTATTGATGAGCAGTTACCTAAATGTTCTACACAGAGATCACTGCTATGTGATGTTCTTCAAAGGGATGTTAAGACTTCTTAGTGGGGGGTAAGGGGTTATCGATGGTTGTTAGCTTCTTCTATCATGTCTAATTGTGCCATCCATGTTCAGAGGCAATACACAGCCAAATAAAAGCAACTGTTGAACAAGAATAGAAAAGGTCTATTGTGAGGGTTATCCGGAAAGTAAGGTTACAAGGCATCGTAGCTCTCATGGGGAATTTTTGCTGGAGTTGTTGCTCTCACTGCCTTATAACAGGAAGCCAGTGGAAGCGAATGAGCAGTGCCAGTCGTCAGTAGCTCATCAACTGGCATTGTGATGAAGATTAGAGATGAGCATCCTCATCCCGTGCCAAGTTTGCGCTGTACGAGAGTTGTCCGGAAAGTAGGGTTCCAAGGTTCTTAGCTCTTATGGGGAATTTTCGTGGAGGTAGTTGGCATCATTGCCGGGTAGCAGGAAGACAGCAACAACGAATGAGCAATGCCAGTCGTCAGTAGCTCATCAACTGGCGTTGTGGTGAAGGTTAGAGATCAGTGTCTTCATTCCGTTTCCCTCCAAGTGCCAAGTTTGAGCTGTACAAGGGTTATCTGGAAAGTAAGGTTCCAAGGCACATAGCTCTTGCGGGGAACTTTCATGGAGGAATTTGGCTTCACTGCCATGTAGCAGGAAGCCAGCAGAAGCAGATGAGCAGTGCCAGTCATCAGTAGCTCATCAACTGGCATTGAGTTGTAGGTTAGAGAAGAGCATCCTTATTCCATTTCACTTCAAGTGCGAAGTTTGCGCTGTATGAGCATTATCTGGAAAGTAAGGTTCCAAGGCACATAGCTCTTGCGGAGAACTTTCATGGAGGAACTTGGTATCACTGCTGTGTAGCAGGAAGCCAGCAGAAGCAGATGAGCAGTGCCGGTTATCAGTAGCTCATCAACTGGCGTTGTGGTAAAGGTTAGAGATGAGAATCCTCATTCCATTTCCCTTTAAGTGTGACATTCATGCTGTAATACAATACCTAAATGCTAATGACATGAACGCCGCTGAGATTCATCACAAAATCGTTTCAGTTTATGGAGATGACATAATTTCAAAACAGCATGTCACAAAATAGGTACAGAATATATTGTGAGACCATGAATAAACTTTGTGGAACCATCCAAAGCAAACATCATGGGATGCTGACACCGGGGGTCTGTCTCCTTCATGACAATGCGCGTCCGCACACCGCTCATGCAACACAAGAGTTTTTGACTTCCTTTGGTTGGGATGTTTTAAGTTACCCTTCTCACAGCCCTGATCTCGCACTCAGTGGCTATCATCTGTTCACTAAATTTAAGGAACACCTGGGTGGAAAACACTTTTTTGAGGACGACAAGGTGGAAATCAAAGTGATGAACTGGCTGAAAAAAGGTGGAGGGAAACTTCTATGACACAGGCTTCGAAAAACCCGTCCCACGGATGACAGAATGTATTGAACTGAATGGTCATTATGTGGAAAACTAATGTACTACCTATACTACAAGTTTGATCAAAATATACAAACTACAAGAGAGGAGATTCCATCTGAACACAAGGAAGAACTTCCTGACCGTGAGAGCCGTTCAGCAGTGGAACTCTTTGCCCCGGAGCGTGGTAGAGGCTCCTTCTTTGGAAGCTTTTAAACAGAGGCTGGATGGCCATCTGTCAGGGGTGATTTGAATGCAATATTCCTGCTTCTTGGCAGAATGGGGTTGGACTGGATGGCCCATGAGGTCTCTTCCAACTCTTTGATTTTATGATTCTATATTCATACTTTGTTTTGTTTTTTTAATATTGTAACCTTACTTTCTGGATATCCCTTGGACGATCATGCTCTGCTTGAAGAGCCAAGATGGAGCACTAGGGAGACCGATTGGCCAAGGTCCTTTGTACTTTTAATATGGCCCAAGCCACTGCCAATGAGGTCATGCAAGGCACATGGTGATAGCTTCTGGATCCATCAAGTCACGCGAGAAAGAGGACAGCATGTGCCTTCTTGGAAGAACTGGCCACACTCAGGACATATCTGCACAACAACTGAGAACGTATTACTACTGGCACAACTATTTCATATTCTACCTTCATGGATCAACAAGACCCCAATCTTTACATGACTGATGCTCTCCTTACGACACTATTTCAGAGGTGGAGGTGTTTCCCAGGGCGACGAGGCCCAGCTGGACAAAGATAACGAGGTAACCGGCCTTGAAGATAGTAGTGGAGATTTGATTAGAGAAGACTGGTTGCAATTAAGAGTTCAAGGAAGCGCACGCCTTGCCAACAAGCATGAAGCTAGAGGTCAGAATAATGCTTTCATGTTGGGAAAACTTCTTTAATGTTTTGGGCGAAGGGCATTCGCTGTCAGTCCAATGTGGCTTCTACCCTGTAAACTTCTGCGGGATTACCTTGGCTTTTGCGGAAAGCTTCTGACTCTTTAGGACTTTGATTTTGATCCTGATTTCTTGGAGATCTTATCTTGCTGCCATGGATGCTTTCTTAACCAATGCTTAAAGACTATGCTTCATGTTATTTGCCTTTGGAACTTGGATACCTTGCCTCTGCATTTAAGACTCTGTTTTGCTCAATGAACTTTACTCCTTTCTTTCCCTGTTTTGATTTTGCTTTTTCTCAACAAACTACAAAATCTACAACCTTAGTGTGTGATGGTGTCTTGGGCAAGGTGAATCTATCCTGAGTTGCAACACATCCATTCACTAAATTGAAGGAACACCTGAGTGGAAAACACTTTTTGGATGACGACAAGGTGAAAATCGAAGTGATGAACTGGCTGAAAAAGGCAGAGGGAAACTTCTATGACACAGGCATCAAAATCTCGTCCCACTAATGACAAAATGTATTGAACTGAATGGTGATTATGTGAAAAATAATGTACTACCTATGCTACAAGTTTGATTAAAATATATTCATTCTTTTTATTATTATTATTTAATTGTAACCTTACTTTCCGGATATCCCTTGGACGATCATGGTCTGTTTGAAGAGCCAGGATGGAGCACTAGGGAGACCGATTGGCCAAGGTCCTTTGTACTTTTAATATGGCTCAAGCCACTGCCAATTAAGACATGCAAGGCACATGGTGATAGCTTCTGGATCCAGCAAGTCAAGTGAGAAAGAGGATGGCATGTGCCTTCTTGGAAGAACATATCTGCACAACTTTTTTTTTCGTGTCAGGAGTGACTTGAAAAACTGCAAGTCGCTTCTGGTGTGAGAGAATTGGCCATCTGTAAAGACATTGCCCAGGGGACGGCAGGATGTTTTTGATGTTTTGCCATTCTTCTTGGGAGGCTTCTCTCATGTCCCAGCATGGGGAGCTGGAGCGGACAGAGGGAGCTCTCCTCGGATTTGAACCTGTGACCTGTCGGTCTTCAGTCCTGCCAATACAAGGGTTTAACCCACTGGGCCACCGGGGACGCCACTGCACAACAACAGAGAACGTATTACTACTGGCACAACTATTTCTTACTCTACCTTCATGGATCAACAAGACCCCAATCTTTACATGACTGATGCTCTCCTTTTGACACTATTTCAGAGGAGGAGGTGGGAGAAGAGGGCGAGGAGACCTAGACTGTTGTAACTGATGGCTTTCAACGTGTTGCCACTTCAGAGATGCCAAATGTAAATACATCATTTGGTGGATTTATTACCAACGCAGAGTTAACTGGCCGACAGCCAAGAAGGACAGTCATTTTTTAACAAAAGAAGCATGAAGCTGTCACCCGGCCCAATCGTGCACCGCGTTTAATGGAATTCCAGGTCTCCACTCTTCAAGTGTCAAAGCCATAGCTCAGAGTTGCAGCGCAAACTCTGTGTCAGAAGCTCCTGGTTCAATTGCTGGCTCAACCATGCAAGGCTGCGGAAGAGGACCTTCTCTGAAACCCTGGACAACTGCTGCACTGAGCACAGAAAATACCGAGCGACACTTGAGTGGTCTGACTTCATTGAGAACCGCTTCAGATGTTCCTATTATTGTTATTATTATTATTATTATTAAACTTTATTTGTACCCCGCTAGCATCTCCCGAAGGACTCGATGCGGCTTACAAAGGCCAAGGCCTCAACACACAACATAACAATACAAAACCTAAGACAAATTAAAAACAATTAAAGCAATATAAACAACAAGCAATAAACAATACTCTAAGACACAATAAAACTGGGCCAGGCCAGAGTAATGGGTACGGGATTAAAAGTGCTGATGTGACGGAAGGTATATAAGGCTTATAGGGCAAGTGCAGTGTGCGGTGTGCGGCAATCGTAGTTCTAATAAAGTGCTTATAGGACTTGGTATTGGAAATTCCTAATCTGGGAAGGCACATCGGAACAGCCAGGTCTTCAAGTTCTTTCTGAAGACTGCCAATGTAGGGGCCTGTCTAAGATCTTTGGGGAGGGTGTTCCAGAGTTGGGGGGCCGCCACAGAAAAGGCCCTGTCTCGTGTCCCCACCAAACACGCTTGCGACGCAGGCGGGATCGTGAGCAGGGCCTCTCCAGATGACCGAAGTGAACGCGTGGGTTCGTAGACGGAGATGCGGTCACGCAGGTAGGCTGGTCCCAAACCGTTCAGGGCTTTGTAGGTAAGCACCTGCACCTTGAATTGGGCTCGGAAAATAAACGGCAGCCAGTGAAGCTCCTTGAACAGGAGGGTTGACCTCTCTCTGTAAGGGGCTCCAGTTAACATCCTGGCCACTGCCCGTTGGACCAGTTGGAACTTCCGAGCCGTTTTCAAGGGCAGCCCCACATAGAGCGCATTGTAGTAGTCCAATCTGGAGGTGACCAAGGCATGGACCACCCTGGCCAGATCAGCCTTCGCGAGGTACAGTCGTAGTTGGCACACGAGTCTCAATTGTGCGAAAGCCCTCCCAGACACCGCCGACGCCTGAGCCTCAAGCGTAAGTGATGAATCCAAGAGGACTCCCCAACTGCGGACCTGTGGCTTCAGGGGGAGTGTAACCCCGTCCAGCACAGGTTGCCACCCTATAACCCGATCCAGTTTGCGATCGACCAGGAGGACCTCTGTCTTGTCGGGATTGATCTTCAGCTTGTTCCTCCTCATCCAGATAGACACAGCGGCCAGGCACTCATCCAGCACCCGAGAGATCTCCTTGGAATTGGGTGGAAATGAGTAATAGAGTTGTGTGTCATCTGCATAGAGGTGGCACCTAACTCCAAAACTCGGGATGACCTCTCCCAGCAGTTTCATGTAGATGTTAAAAAGCATGGGAGACAGGATAGAGCCTTGCGGGACCCCACAGGTCAAAGGCCAGGGGTCCGAGCAGGCGTCTCCCAGCTTCACCATCTGGGATCGACCCTCCAGGAAGGACCGAAGCCACGACAAAACCGTGCCCCTGAGACCCATTCCAGAGAGTCGACCCAGAAGGATACCATGATCGATGGTATCGAAAGCCACTGAGATGTCCAAGAGAACCAACATGGTCACACTCCCCCTGTCCAGCTCTCTCTCTCTAGTATAACGTTTTATGGCTAGCTCAGGTGTTAAGATTTTTGATAGCCAACGAGGTCGGGGATAACGCTGCATCACAAGCGCACAAGCGCCGGCACCTGAATCATATCAACGACAGTAAACGTCAAGAAATGATGACCTTTCAAACAAGAAATTCATTCCACGAAAAAGAGATTAAGGAATACAATGCCCTGCTTTACTGCTTGCCTAATATAAAGAAATCAATATTGTATCAAATTCTATCCAAAATAAGATTTGATTTTTCCATTATTCTGACAAGGGCACGCAATGCACCACAGAAGAGACGACACACCAAGGCCAAGCCACCAGGTGATACAACCTCATCCCATCGTCCAAGAGAAGCTCAGATTTCATTAGGAAGGGAAGGAAGGAGGGGGGAAATGGCATCTCACAGCAGCCAAGGGAGACAAAGTGAAGCTTTCAGACAAGAAGAGATAGAGTTTCAGGTCCAATCTGACCACAAGTATCTGAAGTACTCCCAGATCATGAAGAGATCTGATTTCCACACATACACATCTCTATTAGGCCTGGGCAATCCATGGTTCTAAATGGTTCTAAAGTACTTACAAAACTAAAGTTCTGGTGGTGAAAATTTCAGAACTTTAACAAAACTCTCAAAATTTAATTATAAATGGCAGTTCCTGATTGGTTCTATCATAAAAATCACCAATAATGAAATAATAATTAAATTTTGAAAGTTTTGTTAGAGTTCTGAAATTTTCACCACCAGAACTTTAGTTTTGTAAGTACTTTAGAACCATTTAGAACCATGGATTGCCCAGGCCTAATTATATAAATAAAAATGTCATGTTCGTTTGTGGGATTGACATAACTCAAAAACCACTGGATGAATTGACACCAAATTTGGATAGCATACACCTAACAACCCAATGTATGTCCTTCACTCAAAATAAGTTGATTTTGTCATTTGGGGGTTGTAGTTGCTGGGATTTATAGTTCACCTACAATCAAATAGCATCCTGAACACCACCAATGATGGAATTGAACCAATCTTGGGACACAGAACTCCCATGATAAACAGAAAACACTAGAAGATTTTGATGGGCATTGACCTTCAGTTTGGGAGTTGTAGTTCACCTACATCCAGAGAGCACTGTGGGCTCAAACAATGATGGATCTGAACCAAACTTGGCATAAATAATATCCCCAAATGTGAACACTGGTAGAGTTTGGGGAAAATTAGACCTTGACATTTGGGAGTTGTAGCTGCTGGAATTTATAGTTCACCTACAATCCAGAGAGCACTATTGACTCAAACAATGATGGATCTGGACCAAACTTGGCACAAATACTCAATATCCCCAAATGTGAACACTGGTGGAGTCTGGGGGAAATTATACCTTGACATTTAGGAGTTGTAGTTGCTGGGATTTATAGTTCACCAATCTTGGCACACAGATCTCCAACAGAAAATACTGGAAAGGTTTGGTGGGAATTGACCTTGGGTTTGGGAGTTGTAGTTCACCTACATCCAGAGAGCACTGTGGACTCAAACAATGATGGATCTGGACCAAACTTGGCACAAATATTCCATATGCCCAAATATGAACACAGATGGAGTTTGGGAGAAATAGACCTTGACATTTGGGAGTTGTAGTTACTGGGATTTATAGTTTACCTACAGTCAAAGAGCATTCTGAACCCCACCGATGACAGAATTGGGGCAAACTTCCCACGCAGAGACCTCATGACCAACAGAAAATACTTAATACCATCCAGTCCAACTCCCTTCACCAGGGGAAGAAAACATAATCAAAGCCCTCCTGACAAAGATCCATCCAGCCATAGATATAGATAGATATGATCCACACACACACATAGTATCATAGATTTGAGAGGGACCCCTAAAGAAGGACAAGGATATGTTGCATGTTCCAGAGTAGGCAAACCAGACTCTCTCCACATCAACACTGACAAAGAAACAACAAGAAATACTGTTTACCCACAAGCAGAAAGACATGACATACATTAGAAACCAACACTTTAACATTACTTCATTTCCCAGATCATCAGACTGGGCCACAGTAATGCGTGGCAGGGAACCACTAGTACCTATATAAATAAAAATGTGATATTCGTTTGTGGGATTAACATAACTCAAAAACCACTGGACATCAAATTTGGACACAACACACCTATCAGGCCAACAAGTGACCATCACTCATAAAAACACTGAAAAACACAGCAGAAGGGACTTTAAAAGCCAAAACACAAAAAATACATTACAACGCATGCGCAAAACCACATATGTACACAAATGCACATATATACACATATACACAAATATATACAGAAATATATAAACATATATATGCACACACAAAACATATACACAAAGAGGGAGGGAGGGAGGGAGGGAAAGAGGGAAAGGAGGGAAGGAGAGAAGGAAAGAAAGAAAGGTAGAGAAGGAACGAATGAGAGAAGGAAATAAAAAGGAACGAAGGAGAGAAGGAACAAAAGTGAGAGAGGGAGAAGGAAGGAGGGAGGGAAAGAGGGAAAGGAGGGAAGGAGAGAAGGAAAGAAAGAAAGGTAGAGAAGGAACGAATGAGAGAAGGAAATAAAAAGGAACAAAGGAGAGAAGGAACAAAAGTGAGAAAGGGGGAGGGAGGGAGGCAGGGAGGGGGAAAGAAGGAAGGAGGGAGAGAAAGAGGTAAAGAAGGAGAGAAGGAAAGAAAGAAAGGTAGAGAAGGAAGGGAGGAGAGAAGGAAATAAAAAATTAAAGAGGGAAGGAGAGAAGGAACAAAAGAGAGAGGGGGAAGGGAGGGGGGGAAGGAAGGAAGGAAGGAAGGAAGGAAGGAAGGAAGGAAGGAAGGAAGGAAGGAAGGAAGGAAGGAAGGAAGGAGAGAAGGAGGGAGAGAAAGAGGGAAAGAAGGAGGGAAGGAGAGAAAGAAAGCTAGAGAAGGAAGAAGGAGAGAAGGAACAAAAGTGAGAAAGGGGGAGGGAGGGAGGCAGGGAGGGGGAAAGAAGGAAGGAAGGAGAGAAGGAGGGAGAGAAAGAGGTAAAGAAGGAGAGAAGGAAAGAAAGAAAGGTAGAGAAGGAAGGGAGGAGAGAAGGAAATAAAAAATTAAAGAGGGAAGGAGAGAAGGAACAAAAGAGAGAGGGGGGAGGGAGGGGGGGAAGGAAGGAAGGAAGGAAGGAAGGAAGGAAGGAAGGAAGGAAGGAAGGAAGGAAGGAAGGAAGGAAGGAGAGAAGGAGGGAGAGAAAGAGGGAAAGAAGGAGGGAAGTAAAGAAAGAAAGGTGGAGAAGGAACGAAGGAGAGTAGGAAATAAAAAGGAACGAAGGAGGAAAGGAACAAAAGAGAGAAAGGGGGAAGGAAGGAAGGCAAGAAGGGAAAGAAAAAGGGAAAGGAGGAGGGAAGGAAAGAAAGAAAGATAGAGAAGCAAGGAAGAAGGAAATAAAAAAGTGAAAGAGGGAAGGAGAGAAGGAACAAAAGAGAGAAAGAGGGAGGGAGGGAACCAAAGAGCAAAGGAAGCGAGAAAAGAAACAGGTAGAGAAAGAAGAAAGAAGAAGGTAAAGAAAAAAGAGGGATGGAAGGAAAGAGGGAGGGAAGATTGGCCACAGCAACGCGTGGCAGGTACAGCTAGTACAAATATATGATCTTATGCACCAATAGCCTCACTGTCCTATGGCATTAGCCAACCCTAATTCCAAAGTCTTTATCATTTAGCTTTCTGTCTACTGTTGTGGTTCAACCAGCTGATGAAGAAAGGGAGTTTGGGGGTGCAGGGCCTGATGGTTCTGTGGGTGCTCAGACAGAGGGGGTCTTAGAACAAGATGGTTCTCCAGCTGAAAGACCGGAGGGAGTTCTGACCTCACAACCTCTGAGGATGCTTGCCATAGATGCAGGAGAAACGTCAGGAGAGGATACCTTTAGAACATGGCCATATAGCCCAAAAAAACCTACAACAACCCAAGAACATTGAGTTTTGGTGTCTCCTTGGAGGGCCCTCATGTGCTTCATCCTTGTGTGGAAGGGGTGACACAACCCCTGGATCATCTATTTCCCTTCCAGGCAACTGTGGCTAAGACTTGAGCATGAAAACGCTGTCACTGACGTGATACATCACCCATACTGTTAAATAAGTTATTATTATATTAATATTTATGAGCAGTGGGAAGATAGCACATGAAAAGATAACGCCTTTGTTCTTTTGTTCGTGGGAGAGACTGGCTTTTCTAAGATGGTTTCTGCGCTGACTTTTCCGGGCATGAAGATTCCTCCCTGCCCTTCAAAAGGATGGTGTCATTCATATACAATCTTAATTTATGTAAAGGTCATACAATTAATGGACCAGGAAAGGGATCTTATGGTTTCTTAGAGGGTGTCCTAAGTACCATAAGGCTCTGCATGCCTCTCTTTCCATAGGAAGAGAGCAGGAGGAGGAGGCTCATCAGTTGGGTTCTGGCTGGTTGGAATGAATGTAAAACCCAGAGGACCTCAAGGTCCTAAAGGGTGGATTGCGCAGGAGAAGGCCATCTTGTAGGTCACCTGGACCTATACCATGTATGGCTATAAAGCTCAAAACCAACACTTTGTGCTTTGCTCAGAAACTCATTGGCAGCCAGTGCAATGACTTTAATGCTCCTTCTTAGATGTTCCTGTAAGCAATCCGACTGCTGTGTTTTGAACTAATTGGAGTTTCTGAACTTAATCCAGAGGTAGCCCAACATACAGCGTATTGCAGAAGTCCAACCTTGAGGTTGCCTGACTCTAAGATCTTCCGTGGAGGCCCTCCTCTCAGTCCCACTACCAATCAATCAATGATTTATTATGGTCTTTGACCAGCACAGTACAGAATGGGGCATCGGTGCCCAGTCCCACTACCGTCTCAAGCGCAGTTGGTGGGGACAAGAGAGAGGGTCTTCTTGGTGGTGGCCCCTCACCTCTGCAACACCCTTCCAAGGTAAATAAGACAAGCCCCATCCCTTCAGATTCTAAGAAAGGATCCAATTTCAGAGACATTTCTCATGGGTTACTTTGCTTTGATGGGGGTGAAAGCAAGCATATTTTAGCTTTAAGTTATTACTACTATTAGCTAAGCCTTCGGAGAGACATTTTAAGGGAGAAGATACTAAGAAGATACTGGACTATTGCAATGCGCTCTACGTGGGGCTACCCTTGAAGACGGCCCAGAAGTTTCAACTGGTACAACGGGCAGCAGCCAGGCTTCTTACTGGAGCAAACTAGGCAGCATATAAAACCTTATTAAAACAGCTTCATTGGCTGCTGATAAGTTGCCGAGCCAAATTCAAGGTGCAGGTCATGACCTATAAAGCTGTGTCCAGGTTGGTTCATCAGGTGCTCTGCTATGGCTGACTTCTCTGGTTGTCTGCAGTGCCTTTCATGTTCCTTGACTCTTGTTTGGGCAATACTGCTGCGTTTGGTGGTCCCTATGGAGACTTCTTGTCCACAGCTGCATGGTACACAGTAGACTCTTGCAGAAGTGAGAGGATCAGCAAAGGACAAGAGGGATCCTCTCACTTCTGCAGGAGTCTACCGTGTATCATGCAGCTGTGGACAAGTCTCCATAGGGACCACCAAACGCAGCAGCATTGCCCAAACACGCATCAAGGAACACGAAAGGCACTGCAGACAACTTCAACCAGAGAAGTCAGCCACAGCACCTGATGAACCAACCTGGACACAGCAGATTACTTGAGAACACAGAAATGCTGGACCACTCTAACAACCACCATGTCAGACTACACAGAGAAGCCATTGAAATCCACAAGAAGCATGTGGACAATTTCAACAGAAAGGAGGAAACCATGAAAATGAACAAAATCTGGCTACAGGTATTAAAAAAATTCAAAAATTACAACAGCACAACAACAGAGAGGAAACAAACAAGGACATATAATCACCTCTCAACAAAAGATTGCCTCAGGCACTGCCAGGTCATCAAATGCTAATCAAGGTGGTCAGTTGAAACATTCACACCTAGCTCCAACAGACAAGAGTTCTTTGTCCCACCCTGGTCATTCCACAGATATATAAACCCATTTTCCTACTTCCAACAGACCTCACTACCTCTGAGGATGCTTGCCATAGATGCAGGCGAAACGTCAGGAGAAAAATTGCCTCCAGAACATGGCCATATAGCCCGGAAAAACCTACAACAACCCAGTTACCTGGCTTTTGCACAAACCAGGGAGCCCAACTGCTGCCTCTCACCCAGCAGGTGGAGACAAACAATGCGCCATGCACAAGCCTTCCAAGGAACAAAAGCGTCCATTCCCTGGACTCAGAACAATGATCTGCAAACACTGCTCACAGGCAACATTTCCCCTCATTAAAGCCCACAGCAAACTCCCACCGGCAGCCAAGGAGGCCCGAGGTTTTGCTCAGAGCACACTCTTCCTTGAAAGAGAAAAACCAGGCTGATTACCTCTGAGCAAGTCATTCTCAAAACTTGTATTTTCAAACCGTGTGAGTCAGAAAGGGGAACTCAGGGGAGAAATGCTGGCTAGCCAACACCCCACTAATTTAGTTATCACACTTGTTTAAAAAAAAATGGTGGTCCTTGACATTTACAACAAAGACTTATGAATGACCCTTCCTATGCTATCCAAAGTTTATATTTATTTTTATTTCTTTACTAGCCGTCCCCTCCCACGTGTTGCTGTGGCCCTGTCTGCGTATATGTGTTTTGTGTGTGTATATATGTGTGTGTACATATTTGTGTATATGTGTATATATGTGGTTTTGTGCATGCGTTGCAATGGTTTTTTTTTATTTATTTATTTAAAAAACCCATTCTGCTGTGTTTTTCAGTGTTTTTATGAGTGATGGCAATTCGTTGACCTGATAGGTGTCGTGTCCAAATTTGGTGTCAATTCGCCCAGTCGTTTTTGAGTTATGTTAATCCCACAAACGAATATTACAGTTTTTTATTTACTAGCCGTCCCCTGCCACACGTTGCTATGGCCCAGTCTCGTATATGAGTTATGTGTGTATATATATTATATATGATGCATGCCATTTGCCAGCAAATATGGAAAACACAAGAATGGCCATCAGACTGGAAAAAATCAACTTATATCCCCATACCAAAAAAGGGAAATGCGAAAGACTGCTCAAACTTCCGTACAGTGGCCCTTATTTCTCATGCAGTAAGGTAATGCTCAAGATCCTGCAAGGAAGACTCCAGCAATACATGGAGCGAGAGTTGCCAGATGTTAAAGACATGGGTTTAGAAAAGGCAGAGGAATGAGAAACCAAATTGCCAGTCTCTGCTGGATAATGGAGAAGGCTGGGAGTTTCAGAAAAACATCTATTCCTGTTTTATTGACTATTCTAAAGCCTTTGACTGTGTGGATCATCATAAATTGTGGCAAGTTCTTGGTGGGATGGGCATCCCAAGCCCCCTTCCCTCTCTCCTGAGGAATCTGTACAAGGACCAAGGAGCAACAGTCAGAACTGACCACGGAACAACAGACTGGTTCAAGATTGGGAAAGGCGTACGGCAAGGCTGCATCCTCTCACCCAACCTTTTTAACTTGTATGCAGAACACATCATGCGAGGATGTGCGGGGCTTGATGAATGCAAAGCTGGGGTGAAAATTGCTGGAAGAAACATTAACAACCTCAGATATGCAGATGACACCACTCTGATGGCCGAAAGCGAGGAGGAGCTGAGGAGCCTTCTAATCAAGGTGAAAGAAGAAAGCGCAAAAGCCGGGTTGCAGCTAAACGTCAAAAAAACCAAGATTATGGCAACAAAAATGATTGACAACTGGGAAATAGAGGGAGAAAACATGGAGGCTGTGACAGACTTTGTATTTCTAGGTGCAAAGATTACTGCAGATGCAGACTGTGGCCAGGAAATCAGAAGACGCTTACTTCTTGGGAGGAGAGCAATGTCCAATCTCGATAAAATAGTAAAGAGTAGAGACATCACACTGGCAACAAAGATCCACAGTCAAAGCCATGGTATTCCCTGTAGTAACCTACGGATGTGAGAGCTGGACCTTAGGGAAGGCTGAGCGAAGGAAGATCGATGCTTTTGAGCTGTGGTGTTGGAGGAAAGTTCTGAAAGTGCCTTGGACTGCGAGAAGATCCAACCAGTCCATCCTCCAGGAAATAAAGCCCGACTGCTCACTGGAGGGAACGATACTAGAGACAAAGTTGAAGTACTTTGGCCACATCATGAGGAGACAGGAAAGCCTAGAGAAGACAATTATGCTGGGGAAATGGAAGGAAAAAGGAAGAGGGGCCGACCAAGGGCAAGATGGATGGATGGTCCTTGAAGTTCACCCCAATGACCTTGAAGGAGCTGGGGGTGGTAACGGCCGACAGGGAGCTCTGGCGTGGGCTGGTCCATGAGGTCACGAAGAGTCGGAGACGACTGAACGAATGAACAACAACATGTGTGCATATATTTATGTATAGGCGTATCTATGTGTGTTTACGCATACGTTGCAATGTATTTTTTATTTTTTTTGGCTTTTTACATCCCTTCTGCTGTGTTTTTCAGGTTTTTATGAGTGATGGTCACTTGTTGGCCTGATAGGTGCGTTGCGTCCAAATTTGGTGTCAATTTGTCCAGTGGTTTTTGAGTTATGTCAATCCCACAAATGAACATTACATTTTATTTATATAGACTAGCCGTCCCCTGCCACGCATTGCTGTGGCCCAGTCTGCGTATATGTGTTTTGTGTGTGTATATATGTATGTATATATTTGTCTATATGTGTATATATGTGGTTTTGTGAATGCGTAGTAATATTTTTTTTTATTTTTAAGTCTCTTCCGCTGTGTTTTTCAGTGTTTTTATGAGTGATGGTCACTTGTTGGCCTGAGAGGTGTCTTGTGTCCAAATTTGGTGTCAATTTGCCCAGTGGTTTTTGAGTTATGTTAATCCCACAAACGAACATTACATTTTTATTTATATACACTAGCCATCACCTGCCACACGTTGCTGTGGCACAGTCTCGTATATGTGTTTTGTGTGTGTATATATATATGTATAAGTGTTTATATATTTGTGTATATGTGTATATATGTGTGTTTGCACATATATATGGGTTTGCACATACGTTGTAATGTATTTTTTATGTTTTGGCTTTTGGAGTCCCTTCTGCTGTGTTTTTCAGTGTTGTTATGAGTGGTGGTCACTTGTTGGCTTGATAGGTGTCTTGTGTTCAAATTTGGTGTCAATTCGCCCAGTGCTTTTTCAGTTATGTTAATCCCACAAACGAACATTGCATTTTTATTTATATAGATTTACCATATTTATAACCCACCTTTCTCACCCCGTAGGGGACTTACATATATTGGCAACAATTCAATGCCATTCAAACATAATAAAAGTAAAGGATTCCCCTGACATTAAGTCCAGACGTGTCCAATTCTGGAGGCTGGTGCTCATCTCCATTTTTAAGCCAAAGAGCTGGCATTGTCCGTAGACACCTCCAAGGTCTTGTGGCCGGCATGACTGAATGGAGCGCCGTTACCGTCCCGCTGGAGCGGTACCTATTGATCTACTGACAACTGCATGTTTTCAAACTACTAAGTTGGCAAAAGCTGGGGCTAACAGCAGGAGCTCGCCCCACTCCCCAGATTTGAACCGCTGACCTTTCAATCAGCAAGTTCTGCAGCTCACCAGTTTAACCCACTGCACCACCTAGGGCTTATGGTCCCAAATACCACTGGAAACAGTGAATACAAAAATAAAATAAAATGTGACTCTGTTTAGATTACAGTCATATATACATAAATGAATGTTCCAAAATATGGGGTGGAGCGGGGAATCCAAAATGCAGACCACTTAGGTTTTCCCTTGACATTAACTCCAGTTGTGTCCGACTCTGGGGTGTGGTGCTCATCTCAATTTCTAAACCGAAGAGCCGGCATTGTCCATAGACACCTCCAAGGTCATGTGGCCAGCATGACTGTCAGAGTTTGGTGGTGCACAGCAGAAGGATTGCTAGATCAGCAGACACTGTGTTGCAAAATAAGAACTTTGCAGTCTTTTAGTTACAAAAGAAACTAGATTTTACTAAGCACATTCAATAGACACGTCTTACTACAGCGAGCTACAATTCAGGAACTAGTCAAAACGAAAGTCTCTTCACACCTGCTTATCTTCTCTCTTGCTGAGACTAGCTACTCCCTTCTGTTCCCAGCAAGAGCAAACATTATCTTACTTCTCTCAGGGTTACATAATCACAGCCTCGTGGAATAAACATTCTGCACAACGTATTGTCGAAGGCTTTCATGGCTGGAATCACTAGGTTCTTGTGGATTTTTTCAGGCTATATGGCCATGTTCTAGAGGTATTTTTTCCTCATAGATGCAGGCGAAACGTCAGGAAAAATGCCTCTAGAATATGGTCATATAGCCCGAAAAAACCCACAAGAATTCTGCACAACATTTCTAATACACAGTGGAATCCATCTTGGAAATACATAGAAGCACATTTAAAACACATACATAACTATATTAATCCTGACTGCATGGAGCACCATTACCTTCCCGCCGGAGTATTTGCATGTTTTTGAACTGCTAGGTTGGTAGAAGCTGGGGCTGACAGCGGAAGCTCACGCCGCTCCCCAGATTTGAACCTGTGACCATTCGGCCAGCAACTTTAGCAGCTCAGCGGTTTAACCCGCTGCGCCACTGGTTCAGTCTCCTCCACTAAAACAAACACAGCCCAGAAACCACTCTGGATATTCTCGTTTAATGCTGAATACCAAAAAGCGGCACTCCTTCCTCACCTTTGTTCATAGCAAATTGGAGGCTTTTGTGCACCACTTTTTGTGCTAATGTATCAATAATAGTGCGTCTTAGGTAAAAGCAGATGTCTATACAGGCTCACTTAATGGCCTTGATCAAAGGAACAAGATGAAAGCACGCTGGCATGTTTGTGCATTTTGCTGTGCCGGAGTTTAAATGTCACGAGGTAGATAGATTTCTGCACCATAAGAATCCCGCTCGGTCCTCTTTCCTCTTCTCTCCAGTGAAGTGCCCACGTCTTGGCCTTTCTAAATGCAATCCATTCCCCGCTTGGTGGAGAGCATGGCAGTGAGGCTGGGCCTCCCTTGTGTTGCTCTTCACCACAGGCGTGTGCCATTGCTGTCATCCCACCTGGAGCGTGGGTGGGTGGCCTTGGTAGAGGACCTCCTTGGCATTTGGAATGTCCCAAAGGAAGCCTCCTGGCATCTCTTGCCGAAAGGATCGGATACCACACAAATAGGAATGAACATCAATAAAGACGTCTTCCAGTCAGATTAGTCTTCAAGCTGTCAACCTCTAGAGCAGTGTTTCTCAACTTTCCGAATGCCACAACCCCTTAATACAGTTCCTCGTGTTGTGATGACCCCCAACCATAACATTATTTCTGTTGCTACTTCACAAATGTCATTTTCCTACTGTTATGAATCCTAATGTAAATAACTGGTATGCAGGATGTACGAGGGTTGAATCCAAAGTAATGCCTCCACCTTCGTAACTCCTCAACAGATGGCAGTACTGGTTTGCGGCAGGTACTGGCTTGTTGAGTAGACTCTCCTCTACAGTTCCATTTTGGCGGAAAGCCTTGGCAGAAAAAGTAATGCCTCCACCTTCGTAACTCCTCAACAGATGGCAGTACTGGTATGTGGCAGGTACTGGCTTCTTGAGTAGACTCTCCTCTACAGTTCCATTTTGGTGGGAAGCCTTAGCAGAAAAAGTAATGCCTCCACCTTCGTAACTCCTCAG
The DNA here is from genome assembly GCF_025583915.1 of Anolis sagrei ordinatus. Taxonomy (NCBI): domain Eukaryota; kingdom Metazoa; phylum Chordata; class Lepidosauria; order Squamata; family Anolidae; genus Anolis; species Anolis sagrei. The sequence goes on along the minus strand of NW_026847882.1, from coordinate 42,458,357 downwards.
CAGATGGCAGTACTGGTATGTGGCAGGTACTGGCTTGTTGAGTAGACTGTCCTCTACAGTTCCATTTTGGCGGAAAGCCTTGGCAGAAAAAGTAATGCCTCCACCTTCGTAACTCCTCAACAGATGGCAGTACTGGTATGTGGCAGGTACTGGCTTCTTGAGTAGACTCTCCTCTACAGTTCCATTTTGGTGGGAAGCCTTAGCAGAAAAGTAATGCCTCCACCTTCGTAACTCCTCAACAGATGGCAGTACTGGTATGCGGCAGGTACTGGCTTGTTGAGTAGACTCTCCTCTACAGTTCCATTTTGGCGGAAAGCCTTGGCAGAAAAAGTAATGCCTCCACCTTCGTAACTCCTCAACAGATGGCAGTACTGGTATGTGGCAGGTACTGGCTTCTTGAGTAGACTCTCCTCTACAGTTCCATTTTGGTGGGAAGCCTTAGCAGAAAAAGTAATGCCTCCACCTTCGTAACTCCTCAGCAGATGGCAGTACTGGTATGTGGCAGGTACTGGCTTGTTGAGTAGACTGTCCTCTACAGTTCCATTTTGGCGGAAAGCCTTGGCAGAAAAAGTAATGCCTCCACCTTCGTAACTCCTCAACAGATGGCAGTACTGGTATGTGGCAGGTTCTGGCTTGTTGAGTAGACTCTCCTCTACAGTTCCATTTTGGTGGGAATCCTTAGCATTGAACAGTTGTGGAAGTAGCAACGAAAATATTTATGGTTGGGGGTAACCACAACAGGAGGAACCGTATTCAGGGGTCGTGGCATTAGGAAGGTGGAGAACAACTGTTCTAAGGTATAGCCTCTTTGAGTCAGAAAAATCCAAAAATGTATATATTATGATAAAAGTGCCAGGATGAGTACATTCCTTTTATGTCCTCGTTCTCCTTTCTCATCAGAATGCAGCAACTTCTCTTACAGCAGCAAAATTTCGTACTGCAGCATATAAAAATCACCGGGAGCTAACTCTATTTTATCGTTCTCCGTTATTACAGTATTAGTAATATTGTTATGCTATGTTATCCCATCTTATATCCATTTACTCTTGGGTAATATACTCCAAATTGTTTTTTGTGAGCACTGGTCACGGACCTTAATAATCAGGAGTGTTTCCATGTGTTTGGGTATGGTTGAAGAGGGACGAAGAAAGAAATATCTATATATTATATATTATCAGTTGCAAAAATATAGTGTATACTTTAACCTCCAGCTCACAGGCTCTTAGAAATGGATGTGCGCTTTGGCAACAACAAAAGCAACCAGAATTGATTTGGAGAGGGATTTCTCTCCTTTTAAGGTAACAGCGAGACTGGGACAGATGTTTTATGTTCACAGGTGGACTCTCCTTAGTCAAGTCAATTCGGAGTGGGCGGGGGGGGGGGGGGATAAATCACTCTTAAGGTACAATGAAAAGTTATGATGGAAACCACATCATTGGGATCACCAAAGTTTGCATCAGGGATAGACTTTACTTACTTACTTATTTACTTACTTACTTACTTACTTGTCCGAGTAGGATAGTCTTCCAGGATGGGTCCATAGGTTGATCTGCATCTTCTCCCCCAGTGAGGACACCGCTTTCCAGGTGGAAAGCGGTCTTGGTCGGGGTTGGCTTGATGCACCTTCCTCTTGGCATGTTTCTCTCTTTCGCCCTCTGTTCATTCCTCTTCAAATTCTGCAGTACTGCTGGTCACAGCTGACCTCCAGTTAGAGCGCTCAAGGGCCAGGACTTCCCAGTTCTCAGTGTCTATGCCACAGTTTTTAAGGTTGGTTTTGAGCCCATCTTTAAATCTCTTTTCCTGTCCAACAGCATTCATTTTTCCATTCTTGAGTTCGGAGTAGAGTAACTGCTTTGGGAGATGGTGGTCAGGCATCCGGACAACATTGCCGGTCCAGCAGAGTTGATGGCGGAGGACCGTCGCTTCAATGCTGGTGGTCTTTGCTTCTTCCAACACGCTGACATTTCCCTGCCTGTCTTCCCAAGAGATTTGCAGGATTTTTCAGAGGCAGAGCTGATGGAATCGTTCCAGGAGTTGCATGTGACGTCTGTAGACAGTACACGTTTCGCAGGTGTATAGTACACGTTTCGCAGGGTTGGGAGGACAATGGCTTTATTTGTGTCCATGGGATAGACTACACTGAGTAAATAATGATACGAATTCAGACTATGTGAGCATACTTAGCACATAGCACATCTAAAATGGAGGCTCTGCTCAAAGCTTTGCCACTTGGCATCCTTAACATTTTTGCCCTTGTAAGACTAGGCAACATCCTTTGGCTCCAAAAGCATTATTTTCCCCCTTCCCACAAGGTTATTATCTTCTGCAGCCTTCCGTTTTTAGATCCTTAAATCATCCCCACAGCTAAACCAACAGAGACAATACAGAATGGAGACAATTTTTTCCTTGAGTGTTCTTCAAACCCCAGCAACCTTGTTCTACAGTATCACTATAAGGAAACACCCAAAACTAGCTTACATAAGGACACCCCACCCTCACAGGTTGAACGTGAACCCCATGAAATCTGGCTCTTCAAAGAAGTTGGAGCTGTGCAAAAAGGAGAAGTCCAAAGGATTAAAAAAAAACAGAATTCACTTGTGCCCTTTCCAGTAAAATTCATGAAAGAGAAACACAGGATTTTAAGACCTTAACATGATATCATTTTCATGAATGACTTGGAACTTCTTCCTTGGCTCATGGACCTCAAAACCTCTCATCTGCCTAACAGGGTTTTTTTAAAGACAACTAAGAATTTGACCACATGGGAATCAATCACTTTCTTGAAATCACTGTTCACCAGTGGTTCTCAACCAAGGACCATTTTGACCAGGGACCTGTTGACCAAGGCCCACTTTGAGCAAGGACCACTTTGAGCAAGGACCACTTTGACCAAGGACCACTTTCACCAGGGACCACTTTGACCAAGGATCACTTTGACCAGTGACCACTTGATCAGGGACCACTTTGACCAGGGACCTGTTGACAGGGACCACTTTGACTGTGGACCACTTTGACTATGGACCACTTTGACCAGGGACCACTTGACCCAGGACCACTTTCACTATGGACCACTTTGACCAGGGACCACTTTGACCAGGGACCACTTTGACCAGGGCCACTTTGACCAGGGACCACTTGACCCAGGACCACTTTCACTATGGACCACTTTGACCAGGGACCACTTTGACCAGGGACCACTTTGACTGTGGACCACTTTGACTATGGACGACTTTGACCCAGGGACCACTTTCAACAAGGACCACTTTGACCAGGGACCACTTTGACCAGGGACCAGTTGACCAGTGACCACTTTGACCAAGGACGACTTTGACCCAGGGACCACTTTCAACAAGGACCACTTTGACCAGGGACCACTTTGACCAGGAACCAGTTGACCAGGGACCACTTTGACCAAGGACCACTTTCAACAAGGACCACTTTGACCAGGGACCACTTTGACCAGGGACCGCTTTGACCAAGGACCACTTTGACTAGGGACAGCTTTGACTAGGGACCACTTTGCCCAAGGACCACTTCAACAAGGGACCACTTTGACCAGGGTCCACTTTGATCAGGAACCAGTTGACCAGGGACCACTTTGACCAAGGACCACTTTGACCAGGGACCACTTTGACCAAGAACCAGTTGACCAGGAACCACACTGACCAGGGACCACTTTGACCAGGGACCACTTTGACCAGGAACCAGTTGACCAGTGACCACTTTGACCAAGGACGACTTTGACCCAGAGACCACTTTCAACAAGGACCACTTTGACCAGGGACCACTTTGACCAGGAACCAGTTGACCAGGGACCACTTTGACCAAGGACCACTTTCAACAAGGACCACTTTGACCAGGGACCACTTTGACCAGGGACCGCTTTGACCAAGGACCACTTTGACTAGGGACAGCTTTGACTAGGGACCACTTTGCCCAAGGACCACTTCAACAAGGGACCACTTTGACCAGGGACCACTCTGACCAGGAACCAGTTGACCAGGGACCACTTTGACCAAGGACGACTTTGACCCAGGGACCACTTTCAACAAGGACCACTTTGACCAGGGACCACTTTGACCAGGGACCAGTTGACCAGTGACCACTTTGACCAAGGACGACTTTGACCCAGGGACCACTTTCAACAAGGACCACTTTGACCAGGGACCACTTTGACCAGGAACCAGTTGACCAGGGACCACTTTGACCGGACCACTTTGACCAGGGACCACTTTGACCAGGGACCACTTTGACCAGGGACCACTTTGACCAAGAACCAGTTGACCAGGAACCACACTGACCAGGGACCACTTTGACCAGGGACCACTTTGACCAGGAACCAGTTGACCAGTGACCACTTTGACCAAGGACGACTTTGACCCAGAGACCACTTTCAACAAGGACCACTTTGACCAGGGACCACTTTGACCAGGAACCAGTTGACCAGGGACCACTTTGACCAAGGACCACTTTCAACAAGGACCACTTTGACCAGGGACCACTTTGACCAGGGACCGCTTTGACCAAGGACCACTTTGACTAGGGACAGCTTTGACTAGGGACCACTTTGCCCAAGGACCACTTCAACAAGGGACCACTTTGACCAGGGTCCACTTTGATCAGGAACCAGTTGACCAGGGACCACTTTGACCAGGGACCACTTTGACCAGGGACCACTTTGACCAGGGACCACTTTGACCAAGGACCAGTTGACCAGGAACCACACTGACCAGGGACCACTTTGATCAGGAAACAGTTGACCAGGGACCATTCTGACCAGGAACCACTTGACCAGGGACCACTTTGACCAAGGACCATTTTGACCAGGGATCAGTTGTCCAAGGACCACTTTGACCACGGACCACTCTGACCAGGGACCACTTTGACCCGGGACCACTCTCCAACATTAGTATGAAAAGGGTTACAAATCAATTTCTGGTCAACTTTAGATTTGATTCGGGATGCCGATTCAGAAAACTGTGTTGGATAGACGACATAAGCTCTAATTTCTGATACAGAACATATGCCATGGTCAACAACAGGGAAGGAGCATCAGGCGGCACAAAAGGCGGGGAAAGTAAATAAATAAAATAAATAAAGAGGATGATTGACAACTGGGAAATAGAGGGAGAAAACGTGGAGGCCGTGACAGACTTTGTATTTCTAGGTGCAAAGATGACTGCAGATGCAGACTGTAGCCAGGAAATCAGAAGACGCTTCCTTCTTGGGAGGAGAGCAATGTCCAGTCTCAATAAAATAGTCAAGAGTAGAGACATCACACTGGCAACAAGATCCATTGCCTAGTCAAAGCCATGGTCTTCCCTGTAGTCACCTACAGATGTGAGAGCTGGACCTTAGGGAAGGCTGAGCGGAGGAAGATCGATGCTTTTGAGCTGTGGTGTTGGAGGAAAGTGCTGAGAGTGCCTTGGACTGCGAGAAGATCCAACCAGTCCATCCTCCAGGAAATAAAGCCCGGCTGCTCAATGGAGGGAAGGAGACTAGAGACAAAGTTGAAGTCCTTTGGCCACATCATGAGGAGACAGCAAAGCCTAGAGAAGACCATGATGCTGGGGAAAGTGGAAGGTAAAAGGAAGAGGGGCCGACCAAGGGCAAGATGGATGGATGGCATCCTTGAAGTGACTGGACTGACCTTGAAGGAGCTGGGGGTGGTGACGGCCGACAGGGAGCTCTGGCGTGGGCTGGTCCATGAGGTCACGAAGAGTCGGAGACGACTGAACGAATGAACAACAACAAAGAGGATGAAGACTCACAGACCAGATTTTCATCCTCGCGGACCATCGGGTTAAGAACCACTGATGTGCACAATGGATTATTTTCTAAGCCCCACACTTCGTTTTTTAGACCCCCATAAATTGTACTTTTCTGTCTCCACAGTTTCTCGCAACCAAAATGGACCTTTTATGTCAGGGGAGCCAACGGCCGGAGAAGCAGTCTTCAGCCTGATATGAGACTTCACGGAATTAAGGAAATGAAGCGACGACGATGCTCTGATTCCACCCCTCCCATTAAAGCAGATCCATAATTAGCAAGCACGGGCCAATTTCAAAATAACAGGGCAGACACATCCACGAATGATGGCTTTTATGTTTGGAACATGCAACCGATCTTTGCACCGTTTGATGGCCCACCGAACGCAATTTTGTTGGACAATTTTCGCAGCGGTGGCTCCGGCTGATGTCAAACGTTTTGATATTCCGCAGACAGCTCCGTCGGAGCAACTGTCACAAGCTCCCCGCCACTTATGCGGAATATAAAAGACACAAATCAAGCCGCGGGAGCCTGCATGATCTCAACAATGCCAGACAAAGGCCTCCGGTACAAGGCTCCCATTCACCCAACGCCTCCCCCCCAAAGCAAAACTGTTTGTCGTGGTGGGAGTGAGAGTTCCAACCGGAGCTGCAGGGCATGCAATTACGCTTCGGAAAGCAAAACAAGGAAGAGGCTGCCTTGCAGATCCAGCTTGGTTTTCAGGTTTCAGAGCAGCCATTTCTGACAGAAGGAAGGAAGCCACCCTTGCTCCAGATATCTCCTCCTCTGAACATCCGAACCAACCTATGCACCCTTTCCATGCACCCACATCACTCAAATGCATGCTGGTGACTGGTGAGGGTCTGTGGGATGCTATTTATTTAAAGCAGTGTTTCTCAAATTGGAGGGGGGGGGGAGGTGAGGGGGTCTCAAAGGGGTTGCCAAAGACCATCAGAAAACACAGCATTTGGGTTGTTGTAGGTTTTTTCGGGCTATATGGCCATGGTATAAAGGCATTCTCTCCTGACATTTCGCCTGCATCTATGGCAAGCATCCTCAGAGGTAGTGAGGTCTGTTGGAACTAGGAAAAAGGGTTTATATATCTGTGGAATGACCAGGGTGGGACAAAGGACTCTTGTCTGCTGGAGCTAGGGGTGAATGTTTCAACTGACCACCTTGATTAGCATATAATGGCCTGACAATGCCTACAGCAATCTTTTCTTGAGAGGTGATTAGATGTCCTTGTTTGTTTACTCTCTGTTGTCGTGCTGTTGTAATTTTTGAGTTTTTTAATACTGGGAGCCAGATTTTGTTCATTTTCATGGTTTCCTCCTTTCTGTTGAAATTGTCCACATGCTTGTGGATTTCAATGGCTTCTCTGTGTCGTCTGACATGGTGGTTGTGAGAAAGAAAATCCAACAAATGCTACGTTCAGCAAAGGACAAGAGGGATCCTCTCACCTCTGCAGGTGTCTACCGTATACCATGCAGCTGTGGACAAGTCTACAGAGGGACCACCAAACGCAGCAGCATTGCCCAAACACGAAGCAAGGAACATGAAAGGCACTGCAGACTGATTCAGCCAGAGAAGTCAGCCATAGCAGAGCACCTGATGAACCAGCCTGGACACAGCATTTTATCTGAGAACACAGAAATGCTGGACCACTCCCACAACCTGCGCAGTGCAACTTCCGGAACCTTCTAGAAAGTAAAAGAACATTTTAGCCCTCAGCTAGGCCCGCCCCCCCCCCCCCCCCCCCCGAGTATATATAGTCCATGGGCGGGACTAGCCGACAGTTCTCTTCAGCCGCAACAACAGCTAGAAGGTGTGGCATGATACTCGAGGGGAGGAAGGGCGGGTATGTATGAATTCACAGGTGACTACTCAGGAAACTACAGTTACAGGTAAGCAACTTATAATTTCCTGTCGTAGTCACTGTGAATCATACATTTGGTAGACTAACGAGCTATAACCTCGGCTGGCGGAATCATGCCACCACCGAAGATAGCACCGCTCTACCAAACTCCATATCCCTTTCACACACCGCGTCCACCTTATAATGCGACACAAAGGTCAAAGGAGACGACCAAACAGCCGCCCGGCAGATAGCATCCAGAGCCACTCCCTTAAGGAAGGCCGTAGATGTTGCCACAGACCTCGTGGAGTGGCCCCTAACCTGCGAGGGTAACTCCCTGCCAGCCAGGCGATAACACAACCGGATAACCGAAACTATCCATGATGAAAACCTCTGGGACGATAACGGAAGGCGTAACGCATCCTTACGATATTTGATAAACAACCTAGGCGTTTTCCTGATGGGAGCCGTCCTATCCACATAAAAGGCCAGCGCTCTGCGCACATCAAGGAGATGTAAGGAACGCTCTGTGGGAGTGGACGGATTCTGGAAAAAACCTGGCAGCACTAGATCCTGTGATATGTGGAACCTCGTGGAGACCTTGGGCAAGAACGCTACATCTGTCCTAAGGACCGTCCTATCTCTATGAAACTTGAGGTACGGGGGGTCTACTCGTAGGGCGCATAATTCACTGGAGCGTCTACCTGACGTTATTGCCACAAGGAAGGCGGTCTTCCATGACAGGAAAGAAAGGTCAATCCTGGCTAAGGGTTCAAACGGAGGCTTCGAGAGGGCGGACAACACAACCTCCAAGCTCCACGTCGGGGCGATCGGGGCCACCGACGGTCTAACGTTAGCGAAACCTCTCAAAAATGTCTTAACCAATGGATCAGTAAAATACGACGATAAACCTGACTTTCGCCGAAACCACAAAAGGGCAGCAACGTAACATTTTAAAGAAGTTCAAACATTCACACCTAGCTTCAGCAGACAAGCTTTCTTTGTCCCAAGCTGGTCTTTCCACAGATATATAAACCCATTTTCCTAGTTCCAACAGACCTCACAACCTCTGAGGACGCTTGCCATAGATGCAGGCGAAACGTCAGGAGAGAATGCCTCTAGAACATGGCCATATAGCCCGAAAAAACCTACAACAACCTAGTGATTCCGGCCATGAAAGCCTTCGACAATACATTGAAAACAACATTTTCTTTAGATCATGGTGGTTCTGTGTGGGAAGTTTGGCCCAATTCTCTCACTGGTGGGGTTCAGGATGCTCTTTGATTGTAGATGAACTATCAATCTGAGCAACTACAATTCCCAAATGTCAAAGTCTATTTTCCCCCAAACTCCACCAGTATTCACATTTGGGCAGCATTGTGCTCATGCGCAGGCAAGGGAGAGCGAGTGAGGCTGGAGGGAAGCTCATGCCAGCAAATCCCTCAAGACATGAGGGTTCTGTGTGGAAAGTCTGGCCTGATTCTATCACTGGTGAGCTTCAGGATGCTCTTTGATTGTTGGTGAACTATAAATCAGCAACTACAACTCCCAAATGTCAAAGCCTTATTTTCCACAAACTCCACCAGTGTTCACATTTGGGCATATTGAGTATTTGTGCCAAGTTTGGTCCAGATCCATCATTGACTCCACAATGCTCTCTGGAAGTAGGTGAACTACAACTCCAAAACTAAATGTCAATGCCCACCAAACCCTTCCAGTATTTTCTGTTGGTCGTAGGAGTTCTGTTTGCTAAGTTTGGTTCAATTTAATCGTTGGTGCTGTTCAGAATGCTCTTTGATTGTAGGTGAACTATAAATCCCAGCAATTACAATTCCCAAATGTCAAAGTCTATTTTCCACAAACTCCACCAGTGTTCAGATTTGAGCATATTGAGTATTTGTGCTGAGTTTGGTCTAGATCCTTCATTGTTTGAGTCCTCAGTGCTCTCTGAATGTAGGTGAACTACAACTCCAAAATTCAAGGTCAGTGCCCACCAAACCCTTCCAGTTGGTCATGGGAGTCCTGTGTGCCAAGATTGGTTCAATTCCATCGTTGGTGGAGTTCAGAATTCTCTTTGATTGTATGTGAGTTATAAATCCCAGCAACTACAACTCCCAAATGTCAAGGTCTATTTTCCCCAAACTCCGTTGCTTGTAGGTGAACGATGAATCCCAGCAACTAGAACTCCCAAATGACAAAATCAATTCCCCCCGCAACCTCTCCAGTATTCAGATTTGGCCATATCAGGTATTTGTGCCAAATTTGGTCCAGTGAATGAAAACACATCCTGCATATCAGATATTTACATGATGATTCAGAACAGTAGCAAAAGGACAGTTGTGAAGTAGCAAAGAAAATAATGCTATTGTTGGGGGTCACCACAACATGAAGGACTGTATTAAGGGGTCACGGCATTAGGAAAGTTGAGAAATAGTGAACAAGTGCATCTCGACACACAATTTGGAAAGCTCTGCTTTGTGCTTCCTAGGATACGACTGGGAAAAGATGCTTTGCTTTCTTCGTTGCACAAAACAAGAAGCCGCGGAACAAAACTGGGAGTGCAATGTTCGAAAGCCATCTGTGATATCAGTATGTCCTTCTCCTCCATATTTTGCCTCCGTAATTAATGTTTGGGTGGAAAGAATGGGCCTCTTGTTCACTGGGTGCACCACGGAGCACAAACTGCAAGCCAAGTCTTCCACGAAGCTAAGGAAAACTGACATTGAGGACGGAAACAATGGCCAAACAAGGTCCGCCTTTGTCCTCGGCGGAGGGGGCCACAATCGGCGCTTCACAGCCCTGTCCTTAATTGCAAGTTTATGAACTCCATCGAAAAAGAAATCAAGGATTCCTTCTGTCCAAGGTCGATATGCAAAGGAGAGAGTTCAGGCAAAAAATGTTGTCTGGAGGGGAGAAGGAAAACAAGCCCTTCCGTGCGCCACATGCGCTGAGCATTGCTACAAAATTGCAAACCATGTTCCTAGATCCAAATAGAGACCATTGTAATCAAAATAAATAAAAATGTAATGTTCGTTTGTGGGATTAACATAACTCAAAAACCGCTGGACAAATTGCCACGAAATTTGGACAGAATACACCTCTCAGGCCAACGAGTGACCATCACTCAGAAAAACACTGGAAAATACAGTGAAAAATACAGTCTTCACAACCTCTGAGGATGCCTGCCACAGATGCAGGCAAAACGTCAGGAGAGAATGCTTCTAGAACATGGCCATGCAGCTCCTCTAACTATTTCACCCATTCACAGACAATCTGGAGCACAGTGAGCAAGAAGGCCCTCTGTTTAAAAAGTTTGAGGACCCCTGTTCTAGAAGCATTCTCTCCCGACATTTCACCTGCATCTGTGGCAGGCATCCGTCTTCACAACCTCTGAGGATGCCTGCCACAGATGCATGCGAAACGTCAGGAGAGAATGCTTCTAGAACATGGGAACATGACCATGCAATTCCTGATGTTTCGCCTGCATCCGTGGCAGGCATCCTCAGAAGTTGTGAGGTCTTCACAACCTCTGAGGATGCCTACCACAGATGCAGGCGAAACGTCTGGAGAGAATGCTTCTAGAACATGGGAACATGACCATGCAATTCCTGATGTTTCGCCTGCATCCGTGGCAGGCATCCTCAGAAGTTGTGAGGTCTTCACAACCTCTGAGGATGCCTACCACAGATGCAGGCGAAACGTCTGGAGAGAATGCTTCTAGAACATGGGAACATGACCATGCAATTCCTGATGTTTCGCCTGCATCCGTGGCAGGCATCCTCAGAAGTTGTGAGGTCTTCACAACCTCTGAGGATGCCTACCACAGATGCAGGCAAAACGTCAGGAGAGAATGCTTCTAGAACATGGGAACATGACCATGCAACTCCTCCAACTATTTCACCCATTCACAGACAATCTGGAGCACAGTGAGCAAGAAGGCCCTCTGTTTAAAAAGTTTGAGGACCCCTGTTCTAGAAGCATTCTCTCCCGACATTTCACCTGCATCTGTGGCAGGCATCCGTCTTCACAACCTCTGAGGATGCCTGCCACAGATGCAGGCGAAACGTCAGGAGAGAATGCTTCTAGAACATGGGAACATGACCATGCAACTCCTGATGTTTCGCCTGCATCTGTGGCAGGCATCCTCAGAAGTTGTGAGGTCTTCACAACCTCTGAGGATGCCTACCACAGATGCAGGCAAAACGTCAGGAGAGAATGCTTCTAGAACATGGGAACATGACCATGCAACTCCTCCAACTATTTCACCCATTCACAGACAATCTGGAGCACAGTGAGCAAGAAGGCCCTCTGTTTAAAAGGTTTGAGGACCCCTGTTCTAGACGCATTCTCTCCCGACATTTCATCTGCATCTGTGGCAGGCACCCTCAGAGCTTGTGAGGTCTTCACAACCTCTGAGGAGGCCTGGCAAAGATGCAGGTGAAACGTCAGGAGAGAATGCTTCTAGAACATGGGAACATGACCATGCAACTCCTGTTGTTTCGCCTGCATCTGTGGCAGGCATCATCAGGAAGTTGTGAGGTCTTCACAACCTCTGAGGATGCCTGCCACAGATGCAGGCGAAACGTCAGGAGAGAATGCTTCTAGAACATGGGAACATGACCATGCAGCTCCTCCAACTATTTCACCCATTCACAGACAATCTGGAGCACAGTGAGCAAGAAGGCCCTCTGTTTAAAAAGTTTGAGGACCCCTGTTCTAGAAGCATTCTCTCCTGACATTTCGCTGCATCTGTGGCACGCATCCTCACAGGTTGTGAGGTTTTCACAACCTCTGAGGATGCCTGCCACAGATGCAGGTGAAACGTCAGGAGAGAATGTTTCTAGAACATGGCCATGCAGCTCCTCCAACTATTTCACCCATTCACAGACAATCTAGAGCAGTGTTTCTCAACCTTCCTAATGACGCGACCCCTTAATACACTTCCTCATGTTGTGATGGCCCCCAATCATAAAATTCATAACTCTAATTTTTCTGCTGTTATGAATTGTAATGTAAATATCTGATATGTAGGATGTATTTTCATTCACTGGACCAAATTTGGCACAAATACCCAATATGCCCAAATTTGAATACTGGTGGGGTTGGGGGGAGGGATTGATTTTGTCATCTGGGAGTTTTAGTTGCTGGGATTTATAGTGACCTACAATCAGATAGCATTCTGAACAATGGAATTGAACCAAACTTGGGACACAGAACTCCCATGACCAACAGAAAACACTAGAAGGGTTTGGTGGGCATTGACCTTGAGTTTTGGACTTGTAGTTCACCTACATCCAGAGAGCAATGTGGACTCAAACAATGATGGATCTGGACAAAACTTGGCATGAATACTCCATATGGCAAAATGCAAACACTTGCGGAGTTTATGGAAAATAGAGCTTGGTATTTGGGAGTTGTAGTTGCTGGGATTTATAGTTCATCTACAATCAGAGAGTATTCTGAACCCCATCAACCATAGAATTGGGCCAGACTTCCCACACAGAACCCCTATGACCAACAGAAAATATTGTGGTTCCTGATGGTCTCTGATGACCCCTCTGGCACCCCCTCGTGACCCCCCCCCCCCAAGGGATCCTGACCTCCAGGTTGAGAAACACTGATCTAGAGCCAAATGCTTGAAGAGCATTCCCAGAGGAAAGGAGCCCTTCCTTTTTCCCAGGAGCAACTCTGCCCTCAAATGAGCTCTGTCCACTTCCACAATTTAGACAAAAGATGTGCCGGTAACACTCCGGCTCTCCTCTTGTGTTCAGCTTTTCAAAAAGGAATATTTCAGAGATGATAGGGGCTTGGAGCATGTTTTCTTGTCTGGAGACCACTATGTTTTCCACTGGAAAACATGGCTGAAAATAATTTCAAAGATGCAAAGAGATTTTTTTGTAATGTAAGAAGAAAAAGCAAACAACGGTTGCCAAGCCGTGGAGTGGGTCCAAGGGTTTCTGGAAGCACTTTGTGGGCAGACAGCTGAATAGAGAGCCCTGTACAATTGGGGGCCCAAGCATTGAAATATTTCCGGGAGGGTTTTTTTCCCCCCATCTCCTTCCCTCCCTCCACTTCTGTTCTTTGGCTGCACATCACAGTTCTGCTGCCACGGAGGAGGAACAGAGCAGTTCCAAATAACTTTCATTTTCGCCTTATCCGAACATCTTCTCCGTGCAGATTTATCAATTTCCACTCATCTTCTTTATATAAATAAAAATGTAATGTTCTAGGTTCTTGTGGGTTTTTTCGGGCTATAGAGCCATGTTCTAGAGGCATTTCTCCTGACGTTTCGCCTGCATCTATGGCAAGCATCCTCAGAGGTTGAGAAGGTCTGTTGGAAGTAGGAAAAAAACAGACCTTCTCAACCTCTGAGGATGCTTACCATAGATGCAGGCGAAACGTCAGGAGAAATGCCTCTAGAACATGGCTCTATAGCCCGAAAAAAAAACCACAAGAACCTAGTGATTCCAGCCATGAAAGCCTTCGACAATGTAATGTTCGTTTGTGGGATTAACGCAACTCAAAGACCACTAGATGAATAGACACCAAATATGGACACAAGACACCTCTCTGGCCAATGAGTGACCATCACTCATAAAAACACTGAAAAACACAGCGGAGGGGACTTAAAAAGCCAAAAAACAAAAATTACATTACAACGTATGCGTAAAACCCCATATATACACAAACACACACATATATAAATATATATACACATATACACACAGAACACATATACACAGACTGTTCCACAGCAACATGTGGCAGGGGACGGCTAGTCTATATAAATAAAAATGTAATTTTCATTTGTGGGATTAACATAACTCAAAAATCACTGGATGAATTGACACCAAATTTGGACACAACACACCTCACAACCCAACGAATGACCATCACTCAAAAAACCCACAAAAAAACCCAAGACTTGAAAACCCAAAAATGATAAAACAAGGTACAGCACATATGTGAAAACAACTCCCCTGGCCCCACCTCACTCCTGTGCAAGGGGGAAAAAACAAACAGCTGGAAGGCAACAGCAAAGGAAGGAAGGAAAGAGGTAGAGAAGGAAGAGAGAGAGAAAGGTAGAGAAGGAAGAGAGAGAAAGAGGTAGAGAAGGAAGAAAGCAGAGAAAGAGGTAGAGAAGGAAGAAAGGAGAGAATGAGATACAGAAGAAAGAAAGGAGAGAGAGGGGGGAGGGAGGGAGGGAGGGAAGGAAGGAAGAAAGGAAGGAAAGAGGTAGAGAAGGAAGAAAGGAGAGAATGAGATACAGAAGAAAGAAAGGAGAGAGAGGGAGGGAGGGAGGGAGGGAAGGAAAGGAAGGAAGGAGGATGGAAGCAAAGGAAGGAAGAAAAGAGGTAGAGAAGGAAGAAAGGAGAGAAAGAAATAGGGAGGGAAAGAGAAGGAAAGAAGGAAGGAAGGATGAAAGCAAAGAGCGAAGTAAGGAAGGCAAGAGGTAGAGAAGGAGGAAAAGAGAGAATGAGGTAGAGAAGGAACAAAGGAGAGAAAGATTAAGGAAAGATAAAGGGGGGAAGGAAGGAATGAGGTAGAGAAGGAAGGAGGGAAGGAAAGAAAAAAGGGAAGGAACGAAGGAAAAAGGGAGGGAGGGAGGGAGGGAGGGAAGGAAAGAAGGAAAGAGAGAAATAAAGAACGAGAGAAGGAAGGTTGGCCACAGCAACGCATGGAGGGTACAGCTAGTAAAATTATAAACGTCTTGATTGATAAAAGGCTGACTACAATCGCTTTGTGCTGTTCTCGTGCTTACACCGAAACATTTCAAATTGGCGAAACCTAATCCGTAAGCTAAAGACGAAAGGTGATAATGCTCCCGCTTGCTCATCGTGGCCAAAGACGAAATTCAAAGCTCAGAAAAGCACTGAGTGGTTTAGTAGATTTCTTGATTTCTAAGGTCAGGGATACAAAGGATTCGTATTCTGAAGGAGGTGAGATTTGTGAGATACCGAGGCAATCTCTTTATCTCAGCTAAAGCTCCATCCAGAGTTTCTTGAAGGGATGTGACTTAAATCACATTTTAGAATCAATATGGAAGCTAAGAAAGCCGATTTAGGGGGAGGTCTGAGATCAAAACAATAGTTTTTGCTCCTTAAGAGTGATATTCTTGCAGCGGCAGAGGTGCGCGGAGAACTCCGTGGTCGTGTTCATCAATATTCGTTCTAATTCGTTCCCAAATCAAACAGCAACTCGTCAGAACTCACTCCCAGACTTGCTTGGATAAACCGATGACAGCTCCGTTCTGTCTTTATTGACCCAAGCGAGGCAGGAGCCCAGGCACATTAGGGAAAGTCGAACAGCTCCAACACTAAGTGAAACAGTTCCACTCTGGCAGTCCATGCAGATCATTTAACAACTGTGGAGTAGGGAAAGGATATGCCATGACCTTTATCCAACCGATGGAAGTCCACCACTCAATCAGACCTTTGGAGCAGACAAAAAGACTATGTATTCTCGAAGGCTTTCATGGCTGGAATCACTAGGTTCTTGTGGGTTTTTTCGGGCTATAGAGCCATGTTCTAGAGGCATTTTCTCCTGACGTTTCGCCTGCATCTATGGCAAGCATCCTCAGAGGTAGTGAGGTGCTACCTCACTACCTCTGAGGATGCTTGCCATAGATGCAGGCGAAACATCATGAGAAATGCCTCTAGAACATGGCCATATAGCCCAAAAAAACCCACAAGAACCTAGACAAAAAGACTCTTCTGGGACAAGCCAATGGAGAAGAAGCATCATGGCAAACCCACATGTCTCTGGAAGGAGGGCATTACAAGGA
The DNA here is from genome assembly GCF_025583915.1 of Anolis sagrei ordinatus. Classification (NCBI taxonomy): domain Eukaryota; kingdom Metazoa; phylum Chordata; class Lepidosauria; order Squamata; family Anolidae; genus Anolis; species Anolis sagrei. The sequence continues at coordinate 42,441,948 of NW_026847882.1, read as the reverse complement.
GGTCCTCTAAAGTAGAACATTTAGATCAGCGTTTCTCAACCTGGGGGTCGGGACCTTTGCGGAAGGTCACCAGGGGGTGTCAGAGGGGTCGCAAAAGACCATCACAAAACACAGAATTTTCTGTTCATCATGAGCGTTTTGTGTGGGAAGTTTGGCCCAATTATATCGTTAGTAGGGTTCCGAATACTCTTTGATTGTAGCTGAACTATAAATCCCAGCAATTACAACTCCCAAATGTCAAGGTTTATTTCCCCCCAAACTTCATCAGTGTTCACATTTGGACATATTGAGTAACTGTACCAAGTTTGGTCCAGATCCATCATTGTTTGAGTCCACAGTGCTCTCTGGATGTAGGTGAACTACAACTCCCAAACTCAAGGTCAATGCCCACCAAACCCTTCCATTTATTTTCTGTCAGTCATGGGAGTTCTGTGTTCCAAGTTTGGTTGGATTCCATCATTGGTGGACTTCAGGATGCAATTTGATTGTAGGTGAACTATAAATCCCAGCAACAACAACTCCCAAATGTCAACGTCGATTTTTCACAAACTGCACCAGTGTTCATATTTGGACATATTGAGTATCCATGCCAAGTTTGGTCTAGATCCATCACTGTTTGGGTCCACAGTGATCTCCAGATGTAGGTGAACTACAACTCCAAAACTCAAGGTCAATGTCTACCAAACACTTCCTTTTATTTTCTGTTGGTCATGGGAGTTCAGTATGCCAAAATTGGTTGAATTCCACCATTGGTGGAGTTCAGAATGGGAATGTGTAATAGCTCATCTATTTTAACTTTTGCTTTTAACTTTTGTAAGTATGAAGTTTTACCTTCTTATTTTAATGATATTTTAATTACCTTTAAATTTAATCAAGTTTTAATGTATTTTAGTTCACAATTTCAGGACACTTAGAATAGTGATTAGTGTCTATTTGTGTCTTTTTTGTCTTTAACGTTGATATGATCAGTAGACTAATCAATAAACTTTACTTGCTTGCTCTTTGATTGTAGATGAGCTATAAATCCCAGCAACTACAACTCCCAAATGACAAAATCATTCCCTCCCGCTCAAACCCACCAGTATTCAAATATGGGTATATCATGTATTTGTGCCAATTTGGTCCAATGAATGCAAATACATCCTGCATATCAGATATTTACTGGACTGACCTTGAGGGAGCTGGGGGTGGTAACGGCCGACAGGGAGCTCTGGCGTGGGCTGGTCCATGAGGTCACGAAGAGTCGGAGACGACTGAACGAATGAACAACAACATCAGATATTTATGCAATGATTCATAACAGTTGCAAAATTACAGTTTTGAGGTAGCAACGAAAACCATGTTATGGTTGAAGGTCACAACAGGTGGAATTGGATTAAGGGGTCACGGCATTAGAGAGATTGAGAAACACTGGTTTAGACGGAATCCAAGCTTGTTTTCCTCTTTTCCTCCTCTTTGTATTAACTTCATATTTTGTATATATACTTCAGGTGTTGTCTTAATAGGTCTGGAGGATTGTAACCAGATCTGAGCCGCTCTACAAGGGCATTATCACGCAATGTGTGTGAGATACCAGCTGTGTGGCTTCATGTTGATAACACTGTGTTCTTCTTAACATCAGCTGTCAGCTGCACTGAACACCTTTGTCAGATCTTATCATTCCTGTTGTTATCGTCGTCACCATGCGTACGCCACCCGTATCTTTCCATGATGATGGGCACCTCCTGCATCTCTGTTGCTTGGAGACCTGGTTGAGGTGCTTCCATCAGGCAGTTTGGTGTTGTCATTATCATCCGCCTCTGGGGTGGAAGCCACCTGACATTTTGAACAAGATCCCATTTCAGCAAGTCACCACAAATCATCTCTCGTGGTCTTGACACCTCTTTCATCTTCCTGATTGATACGAGGTACATACATGCTGGAGGTTTCCTCTCCTCGAGCCAGAAGGAGAGGAAGGAAGTAATCCAGGACAAGGAGAGCTTCAGGACGTCTCCAAGGATATAAATCTCGAAAAGTAGAGATAAATTGTTCCCCAAGACTTAACTCAGAACATTCCTGAAAGAGTACATCATACTTCCCAGCCTGATTTATCTTTTGCAGGCAGAAGAAATATGATATATTTAGGTATGTTGTCATACCCTCAAGAGATTCTTCCTTGTCCTTCAAAACTGTGTCAGGTGCACACACGTCTACACACTCGTCCTCAAAAAGAAACTAAAGGGTCACGTCATGGCAGGAAAAGCATATTAGGGGAGACGTAAGCCTGCAAATTCAGAAGTGTCCTGGATTCACCCTTCTTCGTACTCTTCTAGTTCATGCCATTCTTTGTCCAGCTCACCATTCAGGCACTATCAATGCAGAACCTCCCGCCAAGGAAGACAGTCACCAAAAGGCTGGCAGGAGACCAGACCTGTGGGTTCCTGGAGCGAAACACACAACTTTGAATCCCTCCAGGGAAGGTACCCATCATCCAGGCATTCTCTAAAGCAGGGTTGCTCAACCAGGGGGTCGGGACCCCTGTGGGGGTCGTGGGGAGGGGGGTGTCAGAGAGGTCAACAAAGACCATCAGAAAACGCTGTATTTTTCTGTTGGTCATGGGAGTGTTCTGTGTGGGAAGTTTGGCCCAATTCCATCCTTGGTGGGGTTCAGAATGTTCTTTGATTGTAGGTGAATTATAAATCCCAACAACTACAACTCCCAAATGTCAAGGTCTATTTTCCCCAAACTCCACCAGTGTTCACATTTGGCATATTGAGTATCCGTGCCAAGTTTGGTCCATATCAATCATTTGAGTCTACAGTGATCTCTGGATATAGGTGAACTACAACTCCAAAACTCAAGGTAAACGCCCACCAAACCTTTCCAGTATTTTCTGTTGGTCATGGGAGAACTGTGTGACAAGTTTGGTTCAATTCCATCATTGGTGGAGTTCAGAATGCTCTTTGTTTGTAGGTGAACTTAAATCCCAGCAATTAAATGTCAAGGTCTATTTTCCCCAAACTCCACCAGGGTTGACAATTGGGCATATTGAGTATCCGTGCCAAGTTTGGTCCATATCAATCATTTGAGTCCACAGTGATCTCTGCATGTAGGTGAACTACAACTCCAAAACTCAAGGTGAATGTCCACCAAACCCTTCCAGTATTTTCTGCTGATCACAGGCATTCTGTGTGCCAAGTTGGGCTCAATTCCATTGGTGGGAGAGTTAGGAACGCTCTTTGATTGTAGGTGAACTATAAATCCCAGCAACTACAACTCCTAAATGTCAAGGTCTATTTTCCCCAAACTCCACCAGTGTTCACATTTGGGTATATTGAGTATTCATGGCAAGTTTGGTCCAGATTCATCATTTTTGAGTCCACAATTCTCTCTGGATGTAGGTGAACTGCAACTCCAAAACTCAAGGTCAATGTCCACCAAACCTTTCCAGTATTTTCTGTTGGTCATGGGCATTAGTTCTGTGTGCCAAGTTTGATTTTATTGCATTGTTGGTGTTCAGAATGCACTTTAATTGTGGGTGAACTATAAATCCCAGCAACTACAACTTCCAAATATTAATGTCTATTTCCCGCAAACTCCACCAGGGTTGACAATTGGGCATATTGCGTATTCGTGCCAAGTTTGGTCCAGATCCATCACTGTTTGAGTCCACAGTGCTCTCTGCATGTGGGTGAACTACAACTCCAAAACTCAAGGTGAATGTCCACCAAACCCTTCCAATATTTTCTGCTGATCACAGGCATTCTGTGTGCCAAGTTGGGCTCAATTCCATTGGTGGTAGAGTTAGGAACGCTCTTTGATTGCAGGTGAACTATAAATCCCAGCAACTACAACTCCTAAATGTCAAGGTCTATTTTCCCCAAACTCCACCAGTGTTCACATTTGGGTATATTGAGTATTCGTGGCAAGTTTGGTCCAGATTCATCATTTTTGAGTCCACAATTCTCTCTGGAAGTAGGTGAACTACAACTCCAAAACTCAAGGTCAATGCCCACTAAACCCTTCCAGTGTTGCGGGAGTTACGTTCCAGGACCACCCGCGAAAAGTGAAAATCCACAAAGTCGGGGACACTATATATGTATATTGAGTTCCAAGGCTGAAGCAGAAGCAAGGAGAGATTTAAAGGCACCGTGCACCTTTTCTTTTGCTAGCTAACGCTGCTCTGGGCAATGGCAACCATTCATAAACTGGGAGGCAAAAACCCACAAAACAGCGAGTCCGCGAAAAGCGAACCACAAAGTAGTGTGGGAACACTGTGTCTACCTCTGTCTTATTTCCTCTGACAGACACAAAGGGCATATGGCCAGGCTCAAGTGGAAAAGGACACAGAAAAACAAGTCCATAAACAGAAAACAAGAAAAGAACACCAATATAAAGTCATGAGGAGCAGGGAGCTTCTCTACTTCCAGTTCAACCTGTGAATTTGTGAAGCAGCCAGAGCTCGTTTTGTCACAATCTCGGCTTGTAACACTGCGACATCTATCATTCCAGAATCCCTTAGAACAGAATAATTTACGAAAGATACACCTCATTTTACAACGGTTTCGTCAATAAAAGGCACTGAAACTTTGGGAATTGGTGCTATGTGCGCCCCGCGCAGCTTTTCCGCTGAATAGTAAATCAGGTGCAATCTTGGAGTGCCTTTAAAATCGTTTCCAGATCTTTTACCTTAAAAGCGACGACGGGTGGAGTTGTTTATCATCTCTGATATGAAACCTTTGAGAGCTTTATAGACAAAAGCAGATGCACTTTTTATGACAACTTTAAAAACAGCAGAATTCATGTAATGAATTCCACGCCGGCGTAAACAAGAAAGGAACATTATATTCTGAGAACTGGCGCATGCAGTCGTGATCCGAAGAAAGGTAGAAATCCCTGGTCAAGACAAAAAACCCAGGAAATGACAAACTTCCTCCAAACATGTAGTTGTCAGTGTTGACTTGAATAAAGAATGACAGCTACTAGTTTGTTGTTGTTGTTGTTTTTTCTTGTGTCAGGAACGACTTGAGAAACTGCAAGTTGCTTCTGTTGTGAGAGAACTGGCCATCTGCATGGACATTGCCCAGGGGATGCCCAGATGTTTTGATGTTTTACCATCCTTGTGGGAGGCTTCTCTGCATGGAGACTTGGAGCTTACAGAGGGAGCTCATCTGCACTCTCCCCAGATTCGAACCTTCGACCTGTCGATCTTCAGTCTTGCCAGCACAAGGGTCTAAACGATTGCACCACGTTGTTGTTGTTTATTCGTTCAGTTGCTTCCGACTCTTTGTGACTTCCTAGCCCAGCCCTGGCCAGAGCTCCCTGTCGACCGTGGCCACCCCCAGCTCCTTCAAGTCCAACCCAGTCCCTTCAAGGCCAACCCAGTCCCTTCAAGGCCAACCAAGTCCCTTCAATTATGTGGCTTTTCCCTTCCATTTTCCCCAGCATCATTCCCCTCTCCAAGCTTTCCAGTCTTCTCATGATGTGGCCAAAGGACTTCAACTTTGTCTCTAGTCTCCTTCCCTCCAGTGAGCAGCCGGGCTTTATTTCCTGGAGGATGGACTGGTTGGATCTTCTTGCAATCCAAGGCACTCCCAGAATTTTCCTCCAACACCACAGTTCAAAAGCATTTATCTTCCTTCGCTCAGCCTTCCTTTTGGTCCAGCTCTCACATCCATAAGTTACTACAGGGAATACCATTGCTTTAACTATGTGGATGTCTCTGTCATACTCCAGAACAGGATCACCTCTGACTTTAATAACCACACTAGCTGGGTAAAATCAGCAAGCAGTTTATTTAGGAAAAGATCAGGAAGCAGTAAAAGTAATCCACAGGGGAAAAAAATCCAATTTAGTCCTTCGAATACAAAGGAAGACAGGAACAAAGGGTACAAGGAACAGCTGGTGTAATACCAGCTAAACAGTATAATTTCTCCAGTGGTGTGGGGTGTATCCATCCTGTGATAATGCAGCATGTGTCATTAAGAGACACATCCACTGTTTTAGCGTGGTGAGATGTGTTCCACACTGGGCATGCATACTCAGCAACTACTTCCTGGTGGATGTCAGGAAACAAGGCACTTGAATCCATGAACAATACAGAAGCATCTCCCATTGAAAAACATGAACTAGGCAGAACCTGGTGCATGAAACTTGGTGTTATCCCAACACTGCCTCAACTGAAGCAGATGTTTCTCACAGATCATTATAAGCTGCTAGGAACAGATTGTATCAGCCATGGCTTGAGGTTCCAGATTTTAGCCTGCCACTTTTGGACTCTTGCTTGTCGAAGTGTTCCTGCAAGTATCTCTGTAGATCTTAGGAAGCTGTTTCTTGATTTAAGGCATTGGCGTGCCGAATGGTTGGGCCAGAGATGTCCATGCCTTGGTCCTTTCATTGCTGGCTGCAACTTCCCAATGGATGTCAGGTGGTGCAATACCGGTTAAACAGCATAATTTCTCCAGTTGTGTAGGGTGTATCCATCCTGTGATAATGTGGCATGGCTCATTAAGAGACACATCCACTGTTTTAGCGTGGTGAGATGTGTTCCACACTGTGCATGCGTACTCAGCAACTACTTCCTGGTGGATGTCAGGAAACAAGGCACTTGAATCCATGAACAATACAGAAGCATCTCCCATAGAAAAGCATGAACTAGGCAGAACTTGGTGTATGAAACTCGGTGTTATCCCGACGTTGCCTCAACTGAAGAAGACGTTTATCACAGATCATTATAAGATGCTAGAACACATTGTATCAGTCATGGCTTGAGGTTCTGGGTTTTTGCATGCCACTTTTGGACTCTCGCTTGCTGAAGTGTTCCTGCGAGTATCTCTGTAGATCTTAGGAAGCTGTTTCTTGATTTAAGGCATTGGCGTGCTGGCTGATATCTGAAGATCTATAGAGATACTTGAAGGAATACCTCGGCAAGCAAGAATCCAAAAGTGGCAGGATAAAACCTGGAACCTCAAGTCATACAATCATTTCCTAGCAGCTTATAATGATCTGTGAGAGACATCTGCTTCAGTTGAGGCAACATCGGAATAACATCAAGTTTCATATACCAAGTTCTGCCTAGTTCCTGTTTTCGTATGGGATATCCTTCTGTATTGTTCATGGATTCAAGTGCCTTGTTTCCTTGGACCCTTTGTTTCTGTCAGGTCCAACGGAGGATGGGCCGGAGAAGTCACTGCCTTGGTCCTTTCATTGCTGGCTGCTACTTCCCAATGGATGTCAGGCGGTGCAATACCGGCTAAACAATGTAATTTCTCCAGTGGTGTGAGGCGTAACCATCCTGTGATAATGTGGCATGTCTCATTCAGAACCACATCCATTGTTTTAGCATGGCGAGATGTGTTCCACACTGGGCACGAATACTCAGCAGCAGAGTAGCCAAGCACAAGGGTAGATGTCTTCACTGTGTCTGGTTGTGATCCCCAGGTTGTGCCAGTCAGCTGTCGTATGATATTGTTTCTAGCACCCACTTATAGATTGATATCCAAGCAGTGCTTCTCGTAGCATTGCATACAACACAATCATTCCAAACTCTGGCACAGATTGTCCCAACTGTATACAACACAATCATTCCAAACTCATTGTATACAACACAGTCATTCCAAACTCATTGTATACAACACAGTCATTCCAAACTCATTGCATACAACACAATCATTCCAAACTCATTGTATACAACACAGTCATTCCAAAGTCCGACACAGTAAAGGTGTTAACGCCTGTTTATATGTTCTTAAAATCCTGCCATATATCCATCCGGTCCCGGAGCTTTGTCTGAATCCATTTTATCAATAGCTCTTTCTATTTCTTCTTACGTTATGTCCTTATTTCAGTTTGGCCTTGTTTCTTCTTATTGTGTTATTTCAACGTTACAGTTTTCTCTGTCTACTGTACGTTTTTATCAGGTGGCGCACACACAATACTTTTACTGTTTGCTGAGTTTTGATTCAATGTATCTCCCAACAACCTTGATTTGCACATAGCAATACCTTAAAATGCAGTGCCAAGAAGGGGCTGGGAAGGACAGTTGCCTTTCCAAGTTGATACAACCAAGCAATTATGTGGCTTTAAAACTAATTGCTTTCCTACCGACTACACACACACACATGCAAAGCACACTTACGTAAGCTCATTAGGTGAGCCAGGCCCAGGAGAAAAGCCACAGACGTTGAAATAACACGCAGGGTGACTTTGGTTATCAGCCACTTTTGTCTCCTGGGACAGTCCTAAACCTTTACTTCGTCGGGACGAAGATAATGAACTGCAGTTAGGACAAGTGCTAATGATAGCAAATAAGAGTAACACTCCATAACCCATCATCAGCGGATTCGCAGATTCTATCTACTTGTTTGCTCGTCGAATCACACCTTTGAAAAACAACGACAGACAGATCCAACGGCAAGAATGCAACGAACTAATGCAAAGTGGTTTCCACAATATCAAGTACAGCACCTTGCCTTAAAATTTAAATTAAATTAAACAAAAAGGAGGGTACCCGTCATTAGCAAAATATGAGGAATTGCACGACAACAGTGAAAGTAATCCAAAAAGGTACAGCTGCCAAAATTTACCAAAATTGTCAACAGAACAGAGATATAGGGCAAAATTATTGTGGAATCAGAACTGAGAATAACATCGTATTGTCGAAGGCTTTCATGGCCGGAATCACTGGGTTGTTGTAGGTTTTTTCGGGCTATATGGCCATGTTCTAGAGGCATTCTCTCCTGACGTTTCGCCTGCATCTATGGCAAGCATCCTCAGAGGTAGTGAGGTCTGTTGGAACTAGGAAAATGGGTTTATATATCTGTGGAAAGACCAGGGTGGGACAAAGAACTCTCGTCTGCTGGAGCTAGGTGTGAATGTTTCAAATGACCACCTTGATTAGCACTTGATCTGGCTGCCAGTATTAAAAAACTCTAAAATTAAAACAGCAAAACAGCAGAGGGAAAACAATCAGGGGCATCTAATCACCTCTCAACAAAAGATTGCTCCAGGTACTGCCAGGCTATCAAATGCTCATCAAGGTGGTCCTGGCTAGTTTCAGTATCAACAAACTCATTTCTTGCTGTGGGAAACTGAACTTCCACACCCTGTTCCTCATTGATTATAACAGGGACATTTTGAACTAGATTGTGAACCTGAATCCCATCATCCTCATCAGAGGCACTCTGTGGGTCCAGCTGAGTCACAACAACAGGGCCACAAAGTGGAGTCCACAACATGCAAGTGGGGAGAAGAGCAAGCCACAAACCACCTACTACAATGCAATCTGAGCCCTGCCACATGCACAATGGTGTGCGAGAATCAGCCATCTACAAAGACGTTACCCAGGAGACGCCTGGTTGTGTGCAATCCTGTGGGGAGGCTTCTCTCACAGGAACACCTCAGCAAGCAAAAGTCCAAAAGTGGCAGGCTAAAACCCTGAACGTCAACCCATGGCTGATACCAAATGAAACACTCCCGCCTGGGCACAACGGAGATTGGTTGAATTGGAAGGTGCTGAACAGACTGCGTTTAGAATGCTCTTTGATTGTGGGTGAACTATAAATCCCAGCAAGTGCAACTCACAAATGACAAAAATCAATCCCCTTCCTGGCCCCACCAGTATTCAAATTTGGGTGTATTAGGTATTTGTGCCAAATTTGGTCCAGTGAATTAAAATACATTCTGCATATCTGATATTCACATCATTTATTTGTTTGTTTGTTTGTAGTATTTATATACCGCCTTTCTCACCCCGGGGGCGGGGGGGGGGGGGATTCAAAGCTGTTTCATAACAATAGCAAAATTACAGTTACAAAGTAGCAATGAAAATTAGAGAGATGGGAGAGAGATGGGCCAAAACTAGAGAGATGGGCCAAAACTAACAAAATGAAGTTCAACAGTGACAAATGCAAGATACTCCACTTTGGCAGGAAAAACGAAATGCAAAGATACAGAATGGGGGGCAATGAGGCCTGGCTCGAGAGCAGTACATGTGAAAAAGATCTTGGAGTCCTCGTGGACAGAAAGGTAAACATGAGCCAACAATGTGATGTGGCGGCAAAAAAAGCCAATGGGATTTTGGCCTGCATCAACAGGAGCCTAGTGTCTAGATCTAAGGAAGTCATGCTCCCCATGCTCTATTCTGCTCTGGTTAGACTACACCTGGTGTCCAATTCTGGGCACCACAATTCAAGAGAGATATTGACAAGCTGGAATGTGGCCAGAGGAGGGCGACTAAAATGATCAAGGGTCTGGAGAACAAGCCCTATGAGGAGCGGCTTAAGGAGCTGGGCATGTTTAGCCTGAAGAAGAGAAGGCTGAGAGGAGATATGATAGCCATGTATAAATATGTGAGAGGAAGTCACAGGGAGGAGGGAGCAAGCTTGTTTACTGCTTCCATGGAGACTAGGACGCAATGGGACAATGGCTTCAAACTACAAAGAAAGGAGATTCCATCTGAACATGAGGAAGAACTTCCTGACTGTGAGAGCCGTTCAGCAGTGGAACTCTCTGCCCCGGAGTGTGGTGGAGGCTCCTATCTTTGGAAGCTTTTAAACAGAGGCTGGATGGCCATCTGTCAGGGGTGATTTGAATGCAATATTCCTGCTTCTTGGCAGGGGGTTGGACTGGATGGCCCAGGAGGTCTCTTCCAACTCTTTGATTCTATGATTCTATGAAAATAATGCAATGGTTGGGGGTCACCACAACATGAGGAACTGGATTAAGGGGTCACAGCATTGGGAAGGTTGAGAAACACTGATCGAATGGTTCCAAACCGCATCTGATCTTATTTTCTCTCTCACAGTCATTTAAAGCAAAACAAGGAAGAATGAAGTAGTGCCACTATAGCTTCCAAGGCAAAAGAACAAAAACCGGCAACCTCAAAAGATCCTGTGATGTTGCAGCAGTAACATCAATTGCAGCGCAATGATAATGCCTGGAAAAATACCCTTGGGGTTCAGGTTGACAAGAGTCAATGCCATTGATCTTCAGCGCACCATTAACGATCATTCAGACAGCAACTATCTTTGGCCCTTTTGTTTTGCTTACTGGAAAAAGAAGAGGGGGGATCCACGCTCCTTAACAATCGAAGCCACCATTTGATATAACAATGTAATTATTGTCACGCCTTCTTTTTTGCAAAACCTGAGCCTTCCAAGTTGAAAGAAAGGCCAAGAGAATGGGAGGCAGTTGTTGCACACTAAGGTTCATTTAGCACCCAGACTGGCAGATGGCAATGAATGGGGCCATGACATGTTTTACTATCCTTGAGGGAGTAGCACTAGGAATGCAGAAAGCCTGCAATAAGCAGTTGTTTCACATGGAAGGGTTGGAAAAAATATACCAATTTTAACAAAAATGGCAGCTGCATTGTGACGCTGCTATGGACAACGCCGGCCCTTCGGCTTAGAAATGGAGATGAGCACCAACCCCCAGAGTTGGACACGACTGGATTTAATGTCAAGGGAAAACTTTTACCTTTACCTTATGCTCGGATGTAGCTGTGACTGAGCTAAAATTCAAAGGGCAACCAAACCCTGTTGAGAGGCGAAGCCAAACCGGTCATCATACCTCTCCAGCCAAAGTTTTTAATAACTTTGAAAATTCCCCAAAAACCCATGAATGAGTGAAACGTTATGAAACTTGATAGGCAAAGAGTAGAAAATGTATCCTACCATTGTAGCAAGTTTCACCCCAATAGCTTTAAAAATGAGGGAGATAGGAGCCTATGAAGTTTCCCCATTTATAGTAATTTAAGCCATATGCCTGCACAAAACTACATTTCCCAGAATGCACTAGGCAACAATATTAGGGTTTATCTAAAATCCACAGGGCAACCAAGCCCTGCTGAGAGGCAAAGCCAAACTGGTTGGCATGRTTCTCCAGCCAAACAAAGTTTTTAATAACTTTGAAAATTCCCCAAAAARCCATGAATGAGTGAAACYTTATGAAACTTGATAGGCAAAGAGTAGAAAATGTATCCTACCATTGTAGCKAGTTTCARCCCAATAGCTTTAAAAATGAGGGAGATAGGAGCCTATGAAGTTTCCCAATTTATAGTAACTTAAGCCATATGCCTGCACAAAACTACATTTCCTAGAATGCTTTGGGCTACAATATTAGAGTTAATCTAAAATTCACAGGGCAACCAAACCCTGCTGAGAGGCTAAGCCAAACCTTTTGGCATGCCTCTCAGCCAATCGAGGAGGGAGGGGGAGGCGGAATGCCAATATTATTGATAATTTTTTTTAAAAAAATTACAAACTCACAAGAAAGGTGGAGATGGCTAAAAATGTTGTTTTGAAAATTCCGCAAAAATTCATGAATGAGCAAAAAAAAAACATTATGAAACTTGATAGGCAAAGAGTAGAAAATGTATCCTACCATTGAAGCCAGTTTCATCCCAATAGCTTTACAATTGAGGGAGATAGGAGCCTGTGAACTTTCCCCATTTATAGTAATTTAAGCCATATGCCTGCGGAAACTACATTTCCCAGAATGCATTGGGCTACAATATTAAAGTTAATCTAAAACTCACAGGGCAACCAAACCCTGCTGAGAGGCTAAACCAAACCTTTTGGCATTCCTCTCAGTCAATCAAGGAGGGAGGGAGGGAAAGGCAGAATGTCAATATTATTGATATTTTTTTAAAAAATTACAAATTCACATTCCCAAGAAACCAATCAATATGATCTCTGGGGGGTTGTTTGGCCAAGCAAAAGTATTATCTCGCAACCACTATACTTATACACTATTTCAGATCCCTAAAAAAGTTACCTCCAAGCACCAGAAGAAGAGCATTCGAATCAATGGAATTTACATGTTTGCAAGTTGGCTTTCTAAGGACCTATTTATTTAATATGTCTACTGTAATTGCAATTAACCATTGGGTGTGGGTTACTGTGGCGTAGTGGGTTAAACCACTGAGCTGTCAAACTTGCTGGCCGAAAGGTTGCAGGCTCGAATCTGGGGAGTGGGGTGAGCTCCCGCTGTTAGTCCCAGCTTCTGCCAACAAAGCAGTTCGAAAACATGGAGATACAAGAAGAGGTAATTTACTTTACTGGAATATTATGAAACTTTACCCTCAAAAGAAAATATTCAGGTAAAGATAAAGGTAAAGCCGCAAAGGACTAGATGGAAGTCAGTAGATTTTTTTTTCCAATTTTTTGGCGCAAACTTTTTTTTTCAATTTTTTTTTGCCACAAGTTTTTTTCTTACTTACTTTTGCTAAATGTTTTTTTTTTAACTGTCCTACTTTTCTATTATACTTTCCTACTTTTCTAGGAATTGTGGGAGTCGAAGTCCAAAACACCTGGAGGGCCCAAGTTTGCCAAATGCCTGTCCTGTCCTAAGCACATTTGGTTTCAAAGACAAGCCATTAGAAACCAAGTCATAGTCCTAAATCACCGCTAAAGCCAATGTCTTGCTACAAACATCAGAGCTGACATGTTTTGGGTATGAAATCCAACACACATGAACCGGAGAGAAGGAAGAGATAGAGGTGGTTGTCCCTTGGCAAGCTCTCAAATGGAAGGCATCCATCCTTGCCAGCTCTTGGCACCGTCTTGTCTTGGCAACATTGACCCATTCCTGCCAATGCCCCAGCACCAACACAAAAGCCGATCTATCACTGAAGTGCTTTGAAGATACAAGTGGTCGATGCCACAATGCTATACTGCAGTTCCATAGCTGGCAGAATTTCTAACACTCCACTACACAAATACATTGCAACACAACAGGCCCACACATAATGATGTTCTTCTCTCATACCAAAAGATCAAACCAAATGAACAACACAAAACAAAAGGCAACCACCCCTACAAACTACCTGCAAAATATAGGCACCTCATTCATTCACATTATGCCTATGCGATCCATAAAAAATTGGTTCTAAATTGTATTCAAAAGTAGGGAGTGCTGGTGCTTCATTTCTAAAGTCCTTTCCAAATTTTGGGGATAACATTTACAAAACTTTACAAAACTTCCAAATCTTCCTAAGCACTTCATTAATGGCGGTCATGCATTACTGTCAGTGGGGAAACTTGAGGGGCTTCTCTCTCCCTTTGCTACAGTGGTAGAACATATTTACCATTGTTAGCTCACCAAATTTCAGAACATTTCACTTATCCGTGGATTTTTGGCATTTTTTTTAAAAAAACTATAAGAGCGATCTCCTCCTCCACTTCCCTCCCTGATCGGCTGAGAGGCATGCCAAAAGGTTTGGCTTAGCCTCTCAGCAGGGCTTGGTTGCCCTGTAAATTTTAGATTAACTCTAATATTGTAGCCCGATGCGTTCTGGGAAATGGAGTTTGGCACAGGCATATGGCTTAAATTACTATAAATGGGAAAAGTTCACAAGCTCCTGTCACCCTCATTTTTAAAGCTACTGGGATGAAACTTGCTACAATGATAGGACATATTTTCTACTCTTTGTCTATCAAGTTTCATAACATTTCATTCATTCATTGTATTTTTGGGGATTTTTCAATTTTTTTATAAAAAACATTTTTTAAAACAACTACAAGAGTGATCTCCCCCTCCCCCTCCCTCCCTGATTGGCTGGGAGGCATGCCAAAAGGTTTGGCTTAGCCTCTCAGCAGGGCTTGGTTCCCCTGTGAATTTTAGATTAACTCTAATATTGTAGCCCAGTGCATTCTGGAAAATGTAGTTTTGTGCAGGAATATGTCTTAAATTACTATAAATGGGGAAAGCTTACAGGCTCCTATCTCCCTCATTTAAAAGCTATTGGGATGAAACTTGCTACAATGGTAGGACACATTTTCTACTCTTTCGCCTATCAAGTTTCATAACGTTTCACTCATTCATGGCTTTTCGGGGAAATTTCAAAGTTATTAAAAACAACATCCACCTCTGCCTCCTCTTCCCTCCTCTGTCAGCCAACAGGTTTGGCTTCGCCTCTCAGTAGGACTTAGTTGCCCTGTGAATTGTAGCTCCGTCACAGCTACATCCGAACATATCTGAGGCTTATGAGTCAAAGGCTCCTTCTGATTCAAATTCTTAATAATGGGGGACAGCAAGCAGGCATGTCGGAACTAGCTTCAAAAACAGCTGAACGAGATCCGAATCAAGGGTATTTCTTCATCAAGCACACATGCCTAATTCACACCTCTTCTGCCCTCTTTTCTTGTGAAAACAGGCTGTTGCACTCCAGAACAGGAATAACCCTCTGACTTTAAAAAACCACACGCTGAGTAAAAGAAAACAATCCTTTTATTGAAAATAAGTAAAAGCAGCAAAATAGAAAAGGCACTTTATGGGGATAGATGAATCCAATTAGGTAAGAAGATAAGCAGGAACAAATTAGTCCAAGGTAGACTTCAGCAATGTCCAAAAGCAAAGTCCACACGTCTCTTACAAAATCCAAAGAACCAGGAAACATTGATCCAAGGCCTGAGCAAGTTTTTTTTTTTGTTTTTTTGTTTTTTTGGTCGTGTCAGGAGCAACTTGAGAAACTGTAAGTCACTTCTGGTGTGAGAGAATTGGCCGTCTGCAAGGACATTGCCCAGGGGATGCCTGGATGTTTTTGATGTGTTATCATCCTTGTGGGAGGCTTCTCTCATGTCCCCACATGAGGAGCTGGAGCTGATAGAGGGAGCTCATCCGTGCTCTCCCGGTAATCACAAGAGACAAAAAACCAAACAGGAAACAAGAAATATTTAAGCATGAATCTTCCAACCATGGCTTCCATGAAATAAGGACAAGAACTGAGCAGGATTCTAAACGATGCTTCATCTGGCAATATTTCCCATGCTTGGAACTTTTAAACCTTTCCAACCACTCAGAAACTGGTTTCGCTTTCCTTTAACAGCCCTTATCTTTTTCTGTTGAAGTCTGGCAGAACACCGAAGGCCTTGCTCGGCCCGCCTATCTCTCAGCTCATTAGTCTCCACAGATGCCGAGTTGTTTTCAAGCCCCAAATTCTGGGAACTTTCTGGGAGCAATTCAGGGAGTAAACCATCATCCCTATACCCTGTAGGAACGTTCTCATGGGAAACTACACTTGGAACAGATGCCTCTTTGTCATTCTCTGCATCAATATCACTGACCAAACCATTGCCATCTTGAACCTCATTTACATCATTCCCCACATCCAAAGCACCCTGATCCTGAAACACAATCACAGGCTGAACCCCAACACAGTCTGGCCTAACTTCACCCCCATTTCCATACCAAGATCAAATCCAGCCATTTCTACATTGTATCGTGAAAACAGTCAGCTTCAACAAAGAGAAGCCGGTGCTGTTATTATCCCAACCAACAGTGCACTAATCCTGCAGGGATTTGTGTTGTTTGTAGCCTAGCAGAATGCCGAAGGCCTTGCTCGGCCTGTCTGTGTTGACTAATTTCCTCCCGCCTATCTCTACGCTCATTAGTCTCCACAGGTGCCGAGTTGTTTTCAAGCCCCAAATCCTGGGAACTCTCTGGGAGCAATTCAGGGCGTAAACCATTATCCCTATACACTGTAGGAACATTCTCATGGGAAACTACACTTGGAACAGATGCCTCTCTGTCATTCTCTGCATCAATATCACTGACCAAAGCATTGCCACCTTGAACCTCATTTACATCATTCCCCACATTCATCCTTGCCAGCTCTTGGCACGGTCTTGTCTTGGCAGCACCCTGATCCAAAGCACCTGATCCTGAAACACAATCAGAGGCTGAGCCAACACAGGCTACCCCACCTCACCCCCATTTCCATACTGAGATCAAATACAGCCGTTTCAATAATAATAATAATAATAAAACTTTATTTGTACCCCGTTACCATCTCCCCAAGGGACTCGGTGCGGCTTACATGAGGCCGAGCCCACAACACAGCAATAACAAAAGCAAAACCAACAATAATACAAGCAGTAAATAAAACTCATAACAAAAAATAAGCAATAAACATTAACAATAGCACGACGACATTTAAAAACTTATGGCTGGGCCAAATGTAATAATTAAAATTTTAAATATGCTGGACATGGCAGGTAAAAATATGATTAAGGTAGGATTTTCAGAAAGTGATGGGCGTGCAAACAATCCTAGGTCATTAATAAAGTGCATTTATGGACAGATTGCCGGGAGTTTCTTATTCTGGGAAGGCACATTGGAATAACCACGTTTTCAAACTCCTCCTTAAGACTGCCAAAGTTGGGGCATGCCTAATCTCCTTAGAGAGTGAATTCCAGAGTCGAGGGGCCACCACTGAGAAAGCCCTCTCCCTCGTCCCCACCAGTCGCACCTGCAAAGGAGGTGGGATCGTGAGCAGGGCCTCTCCAGAAGATCGGAGAGGTCGTGTGGGTTCGTACACCGAAATGCGGTGACGCAGGTAGGTGGGTCCCAAACTGTTTATGGCTTTGTAGGTAAGAACCTGCACTTTGAATTGGGTCCGGAAAATGAACGGCAGCCAATGGAGCTGCTTAAACAGGAGGGTTGACCGCTCCCTGTAAGGAGCGCCGGTTAACAACCTGGCCGCTGCCCATTGGACCAATTGAAATTTCCGAGCCGTTTTCAAGGGCAGCCCCACGTAGAGTGCATTACAGTAGTCCAATCTGGAGGTGACTAAGGCATGGACCACCCTGGCCAGATCAGCCTTCACGAGGTATGGTCGCAGTTGGCGCATGAGTCTTAATTGTGCAAAGGCCCTCCCAGTCACTGCCGACGCCTGAGCTTCAACCGTTAGTGATGAGTCCAGGAGGACACCCAAACTGCAGGCCTGTGACTTCAGGGGGAGTGCAACCCCATCCTATACCCCGATCCGGTTTACGATTGACCAGGAGGACCTCTGTCTTGTCAGGATTGATCTTCAGCTTGTTCCTCCTCATCCAAACATTCTACACCATATCGTGAAACCAGTCAGCTTCCAAACAAAGAGAAGCCGGCGCTGTTATTACATCAACCGGCAGTGCACTAATCCTGCAGGGAAAACTCGGCATTATTATTCATGCGATGTGCCATTTTCCCTCTGCTAGGTTTCAACCTGCCATCTTGTTTTCTCTCTGTTGCATCATCTTTGAAGCAAGATATTCCTTGGAGGAAAACAACGCTTTTTATTTTTAATCATGCAATTTGTAAAATGCACAAACACAGTGTACACAGGAGTAGTTTTGATACAGGGGAAAACCATCCCACTCTTCGCAATGCATCGTGCACATCTCCAGATTGACAGGTCTTCTCTACGCACCATGTACACTCCCTCTTTTATCCTCTGCATGGCTGCACACAAAACTGAGCATCTCCCAATGTGCAGGAGCCCCACAACACGTGTATGGGAGCTGTATTCTGGCAGGAAGAGCTCGTAGCAACCACAGTATCGGGCTGACCTGGGCTGTCCTTTGTTCGAACGGAGGACATGTTGTTTTGTTCCTGAATTCACTTTATCTTTTGTTTCCTGGGGAAGGGGAGGACCCCCACTTTCAAAGGACGACTCCCCGGACGGAGGGACGCACTGTGCCTTCCTCCTCGGCCCCTTTCTCCCCAGAGGACCCTTCTCCCTGATTCCGGTGACTCGCTTTCTTTGGCCCTTCTGTGCCAAATCGGTGCCGCCGTCCGTCCGTCCGGGGAGACCCTTTCTTCAGGTTGCAAGGGCGAGCCGCCCCTCCTTCCGGGACTCAGATGCCAAAGGCACAGCTGCGGGCAGACGGGCCAGCTCTCACGGGAATCGTCGGAAAGCCCTCCGCCTGGATTTGATTAGTTGGGAATGACATCATGATTTATAACACAGTTTTCTAATTCTAAAGCAGTAATCTATAATGAATTAGACAAGGCTCATAGAAGACCTGCTTAGCTTTGAACTGGAAATAACAGCATTATCTCGTCGGGGCCTTTTTCCTCTTTCACGTTTTCAGTAAAACACAGAGGCGTACGGGCACACAAAAGAGACGGAAAATGGGAGGGAGACGGAGAGAACAATGCCTGCCCCTCCTTCCCTCTGCAACGCGAGGAAAGTAAATCATAACTGTGCAAATTAAAAATTAATAGGCCTCAGACAAAGAGAAATATGTAATAAAGCAGGATGGAGAATAATTGCCTTAGCCAAGCCATTCAGCTACACAGACACGCACAGAGAGAAAGTATTGGTTGCAAACAGGACAAGACAGGAAATTCTGCCCATTGTTAAAAAAATACATTTTCTCTATTATCCATAATATCAAAACCTCTGATATCAACTAGGATACATACATTGATGAGCATTGCAGCACACCCAAATACCTAGAATTTACCCTGGAACATCTCAGCAAGCAAGAGTCCAAAAGTGGCAGGCTAAAACTCAGAAACTCAAGCCTTACCGTGGAACACCTCAGCAAGTGAGAGTCCAAAACACAGAACCTCAATCAATGGCTGATACCAAATGAGAGACTCCCCCCTGGGCACACGGAAAACTGGGCAACTTGGAAGGCACTGAACCGACTGCGCTCCGGCACCACGAGATGCAGAGCCAACCTTCAGAAATGGGGCTACAAAGTGGAGTCCGCAACAAGTAACTGCGGAGAAGATTAAACCACAGATGACCTTTTACAATGCAACCTGAGCCCTGCCACATGCACAATGGAGGACCTTCTTGCGGCAACACCAGAGGAACTCCAAGTAGCCAGGTACTGGTCAAAGGACATTTAATCAACTACCAAGCTTGCAAACTTTGGGTTTTGTTTGTCTGTTTGTTTGTTTGTTAAAAAATGCAATACAACGGTTTGGTTTGCTCCTGACACGATAAATAAATAAAGTTGAGAATAACATCAAAACCTCTGATATCAACTAGGATACATACATTGATGAGCACTGCAGCACATCCAAATACTTAGAAGTTACCCTGGAACATCTCAGCAAGCCAGAGTCCAAAAGTGGCAGGCTCAAACCCAGAACCTCAATGAATGCCTGATACCAGATGAGAGACTCACCCCTGGGCACACAGAAGACTGGGCAACTTGGAAGGCGCTGAAGAGACTGCGTTCTGGCAGCACGAGATGCAGAGCCAACCTTAAGAAATGGGGCCACAAAGTGGAATCCATGACATGCGAGTGTGGAGAAGAGTAAACCACTGACCACCTTTTACAATGCAACCTGAGCCCTGCCACATGCACAATGGAGGACCTTCTTATAGTAACTCCAGAGGCACTCCTCTGGACACATTCCAGCTTAAAGTCAACATCTCCTTTCAATTGTGGTGCCCAGAATCGGACACAATATTATACTAAATGTCTTCTGACCAGTACCTGGCCACTTGGAGTGCGTATGCTGTGGCTTTAAGAAGGTCCTCCATTGTGCATGTGGCAGGGCTCAGATTGCATTGTAGTACGTGGTCTGTGGTCTGCTCTTTTCCACACTCGCATGTTGTGGATTCCACTTTGTAGCTCCATTTCTTAAGGTTGACTTTGCATCTCATGGTGCAAAAGCGCAGTCCGTTCAGTGCCTTCCAAGTCGCCCACTCTTCTGGAGGGAGTTTTGCGTATGGTATCAGCCACTGATTAAGATTCTGGGTTTTAGCCTGCCACTTTTGGACTCTTGCTTGCTGAGGTGTTCCTGCAAATATCTCTGTCGGTCTTAGGAGGCTATTACTTCACTAAAGGCATTGTCTTGTTGGCTGATATCCAAACAGAAGATGGGCCAGAGATGTCAATGCTTTGGTCCTTTCATTGTTGGTTGCTACTTCCAAATGGATGTCAGGTGGTACAATTCCACCTAAAACCATATAATTTCTCCAGTGGTGTGTAGCACAGACGTCTTGTGATAATGGGGCATGTCTCATTAAGACTCACACCCAGTGAGAAGTGTTCCACACTGAGCATGCGTACTCAGCAGCAGAGTAGCCAAGGGCAGATGTCTTCACTGTGTCTGGTTGTGATCTCCAGGTTGTGCCAGTTTCGTATGATCGGAGGAGACATTTGGAGTAGCATAGACGTCTTGTGATAATGGGGCATGTCTCATTAAGAGTCACACCCAGTGAGAAGTGTTCCACACTGAGCATGCGTACTCAGCAGCAGAGTAGCCAAGGGCAGATGTCTTCACTGTGTCTGGTTGTGATCTCCAGGTTGTGCCAGTTTCGTATGATCGGAGGAGACATTTGGAGTAGCATAGACGTCTTGTGATAATGAGGCATGTCTCATTAAGACTCACACCCAGTGAGAAGTGTTCCACACTGAGCATGCGTACTCAGCAGCAGAGTAGCCAAGGGGAGATGTCTTCACTGTGTCTGATTGTAATCTCCAGGTTGTGCCAGTTTCGTATGATTGGAGGAGACATTTGGAGTAGCATAGACGTCTTGTGATAATGAGGCATGTCTCATTAAGACTCACACCCAGTGAGAAGTGTTCCACACTGAGCATGCGTACTCAGCAGCAGAGTAGCCAAGGGGAGATGTCTTCACTGTGTCTGATTGTAATCTCCAGGTTGTGCCAGTTTCGTATGATTGGAGGAGACATTTGGAGTAGCATAGACGTCTTGTGATAATGGGGCATGTCTCATTAAGACTCACACCCAGTGAGAAGTGTTCCACACTGAGCATGCGTACTCAGCAGCAGAGTAGCCAAGGGCAGATGTCTTCACTGTGTCTGGTTGTGATCTCCAGGTTGTGCCAGTTTCGTACGATCGGAGGAGGCATTTGGAAATCCTTCTGGACATTGCTGGATTACAACTCCCAACCTGTTGCTAGGCCTGCTGGGAAAGGAAATCTAGCAATATCCGGATCTAGATAGCTGAACTGTCCGATTAAGGGAAAAATAAACAATGGCATCCATCATCCACACTCTCCTCTGTTAGTAAACTGGGTGTAAACACACTTCCAAACCTCACTGTGTGGCACCATTGAGACTTCCAGGGTGGTTTGGTGGCAGCCTTTAATATCAAGCTCTATTACTGAGTGCTTAATAGATAAAAATATATATTAATGGAATATATAAACAGGAGATTACCGCAACAAAGCACGGTTTGATTCCAGCTGGGAACGGCACCCTGGGAGGCGCAAGCACAGGGACCACACAGACCTCCACAAATAACTCTTTTTATTCCGTAAGTAACCTTCTTTTGCAAACACATTAACACCCAAGAGCCCCCCTCTTTTCCGAAAAGAAACAACACACGAGAGTGGGACGCTGTGCACAAATCTCTCCTTGCTGTAAATGGATGCATTATTAAACAATTATGCAGGTTCCTAGTGAGTGAGGTGCCATTAACTCAAATATTCATTTCATCTGGTAATTATGGGGATTTTTTTTTAGTCCTAATACATACTATGGCAGTTGCTCCCCCCCCCCCTTTTGTTTTAAGTACAATGAAAGCAAAAGGAGAAGAATATCCAGGCTTTCTCAACCTTCCTAATGCAGCGACCCCTTAATACAGTTCCTCGTGTTGTGGTGACCCCCAACCATGACATTATTTTGGCTGCTACTTCATAACTGTAATTTTGCTACTGTTATGAATTGTCATGTTAAATATCTGATATGTAGGATGTATTTTCATTCACTGGACCAAATTTGGTACAAATACCCAATACACCTCCAGCAAAGGATCACCGCCTTGTCGGGGCGCTGGAGCTTGAGCACCTCAATGATGTCATGAGCGAAACCGTGAAGGGCCACCCAAGACGGGACGGTTGTGGCAGAGAGGTCAGACCAAGCGTGATCCCTGGGGAAGGCAATGGCAAACCACTCCAGTATCCTTGCCAAGAAAATAATGGACCAGTACAACCAGAGATATGTCGGTATGCCATTGGAAGATGGGACTCCCAGGTCGGAAGATGGCCAAAATGCTACTGGGGAGGAGCAGAGGATAAGTTCAACTAGCCCCAGATGTGATGACGCAGCTAGCTCAAAGCCGAAAGGAAGGCTAGCGGCCGACGGTACTGGAGGTGAACGACGAATCCGATGCTCTAAAGATCAACACACCATAGGAACCTGGAATGTAAGATCTATGAGCCAGGGCAAATTGGATGTTGTTATTGGTGAGCTGTCAAGACTAAAGATAGACATTCTGGGGGTCAGCGAACTGAAATGGACTGGAATGGGCCACTTCACATCAGATGGCCACCAGATCTACTACTGCGGACAAGAGGAACATCGAAGAAATGGAGTAGCCTTCATAATTAATAAGAAATTCGCTAAAGCCGTGCTTGGATACAACCCAAAAAATGACAGAATGATCTCAATTCGAGTGCAAGGAAAGCCTTTCAACATTACAGTGATCCAAATATACGCCCCAACCACAGCTGCTGAAGAAGCAGAAGTAGATCAGTTCTATGAGGATCTGCAGGACCTACTGGATAATACACCAAAAGAGACATTATTTTCATTACAGGAGACTGGAATGCCAAGGTGGGAAGTCAAATGACAACTGGAATCACAGGCAAGCATGGTCTGGGAGAACAAAATGAAGCGGGACGCAGGCTGATAGAATTTTGCCAGGAAAACTCGCTGTGTATAACGAATACTCTCTTCCAACAACCTAAAAGACGGCTTTATACATGGACCTCACCAGATGGTCAGCACCGAAATCAGATTGACTACATCCTTTGCAGCCAAAGGTGGCGGACATCCATCCAGTCGGTGAAAACAAGACCTGGGGCGGACTGTAGCTCAGATCACGAACTTCTTATTGCACAATTTAGAATAAAACTAAAGAGATCAGGGAAAATACACAGACCAGTTAGATATGATCTCACTAACATTCCTAGCGAATATACAGTGGAAGTGAAGAACAGCTTTGAAGGACTAGATTTAGTAAACAGAGTCCCAGAAGAACTATGGACAGAAGTCCGAGACATTGTTCAGGAGGCGGCAACAAAGTACGTCCCAAAGAAAAAGAAAACCAAGAAGGCAAAATGGTTGTCTGCTGAGACACTGGAAGTAGCCCAAGAAAGGAGGAAAGCAAAGGAAACAGGGATAAGGGGAGATATGCCCAGTTAAATGCGCAATTCCAGAGGGTAGCCAGAAGAGATAAGGAACTATTTTTAAATAAGCAATGCATGGAAGTGGAAGAAGACAACAGAATAGGAAGGACAAGAGACCTCTTCCAGAAAATTAGAAACATTGGAGGTAAATTTCAGGCAAAAATTGGTATGATAAGAAACAAAGATGGCAGGGACCTAACAGAAGCTGAAGAGATCAAGAGAAGGTGGCGAGACTATACAGAAGATCTGTATAGGAAGGATAATAATATCGAGGATAGTTATGACGGTGTGGTGAATGAATTAGAACCAGACATCCTGAGGAGTGAGGTTGAATGGGCCTTAAGAAGCATTGCTAACAACAAGGCAGCAGGAGACGACAGGATCCCAGCTGAACTGTTTAAAATCTTAAAAGATGATGCTGTCAAGGTGATGCATGCCATATGCCAGCAAATATGGAAAACACAAGAATGGCCATCAGACTGGAAAAAATCAACTTATATCCCCATACCAAAAAAGGGAAATGCGAAAGACTGCTCAAACTTCCGTACAGTGGCCCTTATTTCTCATGCCAGTAAGGTAATGCTCAAGATCCTGCAAGGAAGACTCCAGCAATACATGGAGTGAGAGTTGCCAGATGTACAAGCTGGGTTTAGAAAAGGCAGAGAAACAAGAGACCAGATTGACAATATCCGCTGGATAATGGAGAAAGGCAGGGAGTTTCAGAAAAACATCTACTTCTGCTTCATTGACTATTCTAAAGCCTTTGACTGTGTGGATCATAATAAATTGTGGCAAGTTCTTGGTGGGATGGGCATCCCAAGCCACCTTCCCTCTCTCCTGAGGAATCTGTACAAGGACCAAGTAGCAACAGTCAGAACTGACCACGGAACAACAGACTGGTTCAAGATTGGGAAAGGCGTACGGCAAGGCTGCATCCTCTCACCCAACCTTTTTAACTTGTATGCAGAACACATCATGCGATGTGCGGGGCTTGATGAATGCAAAGCTGGGGTGAAAATTGCTGGAAGAAACATTAACAACTTCAGATATGCAGATGACACCACTCTGATGGCCGAAAGCGAGGAGGAGCTGAGGAGCCTTCTAATCAAGGTGAAAGAAGAAAGCGCAAAAGCCGGGTTGCAGCTAAACGTCAAAAAAACCAAGATTATGGCAACAAGAATGATTGACAACTGGAAAATAGAGGGAGAAAAGTGGAGGCCGTGACAGACTTTGTATTTCTAGGTGCAAAGATTACTGCAGATGCAGACTGTGGCGAGGAAATCAGAAGACGCTTACTTCTTGGGAGGAGAGCAATGTCCAATCTCGATAAAATAGTAAAGAGTAGAGACATCAGACTGGCAACAAAGATCCGCCTAGTCAAAGCCATGGTATTCCCTGTAGTAACCTACGGATGTGAGAGCTGGACCTTAGGGAAGGCTGATCGAAGGAAGAGAGATGCTTTTGAGCTGTGGTGTTGGAGGAAAGTTCTGAGAGTGCCTTGGACTGCGAGAAGATCCAACCAGTCCATCCTCCAGGAAATAAAGCCCGACTGCTAACTGGAGGGAAGGATACTAGAGACAAAGTTGAAGTACTTTGGCCACATCATGAGGAGACAGGAAAGCCTAGAGAAGACAATTATGCTGGGGAAAGAGGAAGGAAAAAGGAAGAGGGGCCGACCAAGGGCAAGATGGATGGATGGCATCCTTGAAGTTACTGGACTGACCTTGAGGGAGCTGGGGGTGGTAACGGCCGACAGGGAGCTCTGGCGTGGGCTGGTCCATGAGGTCACGAAGAGTCGGAGACGACTGAACGAATGAACAACACCCAATACACCCAAATTGGAATACTGGTGGGGTTGGGGAGATTGATTTTGTCATTTGGGAGTTGTAGTTGCTGGAATTTATAGTTCACCTCCAATCAGAGAACACTCTGAACTCCAAAAACGATGGAATCAATCCAAACTTGGCTCATCGGACTTCCACAACCAACAGAAAATACTGGAAGGGTTTGGTGGGCATTGACCTTGAGTTTTGGAGTTGTAGTTCACCTACATCCAGAGAGAATTGTGGACTCAAACAATGATGGATCTAGACCAAACTTGGAACAAATACTCAATATCCCCAAATGTGAACACTGGTAGAGTTTGAAAAAAAATAGACCTTGACATTTGGGAGTTGTAGTTGCTGGAATTTATAGTTAATCTACAATCCAGGGAGCACTGTGGACACAAACAATGATGGATCTGGACCAAACTTGGCACGAATACTATATATATCCAAATATGAACACTGGTGGAGTCTGGGGAAAATAGACCTTGACATTTGGGAGTTGTAGTTACTGGGATTTATAGTTCACCTACAATCCAGAGAGCACTGTGAACTCAAACAATGATGGATCTGGACCAAACTTGGCATGAATACTATATATTCCCAAATATGAACACTGGCAGAGTTTGGGGGGATATTAGACCTTGACATTTGGGAGTTGTAGTTGCAGGGATATATAGTTCACTTACAATCAAAGAGCATTCTGAACCCCACCAATGCTAGAACTGAGCCAAACTTTCCACACAGAATCCCCATAACCAACAAAAACACTGTGTTTTCTTATGGTCTTTGGTGATCCCTCTGACACCCCTTCGCAACCCTCCTCTCAGGGTGCCAACCCCCAGATTGAGAACAAACCTTCTATTTGCTCGAAGCACTGATTATCTCAATACAACGAGAGAAATAGACCCAGATCCTTTTTGCTAAATTCCTTCTCTTGAGACCCACTTCCGTTTGGGTTTGTGATCTTCCCAGAGTTTGAGCAGCAGTTTTTCGGTCTCCAAACAGACCCCAGAGAACCGAAAGACCCCCAAGTTTGAGTAACTGCAGAAATGATGTCAACACCAAGCCAAAAACCTCATTACAAGCAAATCAGGCTCCAGTTGTCAAAAAGGGCATCAGCAACACACACAGCCACAAAGCTTCCAAGCCAGTAAGACACTGCAAACCTAACAGATATGCAAGCTTTCCGGAAATATGAAACTTCCCTCTGGACACATACGCATTAGATAAGTTTCTTGGGAGCATGTACTTAAGCCAGATTCAAGGCAAGCCAAACACTTCATTAGGTTGAAAGTTGTTGTATTCTTTTTGGTTTGCAAATTTCCCTTATTTCTCTCTCCACATCTCTCACCCACCTTGTACAACACTGGTTCTCAACCTTTCTAATGCCGTGACCCCTAAATACAGTTCTTCATGTTGTGGTGACCCCCAACTATATTTTCATTTCTACTTCATAATGGTAATTTTGCTACGCTTATGAATCATAATGGAAATATCTGATATGCAGGATGTACTTTCATTGTTATAAATTGAACATAGTTAAAGCATAGTGACTGATCACAAAAACAATATGCTTGGGGTGTATGGACAATGGATGATGGGATTTGCAGTACCTTCAACCGATTCACCTCTGAGTTCTACAGACCACTGAGACCCCCCAAAATTATAGACCTGGAACAAACTTAGCACAAAGGACCCCAATGACCAACAGAAAATACTGGAGGGGGCTGGGAGGAATTGACAATGATTTATGGGAGATGTAGTTCAACTACATATGGAGAGCGCTGTGAACTCAAACGACTGTACATTTGGACCCAACTTGGCACAAATACTCAATATGCCCAAATTTGAACACTGGTGGAGGTTGGGGAAAACAGATCTTGACATTTGGGAATTGTAGTTGCTGGGATATATAGTTCCCCTAACATCAAAGAGCATTCTGAACTCCAACAACAATGGAATTGAACCAAACTTGGCATACAGATCTCCCATTACGGACAGAAAATACTGGAGAGGTTTGGGGAAAATAGACCTTGGCATTTGGGAGCTTCTGGGATGTATAGTTCCACTACCATCAAAGAGCATTCTGAACTCCAACAACAATGGAATTGAACCAAACTTGGCACACAGAACTCCCATTACGGACAGAAAATACTGGAGAGGTTTGGGGAAAATAGACCTTGGCATTTGGGAGTTACTGGGATGTATAGCTCGCCTGCCATCAAAGAGCATTCTGAACTCCAACAACAATGGAATTGAACCAAACTTGGCATACAGAATCTCCCATTACGGACAGAAAATACTGGAGAGGTTTGGGGAAAATAGACCTTGGCATTTGGGAGCTTCTGGGATGTATAGTTCCACTACCATCAAAGAGCATTCTGAACTCCAACAACAATGGAATTGAACCAAACTTGGCACACAGAACTCCCATTACGGACAGAAAATACTGGAGAGGTTTGGGGAAAATAGACCTTGGCATTTGGGAGTTACTGGGATGTATAGCTCGCCTGCCATCAAAGAGCATTCTGAACTCCAACAACAATGGAATTGAACCAAACTTGGCATACAGATCTCCCATTACGGACAGAAAATACTGGAGAGGTTTGGGGAAAATAGACCTTGGCATTTGGGAGTTACTGGGATGTATAGCTCGCCTGCCATCAAAGAGCATTCTGAACTCCAACAACAATGGAATTGAACCAAACTTGGCACACAGAACTCCCATTACGGACAGAAAATACTGGAGAGGTTTGGGGAAAATAGACCTTGGCATTTGGGAGTTACTGGGATGTATAGCTCGCCTGCCATCAAAGAGCATTCTGAACTCCAACAACAATGGAATTGAACCAAACTTGGCACACAGAATCTCCCATTACGGACAGAAAATACTGGAGAGGTTTGGGGAAAATAGACCTTGGCATTTGGGAGTTACTGGGATGTATAGCTCGCCTGCCATCAAAGAGCATTCTGAACTCCAACAACAATGGAATTGAACCAAACTTGGCACACAGAACTCCCATTACGGACAGAAAATACTGGAGAGGTTTGGGGAAAATAGACCTTGGCATTTGGGAGTTACTGGGATGTATAGCTCGCCTGCCACCAAAGAGCATTCTGAGCTCCAACAACAATGGAATTGAACCAAACTTGGCATACAGATCTCCCATTACGGACAGAAAATACTGGAGAGGTTTGGGGAAAATAGACCTTGGCATTTGGGAGTTACTGGGATGTATAGCTCGCCTGCCACCAAAGAGCATTCTGAGCTCCAACAACAATGGAATTGAACCAAACTTGGCATACAGATCTCCCATTACGGACAGAAAATACTGGAGAGGTTTGGGGAAAATAGACCTTGGCATTTGGGAGTTATAGACCTTGGCATTTTGGAGTTACTGGGATGTATAGCTCGGCTGCCATCAAAGAGCATTCTGAACTCCAACAACAATGGAATTGAACCAAACTTGGCATATTGAACTCCCATTACCAATAGAAAATACTGGAGAAATTTGGGGAAGATATGTTCAGACATGTAGGAGTTACAGTTTCTCCTGCAATTAGTGAGCTCCACCAAAGAGGTTATTGGACTTAACTTGGCACACAGAACCCCCTTGGCCAGCAAAAAATACTGGAGGTCTTTAGGGGGAATTTAATTTGATTTGAAGGAGTTCTTGTACAAACAGTGTTGCATTTGTGTTGTTGAAGACAACAAAAATGCAGACCACAGGAAATGTCTGCCCCGTCTGCCAGCAACCGCAATAATTCAAGCAATCAGACGGCTGGTTGTCAGCCCTTTAAATCATCAGAGTCTTCAAGTGCTTATGGAAAAAAATTAAATGGCATTAAGGATCCAAACAAAATGGAGATAATAGACTTGGCTGTGCTTCCTGGACGGAGGGTGTGTCGTTCCTGGTGGCTATAAACCCCCCAAAAAGACAAGTCTTGTAGTCTGAAATGAATATTCTATTGGTATAGTCAAGAGGTGGGACATAATTTGTTACGAGGTGCCACCAATTAAGAAAAGGGGTTTCAGGAGAGAGAAAAGTTACGATTTATTATTTATTATTCTTAATGGTGCCACCAATTTGTGATGTGAGGTAATTTTGGGAGATTGGGCACACTGAACGCAGAATTAATGGAGATGAGGCAGTCTTAAAATCAAAGAGAACAAGTTTATTTTGAAACAAAGCGTATGGTTGCAGTTTGGTGATAAACTTGGAAGATACTTGGAGAACGTTACATATAACTTGGTTGCGATACAGTACAGACTTCTGATGTTACAACTTATAAATAACCTTTGCTGTGGTGAAGCACTTTATTAAACAATGGTTCCTGAGGTGAATAGTCTTCCTGTTTGACCCTTCCGTGATCAAACCTCAGATCTCTAGTTCACTTTTAACTAGTGATCTAAACGAGCTTCTATTAGTCTTCTCTAACTAATAAAACTAATAAGGTTTCCCCTTCAGCCTTCCCGAACTGAAGAAACCTCCGACTATTCACAAACACTGCTTCTCTACTTCCCACTCTCTCTCTCTCTCAACTCTTCACGTCCCTGAGCCTAAACCTAACTCTTCATGACTCTTCACTTCCCTGAGCCTAAACCTAACTCTTCATGACTCTTCACTTCCCTGAGCCTAAACCTAACTCTTCATGACTCTTCACTTCCCTGAGCCTAAACCTAACTCTTCATGACTCTTCACTTCCCTGAGCCTAAACCTAACTCTTCATGACTCTTCACTCCTCTGAGCATAAAACCTAACTCTTCATGACTCTTCACTCCTCTGAGCATAAAACCTAACTAACTTTTAACTGTCGCTTTTCAAAACTCCCCTCTCTAAGCTCCTCCCACTTCTCTACAGCATTGTTTCCATGGTAACACACTCCTCACAGCTAGGCCGCTCCAGCATTAGCATCATTTCCATGGTAACACACTCCTCACAGCTAGGCCGCTCCAGCATTAGGGCAACCAGTGTAAACACAAATACAGTTATAATAATATCATTTACAATCAATACAGTTTATAATCATATCATTTACAATCAACTTCTGTACACGAGGGTTGAATGAAAAGTAATGCCTCCACTTTCGTTACTTTGGTTTGGATGGGAATCTATATAAATAAAAATGTAATGTTCGTTTGTGGGATTAACAAAAAACCACTGGACGAACTGACACCAAATTTGGACACAAGACACCTCTCAACTGTCGCAGCTATGGTGTCGCTGCTTTAAAGTTGGGGTTGATTCCAAACATCCAAACCACCTTTCCGGAAGCTGCGCCCCGTTGCCCAAGAAGAACAATCAACAGAAGACAAACTCTCTTCCAATAAAGAAGTGTTTATATACAATAGTCACAAAAAACAGTTTCAATCCTCAATCCTCCAGCAAACCTTGCTTGAGCTTTTTCAGCAATCTCTTCCTCTTCCTCTTGCTCTCATTACTCCACCATTCTCCATACTCAACAGTCTCTTCTCTACGCTCTACATTCTCATCTCTACTCTGCATTCTCTACAACACACAGTGCTCAGTCCCAATTTGTAGCATCTAATTATCACAGGTGGTTTAACAGTTGCTCTCCATGCAATGCTTGGACATGGTCCTTACAAATACTTACTCACTTTTTCACTTAAGAAATGACCCAATTGATATAAAATCCTGACATCAACGAGTGACCATCACTCATAAAATCACTGAAAAACACAGCAGAAGAGACTTAAAAAGCCAAAAAACTAAAATTACATTACAACGCATGTGCCAAACAACATCTATATCTATATACACAAACACACATATACACAAATATATACACACACAAAACACATATACACAGACTGGGCCACAGCAACGTATGGCAGGGGATGGCTAGTCTATATAAATAAAAATATCATGTTCGTTTGTGGGATTAACATAACTCAAAAAACCATTAGACAAATTGACACCAAATTTGGACAGCATACACCTAACACTTTGGATCATCACTCCAAAAAAATTGATTTTGTCATTTGGGAGTTGTAGTTGTTGGGACTTATAGTTCACCTACAATCAAATCGCATTCTGAACTCAACCAATGATGGAATTGAACCAAACATGGCATGCAGGACTCCCATGATCAACAGAAAACACTAGAAGAGTTGGGTGGGCATTGACCTTGAGTTTGGAAGTTGTAGTTCACCTAAATCCAGAGATCACTGTGGACTCAAAAAATGATGGATCTGGACCAAACTTGGCACTGATACCCAATATGCCCAAATGTGAACACTGGTAGATTTTGGGGAAAATTAGACTTTGACATTTGGGAGTTGTAGTTGCAGGGATTTATAGTTCACCTACAATCCAGGGAGCACTGTGGACTCAAACAATGATGGATCTGGACCAAACTTGGCATGAATATTCAATATCTCCAAATATGAACACTGGTAGAGTTTGTGGAAAATTAGACCTTGACATTTGGGAGTTGGAGTTGCTGGGATTTATAGTTCACTTACAATCCGGAGCGCACTGTAGACTCAAGCAATGATGGATCTGGACCAACTTGGCACGAATACTCAATATGCCCAAATGTGATGACCGGTGGAGTTTGGGGGAAATAGACCTCGACATTTGGGAGTTGTTGTTGCTGGGATTTATAGTTCACCTACAATCAAAGTGCATTCTGAACTCCACCAACAATGGAATTGAACCAAACATGGCACACAGAACTCCCACGTTGATGAAATTTATAGTTCACCTACAATCCAGGGAGCACTGTGGACTCAAACAATGATGGATCTGGACCAAACTTGGCACAAATCCTCAATATGTCCAAATATGAACACAGATGGAGTTTGGGGAAATAGACCTTGACATTTGGGAGTTGTAGTTACTGGGATTTATAGTTCACCTACCATCAAAGAGCATTCTGAACCCAATCAACGACAGAATTGGGGCAAATGTCCCACACAGAACCCCCATGACCAATAGAAAATACTCAAGGCCATCCAGTCCAACTCCCTTCACCAAGTCAAGAAAACGTAATCAAAGCCCTCCTGACAAAGAGCCATCCGGCCATAGATATAGATAGAGAGATATGATTCACACAGAGAGAGATATAGTATCATAGATTTGAAAGGGACCCCTAAAGAAGGACAATGATATGTAGCATGTTCCAGAGTAGGCAAACCAGACAATCTCCACATCAACACTGACAAAGAAACAACAAGAAATACTGTTTACCCAGAAGTATCAAGACATTACATATATTGGAAACCAACACTTTCACATTATTTGATTTTTCAGATCAGCAGACTGGGCCACAGCAACGCGTGGCAGGGCACGGCTAGTATTTTAATAAATCAACACAGTGTATAAAAACTTTGGATTTTCAAATAGTTATCACATGCAGAAAGGCTTAAACCTAGCCATGATTGGTGATGTTCGGAAGTTCCTTCAAGGAGAACGGGGCACAGCTGTGTCCGTCTTTCATGTGTCAAAGGTCCAAAAGTTTTAAGCAGTAATCTAAGGATCATCTCATTATGCAACTGAACATAATATTTCTTCAACCAGCAACGGGGGGAAAACTCCCAGCTTGTTTTCGAAGGCTTTCATGGCTAGAATCACTAGGTTGCTGTAAGTTTATCGGGATGTATGGCCATGCTCCAGAAGCACTCTCTCCTGACGTTTCGCCTGCATCTATGGCAGGCATCCTCAGTGGTAGTGAGGTCTGTTGGAACTAGGAAAAAGGGTTTATATATCTGTGCAAAGACCAGGGTGGGACAAAGGACTCTTGTCTGCTGGAGCTAGGTGTGAATGTTTCAACTGACCACCTTGATTAGCATTTGATAGCCTGGCAGTGCCTGGAGCAATCTTTTGTTGAGAGGTGATTAGATGTCCCTGATTGTTTTCCCTCTGCTGTTTTGCTGTTGCAATTTTAGAGTTTTTTAATACTGGTAGCGAGATCAAATGCTAATCAAGGTGTTCAGTTGAAACATTCACACCTAGCTCCAGCAGACAAGAGTCCTTTGTCTGGCTTATTTTTTGCTACTGAATCATAATGCAAATATCTGATACGCAGGCTGTATTTTCATTTACATAAATACACTGAAATTTGAACACTGCTGAGGTTGGGGGAGGGAACTGATTTTGTCATTTGGGAGTTATAGTTGCTGGGATTTATAGTTCACCTGTAATCAAAGACGATTCTGAACTCCACCAATGATGGAATTGAACTCCCCTGACCAACAGAAAATACTGGAAAGGTATGGTGGGCATTGACCTTGAGTTTTGGAGTTGTAGTTCACCTACATCCAGCGAGCACTATGGACTCAAACAGTGATGGATCTGGAGCAAATTTGGCACAAATACGTAGTATGCCCAAATGTGATGACCGGTGGAGTTTGGGGGAAATAGACCTTGACATTTGGGAGTTGTTGTTGCTGGGATTTATAGTTCACCTACAATCAAAGAGAATTCTGAACTCTATCAGGGATGGAACTGAACCAAACTTGCCACACAGAACTCCCATGCTGCTGGGATTTATAGTTCACCTACAATCCAAGGAGCACTGTGGACTCAAACAATGATGGATCTGGACCAAACTTGGCACAATCCTCAATATGCCCAAATACGATGGATCTGGAGCAAATTTGGCACAAATATGTAGTATGCCCAAATGTGAAGACCGGTGGAGTTTGGGGGAAATGGACCTTGACATTTGGGAGTTGTTGTTGCTGGGATTTATAGTTCACCTACAATCAAAGAGCATTCTGAACTTCAATAGCGATGGAATTGAATCAACCTTGGCACACAGAACTCCCAGAAACTCCCATCATTTGCTAATATTAACCACAACTTGTGAAAACAAGGCTGCTAAACAGATCAGCCTCAGTCCTTGAAGATTAGCGATCCCTGACGAGGAAAGCCAAAGCAGGAGAACACGGAGACCAACAAAAAAGTAATTGGGTGTAAGGAAATGCCTGGCTAAAAACTCCAGATGTCACATCAATCACTAGGGAGAAAGGCCAAAATCACTAAGTTCCCACCAATGAACCTTTGAAGACTGGCTGGTGTTTGTGAAACCCAATACAAAGCTATGTTGAAGTGAAATCTCAGAAAAGCCATGTGAACTATGATGGGTGAAAACCGTTGCAAACCAACAAAGGTAAGAATGAACTCACGTAGACATACACTCTTAGATGTTTGCATGTGCATTAATGCCAAATCACTCAAGTAAATTCGCTTTGCTACCCTGCTGCTGAGTACGCATGCTCAGTCTGGAACACATCTCACCACTTTAAAACAGTGGATGTGGCTCTTAACGAGACATGCCGCATTATCACGGGGTGTCTGCGCCCTACAGCACTGGAGAAATTACACTGTCTAGTAGGTATTGCACCACCTGACATCCGCCGGGAAGTAGCATCCAATAGTGAAAGGACCAAGGCAGTGACATCTCCAGCTCATCCCCTGTTTGGGTATCAGCCAGCACATCAACGACTTAAATCAAGAAATAGTTTTCTAAGATCTACAGAGACACTCGCTGGAACACCCCAGCAAGCAAGAGTCCAAAAGAGGCAGGCTCAAACCCAGAGAACATGTGCTCCTCATTTGAGCATGTGGAAGGCAAGTCATGACCAGGAACTTCCAAGTTTGGCCAGAAACAGTGGTGTCAGGCGGTCCATTCTTCACTCTCTGAAGACACTATTTGTGTGTATGTGGGATCAGCCATACCAGGGGATGCAAGTGATGATTGGGAAACAAGTCGTCCAGGAATACCTGGCCACTCTAAATGAGTTCAACTCCCCTTTCAGAGCCAGATCAACTACACCCAAGAGTATTGAAGGAACTAGCGGAAATCACCTCGGAACCATTGGCAATCATCTTTGAGAGTTCTTGGAGAACGGGAGAAGTTCCAGCAGATTGGAGGAGGGCCAATGTGGTCCCAATCTTCAAGAAGGGAAAAAGTATGACCCAAACAATGACCAATGTCCGGTCAGCCTCACGTCGATACCAGGCAAGATTCTGGAAAAGATTGTTAAGGAAGTGGTCTGCAAACACTTAGAAGCAAATGCGGTCATCGCTAAGAGTCAACATGGATTTACTATGCTATGCTACTCTGCTGCTGAGTATGCATGCCCAGTGTGGAACACATCTCACCACACTAAAACAGTAGATGTGGCTCTTAATGAGACATGCTGCATTATCACGGGGTGTTTGTGCCCTACACCACTGGAGAAATTACACTGTTTAGCCGGTATTGCACCACCTGACATCCGCCGGGAAGTAGCAGCCAATAGTGAAAGGACCAAGGCAGAGACATCTCCAGCTCATCCCCTGTTTGGATATCAGCCAGCACGTCAATGACTTAAATCAAGAAAATCAAGATCTACAGAGACACTCGCTGGAACACCTCAGCAAGCAAGAGTCCAAAAGTGGCAGGCTCAAACCCAGAACCTCAATCAATGGCTGATACCAAATGAGAAACTCCCCCCTGGGCACACAGAAAATTGGGCGACTTGGAAGGTGCTGAACAGACTGCGCTCTGGCACCACGAGATGCAGAGCCAACCTTCAGAAATGGGGCCACAAAGTGGAATCCACGACATGCGAGTGCAGAGAAGAGCACACCACAGACCACCTGCTGCAATGCACCCTGAGCCCTGCCACATGCATAATGGAGGACCTTCTTGCGGCAACACCAGAGGCACTCCAAGTGGCCAGAGACTGGTCAAAGTACATTTAATCAACTACCAAGCTTGCAAACTTTGTGTTTTGTTTGTTTGTTTAAAAATGCAATACAACTGTTTGGTTTGCTCCTGACACAATTAAAAAAAACGCAAGTGAATTGCAAACTATTGGCTCGCCAGAGCTAAGTTATAAGGTGTTACTCTTCCTGAACAGAATTTCACATTTCCAAAACAAATATGGAAAACACCAGGCACCTGTCATTTCTCCAACCCTGACTTTCTATCTTAACCCTCTCTAATTAACCTCCAAAACAATTTTGGAATTGCACCCAAATGCAGCCTGATGGCGAGCTCAAACTGAGACCGTTTGCCATTACTATCTTGCTAACACACACTCACACAAACAAAGACAGTGATTACACATGTTTCCTGATCCAGTGCAATGCCAGGCAAGGGATATTTTTAGCCCTAATCCATTTAAAGTGCTAAATTCCCAGGGAATCAACGGCGATGCTTCACTCATCACTCCAGCAGCGTCCGTATGGCCACTGCACTCAGCCTCGAGCTTGTAAATCCAAGGAATGGAAGACAACGAAGCCTTCTTGGTCCAGTTTGTATTCACTTGGCCCATTACCACTGTACAAAGTTCTCGACTTACAGCTCAAGCTGTTTTCGAACTGCTATTATTTAGTTCTTGTGGGTTTTTTCAGGCTATATGGCCATGTTCTAGAGGCATTTCTCCTGACGTTTCGCCTGCATCTATGGCAAGCATCCTCAGAGGTGAGGTCTGTTGGAACTGGGGAAAGGGTTTATATATCTGTGGAATGACCAGGGTGAGACAAAGGACTTTTGTCAGTTGGCCTAGGTGTGAATATTTCAACTGACCACCTTGATTAGCATACAATGGGCTGACTGTGCCCATTGTAAATTATTTATTTATTTATTTATTTCATACATTTGTACCCCCCCCCCTTCTCACCCGCAAGGGGGGACTCAGGGCAGCCTCACACCAAGCACCATTCGGTGCTTTCACAATTATAAAAACATTCAACAGGTTCATTAAAACTAGACATTAAATAAACAATTATTAAAAACATGCCAGTTAAAATCACAGTCCAGATCAGTTCATTATTGCTTCGGGTTGCTGACATCTTCTTCTCACTTGCTTCTATTCAATGGTCAAATGCAAGGTTCCATAGCCAAGTCTCGAGTTGCCTTCTGAAGGACAGGTGGCCAGTCTGATGTCCTTGGGGAGGGAATTCCACAGACGGGGGGGCCACTGCTGAGAAGGCCCTGTCCCTCATCCCCACTAACCGCGTTTGCGATGGTGGTGTGATCAAGAGCAGGGCCTCTCCAGATGATCTTAAACTTTGTGATGGTTTGTAACAGGAGATACATTTGGACAGGTAGTCAGGGCCAGAACCGTAAACAGTAAGCTGGGCTGACAGTCAGGAGCTCACACTGTTGCAACTCAGGGTAGCTTTCACCTTGCTCCAGACACCACCACACCAAAGCTGTAGGTTTTGTAGTTTATTGAGAAAAAGGCAAAATCAAAACAAAGTATAAGAAATGCAAAAGTTCCATAGGCAGGACAAAGGCTTAAATGCAAAGACAAAGTTCCCAAGATCCAAAGGCAAAAACATGAAGCATAATCCCTAAGCAACGGTCAAACAAGAGTCCATAGAAAACAGTTGAAAACAAGATCCAAATCCCAGACTCAGGAAGCCAAAAGTGTGTTGCTAAAAGCCAAAGTTAATCCACAGAAGTTTGCATGAGAAGAGCTATGTTGGACTGAGAGCCCCTGCTTGTCAACTACAAGGCTAAATACCCTTTGCAGACATGAACGCATTGCGTTGACCTTTGGCACTCTTGGCTTCTCACTTGCTAGCTAAGCGAGTGCTTCTCCGGAGCCTTAATTGCAGACGATCTTGTCTGCTCATTAATTCATTATCTTCAAGGCTATGCAATCCCTTATCTTGGTCCAGCTGGACTGGATCACTGTGGGAAGGCAAAGACATCTCCACGTGGCCGTGTGGGATTTCACTCTCGTTATCAGTCTCACTAACATTCCTTTCCCCTGGGAACTGACTTGCTGTTTCCCCTTCAGCAGCCCCACAATCAACCCTGTCTGAAGCATGTACAGAAATCTGTAACCCATCAGCCTCCATCATCCTGTAGGAATTCTGGCTCAGAAAGCCCACAGAGCTCAGCTTCAGACTCAGTCAAGCTGAGTCACAACACACACCGACCTGGGATTTAGAACTGGCAACTTTTCGGTTGGTAGATCTTATTGTTGCTGGTGATTTACCAGCTGTGCTAAAGCCCGGCCCAGCTACTCTCGCTGTGATGGACCATCAAGAGGAGGCCTCATGATCACTTAAACATGAACTTTCTTGTAAAACTAGATGTCTTGTGGCGTCATCTGTGTGGGGAACTCCACCTGCTGTATGTATGTAAACCGAAACCTGATAATACTTTCCATATATGGTGGATTTGCCATGGAATATATCTATGAAAACATCATCACTTGCATCTCCTGGTACGGCTGATCCCACAAACACACAAATAACATCTTCAGAGAGAGAAGAATGGCCAGCCTGACACCACTGTTTCTGGCCAAACTTGGAAGTTCCTGGTCATGACTTCTCTTCCACATGCTCAAATGAGGAGCACATGTTCTCTAATATCCAAGGCTTGTTTTTCAGTTCAATGTTTCAAAATTCTGTTTTACCTTTTCTCCGCTCCAGCGTCAAATATCTTTCCTTGTGGATCCATTAATTTCACAGCTTTAAATTTTAAAGTGTAAGGACCTTAATGGAAGTGTTGTGCTTTATTAATGTCTTGAGCCACTTAAGAGACTACTCAACAACAGGGTGCAAATCAGACAGACGGATACAGCTAGGCACATATATATTTTTTTGCATCTCTTTTGTCTAGTGATGGACAAAGCGAAGAGAAACGTATTTCTAAGATTAAAAAACCAAAACACAAGATAGCACAAAGCTAAAAAAAAGACGAAGCTTATTCAGTGGGATGTCGAAAATCCACACACACCTCTCCAATGGCCTTCCTAGCTTGGTAAAATTCCAGTTACATGGCAGCAGAAGCCTCCCCGAGACGGCTGCAGCAACAATTACAATGTCCTCTACCGTACAGTACTGCTATAATCCAGTGAACCTTTGGGCACTCTGGGAGCCATAACATGCTCAAGGATGCCACGTAAATACGTCTCCATAGCAACTGCGGAGATGTATTGACCTCTCATGGCTTACCCATTGATTTTATGATCCACAAAGGGATCAGAGTGCGCAACAAGGCGAGCAGAAAGGTCCCCATCGGAGAGAGAGCCAGCCTCTGAGCCATGGTGCAAAGGACAATGCAGAAGCCGCCTATCCAGGGGTCACCAATATCCACCTGGAAGCATTAACCTTGCTGTAGCATCAGTACAATCTTCTTAATGGCATGCAATGCCCTAGCCAGACATTCATTTATTTTGATAATTTCTGTCATAGCCTTCACCATGGAGGCTAATGGAATTCTTACTTAGGCGATCTCTCGTAGCTCAAGGATGATGGTCTTCCAGGTGTGGTGTCTTTCCGTGGTTGACGGTGGAGCCCTATTCTTAATACGCATGTTCTCTCACAGTGAGGACATCAGTTTCCAGACAGAAGGCAGTCCCGGTTAGCGTTGGCTTGACGCGTCTTCCTCTTGGCATGTTTTTCTCTTTCATGCCTCTTCGAATTCTGCAGTATTGCTGGTCCCAGCTAACCTCCAGCTAGAGCACTCAAGGGCCAGGGCTTCTCAGTTTTTGGTGTCTATGCCACAGTTTTTAAGATTGTCTTTAAGCCCAGGG
The DNA here is from genome assembly GCF_025583915.1 of Anolis sagrei ordinatus. Classification (NCBI taxonomy): domain Eukaryota; kingdom Metazoa; phylum Chordata; class Lepidosauria; order Squamata; family Anolidae; genus Anolis; species Anolis sagrei. The sequence continues at coordinate 42,401,735 of NW_026847882.1, read as the reverse complement.
ACATCCGTAGGGAGATAAAGATGTTTGTTTATAAAGCCATTGTCGTCCCCAGCCTGCTACATGCCAGCGAAACGTGGACTGTCTACAGACGTCATACGCAGCTAGTGTGGGATTGACGACAGATGGGAACATGGTCAAATAGTCCAAGTCAAACAGTGGAGATATAGGAGTGGTCAAACGGTCCGGGTCAACAATGAGAGAGTAGACAGAGTCCAGGGATTTAGGGATGGTCAAACAGTCCAAGTCAACAACGAGAGAGAGTAAACAGAGTCCAGGGCTTAAGCAAGCACCTTATCCGAAAAACCAGTCCAGTCGTATAGCCAAATAATTCAAACCAAGAAAGCTCACAAAGAGAGAGGTTCTCAAGCTGCTGCCAAATAGCGTGGAAAAGAAAACTGTCGGCTAGCCGCGCCCATGGGCTATATATACTCAAGGAAGATGGGCGGGGCTAGCTAGGGGCTAAAATGTTATTTTATCTTCTAGAAGGTTCCGAAAACTGTACTGCGCAGGTGCAGAGATACCAAATGTACGATTCACAGTGACTACGACAGGAAACCATCAGAAGAAGACCTACAAACTACTCTAAACACCTTCGCAAGAAGTATACAAGAAGCTCGGCCTGTCATTGAACATTGAGAAAAGCAAAGTGCTCTTCCACCAATCCATCTGCAATGCCAGAAATGCAGCTCAATGGTGTAACATTAGAAAATGTTGACCGTTTCCACTCCCTTGGCAGCCATCTCTCCACAAAAGTCAAAACTGACACTGAAATACAGCACAGCCTGAGCTCTGCGAGTGCAGCATTCAACACCACCTGAGCTCTGCAAGCGCAGTATTCTTCCTAATGAATCAGAGAGTGTTTGAGAACCGGGACATCCGTAGGGATACCAAGGGGCTTGTTTATAAAGCTATTAACGTCCCAATCCTGCTATACGCCTGCGAAACGTGGACTGTCTACAGACATAATACGCAACTAGTGTGGGATTGAGTAGTCCTATAACCATCAGAAGAAGGCCTACAAGCCACTCTAAACACCTTCACAGAAGCATACAAGAAGCTCAGCCTGTCATTGAACATTGAGAAAAGCAAAGTGCTCTTCCAGCAGGCACGAGCCAATCTGTCTGCAATGCCAGAAATACAGCTTAATGGTGTAACATTAGAAAATGTTGACCATTTCCGCTACCTTGGCAGCCACCTCTCCACCAAAGTCAACATTGACACTGAAATACAATGCCACCACCTGAGCTCTGCGAATGCAGCATTCTTCCGAATGAAGCAGAGAGTGTTTGAGGACCGGGACATCCATAGGCAGACCAAGGTGCTTGTCTATAAAGCTATTGTCCTCCCAACCCTGCTATACACCTGCGAGACGTGGACTGTCTATAGATGTCATACGCAACTCCTGGAACGATTCCATTTCGTTGCCTCCGGAAAATCCTGCCAATCTCTTGGGAAGACAAGGGGACAAACGTCAGCATGCTGGAAGAAGCAAAGACCACCAGCATTGAAGCGCTGCTCCTCCGCCATCAACTCCGCTGGACTGGCCACATTGTCTGGATGCCTGACCACCGTCTCCCAAAGCAGTTGCTTTATTCCGAACTCAAGAACAGAAAACGGAATGTTGGTGGACAGGAAAAGAGATTGAAAGATGGGCTCAAAGCCAACCTTAAAAACTCTGGCATAGACACTGAGAACTGGGAAGCCCTGCCCCTTGAGCGCTCCAGCTGGAGGCCAGCTGTGACCAGCAGTGCTGCAGAATTTGAAGAGGCACGAATGGAGGGCAAAAGAGATATATGTGCTAAGAGGAAGGCGTGTCAAGCCAACCCCAACTGGAATGTTGGTGGACAAGAAAAGAGATTTAACAAAACTCAAAGCACACTGAAGCAGCCAATTAACACAAGCAAAAGTCATACAAAGACCATCACAGAAACTGTATAGCAGGGTCCTGTTTTTAATCAATCCTGACCACAAAATTGAAAGGAATGGCCTTTCAGGAGAACGCACGCTGCCCCGCATCCACCTGGCTTTGTGAGCAGAGGAGATCTCATTGCCATGCCCAAGTGCCCTCATCCGAAAGACCAGCGGAGCCTGTGAGCAATGTGCAGATTTCTGTGACCCCCCAGCCTCCGGTGCCATTACTCTTTCCATATAATCGTAAAAGGGTTGACAAGGAGAACAGGTGGGAGTGATCATCCCTCTGAGAAAGAGAAGCAGGGGGCATCCCATAACAACAATCAGGATTATTGGAAAGGCTGCGATCTCTATTTTGATAAATACTGGTCCACCCCCATTCTGCCAAGAAGCAGGAATATTTCATTCAAAGCCCCCCTGACAGGTGGCCATCCAGCCTCTGTTTCCAAGCCTCCCAAGAAGGAGCCTCCACCACACTCCGGGGCAGAGAGTTCCACTGCTGAACAGCTCTCACTGTCAGGAAGCTCTTCCTAATGTTCAGGTGGAATCTCCTTTGAAGCCATTGTTCTGCATTGTAGTCTCCAGGGCAGCAGAAAATAAGCTTGCTCCCTTCTCCCTATGTCTTCCCAAAGACCCCTCTATGATTCAAACTCTATGATTCTATAATTCTTTACTTTGGAGCTTCTGCACCGCGGATATCGAGGAGCATTTTTCCACGGAAACGGGGTGATCTGCTCCTCCTGGTGGCATCACAGCTGCCCCCCTCTTAACCCTCCATGCCCCACATTAAGGCTGCTGTAATTGGACTGGATGGCCTCAAGGTCTCTTCCAACTCTATGATTCTTTACTTTGGAGCTTCTGCACCGCGGATATCGAGGAGCATTGTTCCAATGAAACGGGGCGATCTCCTCCCTGGTGGCATCACAGCCGCCCCCTTCTTAACCCTCCATGCCCCACATTAAGGCTGCTATAATTGGACTGGATGGCCCCAAGGTCTCTTCCAACTCTATGATTCTTTACTTTGGAGCTTCTGCACCGCGGATATCGAGGAGCATTATTCCATGGAAACTGAGCGATCTCCTTCTCCTCCTGGTGGCATCACAGCCGCCCCCCTCTTAACCCTCCATGCCCCACATTAAGGCTGCTGTAATTGGACTGGATGGCCCCGAGGTCTCTTCCAACTCTATGATTCTTTACTTTGGAGCTTCTGCACTGTGGATATCGAGGAGCATTGTTCCACAGAAACGGGGCGATCTCCTCCCTGGTGGCATCACAGCCGCCCCCCTCTTAACCCTCCATGCCCCGCATTCAGGATGCTCACAAGCTCCATGTTCAATGGAGTGGCCAATCGGGGGCTTGTCCATCCTCAAAACAGTGCTGTAATTCTCCCGCTTTCAGCTTCTTCACTTGAATGAAAGAAAACCCTATTCAGGACTACAATTACAACCCTCTCCTCGCAGCCCTGTTCTTGCCTCCCTCCCCTTTTCAGCACACTGTGAGACTCCTCTGTGCAGGCAAAAGCCTTTCAAGGGGTGATTAATATGCAAAGACAGGCTGCTTTTTTCGGAGCATGTGAAGAACCGTCAACAAGCATTCCTTTTAATTTATTTGTTTCTACAATTGTTCCGACTCCTTTTCAAGCACAAGATCGTTCTTCTACACACACACACACACACACACACTAAACCTCAGAGGTTTCTTCAATTATTCCCACTCCTTTTCAAGCACCAGATCATTCAGTAGCACCAAACATTTGGACCAATTTGTCAATATTTTGTAAACAAATCCAAATTAGCTTATCCTGCTGACTTTTAAAAAATAACAACAACAAGGGCAACATTGTCATAGTTAATCCACCCAAACAAAACTGTAATCCGTCACATTTGAAAATTGCAAAGAAAATGTATTTAAACATTAACATGGTAATGGGAAGTGGGTTTTTTTTATGAATGACTGATTATTTCTTCAAAGTGATCTATGATTGCAAAACACAGGACAATAGTGGTGATTTTAATGCTCCTCATCACACAAGGGATGGAATTCTCAGAAAATGACGGCCGGGAAAGATTAACTTGGGCTTTCAACAATAGATGTGAGAAATGAGAAAGCATGGACACACAACCACGGACCTTTTAAAAATAATTCCATGTGTGTCTTCCTCCTCCTCATCATTTCAGCCAAGTTCCGTCAGATTTAGATTTGCCATATGCCAAGAAAAACTAGTATTTCCTTGTGTCTAAAGCAGCGTTTCTCAACCTGGGGGTCGGGACCCCTGGGGGGGTCGCCGGGGGGGGGTCACCAAAGACCATCAGAAAACACAGTATTTTCTAGGTTCTTGTGGGTTTTTTTCGGGCTATAGGCCATGTTCTAGAGACATGCCTCTAGAACATGGCCCTATATCCCAAAAAAACCCACAAGAACCTAGTGATTCCAGCCATGAAAGCCTTTGACAATACACAGTATTTTCTATTGATCATGCGGGTTTGGGTGGGAAGTTTGGCCCAATTCTATCGTTGGTGGGGTTCAGAATTCTCTTTGATTGTAGGTGAACTATAAATCCCAGCAACTACAACCCCCAAATGTCAAGGTCTATTTTCCCCAAACTCCCAAAAGTGTTCATCATTGGGCATATTAAGTATTCATGCCAAGTTTGACATCAAGATTCATCATTGTTTGAGTTTACAGTGTTCTTTGGATGTAGGTGAACTACAACTCCAAAACACAAGGCAAAATGTTCTATTTAAATTGCTTGTATTGTTGTGATTATTGCCTGTATTGTTGTGTTTGGGCTCGGCCTCATGTAAGCCACACCGAGTCTCTTGGGGAGATGGTAGCGGGGTACAAATAAAGTTTTATTATTATTATTGTAAATCCCACCTAACCTTTCTAGTATTTTCTGCTGGTCATGGGAGTTCGGTGTGCCAAGTTTGGTTCAATTCCATCACTGGTGGAGTTTGCAAAGCTCTTTGATTATCAGTTAACTATAAATTCCAGCAACTATAACTCCCAAGTGCCAATTCCCCCCAACCCCAACAGTATTCAAATTTTGGTGTATTGGGTATTTGTGCCAAATTTGGTCCAGTGAATAAAAATACATCCTGAATAACAGCTATTTACATTACAATTCATAACAGGAGCAAAATTACAATTAAGAAGAAGCAACGAAAATAATTTTATGGTTGGGGGTCTCCACAACGTGAGGAACTGTTTTAAGCGGTCACGGCATTAGCAAGGTTGAGAACCACTGGTCTAAAGCAAGTCACTCAAATTTTGCACAATTTTCAAAACCTGGCTCAGAATGGAGGACGATGCCCGGCTTGAGAGCAGAACGTGTGAAAAAGACCTTAGAGTCCTCATGGACAACAAGTTAAACATTTATTTATTTATTTATTTATTTATTTATTTGGGGTTCTTTTACCCCGCCCTTCTCACCCCGAAGGGGACTCAGGGCGGCTTACAAAAGCAAAGGCACAATTTGATGCCTGCATCATAAAAACAATCATACACAAAATTACATCAATTAACAGTTGACAACAATTCATGCATTATAACCATAAAATCAATAAAATCAATAAAACCAATACAAACCCAATTTCTCCTCTTACATGGTCAGCGTTCGCTAACTGATAGATCTAGTTTTTCGTTCCACTTCTTCAATCCTGTTGATCTTACTCGCCTGATTGTCTGATTTAATTGCCAGAGTGCCCAAAGGCCTGGTCCCATAACCACATCTTCACCCTCCTCCTGAAGGCGAGGAGGGATGATGATGCCCTGATTTCCCCCCGGAGAGAGTTCCACAGGGGAGGGGCCACCACTGAGAAAGCCCTGCTCCTCGTCCCCACCAGCCTCACTTGAGACAGTGGTGGGGTCGAGAGCAGGGCCTCCCCAGATGATCTCAAACTCCGGGGTGGGACGTAGAGGGAGATACGTTCGGACAGATACACTGGACCGGAACCGTACAGGGTTTTGTAGGTCAAACATGAGCCAGGAATGTGATGCGGAAGCTAAAAAAAGCCAATGGGATTTCACTAGTTTCCTGAAGGTAAGGAGGGATGGGGCAGATCTAATCTCATTCGGGAGAGAGTTGCATAGCCAGGGGGCCACCACAGAAAAGGCCCCGTCTCTCCTTCCCACCAGACGCGATTGCGAAAGTGGTGGGACCAAGAGCAGGGCCCCTCCAGAAGATCTTAACAGCCCTGATGGTTCATAGGATTTTGTAGATATGACCAGCACTTTGAATTGTGCTTGGATGCTAATTGGCAGCCAGTGGAGCTGGCGCAACAAAGGAGTTGTGCGCTCCCTGTACCCCGCTTCCTTTAGTAGCCTGGCTGCCAAGCGTTGGATTAATTGCAGCTTCCGGGCAGTTTTCAGAGGCAACCCCATGTATCAGAGGCAACCCCACATGACTATATATATTTTGTTCTGAATTATGAATTATTAGGTAGGTAAAGGTTTCACCCCGACATGAAGTCCAGTCGTGTCCGACTCTGGGGGTGAGTGCTCGTCTCCATTTCTAAGCTGAAGTGCCAGTGTTGTCCGTAGACGCCTCCAAGGTCATGTGGCCAGCATGACTTCATCGAGTGCTGTTACCTTCCCGCCGGAGCGGTACCTATTGATCTACTGACATTTGAATGTTTTCGAACTGCTAGGTTGGCAGAAGCTGGGGCTAACAGCAGGAGCTCACGCCGCTCCCCGGATTCAAATCTCCGACCTTTCGGTTAGCAAGTTCAGCAGGTTATTGACAGGTTATTGATCATCTGCATGGCATATCTTTTCTTTGGCCAGACAGTGTGTGGAGTGGTCTAGCATGAACTACGCATGATTTTCCTGTTGCCACACATAGAATCATAGAGTTGGAAGAGACCTCATGGGCCATCCAGTCCAACCCCACTCTGCCAAGAAGCAGGACAATCACAGACAATATTCCACCCCTGACAGATGGCCATCCAGGCTCTGTTTAAAAGCCTCCAAAGAAGGAGCCTCCACCACACTCCGGGGCAGAGAGTTCCACTGCTGAACAGCTCTCACAGTCAGGAAGTTCTTCCTCATGTTCAGATGGAATCACCATTCTCTGCAATGGCTAACAGTCATTAGTAGACATCCTCCATGGGCACCTATGTCTAGTAAGCCTGGATCTCAAGTAACTCATCATTCACCTATTTTAAATGCAAGGCAGATGTGCAAAGGGGCTCAGATTGCAATATGGAGTTGGTGTCTCCTTTGGGGCAAGCTTATGCTTGAACAGAGAGACAATGACGGCTCCAATGACTGTATTGAAATCGGATACGGTCTCTTTGCCCAACGATGGCACACTTTTGTATAGAAAGATGTCAAGGGATGTACTTAAGACTCTCTTGGCAGCTGTTCAAGACCTTCACGACTTTTGGGGAGTCCCCTCTCTACATACAAAGTTTGTTTTCCCCTTGTTTTCTCCAAACGGATGAAACTGTTCATGTGTTACTAAAACACAATGCATTGTCAATGCTCATCCTTTTCCGTGCCAGCAAAATAAAAATGCAAAATATACACACCAACCTTGAACGTCAGCACATTTCAGCGAGAGAGAGAGAGCATAAAACAAACACAATGCATCCAGCCAGATTAATAGCAGTGCTACACTTGATTCATTCTTTTGCTATGAATTAAAAACTCACAATTGCCAGATGAAATTCTTTTTTTTTTAAACGCAGTTTAAAAATATTCTTATCCAAGCCTTTTCAATGGAGCGTCATCACAAAAGACACGATCTATTTCCAAACCACTGCTTATTAAGAGAATCCCTGCCTGCCAGTTGCTCCGACTTCCAAGAATTTTATTTCAATTGTTATTTTTGAAGGCTCTCATGTGTCAGCAAACTGGCTCCGGTCCCAAAAGACTTTAAAAATCCAACGGTCCCGTGGAATGAGCGGCAAAGAAGCCACAGACCTTCCAAATGTTCGCTCAATGGTCTATGAAAATAGCTTGACGGAATTTGGGGTCGGGAACCTCGCCTTTGGACTGCTGTTCGAGCTGGTGCCCCATTAAGCCGGGACATCCCATCCACCCACTCGCTGCTCCTCCTCGAATTACACTTCTGCTGATCTCTGCAGCTGCCGCCTCGCTTCCTGAGACCCAGAGTGGGACCAGCCTAAGCTCTGCCAGGTGCCACATTGCAAGGCCTCATCAGTGTCAAACCTGTCTTTGCACCATTTTGATTTAGATACCATCCTTATTTATTTATTTATTTATTACTTCGCTTATATACCGCAATTCTCAGCCTAATGGCGACTCATTGCGGTGTACAACATAGAAAAACAGGTGCAAAATACAAACATAAAATAAAATAATCCACAGTACATCATTATCAAAGCATCTCATCAAAAACATCAATATAACTAAAAGCCATTCCGAGTCGTCTCATCGTCAAGTTCACAGTCCAATACCATTTCCGTTGTTCCATTCCTATGGTCGAGTTACCCGTCATTGCACTACTATTCAAATGCCTACTCAAACAACCAGGTTTTTAACTTCCTGCGGAATATCAACAGGGAGGGGGCTAGCCTGATGTCTACGGGAAGGGTGTTCCACAGTCGAGGAGCCACCACCGAGAAGGCCCTATCTATCGTCCCCTCCAGCCGTGCCTGTGACGCAGGCGGGATCGAGAGCAGGGCCTCCCCGGAAGATCTCAAAGTCCTCGTGGGCTCATAGGCCGAGAGGCGGTCAGTTAGGTATCTTAGGCTGGAACCGTTTAGGGCTTTATAGGCCAGTGCCAGCACCTTGAATTGAGCCCGGTAGCAGATCGGCAGCCAGTGGAGCTGGTACAGCAGGGGGGTTGTATGCTCCCCGCGCCCCGCTCCTGTTAGTATCATGGCTGCCGCACGTTGGACCAATTGGAGCTTCCGAGCCGTCTTGTGCAGGAGAAATCTGCTACCTTAAAGAAATAATAATATTAGAATCACAGAATCAAAGAGTTGGAAGAGACCTCATGGGCCATCCAGTCCAACCCCCTACCAAGAAGCAGGAATATTGCATTCAAATCACCCCTGGCAGCTAGTCATCCAGCCTCTGTTTAAAAGCTTCCAAAGAAGGAGCCTCCACCACACTCCAGGGCAGAGAGTTCCACTGCTGAACGGCTCTCATAGTCAGGAAGTTCTTCCTCATGTTCAGATGGAATCTCCTCTCTTGTAGTTTGAAGCCATTGTTCCATTGCGTCCTAGTCTCCAAGGAAGCAGAAAACAAGCTTGCTCCCTCCTCCCTGTGGCTTCCTCTCACATATTTATACATGGCTCTCATCCTTCTCTTCTTCAGCTCCTTAAGCCGCTCCTCTTAGGGCGTGTTCTCCAGACCCTTGATCATTTTAGTCGCCCTCCTCTGGACACATTCCAGCTTGTCAATATCTCTCTTGTGTTGAAAACAACAGAGGAAACAATCAGGGACTGCTAATCACCTCTCAACAAAGGATTCCTCCAGGCAGTAAGAATCCAGACCTTGAAAACAACTAGGCTATTAAATACTAAAGGTGGCCAACTGAAACAATCACACCTAGCTCCAACAGACAAGAGTTCTTTCTCCTACCATTGACATCATTCCACAGATATTTAAACTCAATATGCCTAGTTTCCAACAGACCTCACAACTTCTGAGGATGGCTGACATAAGTGTAGGCGAAACGTCAGGAGAGAATGCTGCTGGAACATGGCCAGACAGCCTGGAAAACTCACAGCAACCCACTGGAATGTTCATATTTTGGATCAGTCCTGTATTTCGTCATTCTTTGGATCAGCCTAGGTGCTAAAAGAGGGAAAACATTCTCCCCATTGACTTGCCTTTGTTATATATACATTAAATCACCCTACTTTGCAAATTTACCTTATATGGGAGCTGCACGAGAGCCCCCTCCCCATGCACATTCCAGGGCCCCTTTTTGGCAGCTCCAACAGGTCTGCAATGTCATTTTTATGGTATTGTAATCAGAACTGCACACTCTCTTTCCACACACTTGTCTAGAGGCATTATGATATTGGCAGTTGTATCCTTGATTACTTTCCTTTCCTAATAATTTCTAAAATGGAATTTGCTTTTTTTTTCTGAACGGCCAAACACTAGCTCAAAGCCAACACTGGCCAATCCACAACCACCACCAAAGGTCTCTTAGGCCCCTTCCACACAGATGTATAAAGTCCACCTCAAACTGGATTATATGGCAGTGTGGACTCAGATAACCCAGTTCACAGCAGACATTGAGTATTATCTGCTTTGATATTCTGGATTATGCTGCTGTATGTAAGGGCCGTTAATCAGGTTAGAGCAGGGGGTCCTCAAACTACGACCCACGGGCCGGCCCCGGCCCGCGGGGTGTGGCGAAGCGGCAGGCAACGCAGCCCCAAAGCCTCAAAAACCACTGGGTGAATTGACACCAAATTTGGACACAATACACCTATCGAGCCGACAAATGACCATCACTCATAAAAACATTGAAAAATACATAGAAGAGACTTAAAAAGCCAAAAAACAAAAAATACATTACAATGCATGCGCAAAACCACACACACACACATATATATATGTGCAGAAACACACACATATATACACAAATATATACAGAAATACATACAAACATATATGCACACAAAAACACATACACAGAAAGGGGGAAGGAAGGAAGGAAGGAAGGAAGGAAGGAAGGAGAAAAGGAGGGAGAGAAAGATGGAAAGGAAAGAAGGAAAGAAAAGACAGGTAGAGAAGGAAGGAAGGAGAGAATAAAAAGTGAAAGAGGGAAGGAAATAGAGAAGGAATGAAAGAGAGAAAGGGGGAAGGAAGGAAAGAGATAAGGAAGGGTGGAACCAAAGAGCAAAGGAAGTGAGAAAAGAAATAGGTAGAGAAGGAAGAAAGAAGAAGGGAAAGAAAAAAGAGGGAAGGAAAGAGGGAGGGAGGGAAGGAAGGAGAGAAAGAGGGAAAGATGGAGAGAAGGAAAGAAAGGTAGAGAAAGAAGAATGGAGAAGGAAATAAAAAAGTGAAAGAGGGAAGGAAGGAGAGAAGGAACAAAAGAGAGTAAGAGGGAGGGAAGGAAGGAAGGAAGAATGGAACCAAAGAGCAAAGAAAGCAAGAAAAGCAAGAAAAGAAACAGGTAGAGAAGGAAGAGAAGAAGGGAAAGAAAAAGAGAGAAGGAGAGAGGGAGGGAGAGAAGGAAGGTGATAAAGAGGAAAAGATGGAGAGAAGGAAAGAAAGGTAGAGAAGGAATGAAGGAGAGAAGGAAATAAAAAAGTGAAAGAGGGAAG
>NW_026847882.1:42371598-42388942 GCF_025583915.1 Anolis sagrei ordinatus | reverse complement strand
TTAGGGTCCTGGTGGGCTGATAGGCCGAGATACGTTCGGATAGATATGTTGGGCCAGAACCGTTTAGGGCTTAAAAGGCCAACGCCAGCACTTTGAATTGGGCCCAGTAGCAAATCGGCAGCCAGTGGAGCTGGTACAGCAGAGGAGTTGTATGCTCCCTGCGCCCCGCTCCTGTTAGTACCATGGCAGCCGCCCGTTGGACTAATTGGAGCTTCCGAGCCGTCTTCAAAGGCAACCCCACGTAGAGAGCGTTGCAGTAGTCAAGACGGGATGTAACCAGAGCGTGGACTACCGTGGCCAAGTCAGACTTCCCAAGGTACGGTCGCAGTTGGCGCACGAGTTTTAACTGTGCGAATGCTCCCCTGGTCACCGCCAAAACCTGGGGATCCAGGCTCAGCAATGAGTCCAGGATCACACCCAAGCTGCGAACCTGTGTCTTCAGGGGGAGTGCGACCCCGTCTAACACAGGCTGTAACCCTGTACCCTGTTCGGCCTTGCGACTGACCAGGAGTACCTCTGTCTTGTCTGGATTCAATTTCAATTTCAGTATGTTTTGCCTTTCCCTCCTCTGCCCAATGTGTGAAATGTATTCTAGTTTGTGTGATTCTAAAGTGCATTTCTTACTACTTAGGGCCCTTCCAGACAGGTCCAAAACCCGTGATGGGTTCTGGATGAATCTTAGACATCCAAATGATGCCTCAGGATAACCCAGATTAATCTACAGTAAACTGGGATTTCCCCAGATTTTTTAAAAAATATCTGGACCTTACTGTAAGGTCCAGATGTTTTGAGGTGTTGGGCCTGTGGGGATCAATGCTTGGGACTGTCTTCCATGATCTTGAGGGCAAATCCCCATTGCCATCCAGGTTCTTCAGGCTCTAAGACCCCAGGGGAGCATGATAGCCCCCCATTTCCCCTCTAAACTTATTGGAGGGCCCTGGCTGCATTACCAGGCCCCTCTAAGAAAGCTTGTCATGTGTAAAAATGACGTTTCAGGAGGTTTGAAGAGGGGAGGGGTATGCTTAGATGGGAAATGGGAGTCTGGGTCTACCTCAGATTGACCTGGGAGGGCATGCAGCCACACTTCCCCAGGAAAAACTGGGATTTGTGTGGCCTAAATCTCAAAAGGAATTTAGATTTTAAATCCTGATTCCTTTTCATAATTTGGCCCTGTCTGGAAAGGCCCTTCTTGCGTTGTATTTCATGGATGTTCATATTATCAGAGGCTGAATCTACACTGCTATATAATCCAGATTATCTGATTTGAACTGGATTATATGAGTCTACGCTGCCTTATAATCCGGTTCAAAGCAGATAATTTGGATGGTATATAGCCGTGTAGATACATCTAGAGTCTAGATTTCTCTTAGGTTTTGAATTTTTGTCGTATGTTACATTAAAAAGCATTTGAGTTTCTTCATATGTATATTTGGACCAGTGTCTTATGTTTTCTTTCCCTTCCCTTTGTTATTTCCTACCATGTCTACATTTCTCATTATTTCCATTGTTAATTGAAATATGCAAGCAATGAATATTGTGGGTGGCAGGAAGAGGCTTCAGCTCAAAATGTCTGTTTTTGCATTCGTCTAATGAAGCTTTGCATCTCTACTGCCTCTTTCAGTTTCATTTGAGTTTTACCTTCAGGTTACCATTTCTAGTTTTTCCTTTTTTAAAATGCACCTTTGTCAGCAATGCACATCCTTTATCAGTTGTTTGTGTTTATCAAGACGGTTTTAAACAGTGTATTTTAATATTGAAACAAATATTTTTAATGTTTATGTATGCATATTATTAATTCTCGTCCCGGCATCGAATGTTTGCCGTATATATGCTGTGCTTTGCCCTAAGTCCCCTTTGGGGTGAGAAGGGCAGAATATAAATGTTTTAAGTAAATAAATAAATAATAATAAATTTATTGAAGATTTTTTTTTTTTGGTGGGAGATCTTCAGCTTTTTTGTTTTACAGTATTATTCGTTTCCCAATCCTTTCACTCCTTTGCAACCAGTGTAAATCTATACTGTTGACACATTCTATTTACTGCAACGATGGGGTGGAGGAACAATTGCTTTCCATTTCATTATTTAGAGCTAAAAAGAACATCTTGAAATTTGGAGACATCAATGTACTTTTTGTATGAACTTTCTGACCTTACAGCCAAATAACTGAAATACAGCTATACCATGGAAACTTTGATAAAGTATATGAAGTAAACTATATCAAGCAGTGTAATTCTACCCATAGGGACAGTTTCTGTTTATTTTAAAGGGATTGGTGTCTTGATCCAACATGACTTGTAAATGTCTAATACTACATGTAGAGATCAGCGAGAGAGACAGCTGAAGTTCTGAATTGAGTGTGTATTTGGACAGCAGGGTCAGAATTGCTTCACCAGATCTTGAGGCTTGGAGTCAGGGAAGAGAAAATGACAGAGAAGGTGAGGTTTGGTTCCTGTATCATTTATACATGCCAACATCTGTGGATGTTTAAGTCCCATTGTACACAATGGCATAGTAAAATCATTTCCCATACGCAAAATGGCAAAATCAAAAGTTTACTTTTTAGATTTTTAAATATATATATATATATGTTCAAGTTGTGGATGGTTAGATCTGTGGATGCAAAATCTGAGGACATGGAGGGCAAAAATAAACATGGTTAGTTTACTTTTCCCCTCTCAGGAAGCCATTTCTTGCATTTAGGTATGGGGTTATTATGAGGAAACTAAATTATGCTAATTTTTGAAGGGGAGGATGATATAAATTTAGACAACCTTGTATGATTCACTTTCAAATGCCACAATTTCTCATACTAAATTACACAACTGATACTCACCAGACAACTGTGGCCTCTTCTGCACTGCCATATAAAATCCAGATTAACTGCTTTGAACTGGATTATATGGTGGTGTAGACTAAAATAATCCAGTTCAAAGCAGATTATCTACTTTGATAATCTGGATTATATGGCAATGTAGAAGGGGCCTGTAACAGTTCCTGCCACAATTCTAGATATGGTTATGAGGCAGGTTCTGTAATGTACAATTTCCATGCCTATAACCCCTAATTTTATAAGGAGGATACAGATCATGTTGCCTCAAGGACCGTAGCCAGATTTTTTTTTTTTTTTTGGGNGTGCTGGGCTCAGTGGATAGCGATCTAATCGCCACACAGATGGTAAAGTGCTGAACAAAATAAAGTACAAAATAAAATAATGTCTAATAATTATCATTAATGTCTAATGATAATTATTTATTTACTTGCTTATTGAGAGAAAGAGATTAAAAGCTGCCGCATGTAACTGTGGGGCTGTGAAACAGTAATAAATGCCGTATATATTAGACACCTTTGAAAACTGGCCATTTGGCAGTCGGGGAAGCATCAAAAGGCAAAGCTGCTAATGAGCAGCTGCAAGAGAGAGAAGGAGCAATTCAACACTACAAACAGGAAAGGGCAGAATGGCACCTCGGCCAAGCCCAACTCATTTGCATCACTTTGCATCAGCAATGCGCTGAAGGTTTTTGGCCCTACCTTTTGTCCAACAAAGGGCCACAACCCGGTGGAAATCTGACCTTTGGTTTTTGCACCTAGGATTGGATTATTGTATTTATTCATTTATTTACCGGTATTTATTTAGAGCTTTTATAACCCGTCTTCTCGACCTCCGAAGAGGGACTCAGGCTGATTCACAAAAGAAGATTCATAGACAATAGTATAAAAACATCACAACCTCATAATACACTAATCCATAAAATCCATTAAAATACAAACATATAATTACATAAGGCCAAGTCATCAGAATGAAATCACAATTCATCACCATCCGTTAGTGTGGTCAAGAGTTATTGACTCAATCATTAAATGCCATATTCCAAAGCCAAGATTTCACCAGCTTTCTAAAAGTCAGGAGAGAAGGAGCAGATCTAATCTCCAGTGGGAGAGAGTTCCAGAGATGAGGGGCCACCACCGAGAAGGCCCTGTCTCGGTATTTGTATGTGCAAATACTTCTGCTTTCAAAGGTGCAGGGCACAATCCAGTGCAATCCCAACCCAAATCTCATCTCAGTTAAGGGGAAACACTGCTCTCCAAACTGAAAATCCTAACAGCTAGACATAAATGAACCCGAATGGAGATTGAAAAAGGACACGTGGTTCCTATCAGAGGCAGACCTAGAACAATCCAAGGAAGGTCCTGCCTTTGTGCTGCCTTTTACCCCTCTTATGCTATGCTAATAATATAATATAATATAATATAATAATATAATATAATATATACATTTAATATCTATAATATTATAATGTAATTTAATATAGTACTACTACTACTAATAATAATAATAATATATTATAATTATATATTTTATATTACATGTAATATTATTAATACTACTGCAATATAATGGTATAGTACAATATAGTAATATTTAATACTGATATTGTGCTATGCTAATATAATATATTGTATGTATACATACACTACACACACACACACACATATATATTATTAATACTACTACAATATAATGGTATAGTACAATATAGTAATATTTAATACTGATATTGTACTATGCTAATATAATATATAGTATGTATAGTAAAGGTAAAGGTAAAGGTAAAGGTAGTCCCCTGACATTAAGTCCAGTCATGTCTGACTCTGGGGTGTGGTGCTCATCTCCATTTCTAAGCCGAAGAGCCAGCGTTGTCCGTAGACATCTCCAAGGTCATGTGGCCGGCATGACTGCATGGAGCGCCGTTATCTTCCCGTTGGAACGGTTCCTATTGATCTACTCACATTTGCATGTTTTTGAACTGCTAGGTTGGCAGAAGCTAGGGCTGACAGCGGAAGCTCACACCGCTCCCTGGAATCAAACCTGTGACCTTTCGATCAACAAGCTCAGCAGCTCAGTGCTTTAACCCACTGCACCACCGGGGGCTCCTATAGTATGTATACATATACATATATATACACACACATATACATATACATATAGCCGCTCTGAATCCCCTTCGGGGTGAGAAGGGTGGCATACAAATGTTGTAAATAAATAAAAGCACTTCTGCACAGCCTAACTGTCTTACATTTCCATTCATGATAGCCATGTATAAATATGTGAGAGGAAGCCACAGGGAGGAGGGAGCAAGCTTGTTTTCTGCTTCCTTGGAGACTAGGACACGGAACAATGGCTTCAAACTAAAAGAGAGGAGATTCCACCTGAACATGAGGAAGAACTTCCTGACTGTGAGAGAGCCGTTCAGCAGTGGAACTCTCTGCCCCGGAGTGTGGTGGAGGCTCCTTCTTTGGAAGCTTTGAAACAGAGGCTGGATGGCCATCTGTCAGGGGCGATTTGAATGCAATATTCCTGCTTCTTGGCAGAATGGGGTTGGACTGGATGTCCCAGGAGGTCTCTTCCAACTCTTTGATTCTATGATTCTATGATGACACCAATAAAAAGGAAATAATGTTTTACGTTCTTAATGCCACGTCTGTGATCTAATCAAAATGCCGCAATTGCCAAAATCATATCTAATATTCCCACAATACAATTATTTGTGTTTATGTGTGCCAGGAGTGACTTGAGAAACTGCAAGTCGCTTCTGGTGTGAGAGAACTGGCCGTCTGCAAGGACGTTCCGCTGGGGACATTGCCCAGATGTGGTAACATCCTTGCATGAGAAGTTGGAGCTCACAGAAAGGAGCTCACCCCGCTCCCTGGGTTTGTTTGTTTTGTTTGTTTGTTAAAAAATGCAATACAACTGTTCGGTTTGCTCCTGACACGATAAATAAATAACCTCCTCCTATTCTCTGTGTCCAGAATTAGGGACATCTCCATTTCCTTTCCAAATCCAACCAATTATTGTTTTGCAGCAACTGACCCCCATTTAGAAATACAGCAGGAGGGTTCCTTTTCTCACCTGCTCTTGATGAGCTCCATAGTTTTCCAAATGATAGCCTTTGATCTATAATCCTTGCACATATTGACATGCATACTTGCTGATCTTAATCTTGCCTAGTTGATTTTTTTAAAAGTGGCACTTAATATAATTTTAATTCAATGCATTTTAGAATTCTTTCTGAGGCCGTGGCTGCGTTCCAGGTTGCAAAGCGCCCTTCCAGCTTTTTTGGCCGGCCTCCCAAGATATGTTTTACAGAATCGCATCTATTGTCTAGTGGGGGGAAAAAATAATAATAATTGGCTTTGTGCTACGGGAAAGAAGACATGGGCTAGATATATATTTTCCTGTCACGGATTTGCATGGGTCAGGTGGCGGGAGACCAGAAACAGTGGAAGGGGGCGGAGGGGAGGCGGAGGAGGGTCTGCACCTGCTCCCGTCCGTCTGGAAGGAACAACAAGCGGTTCAGGGAGACAAAAAGCACATTTTATCTCTTGATTTAAAGAGAATGCCATCCCTTGTTTTATTGATCGCTCCAGACATTTGAAGTGCCCGCAGGACCCCCCCTCCCCCTGGTTTTATTGGACTGCTTGTAGCTTTTGAAGTATTATTTGGTAAAAAGAGTGTTTTATAGTAAATTCAAACATGAGTGGCAGAGTTGTGGTGTCAAAGGCAACAACTATGAAAGTGTTGAAATATGTGCAAGACATTATAATAGGGAAAATCACAAGATTCCTTTGAAACTGGGCTCCTTTTTGAACTGCAGCGCCCCGAATTTAGTAAAGATGCACAAGGATGGGGTCCTTAAAAGTTCATAATTGTCTGCTCAGAACTGAAACATTTTTCCAGTCTTGTGCCATGTATATTTATTTTATTTATTTACAGTATTTATATTCCGCCCTTCTCACCCCGCCGGGGACTCAGGGCAGATTACAATGTACATATACATGGCAAACATTCAATGCCATAGACACACAACATATATAGACATGACACACAGAGGCTATTTAACATTCCAACTTCATGAGGGTATTCTGCCATTCATTTTCTGGTCCCAATTCAAGGTGCAGGTGCTTACCTACAAAGCCCTAAACAGTTTGAGACCCGCCTACCTGCGTGAGTGTATCTCCGTATATGAACCCACACAATCTCTCCAATCATCTGGAGAGGCCCTGCTCACAATCCCACCTGTGTCATAAGTGCGATGTGGACAATATTTACTTTACCTTTGCTGGCGTGAGGCCCCCACACCCGGCTCCAATCTGCGTTATGGATAACCCGAGTGGTCCCTGCCAGGCAAAGTCTCTGTAGATTTTACAAGATGAAAAGGAGTCCTCTACTTTCCAGCAAAGCTGACTGTAAGAGCTGTTGTCTTTCTCCAGCAAAAGCTGGCTGTCTTCCCCCCCCCCCCCCCCCCCCCCCCCCCCCCCCGAACTTTGTGAAAATTGAAGCTTTTTACAGGTGGGAGAGAGAAAAGCTCACAACGTCACTGTAAAAACTGCTTGTAGCTTTTGAAGTATTACTCTCCACTCTCCAAGAAAAGTCTCTTTTCCCTCCAAAACTGGGGAAAGGGGTGGATCTAAGAGCTGTAATGATCATTGATAGGTTGCTGGCCCTATGATTGCAACCTGAGAGAAGCTACCTTATTGCAAAATGCATGGTCCAAATAGAGCTTAAACAAACTACCCATGCAAGAAAAAGAAATCAAAGTCCTGGCACAGCCGTGCCAGCACAGGGATATCTTTTCTTTGTATGCATTACTCTGATCTGACAAAAAAACAAAACCGGGTTTCAAAGTGTTGGGAGTCCCCGCTCTAGCCTAGTTTTTTGTCCATGCGAGAATTTTTATTGTATTTTTAGGTTCTGACCGCTGAGAAGTACAACCAAGTCAATGAAGCATGAGGCATCTGCTCTCAACTGACTGCATGATTTGGCCTGGGAAAAGATCTGATGGGGCAAGTTAAATATAGTGACCTTTGTTGTAACCTAAGACGTATGGGGAATTTTTGACTGGGAATCTAAACCGGCTCCGGCTCCACCTCTGACCTGCGATATTAACAATGGAGCAGTTCACAGGCCTGGCTGTAAACAACTCCCAGCACAGATTTGCAACCTGAAATAGGAGTATGGGAGTGAACCACCCCCTTTTGACATACTATTTTCTCAGAATGCTATGCAATGCTGGAGTAAAAGAAATGAATTACAATACTAGGTCATTAACCTCACCACAATCAACAATACGTAACAGGCATCACACTGCAAGAGGGCTGTAAACCACTTAGTAAGAAATACGGGGGGAGTGGTACCCAACCCTAAGAATGATACAACCTTGAATTTTCTCAGTAAAGCCAAAACGGAGTTCTCCAGACAGGGAAATGGTTCGTCTTACCTTTTCCTACATCTAACTTGCTTTCTGTACCCACCTTTTGAAGCCATTCCATCCAATCAGCCTCCCACCCAAAGAAGAGGAAAAGGAGGATGGAGCTCTCCATGTAATCAAGAACGCATCATTACCTGTGCCAAATTAAAACATTTTCCTTGGCCAGGCATTTTAGACTTTGGACCCGTGATTCCCAACCTTTTTTTTGGCCAGGGACCACTTGACCAGGGACCATTTGTCCAGGGACCACTCTCCAAGATTAGTAACGGAAGGGTTACAAATCACGTTTTGGTCAACTTTAGATTCAGTTTGGTTCTTTGGGGTGATGGTTCAGAAAATTACATTGGATAGACTACATCAGCTCTAGTGTCTGATACGGAACATATGCCAATGATTCTCAACCTGTGGGTCCCCCAGTGTTTTGGCCTACAACTCCCAGAAAACCCAGAGTTTACCAGCTGTTAGGAATTCTGGGAGTTGAAGGCCAAAATATCTGGGGACCCACAGGTTGAGAACCACTGATGGTGCGATCCAGTAGTCACCATCTGCTTTCCCAAAGAATAATAGAATCCTAGAGTTGGAAGAGACCTCATGGGCCATCCAGTCCAACCCCATTCTGCCAAGAAGCAGGAAAATTGCATTCAAAGCACCCCCAATAGATGACCATCCAGCCTATGTTTCAAAGCTTCCAAAGAAGGAGCCTCCACCACATTCCAGGGCAGAGAGTTCCACTGCTGAACAGCTCTCACAGTCAGAAAGTTCTTCCTAATGTTCAAATGGAATCTCCTTTCTTGTAGTTTGAAGCCATTGTTCCACATCCTAGTCTCCAGGGCAGCAGAAAAGAAGCTTGTTCCCTCCTCCCTATGACTTCCTCTCACGTATTTATATATGGCTATCATGTCTCCTCTCAGCCTTCTCTTCAGGCTAAACATGCCCAGCTCTTTAAGCCGCAACTCATAGGGCTTGTTCTCCAGACCCTTGATCATGTTAGTCTCTCTCCTCTGGACACTTTCCAGCTTGTCAGTATCTCTCTTCAATTGTGGTGCCCAGAATTGGACACAATATTCCAGGTAAAGTGGTCTAACCAAGGCAGAATAGAGCATGGGGAGCATGACTTCCCTGGATCTAGACCAGTAGTTCTCAACCTGGGGTCCTCTGATGTTTTTGGCCTACAACTCCCAGAAATCCCAGCCAGTTTACCAGCTGTTAGGATCTCTGGGAGTTGAAGGCCAAAAACATCTGGGGACCCCAGGTTGAGAACCACTGATCTAGACACTAGACTCCTATTGATGCAGGCCCAAATCCCATTGGCTTTTTTTGCTGTTGCATCACACTGTTGGCTCATGTTTACCGTGTTGTCCACGAGAACCCCAAAAACTTTTCACACATACTGCTCTCGAGCCATGCATCCCTCATTCTGCAACTTTGCATTCAATTCAAAGAAAACCACATCTAATAATCTAGAGCTGATATCGTAGTAGTAATCTTTAGTGGGTAATCTTCCTCTTCCCTCCCAACATCCTCGTTGCCTTGTCACAATAAGAGGGTTTCGCAAGACCAGTCACTCTCATTGCCACATAGTTTCAAGCCAACGGTGTAGTAATGGTGAGACCATGAACCATATTTCCATTCTTGTGGACCACTGGTGGTCTACAGACCACAGTTTGGGAACCACTGCTTTAGACTAAATGCATTGATGTAACCAGTTGAATAGCTTTTGCTTGTATTTTCTTTATTCCACTGCTACAATGTTTGGTTGCCGCTTTGTTGTGACACTGAAACATCGATACATAGTACCTAGAAGCAATAAATAATAAATAATTTGATCAATAACAAGAATGTCATGACCTCCAGAATTCTTCCTAAGGTCTTTTTTGGGGAGGTATACTCCCAAAAAACCTCAGGATTGTATTGTCGAAGGATTTTATGGCCGGAATCACTGGGTTGTTGTAGGTTTTTTCGGGCTATATGGCCATGTTCTAGAGGCATTTTCTCCTGACGTTTCGCCTGCATCTATGGCAAGCATCCTCAGGATTTCCCTGAGTCTTTTGGGTATGAGTTCAACTTTTTTGCCATATGCGACAGCAAGCACTCTTCTCTACAGCTGGGAATTGGTGAATTTAAATGAGTTCACATCTACTTTATATAAGGGTCCATTAGATAATTGTGTGTGTGTGTGTGTACTAAAGTTAGACAGGATTCAGTTGTACATTTAACCATATTCATAAGACAGATTGCTTGCAGCAAACGTACTGGAGATGACAGCTCGCTGTTGGTTAAGAAAAAAGTCCCCAAAGCAAGTAGCACAGAAAACGATGTTGTATCAGACCTTGTGAACAAGTGTACGCTAGGGATTTATTAATGAGGACAAGACATATCCTGTTGGGAGGTATCAACTGACAAACAGAAGGGGGTGATAGTATCATATGCTACAGACAGGTTAGGATAGGCCGTGATGAAGAAGACCTGGCACATTCATGGGGGTGTGTTGGGATGTGACATTGTTTGGAAGGCCAGGTGGTTAACAGCTAGAGTTGGAAAACCACCAAGTAGCAGTGGTGCCGAAGAATGTTAAATCCTGCTTTTCCAGGCCTCAGGGAATCCAAATACTGACCACATTAACGCTGAGAGGGGGAGATGTGACATGTATTAGCTTCCCAATGTCAATGGTTCAAATATCGAGGTAGTTCAGATTACTCACCTGAAACAGTTGGTCCTCTCTTCTGTTTAGTCCCTTCCTTTCAGCACACTAACACCACAAATGAAATCATACCAAAGGCTGTATAATCTATGTTCACTGTTTTGATGCACACCAGTGTCCCTGCAAGTGGGCACTGGTCTGGGACTTTCATGGATGGCCAACAGCACCAGTTGTAATAATAATAATAATAATAATAATAATAATAATAATAATACTTTACTTATACCCCGCCACCATCTCCCCTGACTGCTCATTGGAGGGAAGAATAGTAGAGGCCAAGATGAAGTACTTTGGCCATATCATGAGAAAAAAGGAAAGTTTAGAAAAGAGAATGATGCTGGGGAAAATGGAAGGAAAAAGGAAGAGGGGCCAACCAAGGGCAAGATGGATGGATGGATGGTATCCTTGAAGTGACTGGATTGACCTTGAAGGAGCTGGGGGTGGTGATGACCAACAGGGAGCTCTGGCGTGGACTGGTCCATGAAGTCACGAAGAGTCGGGAACGACTGAACGAATGAACAACAAAACCATCTCCCTAAGGGACTCGGAGCGGCTTACATGAGGCCAAGCCCAACACACATCAACAAAAACAACTAGCAATAAGCGAAATAAACAATACAATTAGTATAACTCAAATACAGACAATAACACACAAGGATTTAAAAACCTATGGCCAGGCCAGATGTAATAGTTAAAACTTTAAAAATAAATGCTGGACATGAACAGAGGTAGGATGTATCTAGTAGGGGGGGTTTAAATGAAAAGTAGAGAGCAACCCAACGGGTAATTAAAGTGCTTCTCAGGATATTTTGCAGGGGATTGTTTCCTTTATTCAGGGAAGGCACACTGGAACAGGATCCTCCTAAAGACTGCCAATGTTGGGGCTTGTCTGATATCCTTGGGGAGTGGGTTCCAGAGTTGGGGGGGCCACCATAAAGAAGGCCCTCTCCCTCGTCCCCATCAATCGCACCTGCGAAGGAGGTGGGAGCGAGAGCAGGGCCTCTCCAGATGATCGAAGAGATCACATGGGTCACGTAGAAATGCGGTCACGCAGGTAGGCGGGTCCCAAACCATTCAGGGCTTTATAGGTAAGAAATTGCACTGGTAGAAATGTAGTTAGCAATGTGTGAGTCGTACTACAATACAAATGAGGCACATGGAGAATCACAGTGAGTTTTCAGTAGTACAGGCAATCCCCGAATTACAAACATCTGACTTAGAAACAGCTCATAGGTCCAAACAGTTCCGGCCCAGCTTATCTATTCGAACGCATCTCTCCCTATCAACCCACCAGGAACTTGAGATCGCCAGAGGAGGCCCTGCTCTCGATCCCACCTGCTTCACAAGCACGTCTGGCGGGGATGAGAGACAGGGCCTTCTCTGTGGTAGCCCCTCAGCTGTGGAACTCCCTGCCTAGGGATATCAGATCGAACCAGAGACAGGGCCTTCTCTGTGGTGGCCCCTCAGGTGTGGAACTCCCTGCCTAAGGATATCAGATCGGCCTGCCTAGGGATATCAGATCGGACCAGAAACAGGGCCTTCTCTGTGGTGGCCCCTCAGCTGTGGAACTCCCTGCCTAGGGATATCAGATCGCCCTGCCTAGGGATATCAGATCGGACCAGAGACAGGGCCTTCTCTGTGGTGGCCCCTCAGCTGTGGAATTCCGTGCCTAGGAATATCGGATCGGCCTGCCTAGGGATATCAGATCAGATCGGACCAGAATCATAGAATCATAGAATCAAAGAGTTGGAAGACACCTCATGGGCCATCCAGCCCAACCCCATTCTGCCAAGAAGCAGGAATATTGCGTTCAAATCACCCCTGACAGATGGCCATCCAGCCTCTGTTTAAAAGCTTCTAAAGAAGGAGCCCCCACCACACTCCGGGGCACACTCTGTGGTGGCCCCTCAGCTGTGGAACTCCCTGCTTAGGGATATTAGATCGGCCCCCTCCCTCCTAACCTTTTGAAAAAACCCTGAAATTTTGGCTCTTCGAGCAAGCTTTTGGACCTTTAGCATAATCAAACTTGAATCGGAAAATGACCTAGGAACGGCTAAGACGATGGAATGGACGAGAACCGAACACAAAAACATAGTTTTAAAATTTTTATTGTTCAGTGTTTTCAGGCTTTTAGATACATTGTGATGTAATGTTTTTTCTATTTTTATCGATGTATGCGTTTTATATATGGCATCGAATTGTGCCGACTGTTCGCCGCCCTGAGTCGCCTTCGGGCTGATATGGGCGGGGTAGAAATAGCATAAATAAATACATACATACATACATACATACCATACATACATACATACATAAACAGGGGTGAGACAACGGGTAACAAGAGAAACCTACCACTCAGAAGGGAAATTCACTCCTGGAAGAGTTATTACCCTGTGGAAAAGATGTCTCCCCTGAAGCTCTAGCACCAATCTCGCTATCCACAAACCAAATTTTCCAAAATCCAATTATCACAGGAACAGAAAGTAAAGTGACATCATCTAAACAGGAGCACAGACAGCAAAACAAACCCCACAGGGGTGTTAATCCTTCCCTATGGTATCCAAAAAGCTTGTATGTGTGGTTGGAGCTACACTTAAAAATCGACCTGTTCCAACTTACATACAAATTCAACTTAAGAACAAACCTACAGAACCTATCTTGTCCGTTACTTGAGGATTGCCTGTGCAGCAGAGGATTGCCTGTGCAGCAATCAGCTGGCGTTCCAATTTTGGTTATGTAATCATTGTATGTGTGGGTTTTGATGTGATGATGTGTTGAGAAGTCATGGGCAAAGTCATATGACTTGGTCCTCAAGTGTGTAACAACGTCAATCAGTTGCACTGATCAGGTGCAGTGCTTCAACAACAATGGGCATGACAAGTTAAAAATCTCATCCATAGACAGAACAAGGAGAAACACAATTAGGTTTTAAAAAGAGATAGTAACTACATACTGGGAGTCTCCCATCCTTCGTCTTTCTATGTAGCCATATTTAAAAAATAAATAAATACGAACCAGAAGGATTGTCCATTTCAGATTGAGTACCTATCTCAGATTTGGAACTGGATAAAGGTTTCCAATTCTTTCTTCCAGAAGTGTTTAATCTTTAATGTCGATGGCTTTCATGGCCGGAATCACTGGGTTGTTGTGAGTTTTCCGGGCTGTCTGGCCATGTTTCAGAAGCATTCTCTCCTGACGTTTCGCCCACATCTATGGTAGGCATCCTCTTAGGTTGTGAGAACTGTTGGAAACTAGGAAAAATTGGGTTTATATATCTGTGGAATGTCCAGGGTGGGAGAAAGAACTCTTGTCAGTAAGATGCCATACCTTGAAACCTGCTAGGCCATTAAATGCTAATCAAGGTGGCTTATTGCAACATTCACACTAGCCTCAAACAGACAAGAGTTCTTTCTCCCACCCTGGACATTATTCCACAGGTATATAAACCTCACTTGCCTAGTTTCCAACAGACCTCACAACCTTTGAGGATGCCTGCCATAGATGTGGGCAAAACGTCAGGAGAGAATGCTTTTGAAACATGGCCACACAGCCCAGAAAACTCACAACAACCCTTTTAATCTTTAGCCACGGTAGTTCACGCTCTGATTACATCCCATATAGACTACTGCAACGCACTCCACATGGGGTTGCCTTTGAAGACTGTTTGGAAGCTTCAAATGGTCCAACGGGCAGCAGCAAGGTTGCTCACCGGAGTTGCGTACAGGGAACACGCAAACTTCGTGTTGTGAGAGCACCACAGGCTGCCAGTCTGCTACTGAGCACAATTCAAAATGCTGGCTTTAGTCTATAAAGCCCATGGTTCCGGCACAGCTTTCCTGTCCAAACGGATCTCCTTCTATGAACCATCTCAGAGTTTAAGATCATCTGGGGAGGCCCTGATCTCAGTCCTGCCTCCTTTGCAGGTGTGACTGGCGAGGAAGAGAGACAGGGCCTTCTCAGTGGTGGCCCCTCGGCTATGGAACAGATCAGCCCTCTCCCTCCTGACGTTCCGTATGAGAGCAAAAATGTGGCTCTTTGATCAAGCCTTTGAAGAACTTGTGCAATAGAAAGATATAGAATTATGTGCAAGGACTATTGGAACGGCCCAGATTACGATTATGTTTAACAATGGTGATATTTGTTCAAATATTTTAAATGTTTTTATAATTCTAATTAAAATGCTCATTTTAAGTGTATATAGTTTTTAATGGCATTGGATAGTTGCCTATGTGTAAAGCCGCCTTGAATCCCCTCCGAGGTTGAGAAAGGCAAGGTGGAAATGTCGTAAATAAATAAATTTAGCAGCTACAGGTCAAGCAGAATGGCTATACTCCCTGAATTTGGCTAGCATGAATGGAAAGGAATTTTGATTCATTTTCTTGCTCAAAAGACTTGCCAAACTCCACAAATTTCTTCATGAACAGGATGCAAAGAAACTGACACTTTAAAAAAAAGATAAAATGGAGGAGAAGGTAAAGCTGACAGATCCATCCATCTCGATTTTCAGCTAGCCATGGCTGAGTAAATGCAGAAAGATGGACTTTCTGTTCATGTTCACTGCCTGATTATAGGAGAAGTTGGGATTTTAACCCATTGAGAGCCGCTTCCGAGTCTCCTTGTAGAGAGAAAAGGCAAGGTAATAATAATAATAATAATAATAATAATAATAATAATAATAATAATGCAGGACCCGAACTGGGAGTTCGTCTCAAGCTGAGTCAAAAAGAGTGAGGAAATAAGAACAATGAAAATGAAGGGGAAAGTATAAAAAGACAATATAAGGTAAGTTGTTGAAATATAAAAGATGAAATTACAAGAATTGAATGACAGTCCAAGTGTTCAAAATATTAGCACTAAGAAGCATTATTCGTGGGTTCGATGAGATAAAGAAAGACACTGTAAGAGATATGGACAAAGAAACAGAATTCTGGAAGAACTTCCTCTTCCAAAGTGCAATTTCTGCCATTCTCTCCTGAGGACATTACCTGTTTCTTTCCTCTTCCAAAGTGCAATTTCTATTTCCTGAAGGAAAGAAACAAGGAATGTCCAGAGGTTGGAATGACAGATATTGCACTTTGGAAGAGGAAAGAAACGAGGCTCCCATTCAGCCAGTGTCTCCTCAAAATAGTCTCACAACCTTGATTCTTTCCTCTTCCAAAATGCAATGTCTGTCATTCCCTCCTCTGGACATTCCTTGTTTCTTTCCTTCAGGAAATAGAAATTGCACTTTGGAAGTGGAAAGAAACAAAGAATGTCCTAATGAGAGAATGGTAGACGTTGCACTTTGGTGAAGAAACAGGGAATGTCATTGCGGAGGGAATGACAGACATTGCACTTTGGAAGAGGAAGTCTTGATTCTTTCCTCTTCCAAAGTGCAATATCTGTCATTCTCTCCTCTGGACAGTCCTTGTTTCTTAACTTCAGGAAATAGAAATTGCACATTGGAAGAGGAAAGAAACAGGGAATGTCATTGAGGAGAGAGTGACAAGAATTGCACTTTGATGAAGGAAAGAAAGAGGGAATGTCTTGAGGAGAGAATGATAGACATTGCTCTTTGATGAAGGAAAGAAACAGGGAATGTCTAGAGGAGAGGGTGACAGAAATTGCACTTTGGAAGAGGAGGAAAAACAGGGAATGTCTTGAGGAGAGAATGACAAGAGTTGCACTTTGATGAAGGAAAGAAACAGGGAATGTCTTGAGGAGAAAGTGACAGAAATTTCACTTTGGAAGAGGAAAGAAACAGGGAATGTCATTGAGAAGAGAATGATAGACATTGCACTTTGGTGGAGGAAAGAAATAGGGAATGTCATTGAGGAGGGAATGGTAGACATTGCTCTTTGATGAAGGAAAGAAACAGGGAATATCTTGAGAGAGTGACAGAAATTGCACATTGGAAGAGGAAAGAAAGAGGGAATGTCATTGAGGAGGGAATGGTAGACATTGCATTTTGATGAAGGAAAAAAACAGTGAATGTCTTGAGGAGAAAGTGACAGAAATTTCACTTTGGAAGAGGAAAGAAATAGGGAATATCATTGAGGAGAGAGTGACAGAAATTGCACTTTGATGAAGGAAAGAAACGGGGAATATCTTGAGGAGAAAGTGACAGAAATTTCACTTTGGAAGAGGAAAGAAACAGGGAATGTCATTGAGGAGAGAGTGACAGAAATTGCACTTTGGTGGAGGAAAGAAACGGGGAATATCTTGAGGAGAAAGTGACAGAAATTTCACTTTGGAAGAGGAAAGAAACAGGGAATGTCATTGAGAATGATAGACATTGCACTTTGGTGGAGGAAAGAAACAGGGAATGTCATTGAGGAGAGGGTGACAGGAATTTCACTTTGGTGGAGGAAAGAAACGGGGAATATCTTGAGGAGAAAGT
>NW_026847882.1:41629098-41736598 GCF_025583915.1 Anolis sagrei ordinatus | reverse complement strand
GTTGTGGACTCCACTTTGTGGTTCCATTTCTTAAGGTTGGCTCTGCATCTCGTGTTGCCAGAGCGCAGTCTGTTCAGCACCTTCCAGGTTGCCCAGTCTTCTGTGTGCCCAGGAGGAAGTTTCTCATCTGGTATCAGTTATGGATTGAAGTTCATAGTTTTAGCCTGCCACTTTTGGACTCTTGATTGCTGAGGTGTTCCTGAGAGTATCTCTGTAGATCTTAGGTGTTGGCATGCTGGCTAATATCTGAACAGAAGATGGGCTGGAAATGTCACTACCTTGGTCTTTTCATTACAGGCTGCTACATATCTCAGGTGGTGTAATGCTGGCTAAACAGTGGGGCGTTTAGCCAGCATTACAGTGGTGTTGGGTGTAGACATTCTGTGATAATGGGGCATGTCTCATTGAGAGCCACATCCACTGTTTTGACGCGGTGAGATGTATTACACACTGGGCATGCATACTCAGCAGCAGAATAGCAAAGCGCAAGAGCAGATGTCAACAGCAGCGAGTCATGACCTTCTGGACTGACGTTGTTTATTTGTTTGTTTGTTTGTTTGTTTACCACATTTGTATACCGCCTTTCTCAGCCAGAGGAGACTCAAGGCAGTTCACAATTGGCAGCAATTTGATGCCATAAATAATATCAAAATACAGTTAAAACAATTATAAAAACAATTCAACATTTAAAATGTAATATTAAAAGCAAATATATCTGTAAAAACAAGATCCTCGTTGACCAGTTGTATCATCAGTCATTCCATATATTTGTTTATGTCTAATTATGCTCCAGTAGCAATAGCTTGCTCAAAGAGCTAGATCTTAACCTTTTTGCAGAATATTAGAAGGGAGGGAGCCAATCTTAGATCCCTGGGGAGGGCGTTCCATAGCCGAGGGACCACCACTGAGTAGGCCCTGTCTCTCGTTCCCCTCTTCTACTATTCTGCACCTACCTGCTGTTTTATTAGGTACTTTTTAAAAATAAGAATTAAGCTACAGTACTCTCATGGACTCATGAATAATCAACATTATTGGACTAAAATTTCTAAATGGATGCATGAGAATATCTGGCAATCTGTTAACAACCAACACAATTGTACGTTCCCCCATGGAAGGGACTGGGCATTTTTGCCCCTCACAGAAGTCCATTGATGTGGAACTGCACATCACAACGCCAATGAGCATGCAGCCCCATTGAGTCAGACACATGCAAATGGACTTAAATCGTAATTTTCACATTTGCTTGCACACTCCTTGGTGCAGTGCTGCAGTTCACTAATGCAAGAAGCCACAGTACCATGCCCTTGAGGGAGCAGCTCAGCCCAAGCATTTCAATCTGAACTCTCAAGGTGCTATCCAGGGTCCTGAACCCCTTGAGTTACTCCCATAATGTGTAGACTAAAACCTGGAGCGGATTTCCTTCCTCGCACTCTATAAAAGCTTAAGCCTCCCTTGGGCAGGATTCCCTGGTCCTTGGGAATTATTGGCTGCTTTTACAATTCATGTGTTCCTTTTCCACTTCCAACATCTAGCTTTTCAAAAATACGGGGAAACAAAACCTTTGTTTGATCCAAGAGAGAATGAATCCCTTAGGATCCCTCCATCGTGATGACTGGAGATGTTGTTATGCCCGTCCGACACTACTGCCCATAGTAACAAATTGAAACATTCCCTGTTTGTCTGGTGGAGATGCTCCTCTTTGAAGATGTTGCCTTGTTGCCTTGGAAACTGATGTATCAAAGGACCGCGTTGCTTATACAGGGGGAAGAGAATTGTTTTTCGAAAGGAGGGGGCAGTGCCATGGAAACACCCCTCATGCCACTCAGGAGAGATCTCCACCCCAGAAATATATACAAGCCTTGCTGTGGTTGACTGGCATCATGTTGGCTTAGAGTCATGGTGACACCATGAATGAGGCCTTCATAGAATCATAGAATCAAAGAGTTGGAAGAGACCTCATGGGCCATCCAGTCCAACCCCATTCTGCCAAGAAGCAGGAATGTTGCATTCAGATCACCCCCGACAGATGGCCATCCAGCCTCTGTTTAAAAGCTTCCAAAGAAGGAGCCTCCACCACACTCAGGGGCAGAGAGTTCCACTGCTGAACGGCTCTCACAGTCAGGAAGTTCTTCCTCGTGTTCAGTTGGAATCTCCTCTCTTGTAGTTTGAAGCCATTGTTCCGCGTCCTAGTCTCCAAGGAAGCAGAAAACAAGCTTGCTCCCTCCTCCCTATGCTTCCTGTCACATATTTATACATGTCTATCATATCTCCCTCAGCCTTCTCTTCTTCAGGCTAAACATGCCCAGCTCCTTAAGCCGCTCCTCATAGGGCTTGTTCTCCAGACCCTTGATCATTTTAGTCACCCTCCTCTGGACACATTCCAGCTTGTCAATATCTCTCTTGAATTGTGGTGCCCAGAATTGGACACAATATTCCAGGTGTGGTCTAACCAAAGCGGAATAGAGGGGTAGCATGACTTCCCTAGATCTAGGCACTATGCTCCTATTGATGCAGGCCAAAATCCCATTGGCTTTTTTTGCCGCCACATCACATTGTTGGCTCATGTTTAACTTGTTGTCCATGAGGACTTCAAGGCCCTCCATAGCTTTGACAGAGTCCACACACCTGGAATGTTGTCTTTCTCCCTTCCTGCTACCTTCTCCCTTCCCAAGAAGTATTGTCTTTTCTAGAGCGTCATGTCTTCCCACAATATGGACAAAGTATGGCAGCCTCGATGTCTTCATCTTGACTTTTAGGGAGAGCGCAGGATGGATTTCACCCTTTCTCACCGAATGTCATAGTCATAGAACTGAGAGAAACCATCCTTTGAGGTTCCTGAATCTCTTCTGCAGGTTGTCCACATTGGTTGGAGGCATCCCGTTTTAATGGAGAGGTTAATCCATTCTGGATTTTATGTTATCCAAGGTGCTGAATGTATGCAGCAATCGTATATCAGCACCTTGGATCAGCACCTTTCAAACACTAATGCAGGCCTACCCAGCCAGTCTTTAAGCTTGAATTTTGAGTGTGTGTCCTTTGTTTAATTTCTGTTTTATGTACTTTAACATGTATTTTATAGAAATGCATTTTAATACGAGTGCAGAAGGACTGAAATCAGCAGGTCGCAGGTTCGAATCCGGGGAGAGCGCAAATAAGTTCCCTCTATCAGCTCCAGCTTCTCATGTGGGGACATGAGAGAAGCCTCCCACAAGGATGGTAAACATCAAATCATCCAGGCATCCCCTGGGCAACATCCTTTAAGATGGCCAATTCTCTCACACCAGAAGCGACTTGAAGTTTCTCAAGTCGCTTCTGATATGATAAAATAAAATGTGTTTTAATTATTCTATAACCCACCTCGAGCCACAAGGAGAAGTGGGTAAGAAATAAAATTATTATTATTATTATTTGAAACACAACAAGATGAGTCCACAGCAGACACTCTGCTGGCTGCTGAATTGGATCACACGTCGGACACTTCCCAAGTGTCTAGGACTATGTGATGTATCGGCGAATAATGCGTGCAGATCCCAATAAGGTAGCCTTCTGCAGCTGGCAGATGGTAATTTTGTCAGCGCCAATTGTGTTTAAGTGCAGACCAAGGTCTTTAGGCACTGCACCCAGTGTGCCGATCACCACTGGGACCACCTTGACTGGCTTGTGCCAGAGTCTTTGCAGTTCAATCTTTAAATCTTTATATCGTGTCAGCTTTTCCAGTTGTTGCCCTTCAATCCTGCTGTCACCTGGGATTGCGACATCAATGATCCATACTTTGTTTTTTAACACAATTGTGAGGTCAGGAGTGTTGTGCTCCAAATCTCTGTCTGTCTGAATCCGGAAGTCCCAGAGGAGTTGGTGTGTTCTTTCTCTGTAACTTTTTCAGGCTTATGATCCCACCAGTTCTCTGTCGCAAGCAGATGGTCTTTGTGGCACAAGTTCCAATGAACCATCTGAGCAACTGTGTTGTGCCTCTGCTTGTAGTCTGTCTGTGCAATCTTCTTGAAGCAGCTGAGGATGTGATCTATTGTTCCATCTGCTTCCTTGCAGAATCTGCACTTGGGATCTGTTGTTCACTTTTCAATTCTGGCTTTGATGCCATTGGTTCTAAGGGCTTATTCTTGGGCTGCCAGAATCAGGCCTTCCTTCATCTCCTTTTTCAGAGTTCCATTTTTGAGCCACAGCCATGTTTTTTCTTTGTCAATTTGGCTATCAATTTTTCCGAGGAACTGTCCAAGGAGTACCTTCTTTGGCCAGTTTTCTCTTCTGCTCTGGATTGTGTTTTTATGGTATTCCCTCTTTGTCTTTTGCACTTGAAGCAGTTTATTACTCTTGACTTCCCTCAATGTTGGTTCTTGACTGCCTTTTCCATCATCTGCCAGTGCGTGTTTCTCTTCTTCTACTCTTTGTTTCCCTTGCAGAAGGCCTTTCTCTCTCTCTCTGCCTCCTGATTTTTCTGGGCAGGTCAAGTCTATTGACATAACTAAGCAGGTGTCATTAGAAGTGGATTGTCATCTGTTTTCTTGTTTTTCTGTCCAGAACATACAGCTCTGCTTGTGTCCAGTTCACAATTCCAGCAGTGTATCTGATGACGGGGATGGCCCAGGGGCTGAGAGCCTGGATCGTATTTCCGCCATTTAATTTGCTCTTCAAAACCTTTCTGACTCTTTGGATAAATTCTTTGCTGACCATGATGATGATGATTATCATTATCATTATTATTAGCCTTGACACAAAAGCACAGTATGTCACAGAAAACAAGATCTATATGCTGGATTTCATATCATTCTTATTACATTATTACATTATTATTATTATTATTATTATTATTATTATTATTATTATTATTACTAGTTGTCCCCTGCCACGCATTGCTGTGGCCCACATGGGGGTTCTGTGTGGGAGGTTTGGCCCAAATCTATCTTTGGTGGTGTTCTGAATGCTCTGTGATTGTAGGTGAACTATAAATCCCAGCAACTACAACTCCCAAATGTCAAGATTCTATTTTCCTCAAACTCCCCCGGTGTTCACATTTGGGCATATTGAGTATTCTTATAGAGTTTGGTCCAATCCATCATTGTCTGAGTCCACACTGATCTTTGAATATAAATGAACTACAACTCCAAAACCAAAGGACACTGCCCACCAAACCCTTCCAATATTTTCTGTTGGTCATGGGAGAACTGTGTGCCAAGCTTGGTTCAATTCAATTGTTGGTTGGGTTCAGAATGCTCTTTGATTGTAGATGAACTGTAAATCCCAGGAACTACAACTCCCAAATGACAAAATCATTTTGTTGAGTGAAGGACATGCATTGGGTTGTTAGGTGTCTTGTGTCCAAATTTGGTGTCAATTCCCCCAGTGGCTTTTGAGTTCTGTTAATCCCACAAACGAACATGACATTTTTATTTATATAGATGATGATGATTATTATTATTATTATTATTAGTAGTAGTAGTAGTAGTATTAGGCTCCCTAAAGTGGATCCACCACATAATCAACATGGGGTTCATCTACACTGTAGAATGCATGCAGTTTGACCACACTTTAATTGTCATAGGTCAAGGCTGGAAGGTGCAGTTTGGCAAAGCCACAGAACTCTTTTGGCAGAGAGGGCTCAAGCTTTCGTAAAACTACAACTCCCAGGATTTCATAGCGTGGAGCCATGGTAGATAAACTTGTGTTGAACTGCATCAGTTCTACAGGATGGATGCACCCATAGATCCCACCAGCCTCCCCAATGGCCCCCCGTGTATCCAAAAGGGCTCCGGGATACCAATTACTATTTATCACCAACAATGAGTATGCCAATTGAACAATAGATAGAAGTGTTGACTCAGTAATTCAGCAATGGATCTATTCTACCAAAAGACTTCAGGCTTTTTTTTTTATTGATTTGAAGCTGGAGAAGTGAACTTGGAACTCTCTCGGATTCAGCTTTGGTCGGAGATGCCTGCGACTGACATTTATCTGGGCGATTGGCCAGAACGAACCTCGTTTGTTTCCACTTTATCACTTCCTTACCCCCAATATACCTGGCTTCTCAGATCAGCAACCTCCATTAGCAGGAAGAGGCTCCACCGCACCTTCCCATCCGGTCTATCTCCTTCGCTTGAGACACTCATCTCTGTGCCCTAGCATTTGAGAGAAAGAATGAGAAACAGCCAAAACAAAGGGATTTTAGCATCCCCCCTTATTTGTTTGTTTGTTTGTTTGGTGAAGAGATATTTTCCTTAGATGCACTAAAGGGGAATAATTTTCTTCCTGGAATAACGACATAGTTGCTAATACCTTGGGTTGGCATTTTTTTAAAGCTTCAGGGTCAGAGAAGGATGTTTTCCAACTACAATTCAAAAACAAGCCATGCCAGACTAATCTGATCTCTTTTTTCGATAGAGTTACAAGCTGGGTAGTTGCGGGGAATGCCGTGGATGTAGAGTACCTGGATTTCAGGAAGGCTTTCGTCAAGGTTCCCCATGACCTTCTGGCAAGGAAACTAGTCCAATGTGGGCGAGGCAAAACTACGGTGAGGTGGATCTGTAACTGGTTAAGTGGACGAACCAAGAGGGTGCTCACCAATGCTTCCTCTTCATCCTGGAAAGAAGTGACGAGTGCAGTGCCACAAGCAGGGTTCCATCCTAGGCCCGGTCCTGCTCAGGATCTTCATTCATGACTTAGATGAAGGGCTAGAAGGCATGATCATCAAGTTTGCAGACGACACCAAATTGGGAGGGATAGCCAATACTCCAGAGGACAGGAGCAGGATTCAAAACGATCTTGACAGATTAGAGAGATGGGCCAAAACTAACAAAATGAAGTTCAACAGTGACAAATGCAAGATACTCCACTTAGGCAGAAAAAACGAATGGGGGACAATGCCTGGCTCGAGAGTAGTACGTGTGAAAAAGATCTTGGAGTCCTCGTGGACAACAAGTTAAACATGAGCCAACAATGTGATGTGGCAGCAAAAAAAGCCAATGGGATTTTGGCCTGCATCAAGACGAGCCTAGTGTCTAGATCTAGGGAAGTCATGCTACCCTTCTATTCCGCTTTGGTTAGACCACACCTGGAATACTGTGTCCAGTTCTGGTCACCACAATTCAAGAGAGATATTGACAAGCTGGAATGTGTCCAGAGGAGGGTGACTAACATGATCAAGGGTCTGGAGAACAAGCCCTATGAGGAGCGGCTTAAGGAGCTGGGCATGTTTAGCCTGAAGAAGAGAAGGCTGAGAGGAGATATGATAGCCATGTATAAATATGTGAGAGGAAGCAACAGGGAGCAAACTTGTTTTCTGCTTCTTTGGAGACTAGAATGCAGAACAGTGGCTTCAAACTATAAGAAAGGAGATTCCATCTGAACATGAGGAAGAACTTCCTGACTGTGAGAGCCGTTCAGCAGTGGAACTCTCTGCCCCCGGAGTGTGGTGGAGGCTCCTTCTTTGGAAGCTTTTAAACAGAGGCTGGATGGCTATCTATCAGGGGTGATTTGAATGCAATATTCCTGCTTCTTGGCAGAATGGGGTTGGACTGGGTGGCCCATGAGGTCTCTTCCAACTCTTTGATTCTATGATTCTATGAAATGTCTGAATTGTGCGGAAAGGGCTGTGCTTTGCTCAATTGGGAGTGTGTGCCACTCTGCACATGCCCTGAAGTCCCTTGGTGTCTTCTAAGGCTGAGCCTCTATGCTTTTATGACACCTTTGTTCCATCAGCACGCATTCAGTTTGAGATCCACGGTCACTTCTTCCTCGAGGCTCCTGGGTCTGGTTCAATTGATTATTATTTTTAACCCGGGCTATGGGCGATTTTAAATTTGCTTCTATTTAACTAAATTAACATGTGTGAAATTAGTCATGGACTTGGGGCACTCCTCTGGGACAAATGACAGACGAATCAGAAGCATTGGCACCAGCTTGATCCTCTGTCCCTATCTTTCGCTGGTTCGCCTTAAGGAAGGGCAAAGGCAAGGCCAGCTTGAGATTAAACATTGCCATCTAGCGGGAGGCTCAGATATGGGTCCAGCCCATTTTATTCTTTCCATCTGTGCTGCAGCAGGTTAATGTTATTGCTGTATTTCTGATAGTCCTTCTGATAATGTTATTGCCCCAACCTTATTCTCCATCTTCATCGCTATGATACTTCACCTTGTTGATGGGAAGCTTCCCAGCGGAGTGGAAATCATCTATTGGACAGATGGCAAGCTGTTCAACCTCAGCAGACTGAAAACCAAAACCAAGGTTACAACAACATGTTATAGAACTCCAGTATGCGGATGACAACATCGTCTGTGCCCATTCAGAAGAGGATCTACAAGCCACTCTAAACACCTTCGCAGAAGCATACGAGAAGCTCGACTTGTCATTGAACATCAAGAAAACCAAAGTGCTGTTCCAGCAGACACCAGCCAATAATAATAATAATAATAATAATAATAATAATAATAATAATAATAAACCTTTATTTATACCCCGCTACCATCTCCCGCAGGACTCGGTGCGGCTTACAAGAGGCCGAGCTCAAATACATCAATAGAACACAGCAACAACAATACAACAATAAATAACTCATAACAAAGCAAAACAATAACAATAATATCACGACGCATTTAAAAACCCCTCTCCAATGCCAGCGATATAGCTTAATGGTGTAACATTAGAAAATGTTGACCATTTCCGCTACCTTGGCAGCCACCTCTCCACCAAAGTCAACATCGACACCGAAATACAACACCGCCTGAGCTCTGCGAGTGCAGCATTTTTCCGAATGAAGCGGAGAGTGTTTGAGGACCGGGACATCCGTAGGATACCAAGGTGCTTGTTTATAAAGCTATTGTCCTCCCAACCCTGCTCTATGCCTGCGAAACGTGGACTGTCTACAGACGTCACATGCAACTCCTGGAACGATTCCATCAGCGCTGCCTCCGGAAAATCCTGCAAATCTCTTGGGAAGACAAGCGGACAAACGTCAGCGTGCTGGAAGAAGCAAAAACCACCAGCATTGAAGTGATGGTCCTCTGCTGCCAACTCCACTGGACCGGCCACGTTGTCCAGATATCCGACAACCATCTCTCAAAGCAGTTGCTCTACTCCGGAAAACGGAATGTTGGTAGACAGGAAAAGAGATTTAAAGATGGGCTCAAAGCCAACCTTAAAAACTTTGGCATAGACACTGAGAACTGGGAAGCCCTGGCCCTTGAGCGCTCCAGCTGGAGGTCAGCTGTGACCAGCAGTGCTGCAGAATTTGAAGAGGCACGTATGGAGGGTGAAAGAGAGAAATGTACCAAGAGGAAGGCGTGTCAAGCCAACCCTGACCGAGACCGCCTCCCACCTGGAAACCAATGCCCTCACTGTGGGAGAAGATGTAGATCAAGAAGAGGGCTCCACAGCCACCTACGAACCCACCCCCAGGGCACCGAACTTGGAGGACCATCATCCTCGGACTACGAGGGATTGCCTAAGTAAGTAAGTAAGTAAGTAAGTAAGTAAGTAAGTAAGTAAGTAAGATAGTCCTTCTTTGGACAGGTCTTGCCTTGTACGCTCCTTTTTGCCCTTAAATCTGGGCCAAGATCGTGTACGTTCTGCATAGAGAAGACTACAATACATCCCCTTCTAGCCTTCTTCCAAGTTTATAGTTTGGAGCTTCAGCAGCTCCAATTCTACAGCCATTTAGTGGCCAATGGAGATTGGAGAGCATCAGAAAATTGCCTGGCTATGTCCCTGTAGCCCAATGTTTCTCAACCTGGGGGTCGGGATCCTTAGGGGGGGTCATGAGGAGGTTTCAGAGAGGT
The DNA here is from genome assembly GCF_025583915.1 of Anolis sagrei ordinatus. NCBI lineage: Eukaryota > Metazoa > Chordata > Lepidosauria > Squamata > Anolidae > Anolis > Anolis sagrei. The sequence goes on along the minus strand of NW_026847882.1, from coordinate 41,726,813 downwards.
CACCAAAGGCCATCACAAAACACAGTATTTCTGTTGGCCATGGGGGTTCCATGTGGGAAGTTTGGCCCAATTCTATCATTGATGGGGTTCAGAATGCTCTTTGGTTGTAGGTGAACTATAATCCCAGCAACTACAACTCACAAATGTCAAGGTCTCTTTTTGCCAAACTCCACCAGTATTCACATTTGGGCATAGTGAGTATTCGTGGCAAGTTTGGTCCAGATCCATTATTGTTTGAGTCCACAGTGCTCTCGGGATGTAGGTGAACTACAACTCCAAAACTCAAGGTCAATGCCCACCAAACCCTTGCAGTATTTTCTGTTGGCCATGGGAATTCTGTGTGCCAAGTTTGGTTCAATTCCATCATTGGTGGAGTTTGGAATGCTCTTTGATTGTATGTGAACTATAAATCCCAGCAACTACAACTCCCAAATGACAAACTCAATCCCCCACCTAACACCACCAGTGTTCAAATTTGGGCGTATCGGGTATTTGTGCCAAATTTGGTCCAGTGAATGAAAATACATCCTGCATATCAGATATTTACATTATGCTTCATAACAGTAGCAAAATTACAGTTGTGTAGTTGTCATGAAAATAATTTGCTGGTTGGGGGTCACCACAACATGAGGAACTGTATTAAGGGGTCGTGGCATTAGGAAGGTTGAGAACCACTGGTATAGGGTTTTGTAGGTTAAACCAGCACTTTGAATAATGCTCAGAAGCAAGGAGTATTTTTTAAGTAAGGTCCGTTTTGTTGTAGACACTAGTAGTTCACACGCATACCGCAACGAGCACGTGCATCGTGTACCGGCACGCCTCGGGAACACCTGTGCTCAGTTTCCGCTCTGTAGCTCACCTGTACAGTTCTGTTCTGTGCTTTAAAAATGCTTAAGACTATCAACTCACCCTCCGCATGTGAGGTTTGCTCAGTGATACGGTTTTTGTCAGCAAGGAACCTGCCTGCTGCAGAAATCCATCAACAGATTTGTGAAGTGTACGGTGATACTGTTATGAGTGAAAGCAAAGTGCGTAAGTGGGTACAACAATTCAAAGATGGCCGTGACAACATCCATGACGAGGACCGCTCCGGTCGCCCTTCTTTGATTACAGACGATTTGGTGGCTTTTGATGGCGGCAAGTTTTTATGAAGAGGGTATTTTAAAAGTGGTTCAGAGGTATGATAAGTGTTTGAACAAACTTGGCAACTGTCGAAAAATAGAGTGAAGTACGTACTTTCTGAAAATAAATTTCCTTTTTCGAAGTAAACTTTTGTTGTGTACTTATGTTCCAACGGACCTTACTTAAAAAATACCCCTCGTAATTGGCAGCCAGTGGAGCTGGCGCAACAGAGGAGTTGTGCGCTCCCTGTACCCTGCTACTGTTAGTAGCCTGGCTGCCGAGCATTGTACTAGTTGTAGCTTCCAGGCAGTCCTTAAGTTTAAGGAGCTCCACTGGCTGCCCTTTATCTACCAAGCCCAATTTAAGGTGCAGGTGCTTACCTACAAAGCCCTGAACGGTTTGGGCCCAGCCTACCTGCGTGACCGCATCTCCTTCTACGAACCCACACGCTCACTTCGTTCATCTGGAGAGGCCCTGTTCATGATCCCACCTGCGTCGCAAGCGTGTTTGGTGGGGACACGAGACAGGGCCTTTTCTGTGGTGGCCCCCCGACTCTGGAACACCCTCCCCAAAGATCTTAGACAGGTCCCTACATTGGCAGTCTTCAGAAAGAACTTGAAGACCTGGCTGTTCCGATGTGCCTTCCCAGAATAGGAAATCTCCAATACCAAGTCCCATAAGCACTTTACTAGAATTATGATTGCCGCACACTGCACACTGCACTTGCCCTATAATCCTTACATACCACCTCTCACATCAGCACTTTTAATCCTGTACCCTTTACTCTGGCCCGGCCCAGTTTTACTGTGTTTTGGTGTATTGTTTATTGCTTGTTGTTTTGTTGTTTTAATATTGTTTTAACTGTTTTTAATCTGCTTTAGGTGTATTGTTATGTTTGTGAATTGAGGCCTTGGCCTTTGTAAGCCACATCGAGTCCTTCGGGAGATGCTAGCGGGGTACAAATAAAGTTTAATAATAAAATAATAATAATAATAATAGTCTTCATAGGCAACCCCATGTAGAGAGCATTGCAGTAGTCAAGTAGTCAAGTAGTCAAGAAGCTTGCCCCCTAGTTATTGCGCACCTGATTCCACCCACCCATCTTCTGCTTTGATCCACTGCAACAAAAGGAACAAAAACATATGATTGTACACTGTACCCAACACGTAATGCTCTCTCGGCCATTCCTTCTTGCATTCTGTTCCCTGCAATCATTTCCAGAGTGTAGTTCTCTGAATGTATGCGTGTATATATAAAAGCCTTCTGCTTCAGTAGATCCATGGACCTCCCCTCTCGTTTGCAGCTGTTCTCAAATGCAGATTAAAACAAAGAAAGCTTGACCCGGCAATTATTCTCCCCGGCGAGGCTTGAAGAGGCATACAGAGAGTGATCCAGCGTAGTGTTTTCGCATCTTCTAGATGGAGGAGCACATGAGGAGCTGCCCCAACATGCTTTCCAGGCATCTGATGAGAATCAATGAAGTTGACTCGCAGCAGGGATTAAATTTATTGCAATTCTTTCAAAGTCAGCTCCTTGGCAGGTGAGTGATGAGTGAGGGTTGGTCTTAAATCTTGGGGCCTGTTAGCTTTTCATTGGGGAAAGTTGTTAGCTTTTCTTTTCTTCTCTGCTTGGCAAACCAGACGGTTACACTACCCAAAGCAATTTCAGTATTATCCAATGTTAAGTTCCTTTCCTTCATTTAAGCCTGCTTGCTGAAGTCCCTGTTGATTCGGGGCAACAAATATATACTGAATCTCATCACATAATAGTCGCACTAGGAGCCCCCAGTGGCACAGTGGGTTAGACCCCTGTGCCGGCAGGACTGAAGACCGACAGGTTGAAGTCAATACGGACTTTAGGAGGGTCTCCCCAGTAAGAGTCGGATGCAATTGCAGGGATAGCTCACCCACAAGCATGCTGTTACAAAGTTTGCAAGCATTTTTATAGACAGAACACATACAGAGATTTCAAATTTCCCGCCCGCCCTTCCCCGCCCGGCTTGATGGTGATTGGCTGGTGGAACAGCCGGGAGGAGGCTTGGCGACCCGCCCTCAGCCTGGGCCAATCTCAAGGCTTCCCCGCTTCTGGGGAGCCTATCAGGACGCTTTCCCCGCTTCTGGGGATTGACGAATCAGAGAAGAGGAGGCGGGATGATCAGGGACAATGGAGAGTAATGGGATTATGACATCTCGAAACCTACATGTCCCTGCGTCCGGGGGGAATTGGCCAGCTGAGGCATTGAGTTATTGTTTTGTTGATGAAGAGTTGATTGATTTAAGAAGAGTTTTCCTGTCCCTGATCTGATAAGAAGGTCGCAGGTTCGAATTCAGGGAGAGGAGGATGAGCTCCCTCTATCAGCTCCAGCTCCTCATGCGGGGACATGAGAGAAGCCTCCCACAAGGATGATAAAAGCATCAAATCATCCGGGCGTCCCCTGGGCAACGTCCTTGCAGACAGCCAATTCTCTCACACCAGAAGCGACTTGCAGTTTCTCAGGTCACTCCTGACACGACAAAAAAAATAGTTGCACTATTTTTCATGTTTTTATAAAAGGGGGTGCGACTATTACATGAGGAAAAAATCTACCTTTGTTCTCCGATTTCAATTGCTGTTGTAGTTGCTGTTGTGGGTTGTTTAAAATAAAATGCATTTCTTCCAAAAAGGGAGAAGGTGGCAGGATGATCCAGCCTCAGACAAACAGCTCTGTGTCTTTTTTTTTTTGCTATTTAAAACTATATAGTCATTTGGGGCTGATTTCTCCCATCCTTCCTTCTTTCTCCAAAGGCAAGTCAGTTTACAAACTAAAATGAAGGTCTCTGAAGCTCCATTGTTCTCTCTCTTCTCCTTATTCCAAGGACTTAAGGCAGTTTTTAAAAACCAAAAATGGAGATTTCTGGAACTTGTATTGTCCCTCCTTCCTCCTTTCGCCAAAGAACTCCATTCCAGGTTTTGTAAACTGCCTTACGCCCTCAAAAGGAGAAGGGAGGAAAGAAGAGAGAAGAGTGGAGCTTGTGAGACCTCCATTTTACAGTTTTTAAACTGCCTTGCCTTCAGAGAAGGAAGGGAGGAAAGAAGGAAAGAAGGAAGGGAAAGAAGGAGGGGAAATCAGCCCAAAATTGGGGTGCGACTATTATGCGAGGAAAACAAAAACTCAATTTTGGGCATTTCAAAATGGAGGTGCAACTATTATGTGGTGGCAACTGTTATGCAGTGAAATATGATATGTGTGTTTGTGTACTAAAAAACTATATATCCCATCTTTTAGGGGGGGAATATAATCTCAGTGCACCATCTATATATATATAAATGCTCTGTGCATAATGTGTACCTTAAAAACAAAAGAACCAATGAATGAAATCACACCAAATTTGGCAACAAAATGTCCCACAACACAAGGAGTGACCATCACTCAAAAAAATATGATTTTGTCATTTGGGAGTTGTAGTTGCTGGGATTTATAGTTCACCTACAATCAAAGAGCATTCTGAACCCCACCAACGATGGAATTGAACCAAACTTGGCACACAGAACACCCATGACCAACAGAAAATACTGGAAGGGTTTGGTGGGCATTGACCTTGAGTTTGGGAGTTGTAGCTCACCTATATCCAGAGAACACTGTGAACTCAAACAATGATGGATCTGGACCAAACTTGGCACAAGCACTCAATACGCCCAAATATGAACACAGATGGAGTTTGAGGGGAATAGACCTTGACCTTTGGGAGTTGTAGTCACTGGGATTCACGGTTCACCTACAATCAAAGAGCATTCTTAACCCCACGAATGACAGAATCGGGGCAAACTTCCCACACAGAACCCCCCATGGCCAACAGAAAATACTTAAGGCCATCCAGTCCAACTCCCTTCATCAGGGCAAAAAAACATAATCAAAGTCCTCCTGACAAAGAGTCACCCAGCCATAGATAGAGATAGATAAATAGATAAATAGATATGATTCACAGAGAGAGAGAGATATAGTATCATAAATTTGGAAGGGACCCTTAAAGAAGGACAATGATATCTTGCATGTTCCAGGGTGGGCAAACCAGACACTCTCCACATCAACACTGACAAAGAAACAGCAAGAAATACTGCTTACCCACAAGCATAAAGAAATTACATATATCAGAAACCAACACTTTCTCATTACTTTATTTTCCAGATCACAAGACTGGGCCACAGCAACGCGTGGCAGGGGACAGCTAGTACACTATAAGAAGTGGAATTGTCAGCTGGAGTCAAGACATACCTCTTGAGGAACTTTCTAGGTCCTCCAGTGAGACTTTATAGCAGTGGTTCTCAACCTTCCTAATGCCATGACCCCTTAATACAGTCCCTCATCTTGTGGTGACCCCCAACCATAATACTGTTTTCATTACTACTTCATAACAGTCATTTTACTACTGTTATAAATCATAATGTAAATATCTGATATGCAGGATGCATTTTCATTCACTGGACCAAACTGGGCACAAATACCCAATACACCCAAATGTGAATGCTAGTGGGGTTGGGGGAGGATTGATTTTGTAATTTGGGAGTTGTAGTTTCTGGGATTTATAGTTCACTTATAATCAAAGAGCATTCTGAACTCCACCAGTGATGTATTTGAACCAAACTTGGCTCCCATGACCAATGGAAAACACTGGAAGGGTTTGATGGGCATTGACCTTGAGTTTGGGAGTTGTAGTTCACTTATATTCAGAGAGCACTGTGGACTCATGCAATGGTGGATCTGGACCAAACTTGGCATGAATACTCAATATGCCCAAATGTGAACACTGGTGGAATTTGGGGAAAATAGGTCTTGACATTGGGAGTTGTAGTTGCTGGGATTTATAGTTCATTACAATCAAAGAACATTCTGAACTCCACCAACAATAGAATTGGCTCAAACTTCCCACATGGAATCCCTATGACCATCAGAAAATACTGTGTTTTCTTATGGTCTTTGGCGACCCCTCTGACACCCCCTCGTGGCCCCCTCAGGGGTCCCGACCCCCAGGTTGAGAAACACTGCTTTATAGCAATTGTCAATTAAAGATGTTCATTCCATTAAGATTCATTATTATCCCCAGTTTTCCGTTCCACAGAAAATTCAGAAACGTATCCCTTGCTAATACAGAAGTCATACTGTACTATTTTCTTAAAGACCAGATACTTCTTTTAGTCTTTTCTTAGGGAAAAATGAAAATGATTTGGTATGTCTTGGACTGGATAATTGGAAATAAAAGGCTTTTGAAAGACAAAAATGCATTGTCATTTTAAAGGAAGAGGTAAGAATGGCTACATACAGTTTCTGAAAGGAAGATTGGAAGTCGCTTTTGTCTTCTTGAGCTCTACTTTTTTTAATTTTTGCAGTTACTGTGTCTTTTTTCCTCTTTCTTCTTGTAGTGTCTGCAATTCTTAGTCTGCTTTTAAAGCACTGTTTAATAAAATGAACTTGAAAAACAGAAAGCCTGGGCAGGCAAAGGCCACACGCGTCACGTTGTGCCTTCCCATTGCGCATCCGAGTCGGAGGCCTTGCATGCTGATGGAGTCCATCAAGCGGTCAGCTGCCAAAGATGGTCTACTGGGCCTCTCTCTGGGCAAAGCTCTTTGCCCATTTCCTTCTGACCTCAGACCTGAACCTGTCAACAGACAGCGGCAGATGTCCAAAAGCGGATCTGACCTCCGTTCAACCCTTGAAAGCAGAAAGGACAAGGATGCTTGGAAGACGAAGGCGAGAAAAATAAATGGACCCTTGAGTCACGGTTCTGCAAACTCGGAGATAGACTATTCCTCTCCATTCCTGCAATGAGGTTCCTTTAGAAGATCATTGGCCCCAAGGCTTGCTCCCAATATCAGTGCTGAACTGGGACCATGGCAAATGAGGTTGAGGAAACCATGGTCGCTGATGGTTCCCATTGCAAACTCCGGCAGGTCGTAGGTTTGAATCCGAGGAGAGCGCAGATGAGTTCCCTCTATCAGCTCCAGCTCCTCATGCGGGAGATGAGAGAAGCCTCCCACAAGGATGACAAAACATCAAAACATCCAGGCATCCCCTGGGTAACATCCTCACAGACGGCCAATTCTCTCACACCAGAAGCAACTTGCAGTTTCTCAAGTCATTCCTGACACAACAAAAAAAATTGCAATGTGGCACTGATTTGATCCAAGGCTTAAGTCTAATAATAATAATAATAATAATAATAATAATAATAATAATATAACAGTGACGATGTTCTGTTTTATCATGTTGTACCTTACCTAGAGATGCAAAGAGAGGTGGGTAATAAATGAACTATAATTATGTATTGTTGAAACTATTATTATTATCATCAATATTAGTCAAAATTTTGTAGGAATCATCCCATAGAATCATCCTTTTTTATCAGGTTTAATACCCAAAATCTCAATGCCTAGGATCCTAGTAACTTTAGGGTATGCCTACACTGTCTATATTATTATTATTTGAAACACAACAAGATGAGTCCACAGCAAATAAGATCACGCTGCTGGCTGTTGTATTGGATCACACATTGGACACTTCCCAAGTGTCTAGGACTGTGTGATGTATCGGCAAATAATGTGTGCAGATCCCAGTAAGGTGGCATTTTGCAGCTGGCAGATGGTAATTTTGTCAGCGCCGATTGTGTTTAAGTGCAGGCCAAGGTCTTTAGGCACTGCACCCAGTGTGCCTAAATCTTTAATTCCTCATATTATGTCAGCTTTTCCCGTTGTTTCTCTTCAATCCTGCTGTCCCCTGGGATTTATTATTATTATTATTATTATTATTATTATTATTATTATTATTTACTAGCCATCCCCTGCCATACGTTGCTGTGGCCCAGTCTGTGTATATGTGTTTTGTGTGTGTATATGCATATATATGTGTATATATTTGTGTTTGTGTATATATGTGGTTTTGTTCGTGTGTTGTAATGTATTTTTTGCTTTTTGGTGTTTTTATTTATTTATTTATGTATTTATTTATTTACTTTGCTTGTATACCGCAGTTTCTCAGCCCGTAGGCGACTCAACGCGGTTCACAACAAGAGCAAAAAGTCAATCATAACAACATACAATTTAAAACCATTAACAGCATAGTATACAAAGTAATGACACATCAATAACAACACATTAACGTCTCGTAACTAGAATCGTGATCCAATTCGTCATCCATAATTCCGTTCCTATATTCATCGTATTCATTGCGCTGTTTATCCGAATGCCTGTTCAAACAGTCTCTTCTGTTCAAAATCGCTTCAAAAAGGTAATTTTTCCAAATTTATTCCAAATTACGAAGATTCCAACTGGACCTAACCATGCCTAATATATATATGTGGTTTTGTACATGTCTTGTAGTTTTAGTTTTTTGGCTTTTTAAGTCTCTTCTGCTGTGTTTTTCAGTTTTTTTATGAGTGATGGTCACTCATTGGCCTGATAAGTATATTGTGACCAAATTTGGTGTCAATTCGTCCAGTGGTTTTTGAGTTATGTTAATCCCACAAACAAACATTGCATTTTATTTATATAGATAACACTTGAACTGTCCTGGCTCAATACAATGGAATTATAGCAGTTGTAGATGGGTGATCATAGAATCATAGAATCAAAGAGTTGGAAGAGACCTCACGGGCCATCCAGTCCAACCCCATTCTGCCAAGAAGCAGGAATATTGCATTCAAATCACCCCTGACAGATGGCCATCCAGCCTCTGTTTAAAAGCTTCCAAAGAAGGAGCCTCCACCACACTCCAGGTCAGAGAGTTCCACTGCTGAACGGCTCTCACAGTCAGGAAGTTCTTCCTCATGTTCAGATGGAATCTCCTCTCTTGTAGTTTGAAGCCATTGTTCCTCGTCCTAGTCTCCAGGGAAGCAGAAAACAAGCTTGCTCCCTCCTCCCTGTGGCTTCCTCTCACATATTTATACATGGCTATCATGTCTCCTCTCAGCCTTCTCTTCTTCAGGCTAAACATGCCCAGCTCTTTAAGCCACTCCTCATAGGAGCTTGTTCTCCAGACCCTTGATCATTTTAGTCGCCCTCCTCTGGACACATTTCAGTTTGTCAATATCTCTCTTCAATTGTGGTGCCCAGAATTGGACACAATAATCCAGGTGTGGTCTAACCAAAGCAGAATAGAGGGGTAGCATGACTTCCCTAGATCTAGACACTATGCTCCTATTGATGCAGGCCAAAATCCCATTGGCTTTTTTGCCGCCACATCACATTGTTGGCTCATGTTTAACTTGTTGTCCACGAGGACTCCAAGATCTTTTTCACACGTACTGCTCTCAAGCCAGGCATTGACCCCCATTCTGTCTCGTTGCATTTCGTTTTTCCTGCCTAAGTGGAGTATCTTGCATTTGTCACTGTTGAACTTCATTTTGTTAGTTTTGGCCCATCATCTCTCTAATCTGTCAAGATCGTTTTGAACTCTGCTCCTGTCCTCTGGAGTCTTGGCTATCCCTCCCAATTTGGTGATGAATCAGTGCTCTTTGGCAGAGGAGGCTAAAGACTTTATAAAACTATAACTCCCAGGATCCCATATCATTGAGTCATGGCAGTTCAAGTTGTGTCAAACTGTATTCATCTTGCAGTGTAGATGCACCTTCAGTTGCAGGAAACCTTCACCCTCTGTTGTCATGACGTAGTTCCCATAATAAGGACAAGATGCAACGGTATCCGGTGCAGATGGAGAAAATAACGTCAAAGATGGTCAATGTGTTTAAATGAAGTGGCCAAGAAGTTCCTATTTCTGCCTGGGAAAGAGAAGAGAGGAGTCAACAAACTGAGATGTGAAAATCTCAGGGAGGAATTCCCAGGAGTCTCCCACAAGCCGGAGGTGGCCAAGCGTGAAATTGCTCCAATTTGCTGCTTTCACAGACCAGTTCCTGGAAGGAGTTTCCTTCCAAAGAAAAGGTCTGAGCCCAGGACTCGGTGAAAGCCAGTCCACTGCAGTAGATTAAAAACACAACTGGCCCCTTGACCCCCGCCCTTGAAGACCTTGGGTGCAGAATAAGCCCCTTTCCTTGCTCTCTGCTCACTTGGACTTGGCGGGGAATGCCATGGATGTAGCGTACCTGGATTTCAGGAAGGCCTTCTTTGACAAGGTCCCCCATGACCTTCTGGCAAACAAACTGGTCCAATGTGGGCTAGGCAAAACTACGGTGAGGTGGATCTGGAATTGGTTAAATGGACGAACCCAGAGGGTGACTCTCCCCAAGGCCTCCTCTTCATCCTGGAAAGAAGTAACGAGCGGAGTGCCATCAGCAGGTTTCTGTCCTGGGACTGGTCCTGATCAGGATCTTTATTAATGACTTAGATGAAGGGTTAGAAGGCAGGATCATCAAGTTTGCAGACGACACCAAATTCAGAGGGAGAGCCAATACTCCAGAGGACAGGAGCAGGATTCAAAACGATCTCCACAGATTAGAGAGATGATTGGCCAAAACTAACAAAATGAAGTTCAACAGGGACAAATGCAAGATACTCCACTTTGGCAGAAAAAAACGAAATTCAAAGATACGAAATGGGGGACAATGCCTGGCTTGAGAGCAGTACGTGTGAAAAAGATCTTGGAGTCCTTGTGGACAAGAAGTTAAACATGAGCCAACAATGTGATGTGGCGGCAAAAAAAGCCAATGGGATTTTGGCCTGCATCAATAGGAGCCTAGTGTCTAGATCTAGGGAAGTCATGCTCCACATGCTCTATTCCGCTTTGGTGAGACCACACTTGGAATATAGTGTCCAGTTCTGGGCACCACAATTCAAGAGAGATATTGACAAGCTGGAATGTGTCCAGAGGAGGGCGACTCAAATGATCAAGGGTCTGGAGAACAAACCCTATGAGGAGCGGCTTAAGAAGCAGGGCATGTTTAGCCTGAAGAAGAGAAGACTGAGAGGAGATATGATAGCCATGTATAAATATGTGAGAGGAAGCCACAGGGAGGAGGAGGGAGCAAGCTTGTTTTCTGCTTCCTTGGAGACTAGGACGCAATGGAGCCATGGCTTCAAACTACAAGAAAGGAGATTCCATCTGAACATTAGGAAGAACTTCCTGACTGTGAGAGCTGTTCAGCAGTGGAACTCTCTGCCCCAGAGTGTGGTGGAGGCTCCTTCTTTGGAAGCTTTTAAACAGAGGCTGGATGGCCATCTGTCAGGGGTGATTTGAATGCAATATTCCTGCTTCTTGGCAGAATGGGGTTGGACTGGATGAAGGCCCATGAGGTCTCTTCCAACTCTTTGATTCTATGACTCTATGATTCCCAGTCATCTGGCCCCTCTTCTCTGGTCCTCCAAGGCTATGGGAGGAATCTCAGGGCAAGGGTGGTACCTTGAGAAATGTGGTTGGCATTCACCTTTGTAAGTTCATGCATTGGCTTTTTTAGCTCCCACATCACACTCTTGACTCATGTTAGACTCCTAGATTCTCTTCACTTGTACTTCTTTGAAGGTAGATGTCTTCTATTTATTTACAGTATTTATATTCCGCCCTTCTCACCCCGCATGGGACTCAGGGGGGATTACCGTGCACATATACATGGCAAACATTCAATGCCATGGACACACAACATATATAGACAGACACACAGAGTCTATTTAACATTCTAGCTTTTTCATGAGGGTATTCTGGCCACCAGGGGAGCTGACGTTTCATCGTCCATTTGTGACACTGATGAAGTACTTCCTCATTTTTTGCATGCTTGCTGGAGATCTTTATGGCATCATAAATTAGTTAAATTGGCCTCCCTGCATAAGCAGTACCTAAATTTCCTACTTAGAATCATGGAATCAAAGAGTTGGGAGAGACCTCATGGGCCATCCAGTCCAACCCCCTGCCAAGAAGCAGGAATATTGCATTCAAATCAGCCCTGACAGATGGCCATCCATCCAGCCTCTGTTTAAAAGCTTCCAAAGGAGCCTCCACCATACTCTGGGGCAGAGAGTTCCACTTCTGAACGGCTCTCACAGTCAGGAAGTCTCCTCTCTTCGAATCTCCTCTCTTAACAGATGCAACTGTCTTTCGGGTTGCAAAGGTCGACAGCAAGCTACACAAATTGGTTGGAAGCTCACGCCGACCCTGGCTGGCTTTGAACTCATGACCTTTCGGTGAGTAATTATCTTAATGCAGATGACTCCCAGCCATCTGCGCCACAGTCCCGGTGCTTCTTCCTATATTTCTTCCTATATTTATGTATTTTTTTCTACCTAAATGTAGTATATTACATTTATACCGAATGAATTTTATTGTGGTGGCGTTGGCACAATGAAGCAAAATGCCCAAATTATATTGCATTACATTATAATATTATAATTTAATGCAATATAATAATAATAATAATAATAATAATAATAATAATAATAATAATATATGATACTAGCTGTCCCCTGCCATGCGTTGCTGTGGCCAAGACTGTTGATCTGGAAAATAAAGGAATGAGAAAGTGTTGGTTTCTAATATATATAATGTCTTTATGCTTGTGGGTAAACAGTATTTCTTCTTGTTTCTTTGTCAGTGTTGATGTGGAGAGTGTCTGGTTTGCCCACCCTGGAACATGCAACATATCATTGTCCTTCTATAAGGGTCCCTTTCAAGTCTATGATACTATATCTGTGTGTGTGTGTGAATCATATCTATCTCTATATCTATGGCTGGATGGCTCTTTGTCAGGAGGGCTTTGATTACGTTTTCTTGCCCTGATGGAGGGAGTTGGATTGGATGGCCTTAAGTATTTTCTGATGGTCATGGGAGTTCTTTGTGGGAAGTTTGCCCCAATTCTGTTGTTGGTGGGGTTCAGAATGCTCTGATTGTAAGTGAACTATAAATCCCAGTAACTACAACTTGCAGATGTCAAGATCTTTTTTCCCCAAACTCCATCTGTGTTCATATTTCGGCGTATTGAGTACTTGTGCCAAGTTTGGTCCAGCTCCATCATTGTTTGAGTCCACAGTGCTCTCTGGATGTAGGTGAACTACAACTCCCAAACTCAAGGTCAATGCCCACTAAACCCCTCCAGTATTTTCTGTTGGTCGTGGGAGTTCTGTGTGCCAAGTTTGGTTCAATTCCATCGTTGGTGGAGTTCGGAATGCTCTTTGATTGTAGGTGAACTATAAATCCCGGCAACTGCAACTCCCAAATGACAAAATCATAATTTTTTGAGTGTTGGTCACTCCTTGTAATGTGAGACGTTTTGTTGCCAAATTTGGTGTGATTTCGTTCATTGGTTCTTTTGTTTTTAAGGTACTCATTAGGCACACAGCATATATATATATATATATATATATAGATAGATATAGATATAGATATAGATATAGATATAGATATAGATATAGATATAGATATAGATATAGATATATAGATTATAATAATATGATAATAATAATAATATGATATTATTAATAATATTACGATATAGTGGTATGGTGCAATATAGCAATGTTTAATGCTGATATTGTACTATGCTAATAATATATTGTATGTAATATATACCTTGTAAGCCGCTCTGAGTCCCCTTCGGGGTGAGAAGGGCGGCATATAAATGTCCTAAATAAATAAACAAATAAATGTGGGAAGGCTTGGCCACTGAAGAAACCTCACTTTGGGACTTCCTAAGGACCAAATTTGACCCCAAAATCCAAGGTTCCCCACCGTGCAGAAAGAAATGCCTTTACTTTCTTTTCCTCCATCACAAACATTGCACGTATAACTGAGATAACCAAGAGAGAGGTCCAGCGAAGTCTTTCCTGAGGCATCGGCCCTGAGGCTGTGGTGTTTCCTCATCTAAATTGCCCTCATATTTTACTCTTTCCCCTCTTCCTAAAATACCCCAGCGGCCAGAGAAGGCTTCAGGGTTTTTTTTATAAGGCCAGCAAACTGATTTGTGGGACGATCTCCTCTCTGCGCCTGGCTCCGTGATCAGGGTTCATTCATATAAATTACAGGGTGATTTATTTAATGGCTTGCTTTGAGCCGTGTAAATTCCCCCAACTTCTGAGCAATGTATTGTGAAAGTTGCCATAAATCAACCGTGGGACTAAGGGGATGTAGTGGGAAGGGGAAGGAAGGAAGGAAGGAAGGAAGGAAGGAAGGAAGGAAGGAAGGAAGGAAGGAAGGAAGGAAGGAAGGAAGGAAGGAAGGAAGGAAGGAAGGAAGAAGCCAGCATGACTAGAGAGATTCTGGGTGTTGTGGTCCAAAAACACAACCTTCCCAAGCTTTGCATCATTTCATAGAATCATAGAATCAAAGAGTTGGAAGAGACCTCCTGGGCCATCCAGTCCAACCCCCTTCTGCCAAGAAGCAGGAATATTGCATTCAAATCACCCCTGACAGATGGCCATCCAGCCTCTGTTTAAAAGCTTCCAAAGAAGGAGCCTCCACCACACTCCGGGGCAGAGAGTTCCACTGCTGAACGCTCTCACAGTCAGGAAGTTCTTCCTCATGTTCAGATGGAATCTCCTCTCTTGTAGTTTGAAGCCATTGTTCCATTGCGTCCTAGTCTCCAGGGAGCAGAAAACAAGCTTGCTCCCTCCTCCTCCCTGTGGCTTCCTCTCACATATTTATACATGGCTATCATATCTCCTCTCAGCCTTCTCTTCTTCAGGCTAAACATGCCCAGCTCCTTAAGCCGCTCCTCATAGGGCTTCTTCTCCAGACCCTTGATCATTTTAGTTGCCCTCCTCTGGACACATTCCAGCTTGTCAATATCTCTCTTGAATTGTGGTGCCCAGAATTGGACACAATATTCCAGGTGTGGTCTAACCAAAGCAGAATAGAGGGGTAGCATTACTTCCCTAGATCTAGACACTATGCTCCTCTTGATGCAGGCCAAAATCCCATTGGCTTTTTTTTTTTTTTTTGCCACCACATCACATTGTTGGCTCATGTTTAACTTGTTGTCCACGAGGACTCCAAGATCTTTTTCACACGTACTGCTCTCGAGCCAGGTGTCCCCCATTTTGTATCTTTGCATTTCGTTTTTCCTGCCAAAGTGGAGTATCTTGCATTTGTCCCTGTTGAACTTCATTTTGTTAGTTTTGGCCCATCATCTCTCTAATCTGTGGAGATCGTTTTGAATCCTGCTCCTGTCCTCTGGACATTGGCTGGCTATCCCTCCCAATTTGGTGTCATCTGCAAACTTGATGATCATCTCTAGTTTTTAAAAGCAACAGCTTCTCCATAATGATGGAATACAATGCAAATGGGTTGAAGGCAAAATCAGAGGTTTATTCTTAATGGCCGGAGAGGATGTCAGCGAAGAAAACACTCCAAAGAACTGAATTAACACAATTATAAATATGGAGCATTTTTATATCATTTGACAGACAGTTCATTGTGAGAGGATTATAATAATTTCTTCTGGGTGAGGGTAAGGTGAGGTACCATTCAGGGGATTTCCAGAGAATTTATTTATTTCGGTTACTTCTAACCCGCCCTTCTCACCCCGAAGGGGACTCAGAGCGGCTTACAAAGGCACAATTCGATGCCAGCATCACATAACAGTAGTAAACAAATAGCAACAATTAACAAATTAAACAACAGTTCCTGCATTACAACAATAAAACCAATAAAACCAATACAAACCCAATTACTCCTCATTGACGGTCAGCGTTCGCTATCTAATAGTCGAAATTCCAATTCCACGTTGTCAGTCCTGTCAGTCCTAATAGTCTGATTGTCCTTATCTAGTTGTCAGATTGCCCAAAGGCCTGGCCCCACAACCACGTCTTTACTTTCCTCCTGAAGGAGAGGAGAGATGTTGATGCCCTAATTTCCCCCGGGAGTGAGTTCCACAGGTGAGGGGCCACCACTGAGAAGGCTCTGCTCCTCGTCCCCACCAACCTCACTTGTGATAGCGGTGGGGTCGTGAGCAGGGCCTCCCCAGATGATCTCAAACTCCGGGGTGGGACGTAGAGGGAGATGTGTTCGGACAGATACACTGGACCGGAACCGTATAGGATTTTGTAGGTCAAAGCCAGCACCTTGAATTGTGCTCGGAACTGAACCGGCAGCCAGTGAACCTGACACAGCAGGGGGGTGGTGTGCTCCCTGTATGACACTCCAGTGAGTAGTCTGGCTGCCGCTCGCTGGACCAGTTGAAGTTTCCGAACAGTCTTCAAGGGCAACCCCACGTAGAGTGCGTTGCAGTAGTCTATTCGGGATGTAACAAAAGCGTGGACCACTGTGGCCAGAATGTTATAGAAAGGTTACTGTAAAACAATCAGAAATAACGGGCTATGTTTCCCAATGGAGCCACGTCTCATAATTCATAATTTCAGTATCAGGTTCATACCTAGAACTCTTCTATTTATCATTTCCAACCTCAAGCAGCCCTTCCCTTTAAATTCAGGCAAAAGGAAACTGCTTTTATCTTCTTCCTCTCTAATAACTTTTGCCTTCTCGACCCCAACAAATGCCTTCAGTTTTTGAACCCATGAAATGCTGAAGATATGGCAACCACAACTTTGGAAGAGAATTGTCACATCTTCATCCCCGGATCATGTTCTCCTCATTCGCAAGAGCTTCGTTTCCTCTCACTTCTTTAATTCAATTTCCCAAGCGGTTGTTCTGTTTCCGCACAGAGCGAAATGGTTTCAAGGAAGGTTAAATTCCGATACTGAAGCTCAACTACTCAACCAGGAGGGAGCAGAGAGAGGAAAAAGAAGAAGAGCGCAATAAAGTATTGTGTCAGCCCCTTGCTTAACAAGGTGCTGTTTCATGCTTGACAACAGGCATCTCCAACGTAAGGAGGAAATATTCCAAGAGTTGGGCTGTCGCTTTGATAAAATGCTGCCTTTCTGGTTGTAAGCACCGGGAGCGGATTGAGCAGAAATGAAAAAAAAAGGAAGCGCTTTCATCGAATAACATTGCTTTCCTTTACTCAATTTGGGAAGTTTCTCTCTTCTTTGTTCAGAGTACTTTCATTCTCTTTTTCCTTGCAGTCATTGTGGTCTTTTGCTCCCAAACATCCTTTATCAGAAGGATAAGGAAGGATGCTGTTGTCATAGCAACAGATGTCGTCATAGCAACCTCCTTCCCTGGGTACCATCTTGCCACAGAAGGGCCTTTGGAAAGATGGTTGAAAGTGAATGATTCTGCTAATAAATGACAATATTTTCTGCAGTTATTTTCCATCAAGTTGATTTTGAGTGTCCATGTGGATTTTGCTCACCTTACTTGCAAACTTAGAGGCCTTCCTCGTACTGGATTCATACAATCATGGAGTGAGACAGGACCCCAAAAGGCCATCTAGTCTAACCCTATACTAGCATGGAAACCCACCTTCTTGACAAGCTCTGCTTAAAAGCCTCCAACAAAGGAGAGTCCAGCTACCTCTGTTTCTGAATCAGCTCTTTGCAAATGGAAGTCCTTCCTGAATTGCAATCCCCTTTTTTGCCGTTTGGATCTTCTAATTCCAAGAGCATTGGCACACCTATAGCTACATCCATAGTGACAAGAACACAAGGGGCCGTGTTGGCGCAATGGGTTAAAGACTTGTGTTGTTGAACTGTTGACCAGTTCGAATCCGCAAGACAGGGTTAGCTCCCACCTTTAGCCCTAGCTCCTGCCTACCTAGCAGCTTGAAAACATGCAAATGTGAGTAGATAAATAGATATTGCTTCAGTAGGAAAAGGCAAAAAGACACTCCAAGCAGTCTTGCCAGCCACACAACCAGGAGGTGTCAACAGACAATGCAGGTTACTTGGCTTAGAAATGGAGAAGAGCACCTCCCCAAAGCCCAGAGATGAACACCACTTCCAGAGCCATAAAAGAAAGGAGAAGCCTTTGCCTTTGTTTGTGTTTCACTTTATTTTCATTGTAACAAGGCATTGAGTGTTTGCCTGTGTTTTTTTATATTTTGTAATCCTCCTGAGTCCCGAAAGGGAAAAAGGCAAAATACAATTTATTATTATTATTATTATTATTATTATTATTATTATTATTATTAATTTGAAACACAACAAGATGAGTCCACAGCAGACAAGATCACTCTGCTGTCTGTTGTATTGAATCACACGTCGGACACTTCCCAAGTATCTAGGACTGTGTGATATATCGGCGAAAAATGCATGCAGATCCCACTAAGGTGGCCTTTTGCAGCTGGCAGATAGTAATTTTGTCAGCACTGATTGTGTTTAAGTGCAGGCCAAGGTCTTTAGGCACTGCATGCAGTGTGCCGATCACCACTGGGACCACCTTGACTGGCTTGTGCCAGAGTCTTTGCAGTTCGATCTTTAAATCCTCATATTGTGTAAGTTTTTCCAGTGGCTTCTCATCAATTCTGCTGTCACCTGAGACTGCAACATGGATGATCCATGCTTGGTTTTTTTCCACAATCGTGAGGTCAGAAGTCTTGTGCTCCAAAACTCTGTCAGTCTGAATTTGGAAGTCCCAGAGTAGTTTGACATGTTCATTTTCCATAACTTTTTCAGGCTTGTGATCCTACCAGTTCTTTGTCACAAGCAGATGGTGTTTGTGGCACAAGTTTCAGCGGATCATCTGAGCAATGGCGTTATGCCTCTGCTTGTAGACTGTGTGCACGATCTTCTTGCAGCAGCTGAGGATGGAATCTATTGTTTCATCTGCTTCCTTGCAGAGTCTACATTTGGGATCTGTCATCGACTTTTCAATTCTGGCTTTGATGGCATTGGTTCGAATGGCTTGTTCTTGGGCTGCCAGAATCAGGCCCTCCATCTCCTTTTCCAAAATTCCTTTTTTGAACCACATCCATGTTTTTTCCTTGTCCATTTTGCTCTCAGTTTTCCCTAAGAATTGTCCATGGAGAGCCTTCCTTGGCCAGTTTTCTCTTCTGTTCTGCATTGTTGTTGTTGTTATTATTATTATTATTATTATTATTATTATTATTATTATTATTAAAAACACAACAAGATGAGTCCACAGCAGACACTCTGCTGACTGTTGTATTGGATCACACGTCGGACACTTCCCAAGTGTCTAGGACTGTGTGATGTATTAGCGAATAATGCGTCCAGATCCCAGTAAGGTGGCCTTTTGCAGCTGGAAAGTGGTAATTTTATCAGTGCCGATTGTGTTTAAGTGTGGGCCAAGGTCTTTAGGCACTGCACCCAGTGTGCCGATCACCACTGGGACCACTGTGACTGGCTTGTTGTTGTTGTTGTTGTTGTTATAATTATAATTATTATTATTATCCTGTAACAAAATCACCCTTCAATCTCATCCCCTATCTATGGAGGTCGGCGCATGAATCCAAAGATTTTGGGGGATTCTGAAAGAACAAGGGAGCAAAAGAGGCAGTGCATTTGACAAATAGTGTAGTGTTTGCTTAATGAGGGAAATCTTTGAGCTCTTGAACCTGTGGTATTCCTCTCCAATCCGGAAACACAAGCATTTAACTATTTTGGAGAACTATTTCGAGATAAGGGCTTTGGCGTCCCTTGTCATGATAGCCCAAGCTTTGCCGGGACTGATCTCCTTGCCCCTTTGAAGATAGTGGCTATTTGTCAAGTGACTTTTGGAAAAAATAAATTTATTCCAAGGAGGGAGTGAACACGTTGCTAATGTATTAGCAGCTTTTTCCTTTCCTCTCCGGATCAAGAAAAGCTTTGAAGTTAATCTGAACGCCGCACTGAGACAAACCCGGCCTGGCTTCTTGGCTCGATTAAAGTGTTTACTATATATATATATATATATATATATATATATATATATATATATATATCTTGTTTGCTTTTTAACTGCCTCCCTCCAGCCTCTTTTGCCTCCACCTGTCTCATGTGCCTCTTTGAGGTTGAAAAGCAGCCATTCAGACTCTCAAAATATGGAAAATATTTGCACATTTGCACTCTGTCTAACCCAATTCCCCAAATATCAGAATAAGATGTATTTTTAGCTTTACCCTTCTCGTCTGAAGAGGTCTGGTGCTTCACCAAACTACAACTCCCAAGATTCCAATGCACTGAACCATTGCAGATAAAGTGGTACCAAATTGCATTAATTCTACGGTGTAGATGCACTTGCATGCTTTTATTTTCTTCTATTGCAGCATTTCTCAACCTGGACGTCAGTACCCTGGGGCGTGGGGGTGTTGGCGAGGGGCTTTCAGAGTGACCATCAGAAAATATATATTTCTGACTAGCCGTTCCCTGCCGCACGTTGCTGCGGCCCAGTCTGCGTATATGTTTTGTGTGTGTATATATATGCGTGTGTTTATGTCTGTGTATATATTTGTGTATATGTGTATATATGTGTGTTTGCATAGATAGATAGATAGATAGATAGATAGATAGGTGTATATGTGTGTGCATATGTGTGTATAAGCGTGTATATATTTGTGTATTTCTGTGTTTATATGTGTATATGTATATTGTGTATATGTGTGAGCTTGTCTATATGTATATGTTACTGACAAGCTGGAATGTGTCCAGAGGAGGGCGACTAAAATGATCAAGGGTCTGGAGAACAAGCCCTATGAGGAGCGGCTTAAGGAGCTGGGCATGTTTAGCCTGAAGAAGAGAAGGCTGAGAGGAGATATGATAGCCATGTATAAATATGTGAGAGGAAGCCACAGGGAGGAGGGAGCAAGCTTGTTTTCTGCTTCCTTGGAGACTAGGACGTGGAACAATGGCTTCAAACTACAAGAGAGGAGATTCCATCTGAACATGAGGAAGAACTTCCTGACTGTGAGAGCCGTTCAGCAGTGGAACTCTCTGCCCCAGAGTGTGGTGGAACCACCAGTGTTCACATTTGGAGTATTTGTGTCAAATTTAGTCCAGATCTATCATTTTTTAATCTATAGTGCTCTTTGGATTTAGGTGAACTACAACTCCAAAACTGAAGGTCAATACAAACCCTTCCAGTATTTTCTGTTGGTCATGGGAGTTCTGTGTGACAAGTTTGGTTCAATTCCGTCGTTAGTGGAGTTCAAAATGCTCTTTGATTGGATGTGAACAATAAATCCCAGCAACTACAATTTCCCAATGTCAAGCTCCATTTTCCCTAAACTCCACCAGTGTTCAAATTTGGGCATATTGAGTATTTGTGCCAAGTTTGGTCCAGATCATCATTGTTTGAGTCCACAGTGCTCTCTGGATGTAGGTGAACTACAACTCCAAAACTCAAGGTCAATGCCCATGAAACCCTGCCAGTATTTCCGGTCGGTCATGGGAGTTCTGTATGCCAAGTTTGGTTCAGTTCCATCATTGGTGGAATTCAGAATGCTCTTTGATTGTGGGTTAACTATAAATCCCAGCAACTACAATTCCCAACTGTCAAAGTCTATTTTCCCCAAACTCCACCAGTGTTCAGATTTGGGCATATTGAGTATTCTTGCCAAGATTGGTCCAGATCCATCATTGTTTGAGTATGCGAAGGGCTTGCCCCAATTCAAAGAAAAGGGGTTTTCAGGAGAGAGAAGTTACGATTTATTATTTATTATTCTTAATGGAGCCACCAATTTGTAATGTGAGGTAATTTTGGGAGATTGGGCACACTGAACGCCGAATCAATGGAGATGAGGCAGTCTTAAAATCAAAGAGAACAAGTTTATTTTGAAACAAAGCGTATGGTTGCAGTTTGGTGATAAACTTGGAAGATACTTGGAGAACGTTACATATAACTTGGTTGCGATACAGTACAGACTTCTGATGTTACAACTTATAAATAACTTTTGCTGTGGTGAAGCACTTTATTAAACAATGTTTCCTGAGGTGAATAGTCTTCCTGTTTGATCCTTCCGTGATCAAACCTCAGATCTCTAGTTCACTTTTAACTAGTGATCTAAACAAGCTTCTATTAGTCTTCTCTAACTAATGAAACTAACAAGGTTTCCCCTTCAGCCTTCCTAAACTGAAGAAACCTCTGACTATTCACAAACACTGCTTCTCTACTTCCCACTCTCTCTCTCTCAACTGCTAACTCCGACTCCAAAACCCTAACTCCTCACTCCTCGGAACCTAAACCCTAACTGACTTTAACTGTCGCTTTTCAAAACTCTCCTCTCTAAGCTCCTCCCACTTCTCTACAGCATCGTTTCCATGGTAACACACTCCTCACAGCTAGGCCGCTCCAGCATTAGGGCAACCAGTGCAAACACAAATACAGTTATAATCATATCATTTACAATCAACTTCTGTACAGAGTACACCGTGCTCTCTGGATGTAGGTGAACTACAACTCCCAAACTCAAGGTCAGTGACCACCAAACCCTTCCAAGTATTTTCTCTTGGTCATGGGAGTTGCTTGTGCAAAGATTGGTTCAATTCCATTGTTGGTGGAATACTCTGATTGTAGGTGGAATATAAATCCCAGAAACTACATTTATTTTTCAAAATCATTTTTTTTTTGTGAAGGACATACATTGGGTTGTTAGGTGTCTTGTGTCCAAATTTGGTGTCAATTCGCCCAGTGGTTTTTGAGTTCTTTTAATCCCCCAAACAAACATTACATTTTTATTTATATAGATTATTATTATTATTATTTTCAATTAGTCTCAAAGCATCTGCTGGATTATTGCATTCCTCTTTATGAAAACTTCAAAGTGCATATTCTGGGATCACTTGGTTTTCCCTTATTCATCTCTTGCAGACATTGCAGACTTTGAAATGTCTTATATCTCAAGGAATAACTTTTTAAAAAACAAAGACAGCAAGGCTCAAAAAGATGAAAGAAAGGAGAAAAATCATTGCGAAAACTCACAGGCTTTTTCGGTCTGGGTTGCAAAGAGAAACCGCCAGCAGGGGATGCCATGTGTTAGCAATTCTGTACTAGCTTTGCATTCACTGAAAGCACAGAAACACCATTGTATTGCATGGAGCCGTTAAATCAATACAGTATTATCCTGTACTCTTGAAGCTGTTGGCTTCCATTTTGGTGCAGTGGTGAATCTGCTTTGGAATTTAGTCTGAACGTGGAAAAGATCTATCCATGATTCTGGAGCTAGATGAAAGGATAAGCAAGGTATGTTGTTGTTGTTCATTCGTTCAGTCGTCTCCGACTCTTCATGACCTCATGGACCAGCCCACGCCAGAGCTCCCTGTCGGCTGTCACCACCCCCAGCTCCCTCAAGGTCAGTCCAGTCACTTCAAGGATGCCATCCATCCATCTTGCCCTTGGTCGGCCCCTCTTCCTTTTGCCTTCCACTTTCCCCAGCATCATTGTCTTCTCTAGGCTTTCCTGTCTCCTCATGATGTGGCCAAAGGACTTCAACTTTGTCTCTAGTATCTTTCCCTCCAGTGAGCAGTCGGGCTTTATTTCCTGGAGGATGGACTGGTATTATGTATTAAGGTATACATAAATAATAATATTTATTTATTTGATCAGTCATATGAGGTATAAATAAAGATAATTGATAATAATAACAATTTGAAGAACTACTCCTGATCTCACAATTGTGTTAAAAAACCAAGTATGGATCATCGATGTTGCAATCCCAGGTGACAACAGAATTAAGGAAAAACAACTGGAAATGCTGACACGATATGAGGATTTAAAAATCGAACTGCAAAGACTCTGGCACAAACCAGTAAAGGTGGTCCCAGTGGTGATCGGCACACTGGGTGCAGTGCCTTAAGACCTTGGCCTGCACTTAAACACAATCGCCGCTGACAAGATTACCATCTGCCAGCTGCAAAAGGCCACCTTACTGGAATCTGCGTGCATTATTTTCCGATACATGACACAGTCCTAGACACTTGGGAAGTGTCCGACGTGTGATACAATACAACAGCCAGCAGAGTGTCTGCTGTGGACGCATCTTGTGGTGTTTCAAATAATAATAATAATAAATCCCAGGCGACAACAGGATTGAAGAGAAACAACTGGAAAAGCTGGCACGATATGAGGATTTAAAGATCGAACTGCAAAGACTCTGACACAAGCCAGTCAAGGTGGTCCCAGTGGTAATGGGCACACTGGGTGCAGTGCCTAAAGACCTTGGCCTGCACTTAAACACAATCGGCGCTGACAAAATTACCATCTGCCAGCTGCAGAAGGCCACCTTACTGGGATCTGCAAGCATTATCTACCAATATATCACACAGTCCTAGACACTTGGGAAAAGTCCAACGTGTGATCCAATTCAACAGCCAGCAGAGTGTCTGCTCTGGACTCATCTTGTTGTGTTTCAAATAATAATATTAATAATAATAATAATAACAACAATAATAATAATAATAGCCAGGCAACAACAGGATTGAAGAGAAACAACTGGAAAAGCTGGCACGATATGAGAATTTAAAGATCAAACTGCAAAGACTCTGGCACAAGTAAGTCAAGGTGGTCCCAGTGGTGATTGGCACACTGGGTGCAGTGCCTAAAGACCTTGGCCTGCACCAATTCAACAGCCAGCAGAGTGTCTGCTGTGGACTCATCTTGTTGTGTTTCAAATAATAATATTAATAATAATAATATCCCAGGTGACAACAGGATTGAAGAGAAACAACTGGAAAAGCTGACACAATATGAGGATTTAAAGATCAAACTGCAAAGACTCTGGCACAAACCAGTCAAGGTGGTCCCAGTGGTGATCGGCACACTGGGTGCAGTGCCTAAAGACCTTGGCCTGCACTTTAACACAATCGGTGCTGAAAAAATTACCAGCTGCCAGCTGCAAAAGGCCACTTTATTGGAATCTGCATGCATCATTCGCCGATACATCACACAGTCCTAGACACTTGGGAAGGGTCCGACGTGTGATCCAATTCAACAGCCAGCAGAGTGTCTGCTGTGGACTCATCTGGTTGTGTTTCAAATAATAATAATAATAATACACAATATGAGGACTTAAAGATCGAACTGCAACGACTCTGGCACAAACCAGTAAAGGTGGTCTGGAGTGAAACTCAGAGTGCATCTACACTGTAGAATTATGTAGCTTTAAACTGCCACTGATCAATACTATAGAATCCTGGGAGTGTAGTTTGGCAGACAAGGTGTGCAAAACTACAACTCCCAGGATTCCATGGCATCGAACAATAGTTAAAGTGATATCAAACGGTACGAAATTTACAATGTAGATGCATCCCCAATCTTTCTGGACTTGAAGTCTTTCCCAACTTGGAGATGTTTGAGGAATGGATGCCGTCTTTCCAGAAAATAACTCTCCAAGGAAGAACCAATGGCTTCCCAAACAAACGCAAATGCAGGTCTGTAGTATATACAACTCTGAGTAAGCCCTGGATTGCAACACAATCAATTGCCCAAGGCAATGGAGCAAACTCACACCCAATGTGTCAATGCAGAGTCATTGAACTATGATCAACCTACATTGGTTTGGCAACCTCTGTGTCTCCTGACCCATCATCACTCTTTTCCTTTTGGAGTCTGATAGATCTCGGATCATTAGTAATTATCTCTTTCCATTACCTTTTCGTGATTCATCAACCAATATATGGACAAAGTGTGGCCACGGGACCGAGTGACGATACTGCTTTGGCCTTCGATTTCCCTGAATTGCTTCCAGGTGTGTCATGTTTCTTCTGCAATAGCTTTCAATGCCTTCCTGCATTGTTCAACATGGAAAAATACCAATTTTTGACGATCCACAGACATACTTCCAGGGAGCCGTCCAAGGTGCTGAACCTTCACCAAAATAGTGCCATGTATAACTTGAAAATTCGGACTAAAATCAGGAGTGGATTTGCAATTCACTTTCTTCCAGAGCATATTTATAGACAACTAGCCACCCCCTGTCATGCGTTGCTGTGGCCCAGTCCCGTGACCTGGAAAATAAAGTAATGAGAAAGTATTCATTTCTAATATATGTGATGTCTTTCTGCTTGTTGGGTAAACAGTATTTCTTGCTTTTCTTTGCCAGTGTTGATGTGGAGATTGTCTGGTTTGCCTACTCTGGAACATGCAAGATATCATTGTCCTTCTTTAGGGGTCCCTTTCAAATCTAGGATACTGTATCTGTGTGAATCATATATATCTATCTATAGCTATGGCTGGCTGGCTCTTTGTCAGGAGGGCTTTGATTATGTTTCCTTGCCCTGATGACGGGAGTTGGACTGGATGCTTAAGGCAGCATTTCTCAACCTGGAGGTCAGGACTCCTTGGGGCGTTACCAGTGGGTGTCAGAAGGGTCACCAAAGACAACTAGAAAACACAGTATTTTCTCTTGGTCATGGGGGTTCTGTGTGAGAAGTTTGACCCAATTCTATCGTTGGTAGGGTTGATTGTAGGTGAACTATAAATCCCAACAACTACAACTTCCAAATGTCAAGCTCTATTTCCCCCATACTCCATCTGTGTTCATATTTGGATATATTGAGTATTCATGCCAAGTTTGGCCCAGATCCTTCATTGTTTGAGTCCACAGTGCTCTCTGGATGTAGGCGAATTACAACTCCCAAAGTCAAGGTCAATGCCCACCAAACCCTTCTAGTGTTTTCTGTTGGTCATGGGAGTTCTGTGTGCCAAGTTTGGTTCAATTCCATTGTTGGAGGAGTTCAGAATGCACTTTGATTGTAAGATAACTATAAATCCCAGCAACTACAACTCCCAAATGACAAAATCAATTTTCTGAGTGATGGTCACTCCTTGGGTTAGTAGGTGCCTTGTGGCCAAATTTGGTAGCAATTCATCCAGTGGTTTGTGAGTTATGTCAATCCCACAAACAAACATTACCTTTTTATTTATATAGACTAGCTGTACCGCCACACATTGCTGTGGCCAACCTTCTCTCCCTCTTTCTCTCCTTCTTTCTTTATCTCCTTCCTTCCTTCCCTCCCTCCTTCCTTCTTTCCCTCTTTTTCTTTTCCTTTTCCTTTCCCTTCTTCTTTCTTTCTTCTCTACCTGTTTCTTTCCTTCCTTCCTTTCCTCTTTGGTTCCATCCTTTCTCTCTTTCCTTCCTTCCTTTCCTCTCTCTTTTCTTCCTTCCTTCCTTCCCTCCCTCTTTCTTTCGTTCCTTCCTTCCCTCTCTCTTTCCTTCCTTCTTTCACTTATTTATTTCCCTCTCTTTTTCTCTCCTTCTTTCCCTTTCTCTTCCTCCTTATCTCCTTCCTTCTTTCCTTCCTTCCTTCCTTCCTTCTTTCCTTCCCCCTTTCTGTGTATATGTGTTTTGTGTGTGTATATATGTGCATATATGTGTGTATATTTGTGTATATGTGTGTTTGCATGTATATATGTGGTTTTGTGCATGGGCTGTAATGTAATTTTTTGCTTATTTGGCTTTTTAAGTCCCTTCTGCTGTGTTTTTCAGTGTTTTTATGAGTGATGGTCACTCGTTGGCCTGATAGGTATCTTGTGTCCAAATTTGGTGTCAATTCGTCCAGTGGTTTTTGAGTTATGCTAATCCCACAAACGAACAGAACATTTTTATTTAGATAGATTTTGGCACTGTAGCACTGCTGCTTCTTTAAAGAAACCTTAGTCCATATTTACATGTTTCACCAGCTAATATGTTGGTTAATTCATGGCATTTGCACACACATGAGGAGGTGGGAAGAATCATCCTAGAAGACAGAAGGGACTTTCTTTGTTTGCAAATTGAGCATCTGCCGCGACTCGAAATGGCATTCCTCTTTGTCTCTCGCACCATAAATCGATAAAGCAAGCAAAGGTTGGTCCTGGAATTGAGATTAGGGCCAAAGCGACAATAGGATTGCCTGCTAAAATGTCAGGAATGTGACACAAGAAGGCAGGGTTCTTTTTTTCAGAGGACAATGACAATTAAAACCCAAGGAAAACCTTGCAAGGAATTTGAGAGCGGAATGCAGATTCCCCGGTCGCTTTGGTTTACCTTTCATCACGCTTCTCAAATTGGCCAGAAACTCTGAATAATAAAAGGCTTAAAAGATATTGGTCTTTTCTAAAAGATTTAGGTGAATTGCGCCATTTGCCTTGGGTAGAATTAATGCAGCTCAACACCACTTGAACTGCTGCAGCTCAATGCTATGGAACCCTGGGAGCTGTAGTTTTACAAGGTCTTTGGCCTTCTCCGCTACAGAGTGCTGGTACCTCCCCAAACTTGAACCTTTCTTGAGGCAGAAAAGTACGGCTTTATTATCAGCGGAGACTCTGGTGAGGAGTTGCATCCAAAAGCAACCAGAGTGAGGATAAAGGCGTTGACTTTCCTTTTTATACATCCTCAAATGCAGGCAAACAAAGAAACATGCTTCTACATACGTCAACATGATCACTACGTCACCTTCAGCATCATAGAAATATCAAATTATATCTTCCAACATGCAAGGGGCATGTCTCAGTATTTTTTTTTCTAAGGCAGCTTACATCCATCAAAGGGCCTACTTATAATAATATTTATTTATTTATTTATTTTACTTTACTTCTATACCGCTGTTCTCAGCCCAGAGGCAACTCACAGCGGTTCACAACACACAGGAAACAGCAAAAATTCAATGCACCAATATAAAAACAGTTAACAACCTAATCTAATACACAGTTAGTACACAATCACTATAATAATCATTCACTAGCGTCTCATCACTAAAAAACATGATCCAGATTCGTCATCCATTGTTCAATTCCTATGTCATTACCAATCATTGCACTAATTATTCGAATGCCTGCACAAATAACCAGGTCTTTACTTTTTTGTGGAATACCATTAGAGATGGTGCTAGTCTAATGTCTGTGGGAAGGGCGTTCCACAGCCGGGGAGCCACCACCAAGAAGGCCCTATCTCTCGTCCCCGCCAGCCGTGCTTGTGAAGCTGGCGGGATCGAGAGCAGGGCCTCCCCGGAAGATCTCAAAGTCCTGGTGGGTTCATAGGCCGAGATGCAGTCGGATAGGTAGCTTGAGCCGGAACCTTTTAGGGCTTTAAAGGTCAACGCCAGCACTTTGAATCGAGCCTGGTAGCAAATCGGTAGCCAGTGGAGTTGGCGCAACAGGGGGGTTGTATGCTCCCTGCGCTCCGCTCCTGTTAGAATCATGGCTGCCGAACGTTGGACTAGTTGAAGCTTCCGAGCCGTCTTCAAAGGCAACCCCACGTAGAGAGCGTTGCAGTAGTCTAGACGGGATGTAACCAGAGCGTGGACTACCGTGGCCAAGTCAGACTTCCCAAGGTACGGGCGCAGTTGGCGCACGAGCTTTAACTGTGCGAATGCTCCCCTGGTCACCACCGAGACCTGGGGCTCCAGGCTCAGCGATGAATCCAGGGTCACACCCAAGCTGCGAACCTGCGTCTTCAGGGAGAGTGCGACCCCATCCAACACAGGCTGTAACCCTATGCCCTGTTCGGCCTTGCGACTGACCAGGAGTACCTCTGTCTGTCTGGATTCAATTTCAATTTGTTCGCCCTCATCCAGACCGTTACAGCGGCCAGGCACCGGTTCAGGACCTCGACAGCCCCCTTAGTAGCAGGTGGAAAGGAGTGACAGAGTTGGACATCATCTGCGTACAGATGACACCGTACCCCGAAACTCTGGATGATCTCTCCCAGCGGCTTCATGTAGATGTTGAACAACATGGGAGACAGAACTGAACCCTGTGGAACCCCACAGGACAACAGTTGTGGGGTTGAACAGGTGTCTCCCAGCAACACCTTCTGGGATCAGCCCTCTAGGAATGATTATAATAAAACTTTATTTGTACCCCGCTACCATCTCCCAAGGGACTCTGTGCAGCTTACATGAGGCTGAGCCCACAATACATCAATACAAGCAATAACAACCACAATACAAAGCAATTAAAATAAATCTCATGCACAAATAGCATAACAATGAACAAGGTGAAATGCACATTTAAAATCTAGAGCTAGGCCAAATATAATTGAAATTTTAAAAAATAATGTTGGGCAGGAACAAGACAGAGGAAGTGGGGCGTTGGTGGAAACGTGCAAGCAGTCCTAAATCAGTATAAAGTACTTTTAGAGGACACAATGCTAAGGGTTCATTATTCTGGGAAGGCACACTGGAATAACCATGTTTTCAAGCTCCTCCTGAAGACTGCTAGAGATGGGGCATGCCTGATATCCTTAGGAAGTGAGTTCCAGAGTCGAGGGGCCACCACCGAGAAGGCCCTCTCTCTCATCCCCACCAATCGCACTTGTGATGCAGATGGGAGCGCAAGTAGGGTCTCTCCAGATGATCGAAGAGATCGTGTGGGTTTGTACGCAGGTAGGCAGGTCCCAAACCATTCAGGGCTTAGTAGGTAAGAACCTGCACCTTGAATTGGGTCCGGAAAATGAATGGCAGCCAGTGGAGTCCCTAAACAGGAGGGTTGACCGCTCCCTGTAAGGAGCGCCAGTTAACAACCTGGCCGCCGCCCATTGAACTAACTGGAATTTCCGAGCCGTTTTCAAGGGCAGCCCCACGTAGAGCGCATTACATTAGTCCAATCTGGAGGTGACTAAGGCATGGACCACCCTGGCCAGATCTGCCTTCATGAGGCATGGTCACAGTTGGCGCACGAGTCTTAATTGTGCAAAGGCCCTCCCAGCCACCGGCGACGTCTGAGCCTCAAGCGTAAGTGATGAGTCCAGGAGGACACCCAAACTGTGGACCTGTGACTTTGACCTGTCAGGAGGGAGCGAGATAGGCTCCTTACTTTTACCTCTATTTGTGCCAGGTCTTCCTTATCTCCCCTCTCCTGGAATGTTCATCTCCCTCATGCCTTGGACACAGATACTTCAGCATCCCTTTGTCCTGTCAGCTTGGCTTTCTAATACAGAGAGAACCTCATTTTACTCAAATACATTTGAGTATTTATTTATATTTGTTGTGTCAGGACAACCAGTCAAATTATATTACATTTCTAACAGAACAAAGCAAACAAACAGACAAAATACAAAATTTGTGAGTTTGGTAGTTGATTAAATGTCCTTTGACCAGTATCTGGCCACTTGGAGTGTTTCTGGTGTTGCCGCAAGAAGTTCCTCCATTGTGCATGTGGCAGGGCTCAGGTGGCATTGCAGCAGGTGGTCAGTGGTTTGCTCTTCTCCGCACTCGCATGTCGTGGATTCCACTTTGTGGCCCCATTTCTGAAGGTTGGCTCTGCATCTCGTGGTTCCAGAGTGCAGTCTGTTCAGCGCCTTCCAAGTCGCCCAGTCTTCTGTGTGCCCAGGTGGGAGTCTCTCATTTGGGATCAGACATTGGTTGAGGTTCTGGGTTTGAGCCTTCCACTTTTGGATTCTCGCTTGCTGGGGTGTTCCAGCAAGCGTCTCTGTAGATCTTAGAAAACTATTTCTAGATTTAAGTCATTGACGTGCTGGCTGATACCCAAACATTTCAGTACTTGTAATGTACATACAATATATGTATCAATATCTATATTTCCAATATCTCCCCATCAATTTGATCTTCAACATGGTGGAATGTGCTGGGCATCCGACTCTCCGCCCACTCCTTTGGTAGGTAGCTGAATACTGACCTCTTCAGCCTCAGAGGAAGGCCAAGGTAAACAGACTCTCAACGAATCGTGCCAAGAAAATGCCATGGTAGAGCCTTCTTTGGGTCACCATAGGTCACAAACCCCTTGAAGGCATGCAAGAACAACGTGTCCTATTATAGGTGGAACAAGCTATTAAATGGGGCATCCACCCATCACTTGCCACAAACTGATTCAACCCATAGCAAATGTCAGAGCTATCAGGTCTACTCTATTAGGGCTAATTAGGGCTAATTAATAGAATTCAGGCCAGGAAATTGCAAACTGGTCTTCCTTTGGCAGCTTCAGACAGCATAATTGGCAGGTTACTGGAAGATAATACCTATGGAAGAGGTCAAGAACCCTTCTCACCAGTTGTATGATAATAAGTAGGGGTCCAACTCCTAGAACAGACCCATTGGGATAGTTGTTGGCAGATAAATTAACACATATGTATCAATACACACTGTGTGTATTGATTCATTGCGTCTTATCTTTGTGGGACAAGCAATTGGTTTAGGCCTGAAAGTGCCAGGAAAGGCTGCCGCAGTTTGCATTTGCCTCTGCCTTTTGGGAAGGGAAGGATTTCACCCCCTCTTTTCTTTCTTCTCTCTTGATGAGTTAAATGAGAACAAACATTCGTACTTTGAATTGAGTGTATAGCAATTGAAATACACTGAGAATAAAGAGGAGAGAGAAACTGGGTGTTGTGACTCAGCTGGAACCACAGTGTGCCTCTGATGAGGATGATGGGATTCAAGTTGGGTGCTAGAAACAATATCGTATGAAAGCTGACTGGCACAACCTGGGGATCACAACCAGACACAGTGAAGACATCTGCCCTTGCGCTATGCTACTCTGCTGCTGAGTATGCATGCCCAGTGTGGAACACATCTCACCATGCTAAAACAGTGGATGTGGCTCTTAATGAGACATGCTTCATTATCACGGGGTGTCTGCGCCCTACACTACTGGAGAAATTACACTGTCTAGCCGGTATTGCACCACCTGACATCCGCTGGGAAGTAGCATCCAATAGTGAAAGGACCAAGGCAGTGACATCTCCAGCTCATCCCCTGTTTGGGTATCAGCCAGCACGTCAACGACTTAAATCCAGACATAGTTTTCTAACATCTACAGAGACACTCGCTGGAACACCTCAGCAAGCGAGAGTCCAAAAGTGGCAGGCTCAAACCCAGAACCTCAACCAATGGCTGATACCAAATGAGAGACTCCCCCTGGGCACACAGAGGACTGGGCGACTTGGAAGGCGCTGAACAGACTGCGCTCTGGCACCACGAGATGCAGAGCCAATCTTAAGAAATGGGGCCACAAAGTGGAATCCACGACATGCGAGTGTGGAGAAGAGCAAACCACTGACCACCTGCTGCAATGCAACCTGAGCCCTGCCACATGCACAATGGAGGACCTTCTTGCGGCAACACCATAGGCACTCCAAGGGGCCAGATACTGGTCAAAGGACATTTAACCAACTACCAAGTTTGCAAACCTTGTGGGTTTTTTATCTGTTTGTTTGTTTTGTTCTGTTAGAAATGTAATACAATTGTCTGGTTGCCCTGACACGATAAATAAATAAAATGGGATTCAGGTTCATAGTCTGGTTCAAAATGTCCCTGTTACAGACATTACAGGCAATGAAGAACAAGATGTAGGAGTTCAGTTTCCCACAGTTAGGAATGAGGTTGTTGATAGTGAAACTAGCCAGGTGAAGGTGCACATTGATTCAGAAAAGGAGAACAGCTCTCAGCCTGATAACACTAACGAACAGACTGACCTTGACGAAACGGGATCTTTAGATCGGGCTGACCGTTTTGGAATTCAGAGTTCGAAGGAGTGTGAGAATAGCTAACAAGAAGGAGGATCAGAGGCCAAAGAAATGCCTTCATGTTTTGCAAAGGATATTAAACAGAGTGTTTGGGTCCGAATCTTTGTCAGAACAACTTTTCGTTTTGCCAAGCAGTTTGGGTTTGCTTGTCTGGATTATCTTGCAGTTCTTGTGTTCATGTTCTCAAGACCTAGTCATGTTCTCATGGGATTCTGCTTTGCTGGTGCCTTTTTGGTTCGTGCTTCAAAGTGTAATTTTCTATTGATCTTTTGAAACTTTATTTTTGCTTTTCAGAACTTTTTACTCTTTAATAAACTATAAAGACTTCTGGCTGTGTACAGTTTGGTGTTTCTCAGCAAGGGGAATCTACTCTGAGGTGCGACACTGGGACGTTTTAAAGGGAGATGAAGAAGTGGGACAACAGTGGATTAAACTGTTGTCATTTATTTTCCGGACCCAATTCAAGGTGCAGGTTCTTACCTACAAAGCTCTGAACGGTTTGGGACCTGCCTACCTGCATGACCGCATTTCTGGTACAAACCCACAGGATCTTTTGGATCATCTGGAGAGGCCCTACTCGTGCTCCCACCTGCATCACAAGCGCGATTGGTGGGGATGAGAGAGAGGGCCTTTTCAGTGGTGGCCCCTCGTCTCTGGAACTCACTTTCTAAGGACATCAGGCATGCCCTAACTTTGGCAGTCTTTAGAAGGAGCTTGAAAACCTGGTTGTTCCAGTGTGCCTTCCCAGAATAATAAACCCTTAGCATTATGTCCTCTAAAAGCACTTTATACTGATTTAGGATTGCTTGTACGTTTCCACCAACACCCTACCTCCTCTATCGTGTTCATGCCCAGCATTATTTTTTAACTTTAATTAAATTTGGCCCAGCCATAGATTTTAAATGTGCTTTGTGCTATTGTTCAATGTTTATGCCATTTATGTATGAGTTTTATTTTTAACTAGCCATCCCCTGCCATGCGTTGCTGTGGCCCACATGGGGGTTCTGTGTGGGAGGTTTGGCCTAATTCTATCATTGGTGAGTTCAGAATGATCTGTGATTGTAGGTGAACTATAAATCCCAGCAACTACAACTCCCAAATGTCAAGATTCTATTTCCCCCAAACTCCACCAGTGTTCACATTTGGGCATATTGAGTATTCTTGTAGAGTTTGGTCCAGATCCATCATTGTTTGAGTCCACAGTGATCTCTGGATGTTTTATTTATTTATTTATTTACATCATTTATATCCCGCCCATATCAACCCGCAGGCGACTCAGGGCGGTCTAGGTGAACTACAGCTCCAAAACCAAATGACACTGCCCACCAAACCCTTCCAGTATTTTCTGTTGGTCATGGGAGAACTGTGTGCCAAGTTTGGTTCAATTCTATCATTGGTGGGGTTCAGAATGCTCTTTGATTGTAGGTGAACTATAAATCCCAGCAACTACAACTCCAAAATGACAAAATCAAATTTTTTAGTGAAGGACATACATTGGGTTGTTAGGTGTCTTGTGTCCAAATTTGGTGCCAATTCATCCAGGGGGTTTTGAGTTCTGTGAATAACACAAACAAACATTACGTTTTTATTTATATAGATTGCTTTGTATTAGTATTTGTATTTTGCTTTGTATTGTGGTTGTTATTGCATGTATTGATGTATTGTAGGCTCGGCCTCATGTATTACTATTATGCAATAAAACCAGGGCTGGGCCAATAAAGGGTACAGGTTTTCTTTGATTCTCTTCTGTGTGCTGGGTGTAAGAGGTGATATGTTGGGATTCTGGGCAAGTGCAATGTGCAGAGAGTCTTAAGCTCTAATAAAGTGCTTCTGGGACGTAGTGCTGGAGGTTATCCTATTCTGGAAAGGCACATCGGAATAGCCAGGTCTTCAAGTTCTTCCTAAAGACTGCCAACGTGGGTGCTAGTCTAATGTCTTTGGGGAGAGTGTTCCAAAGTCGGGGGCAACCACAGAGAAGGCCCTGTCCCTCGTCCCCACCAAATGAGCCTGTGACGCAGGTGGAATCATGAGCAGGGCCTCTCCGGATGAACAAAGTGAGCGCATGGGTTCATAAACGGAGATGCGGTCACACAGGTAGGCAGGTCCCAAACCGTTTAGGGCTTTGTAGGTAAGCACCTGCACCTTGAATTGGGCTCGGTAGGTAAACAGCAGCCAATGGAGCTCCTTAAACAGGAGGGTTGACCTCTCTCTGTAAGGAGCGCCAGTTAACATCCTGGCCGCCACCCGTTGAACCAGTTGGAATTTCTGAGCCATTTTCAAGGGCAGCCCCACGTAGAGCACATTACAGTAATCCAATCTAGAGGTGACTAAGGCATAGACCACCCCGGCTAAATCAGCCTTTGCAAGGTACGGTTGCAGCTGGCGCACAAGTCTTAGTTGTGCAAAAGCGTAAGTGATGAATCTAAGAGGACTCCCAAGCTGCGGACCTGTCACTTCAGGGGCCGCACCGAGTCCTTTGGGAAATGGTAGCGGAGTATAAATAAAGTTATTATTATTATTATTATTAAACTGGACTAACTGTGCCAAACTGGGACGTTGGAGAGTATGTAAATCCTCCTTATTATTTGCATATGTATCCCTTTCTTTTGTTTTGGCAATTGGTATCTACACTCCAAGGACGTAGAGTGAAAGCAGAAAGAATTTCTAAACTGCTAGAGAACCGAGAAGAGTTTCAGATCTTCTCTTCTGTCCGCTCCCTTTCTCTTTCATGCACATACAGCTTGTTTATTGCTGCGGTTTTCCTGGTGTGTTTTGAATCTTCCAGATTATCTCTTCTCCGGAACACAGAGCCCGTGGGAGCATTGGTTTGGATCCATTTGTTTGCTCGTCTGTTATCAACAGCAGTCGCTGGGCGAAGCAAAACAACAGCCTCCAGATGTCCTGGAACTCACCCACCGAACTGGTTCTTCCTCTTCATGCTTTTGGGAGGAAAGGACTGGCTCGGCTTGCAATGCTCTCCTTCGCGGTGCCACTTTTGTGCAAGAGGGGAAGAGCGCTGGCACCCGCAGGTTCCACCCCGATCTCAGTGCATGATGCTACAGTGGCATGAACAGTCATGCCTAGCCTGGCAATGTAGCATACCTTTGAACACCATCCCAAACTTTGTGGTTGAGACTCCATAGTTGCTCTGTGTGGCTCTCAATCCTCCCAGAAACATTGCACCGTATTTCCTTTGATTCCCCCAGAAACAAAGGCAATGTAGGAGGGTTGAATGAAAATTAATGCCTCCACCTTTGTTCCACTGCTGAACGGCTCTCACATGAAGTTCTTCCTCATGTTCAATCATAGAATCAAAAGAGTTGGAAGAGACCTCATGGGCCATCCAGTCCAACCCCATTCTGCCAAGAAGCAGGAATACTGCATTCAAATCACCCCTGACAGATGGCCATCCAGCCTCTGTTTAAAAGCTTCCAAAGAAGGAGCCTCCACCACACTCCGGGGCAGAGAGTTCCACTGCTGAACGGCTCTCACAGTCAGGAAGTTCTTCCTCATGTTCAGATGGAATCTCCTTTCTTGTAGTTTGAAGCCATTGTTCCTTGTCCTAATCTCCATGGAAGCAGAAAACAAGCTTGCTCCCTCCTCCCTGTGGCTTCCTCTCACATATTTATACATGGCTATCATATCTCCTCTCATCCTTCTCTTCTTCAGGCTAAACATGCCCAGCTCCTTAAGCCGCTCCTCATAGGGCTTGTTCTCCAGACCCTTGATCATTTTAGTTGCCCTCCTCTGGACACATTCCAACTTGTCAATATCTCTCTTGAATTGTGGTGCCCAGAATTGGACACAATATTCCAGGTGTGGTCTAACCAAAGCAGTACTTCCCTAGATCTAGACACTATGCTCCTATTGATGCAGGCCAAAATCCCATTGGCTTTTTTTGCCGCCACATCACATTCTGGCTCATGTTTAACTTGTTGTCCACGAGGACGCCAAGATCTTTTTCACACGTACTGCCCACGAGCCAGGCATCATCGTCCCCCATTCTGCAGCTTTGCATTCAGAAATAATTACTGAAATAATCCTTATTCACATTTCCACATAATCACCGGACAATTGGATACATTTCTGCCAAGTTTCCTGGAGAAGTCTGTACGCTTTCATTTAAGGCGTCAGCATCCTGGGTACCCATTGTGCACAGATCTTCCGATAACCAAGCAAAGCAATAATTTTACCCACACATTCTTGTGAAATGCCGATTATGCTTGAAATTTCTTTCTGAGCAATACGACGATCGTCCTGAATAAATCTGTCACATTGACCGACGTCTGCGCAGGGTTCCATACTTCGTACTTTAACAACACAACCATTCAATGCTATGGCTTCCCGTCAACATGGAATTGTAGCAGAGAGTCTACTGAACAAGCCAGTACCTGCCGCATACCAGTACTGCCATTGTTGAGGAGTTACAAAGGTGGGGGCATTACTTTTCATTCAACCCTTGTACCTGTGAAATAGACTGAACTTGGGGCCACTACTATATCTATTTGTCCTATTGTTGGCACTACATAGAGTACAGAAATGTAGCCCCAAGTCCACCATAGTTGCCCACCTTTGGTCTGCATCTATGATCAGATTGTGTCTTAAAGACTCAAATGCCACCAGCGTAGATGCAACACATCACTCAAAGCACTACTGTTTCACTATCGTATCTCAAATGTAAGGCAATTATCTCCAAATGTATCATCTCCTCTTTGTTTTTTGGGTAAGAAAAAGGTTATTGAAATGGTTCTTAAAAGAGGTAGATTTTGATTAAACATTAGAAGGAAAATAACACTGGTTTGGCTAGGGACCGTTTGCCTTGAGAGGTGTTGGGGTCTCCTTGTCTGGAGGTCTCCAAAAAGAGGTTGGAGAGCTTCGTTGAAGATGCTTTAGATCAGTGGCGCCCAACCATTGGTCCTTCAGATGTTTGGGACTACCAATCCCATTGCTCAGGAATTCTGGGAGCTGAAGCCCAAAACACTTGCAGAACCTAAGGTTGGACACCTCTGCTTTGGATGGAGATCCTGCATTGAGCAATGGCTTAGTCTAGATCAGTGTTTCTCAACCTGGGGGTCAGGACCCCTGGGGGGTGTCGTGAAAGGCTGTCAGAGGGGTCAACAAAGACCATCAGAAAACACAGTCTTTTCTGTTGGTCATGGGGGTTCTGTGTGGGAAATTTGGCCCAATTCTATTGTTGGTGGGGTTCAGAATGCTCCTTGATTGTAGGTTAACTATAAATCCCAGCAACAATAACGCCCAAATGCCAAGCTCTCTTTTCCCCAAACCCCACCAGTGTCCAAATTTGGGCATATTGAGTATGTGTGCCATGTTTGGTCCAGATCTATCATTGTTTGAATCCACAGTGCTCTCTGGATGTAGGTGAACTACAACTCCAAAACTCAAATTCAATGCCCACCAAATTCTTCCAGTATTTTTTTGATTGTAGGTGAACTATAAATCCCAGCAACTACAACTCCCAAATGTCAAGGTCTAATGTCCCCGAACTCCACCAGTGTTCACATCTGCCGTATTGAATATTCATGCCAAGTTGGTCCAGATCCATCACTGTTTGAATCCACAGTGCTCTCTGGATGTAGGTGAACTACAACTCCAAAACTCAAAGTCAATGCCCACCAAATTCTTCCAGTATTTTCTGTTGGTCATGGGAGTTCTGAGTGCTGGGTTTGGCTCTATTCCATTGTTGGTGGAGTTTGGAATGCTCTTTGGTTGTAGGTGAACTATAAATCCCAGCAACTACAGCTCCCAAATGACAAAATCAATGCCCCTCCTAACCCCACCAGTATTCAAATTTGGTTGTATTGGGTATTTGTGCCAAATTTGGTCCAGTGAATGAAAATGCATCCTGCATATCGTATTTACATTACGATTCATAACAGTAGCAAAATTATGTTATGGTTGGGGGTCACCACAACATGAGGAGCTATAATAAGGGGTTGCGGCATTATGAAGGTTGAGATCCACTGGGCTAGATGAACCTACTAAGTCCCTCTTAATCCAGATTCTATAACTCTATAGCTTTTCAGCTTCAAGGGATCTCACCTAGTAGTGATTATTAAAATCCAACCTCTTTCAGGTAGACATCCTGCCTGACTCACTTTCTGATTCAGATGAGCTTTCAAAGGGGGAACCCCCGGTTTACCACCCATCATCCCGTGCCACGGAGTTAGGATTAGGGCAGCCCAAGTTCACGCCCAGGTTTGCACCAAAGGTTTCCCTAATTTCAGAGGTGTCATGCCATGAGTCAAAGGAGTGAGCAATGGGCTCTGCTTTTTCCTAAGGCAATGGAGAAGTCACCTACTCAGGACTGGGAATGAGCCACAGTTTAAATCCTGGTGAATGGTGAATCCAGTTTGGATTTTAGTCCAAACTACAAAAGATCTATTGAAGATGTTGAACCTTGGAAAATACTATATTCTATCAAAACTCGGACTGAAATCCAGAGAGGATCCAGCACATTTTCTCATGAGAGTGCACTGTTTTTTGCCTTCCTTCTGAATTCATGATCTTGTTATTGATTGACTGGGTCAGAATGGCCTCCATTACCAACACACACGGAAACGGACGGGGCCCTTGTTGTGTGTGATGAGGTCCTAAGTGCAACAACAAAATTGCCCTGGTTGGATTCCTTTCTGCTTTCTTTGGTCCCGTCTTGCAATATGGGCTTGGTTTCGTCCGTCTCCTTGCTCCCGGAAGCTTGTAATTGATTGAGTCAGAATTACCAACACACACGGAAACGGAGCCCTTGTTGTGTGTGATGAGGTCCTAAGTGCAGCAATAGAGTTGCCCTGGTTGGATTTCTTTCCGCTCTCTTCGGCTCCATCTTACAAAATTGGCTTGGTTTAGTCCGTCTCCTTGCTCCCGGACACTTGTAATTGATTGACTGGTTCAGAATTACCTCCATTACCAACACATATGGAAACGGACTGAGCCTTTGTTGCGTGTGATGAGGTCCTAAGTGCAACAACAAAATTGCCCTGGTTGGATTCCTTTCCGCTCTTTTTGGTCCCGTCTTGCAATATGGGCTTGGTTTGGTCTGTCTCCTTGCTCCCGGAAGCTTGTAATTGATTGACTGAGTCAGAATGACCTCCGTTACCAACACACACGGAAACGGATAGAGCCCTTGTTGCGTGTGATGAGGTCCTAGGTGCAGCAATAGAGTTGCCCTGGTTGGATTCCTTTCCGCTCTCTTTTGCCCTGTCTTGCAATATAGGCTTGGTTTGGTCCGTCACCTTCTCCCGGATGCATTCCGGCTTCATTCAGGGCGAGGCCATGATGCTGAGAAGGTATCTGATGAAACTGGGGATGGAAGGCCTCAGGCGGTGTCTTCGTTGCTCAATCCAGAAGTTTTTCCGATCCCTATTGTCCCTTTCGTCACCTGGGGGCCATCCCTCAAAGCAAAACTTCCATAGAGCAAAACAGGGACACCAATGCGGAGGCAATTCAGTCCTCCATCGTGATGACCTGTAACCTCATTTAATTTCCTTATCCGAATCTGGAATGTGCCGATCCGTAGCAATCAGGCTCCATAAATTGAGCAATTATCGGTCGGTTTAATAGCGCACCACATTCCCGATTTACAAGCTTCCCTCCTCCTCTCTACAAGCCTGGAATGCATGGAGCTCTTCCCAAAGAAGAGAGGGCCTCTGAGCATAAGCAGAAGGCTTTCCCACTCTGCTCCATAACCCATCCTCCCCAGATCCACAGAGGAAGGGTCAGCCTTTTGTGAATAATAGGATTTAAGCCAATGTCTGGAGGGCGAATCTCTCCTCGGCTTCCTCGCTTCCTAGAAATGCGCTCCTGAATAATTGCAGTCTATATTTACCCTGGTAATAATTAACACATCAGAACTTCCCTTTGATATATCTTTGGAGTGGCAATATTCCCAGGAATGTTATGACGGTTCCTTGCAATAACACGTGTACGTCCATCATGTTAAGCAGTAGAATTGCATCCATAGGCCCCTCGAAATGGAATGGAAATGCCTACTTTTATTTTGTATTTGTTTCTATTTGATTATGTCATCTCCCTGCGTATAATATCGGAACAACCCTTATTTTCAAGCCATCTATATGAAAAAGAGATGCAAAAAGTAATTGAGATTTTTCTTTAAATACAGAATGATTAAATCATTGAAAATAGTTTAATGCTCCCCACAATCAATACAAAATAATAATAAAAATAACTACTGTTCAAAAAGGAAATGACTACATATGGTCGAAGGCTTTCATGGCCGGAATCACTGGGTTGTTGTAGGTTTTTTCGGGCTATATGGCCATGGTCTAGAGGCACTCTCTCCTGACGTTTCGCCTGCATCTATGGCAAGCATCCTCCTCTGAGGATGCTTGCCATAGATGCAGGCGAAACGTCAGATGAGAATGCCTCTAGACCATGGCCATATAGCCCGAAAAAACCTACAACAACCCAGATTCTATTGGCCTTTTCCTACTAGAGATCCATTCGATCAATTGCTGAGTTACGAGTCAACATACGAGTGAAAGTATTATTATTATGTTTATGTTTTTGTTTATTTATTATTGTCATGAAAAGTTCAGTTGGTTGTTTTCCTTGCTTGTTTGCATGCTGCAAGTCGCTTCTGGTTGCATCTGGAGTGAGAGAATCAGCCGTCTACGAAGACGTTGCCCAGGGGATGCCCAGATGTCTTGCAATCCTGCGAGGAGGCTTCTCTCATGTCTTCTATCAAGAAATAGTTTTCTAAGATCCACAGAGACACTCGCTGGAACACCCCAGCAAGCAAGAGTCCAAAAGTGGCAGGCTCAAATCCAGAACCTCAATCAATGGCTGATACCAAATGAGAGACTCCCCCCTGGGCACACAGAAAACTGGGTTGGAAGGCGCTGAACAGACTGCGCTCTGGCATCACGAGATGCAGAGCCAACCTCAAGAAATGGGGCCACAAAGTGGAATCCATGACATGCGAGTGCGGAGAAGAGCCAGCCACTGACCACCTGCTGCAATGCAACTTTAGCCCTGCCACATGCACATGTTTCTTCTTGCAGTAACACCAGAGGCACTCCAAGTGGCCAGATACTGGTCAAAGGACATTTAATAGAATGCCAAGCTTGCAAACTTTGTGGTTGTTTGGTTGGTTGGTTGGTTGGTTGGTTGGTTGGTTGGTTGGTTTGTTTGTTTGTTTGTTTGTTTGTTTGTTTGTTTGTTAAAAATGCAATACAACTGTTTGGTTTGCTCCTGACACAATAAATAAAATTTTGTTTATTCGACTATTTATGGCCTCTGGGGTCCCTTCCAACTCTATTATGTCTATTATGTTTGTTTACACATATGTTTATTATGGGTTGTTGTAGGTTTTTCGGGCGGTATGGCCACCTTCTCTCTTCACGTTTCGCATGCATCTGTGGTGGGCATCCTCAGAGGTTGTGAGGTCCTCACAACCT
This sequence comes from Anolis sagrei ordinatus, assembly GCF_025583915.1. Taxonomy (NCBI): domain Eukaryota; kingdom Metazoa; phylum Chordata; class Lepidosauria; order Squamata; family Anolidae; genus Anolis; species Anolis sagrei. Next base: position 41,684,119 of record NW_026847882.1, on the reverse strand, counting down.
ATAATGATGCCTGCCATAGATGCAGGCAAAACATCAAGAGAGAATACTTCTAGAACATGGCCATACAGCCTGAAAAACCTACAACAACCCAGAGACTCTGGCCATGAAAGCCTTCGAGAATACATATGTTGATTATGTTTGTTGGTTCTCTTGGACCACTCAGTGGCCTTTGATGCTGTAGACCACAGTATTCTTCTGAGACGCCTCACAGGAGTGGGAGGTGTACTGTCCTGCAGTGTCTCTGGTCTTTCCTGGAAGAACATTCTCAGAAGATGTTGTTGGGGGGCACCTGCTCAGCCCCACAGCCTTTGTCCTGTGGGGTCCTGCAGGACTCAGTGGATGAGCTACACAGGGAACTGGTCAAGAGGAGTGTGTCGCTGTTGGTTCTCTTGGACCTCTTGGTGGCCTTTGATACTGTAGACCACAGTATTCTTCTGAGACACCTCGGAGAAGTGGGACATGTACTGTCCTGCAGTGTCTCTGGTCCTTCCTGGAGGAACATTCTCAAAGGTGTTGTTGGGGGGCACCTGCTCAGCCCCACAGCCTTTGTCCTGTGGGGTCCTGCAGGGTTCAGTATTGTCCCCCATGTTGTTTAACATCTGCATGAAGCCACTGGGAAAGATCATCCAGAGTTTTGGAGTGCGATGTCATCTGTATATCAGCTCAACTGTCCAAACATATCTCCTTTTATGAGCCAATGAGAGTCTTAAGATCTTCTGGGGAGGCCCTGCTCTCAGTCCCACCTCCTTCGCAGGCATGACTGGTGGGAATGAGAGACAGGGCCTTCTCAGTGGTGGCCCCTCAGCTATGGAACTCGCTTTTAATCTCTTTTAAGAGAGGAAATGCATGGTGTTGTTGTTATTGTTGTTGCTGTTGTTGTTATTATTATTATTTAATAATAATAATGTCCTATATCCTGTTATTAGTCCAGATAAGAGTAGTATTATTAAATGGAACTCTCTGCCCTCTCTGAACATGAGGAAGAACTTCCTGACTGTGAGAGCTGTTCAGCAGTGGAACTCTCTGCCCAGGAGTGTGGTGGAGGCTCCTTCTTTGGAAGCTTTTAAACAGAGGCTGGATAGCCATCTGTCAGGGGTGCTTTGAATGCAATATTCCTGCTTCTTGGCAGAATGGGATTGGACTGGATGGCCCATGACTGTGAGAACCGTTCAGCAGTGGAACTCTCTGCCCCGGAACGTGGTGGAGGCTCCTTCTTTGGAAGCTTTTAAACAGAGGCTGGAAGGCCATCTGTCGGGGGTGCTTTGAATGCAATATTCCTGCTTCTTGGCAGAATGGGGTTGGACTAGATGGCACATGAGGTCTCTTCCAACTCTATGATTCTATGATTCTAAATAATAATAATAATAATAATAATAATAATAATAATAATAATAATAATAAGCACTCTTCAGGACTAATAACAAGATATAGGACAATGTCACAGTAAAGCAATAATATTTTCAGCAGAAAATGAACATTGTAGTGTCAGATTGCTTCTCCGCCAATGGAATGGTGAATCCGGTTTGGATTTTAGTCCGAACTACTAAAGATCTATTGAAGATGTTGAACCTTGGAAAAGACTATAACCACCTTCTACCAACCTTATTTTCAAAAAAAAGTTAGGTTTGTATATTCTCAATGTTATTCTCAGAATAAGGGCAAGCCCCATCAAAGTTTGGACTAAAATCCAGAGCGGATCCACCCCCTTTTCACATCCCCTCCTTCTGGATTCATGATATGCTTGTAATTGATCGATTTGGCTAAAAAAATTATATGTAATGTAACTGTGTCTTGACATTATTTGGTGTGTTGACAACCCAAAATTGCTTCCAGAGAAGCACTTACATCTGGAATATTTCGTCAACTTGTCCCTTTCGAGCCTTTCCTTTCTCCCAGCCTCATTCACGTCTGGTCCTATTGTGTGCTAATGATCCCTTTCCACCTCCAAGCCCCATAAATATCTTATGCCGCTGTTTCCAAATTGTGATGTTGTTGCTTGCTCATCTTAGCGCATGAATATGGAGCCAGGGTGCTCCAAGCAAGGCCTCTGGAACTTGGGATTTCCCCTTTTGTGATTTGGAGAGGTTTTCTTTTTCCTCCTTGACATCTATTTGGTTCTGAATCATCTTGCAGCCAAGCAACAAGGAGGTGATGCAGAAGCAGGGCTTATTCCCCATTGTAGGTTATTCCTGGCTATTGAAAGAGCTGAAATGGAGACCTTCAGATCTCTCCACTTTTATCAGAAACCACGCTGCCTGCCTTTGGCTACAATTCCCATTGCAAACAATGAAGGGGTGCATCCTGCTGCCAGGAACTGGGCCCATATTGGGAAGGAGTCCCTATGTGGGGATAAAAATAGCGCAAATATAAATAATATAAATTATAAAATAATCAGGTAATAACATATAAAATAATATTTAAAAATATATAATATATAAAATAAAAATAATAAAAATAGCATATAAAATAGCATATAAAATAGCATATAAAGTTATTAGTCCTGAAGAGTGTGTGTGTGTGTGTGTATGTATGTATATATATGTATGTATGTGTATGTGTGTGTGTCTATATATATATATATATATATATATATATATATATATATATATATATGCTCTGTGCATAATGAGTACCTTAAAAACAAAAGAACCAATGAACGAAATCACACCAAATTTGGCAACAAAACGTCTCATAACACAAGGAGTGACCATCACTCAAAAAATTATGATGTTGTCATTTGGGAGTTGTAGTTGCTGGGATTTATAGTTCACTTACAATCAAAGAGCATTCTGAACTCCATCCAAACTTGGCACACAGAACTCCCATTACCAACAAAAAATATTGGAAGGATTTGGTGGGCATTGACCTTGAGTTTGGGAGGTGTAGTTCACCTACATCCAGAGAGCATGGTGGACTCAAACAATGATGGATCTGGACCAAACTTGGCACAAGCACTCAATACGCCCAAATATGAACACAAATGAGGTTTGGGGGAAATAGACCTTAACATTTGGGAGTTGTAGTCACTGGGATTCACAGTTCACCTACAATCAAAGAGCATTCTGAACCCCACCAACAACAGAATCAAGGCAAGTTTCCCACACAGACCCCCCACAACCAACAGAAAATACTTAAGGTCATCCAATCCAACTCCCTTCATCAGGGCAAGAAAACGTAATCAAAGCCCTCCTGACAAAGAGCCATCCAGCCATAGATATGGATAGATAGATAGATAGATAGATAGATAGATAGATAGATAGATATGATTCACACAGAGAGAGATATAGTATCATAGATTTGAAAGGGACCCCTAAAGAAGGATAATTTTATGTTGCCTGTTCCAGGGTGGGCAAACCAGACACTCTCCACATCAACACTAACAAAGAAAAAGCAAGAAGTACTGTTTACTCACAAGCATAAAGAAATTACATATATTAGAAACCAACACTTTCTCATTACTTTATTTTCCAGATCAACAGACTGGGCCACAGCAACGCATGGCAGGGGACGGCTAGTAATATATAAAATTATAAAATATATAAAATATAAAATAATCAAATAATAACATATAAAATAATATATAAAATATAAAATATACAAATTAGAAAATAATAAAAATAAGATATAATCAAATATATAAAATATAATAATATATAGTATATATAAAAATTTAAAATAATCAAATAATAACATATAAAAGAATCCAATATCAAATAATCAAATATAATATATAAAAAATATAAAATAATCAAATAACATATAAAATAATAATATGTAAAAATATTAGAGAATAAAATAGTAACGTAAGGAATAGCAAAATATATAAAATCTCATATAATATAATATATAAAAATATAAAATAACAAATAATGAAATAGTAAAATGTAAAAATATATAAAATATAACATAACAATATATAAAATAATAAAATAATATCATATAAAATAAAGTAGTAACACTTGAAATAATAACATATAATATTAAATAATCAAATAACAACATATAAAATAAGATATAAAATATATATAATATAAAATAATGAAATCATAATATATAATATATAAAATAAAAAATAAAAATGTTATATATATAATATATAAAATAATATATAATATATATAAAATAAAAATTATATATATAATATTTAAAATAATATATAAAATAAAAATATATATTATATATATAATATATTTTATAAAATATAAAATAATATGGATTATATTATTTTATATCATATATATGATATAAAATAATATAATCCAATAAGGGTAGGGACAAAGAAGTGGGCTTGGAAGGACACTTGGGGTGGAAATTCACCAAAGCTGGAGGAAAGGTTAATGATCCACCAGGAAGAATGGAGAAGCCAAGGCTATAATTACGCTGGGAATGAAGTCATGGAAAAAAACAGGTTCCCATCTTTCGGGAAGGGAGGCGGAGACACTGGAAATCTTCAGCGAAACTGCAGCGTAACGTCCCAAAGTGATCTTGATTTAGAGAAGCCCACCATCCCTTCCCAAAACCATGGTTCATGGCTATGGAATCCTGAGAGATTGTAGCTTTCCAAGGCCTTGGCCCTTCTCTGCCAAACTCTCTGCCAAACCAAATGCAAGATACTCCACTTTGGCAGAAAAAAACGAAATGCAAAGATACAGAATGGCCATCCAGCCTGGCTCGAGAGCAGTACGTGTGAAAAAGATCTTGGAGTCCTCGTGGACAACAAGTTAAACATGAGCCAACAATGTGATGTGGCGGCAAAAAAAGCCAATGGGATTTTGGCCTGCATCAAGAGGAGCATAGTGTCTAGATCTAGGGAAGTCATGCTCCCCATGCTCTATTCCGCTTTGGTTAGACCACACCTGGAATATTGTGTCCAATTCTGGGCACCACAATTCAAGAAAGATATTGACAAGCTGGAATGTGTCCAGAGGAGGGCGACTAAAATGATCAAGGGTCTGGAGAACAAGCCCTATGAGGAGCAGCTTAAGGAGCTGGGCATGTTTAGCCTGAAGAAGAGAAAGCTGAGAGGAGATATGATAGCCATGTATAAATATGTGAGAGGAAGCCACAGGGAGGAGGGAGCAAGCTTGTTTTCTGCTTCCTTGGAGACTAGGACGCGGAACAATGGCTTCAAACTACAAGAAAGAAGATTCCATCTGAACATGAGGAAGAACTTCCTGAGAGCCGTTCAGCAGTGGAACTCTCTGCCCCGGAGTGTGGTGGAGGCTCCTTCTTTGGAAGCTTTTAAACAGAGGCTGGATGGCCATCTGTCAGGGGTGCTTTGAATGCAATATTCCTGCTTCTTGGTAGAATGGGGTTGGACTGGATGGCCCATGAGGTCTCTTCCAACTCTTTGATTCTATGATTCTATGATTCTCAGGATTCCATAGCATTCAGCATTCAACAGTGTAGATGCAGCCAATCTCTTCCCAGTTAGTTCAGGCAAAAGCAAACTGCTGCAGCCAACTCTCTTCTCTTGTGCGTTTTGCTATTCTAGATCACAGTCTCTCTCAGCTTTCATCAGACTTCCAGAGAGATGTCTTCTGTTTGAATGGAAGCATTTTCAGGCACTGGACAGGATAATAAAAAAATCGCTCTGGTATTGACTCCTGGGAACGTATTTGCAAGTCTGTATTGATTTCCTCCATTAAAAAAAAATACTTTCATTACAATCGGGATGTCAAGATTGTATAGCTTGGAAATGCCTCCACTCTTGAACTTTTCATATCGGAGGATCGATTGCCAGTTGCAATTTCTGTGAAAATGTCCTAGCTGGTGCACAATGATGGTTTGTAATTACGTTGAGTGTTTACCTGAAACTCTTTTTTCCCAGTGTGCTAAGAGCCTGGGGGACTACAACACCCAATACAGCATTCTGGAATGATGGGATTTGTAGTCCTGTTCAATGAGTGGCACTATAGTGACATATCTTCGCTATCTAGAACTGAACTGAAACAACCTTGGTCACCTTATTTCAGTGTTTCTCAACCTGGGGTTTGGGACCTCAGAGGGGGTCACAAGGGGGTGTCACAGGGGTCACCAAAGACCATCAGAAAACACAGTATTTTCTGTTAGTCATGAGGGTTCCATGTGTGAAGTTTGGCCCAATTCTATCATTGGTGGGGTTCAGAATGCTCTTTGATTTTAGGTGAACTATAAATCCCAGCAACTACAACTCCCAAATGTCAAGATCTATTTTATCCCAAACTCCACCAGTGTTCACATTTGGGCATATTGAGTATCCATGCCAAATCCAGATCTATAATTGTTTCAGTCCACAGTGCTCTCTGGATGTAGGTGAACTACAACTCCCAAACTCAAGATCAATGCCCACCAAACTTTTCTAGTGTTTTCTGTTGCTCATGGGGGTCCTGTGTGCCAAGTTTGGTTCAATTCCATTGTTGATGGAGTTGAGAGCGCTCTTTGATTGTAGGTGAACTATAAATCCCAGCAACTACAACTCCCAAATGTCAAGGCCTATTTTCCCCAAACTCCACCAGTGTCCATATTTGGGCATATGGAGTATTCATGCCAAGTTTGGTCTAGATCAATCATTGTTTGAGTCCGCACTGTTCGCTGGATGTAGGTGAACTACAACTCCAAAACTCAAAGTCAATGACCATTAAACCCTTCCAGTATTTTCTGTTGGTCATGGGAGTTCTGTGTGCCAAGTTTGGTTCAATTTCATCGTTGGTGGAGTTCAGAATGCTCTTTGATTGTAGGTGAACTAGAAATTGCAGCAACTACAACTCCCAAATGACAAAATCAATTTTTTTTAGTGATGGTCACTTCTTGGGTTAATAGGTGTCTTGTGGCCAAACTTGGAGGCAATTAGCCCAGCGGTTTTTTAGTTATGATGTCACTCAAAACGAACAGAGCATTTATTTATATAGACTAGCCATCCCCTGCCATGCATTGTTGTGGCCCAGTCTGTGTATATGTTTTTTGAGTGTGTATATATGCATAATAGCTGTGCCCGCCATGCATTGCTATGGCCAACCCTCCCGCTTTCTCTCCTTCTTTCTTTCTCTCCTTTCTTCCCTCTTTTTCTTTCCCTTCTTCTTTCTTCCTTCTCTACCTTTTCTTTCCTCTCTTCCTTTGCTCTTTGGTTCCTCCTTCCTTCCTTCCTCTTTTTTCCTCTTTCTTCCTTCTCTCCTTCTTTCTCTCCTTCCTTCCTTCCCTCTCTCTTTCCTTCCTTCTTTCACTTTTTATTTCCTTCTCTCCATCCTCCCTTTTCTACCTTTCTTTCTTTCCTTCCTTGCTTCCTTCTCTCCTTCTTCCTTCTCTCCTTCCTTCCCTCTCTCTTTCCTTCCTTCTTTCACTTTTTTATTTCCTTCTCTCCTTCCTTCCTTTTCTACCTTTCTTTCTTTCCTTCCTCCTCTCCTTCCTCGTCCCTTCTCTCCTTCTTTCCCTCTCTCTTTCTTCTTTCACTTTTTTTTATTTCCTTCTCTCCTTCCTTCCTTCTCTACCTTTCTTTCTTTCCTTCTTTCCTTCCCTTCCTCTTTCTCTCTTTCTTCCTTCTCTCCTTCGTTCCCTCTTTCCTGCCTTCTTTCACTTTTGTATTCCCTTCTCTCCTTCCCTCCTTTTTCCCCTCTTTCTCTCCCTCCTTCTCTCCTTCCTTTCTTCCCCCTTTCTGTGTATATATGTTTTGTGTGTGCATATGTTTCTGTATATATTTGTGTATGTGTATATATGTGTGTTTGTGTATACATGCGTTGTAACGCGCTTTTTTTTTTTGCTTTTAAAGTCCCTTACATTGTGTTTTTCAATGTTTTTATGAGTGATGGTCATTCGTTGGCCCGATAGGTGTCTTGTGTCCAAATTTGGTCTCAATTTGTCCAGTGGTTTTTGAGTTATGTTAATCCCACAAACGAACAGAACAATTTTATTTATGCACTAGCCATGCCCTGCCACGCCTTGTTGTGGCCCAGTCTGGTGATCTGGAAAATAAAGTAAAGAGGAAGTGTTGGTTTGTAATATATGTAATTTCCTTATGCTTGTGGGTAAACAATATTTCTTCTTGTTTTTTTGTCAGTGTTGATGTGGAGAGGGTCTGGTTTGCCTGCTCTGGAATATGCATCATATCATTGTCCTTCTTTAGAGTCCCTTTCAAATCTATGATACTATATCTGTGTGTGTGTGAATCATATCTATCTATCTTTATCTATGGCTGGATGGCTCTTTGTCAGGAGGGCTTTGATTATGTTTTCTTGCCCTGGTGAAGGGAGTTTAACTCGATGGCCTTAAGTATTTTCTGTTGGTCATTGGGCTTCTGTGTAGGAAGATTGCCCCAATTCTCTCATTCATGGGGTTCAGGATGCTCTGTGATAGTAGGTGAACTATAAATCCCAGTAACTACAACTCCCAAATGTCAAGGTCTATTTCCCCCAAACTCCATATGTGTTTATATTTGGGCATATTGAGTATTCCTGCCAAGTTTGGTCCAGATCCATCATTGTTTGAGTCCACAGTGCTCTCTGGATGTAGGTGAACTACAACTCCCAAACTCAAGGTCAATGCCCACCAAACCCTTCTAGTGTTTTCTGTTAGTCATGGGAGAACTGTGTACCACATTTGGTTCAATTCCATCATTGGTGGAGTTCAGAATACTTTTTTATTGTAGGTGAACTATAAATCCCAGCAACTACAACTCCCAAATGTCAAGGTGTATTTCCCCCAAACTCCATCTGTGTTCATATTTGTGCATATAGAATATTTGTGTCAAGTTTGGTCCAGATCCATCATTGTTTAAGTCCACAGTGCTCTCTGGATGTAGGTGAACTACAACTCCCAAACTCAAGGTCAATGCCCACCAAACCCTTCTAGTTTTTTCTGTTGATCATGGGAGTCATGTGTGCCACGTTTGGTTCAGTTCCATCATTGGTGGAGTTCAGAATGCTCTTTGACTGTAGGTGAACTATAAATCCCAGAAACTACAACTTCCAAATGACAAAATCAATTTTTTTGGAGTGAAGGGCATACATTGGTTTGTTAGGTGTATTGTTTCCAAATTTGGTGCCAATTCGTACAGTGGTTTTTGAGTTATGTTAATCCCACAAACAAACCTAACATTTTTATTTATATAGACTAGCCATCCCCTGCCACGCGTTGCTGTGGCCCAGTCTGTGTATATGTGTTTTGTGTGTGTGTGTGTATATTTGTGTATAAGTGTATTTATGTGGTTATGCGCATACATTGTAATGTAATGTATTTTTATTTTATTTTATGGCCTTTTAAGTCTCTTCTGCCGTGTTTCTCAGTGTTTTTATGAGTGATGGTCACTTGTTGGCCTGAGAGGTGTCTTGTGTCCAAATTTGGTGTCAATTCATCCAGTGGTTTTTGAGTTTTGTTAATCCCACAAACTAACATGCTTTTTTATTGATATAGATTAATTAATAATTTATTTATTTTTTGGTCGTGTCAGGAGTGACTTACTCCACTTTGGCAGAAAAAATGAAATGCAAAGATACAGAATGGGTGACGCCTGGCTCGAGAGCAGTACGTGTGAAAAAGATCTTGGAGTCCTCGTGGACAACAAGTTAAACATGAGCCAACAATGTGATGTGGCGGCAAAAAAAGCCAATGGGATTTTGGCCTGCATCAATAGGAGCATAGTGTCTAGATCTAGGAGAGTAATGCTACCCCTCTATTTCGCTTTGGTTAGACCACACCTGAAATGTGTCCAATTCTGGGCACCACAATTAAAGAGAGATATTGACAAGCTGGAATGTGTCCAGAGGAGGGCGACTAAAATGATCACGGCCCTATGAGGAGCGGCTTAAGGAGCTGGGCATGCTTAGCCTGAAGAAGAGAAGGCTGAGAGGAGATATACTAGCCATGTATAAATATGTGAGAGGAAGCCACAGGGAGGAGGGAGCAAGCTTGTTTTCTGCTTCCCTGGAGACTAGGACGCAGAACAATGGCTTCAAACTACAAGAAGGAGATTCCATCTGAACATGAGGAAGAACTTCCTGACTGTGAGAGCCGTTCAGCAGTGGAACTCTCTGCCCCAGAGTGTGGTGGAGGCTCCTTCTTTGGAAGCTTTTAAAGCAGAGGCTGGATGGCCATCTGTCAGGGGTGATTTGAATGCAATATTCCTGCTTCTTGGCAGGGGGTTGGACTGGATGGCCCATGAGGTCTCTTCCAACTCTTTGATTCTATGATTCTATGACTTGAGAAACTGCAAGTCGCTTCTGGTGTGAGAGAACTGGCCATCTGCAAGGATGTTGCCGAGGGAACGCCCGGATGATTTGATGTTTTTATCATCCTTGTGGGAGGCTTCTCTCATGTCCCCACATGAGGAGCTGGAGCTGATAGAGGGAGCTCATCCGTCTCTCCTCGGATTCGAACCTGCAACCTGTCGGTCTTCAGTCCTGCCAGCACAGGGGTTTAACCCACTGCGCCACTGGTGGCTCCATTAATAATAATGCCATCCTCTTTCTTCACAAGGTCTTCTATTTCTGGAATAAATGCATGAATAAACTCAGGTGAGCCTCGCAGGTATCCGTGGAAAGCCTTTTCCAGGAGGAAGCACACAGTGGATGTGTCACCAGGATGAAACCTCCCACTGAGGAAGGTGTGTGCGGAGGGGAATTTGCATCTTCCAGAGGTATAAATACTTTTGCCGTCGCAACCTGAGCTCAGGCAGGTTTTGGTGGAAGGAGAAGAGAAGAAGAGCGGAAACAACTCTGAGAGCATCATGGAAACTTTGTCCCGTTCTCGGCTGCATCTTCTCACCGTCGTGTTCTTCTTGGTCTCCCCGGTTCGCCTCCAGCGGCCCCCGGCTTGCGAACTCATCCGCAGCACCGTCGCAAAGGGCTCCTACCTCTTAGAAGTGACTCCCCCTTACTACAAGCCTGGTGCCATCTACACAGGTAAGTGGACCAGGTGGATTTGATGCATGTCTCCAAGTTCCTCAACATGCAGTCTACGCTGAAGTTTGGCACCGCTTGAGCCAACATGGCTCAATGCAACAATGGCCTCCCTTCGGATGTATCATAACTAACAGTGTATGAATCCCTATCTCAGACTCAAATATGGCATGTGGGGTTAATGTAAAAGTTCTGCTCCATAGATGTACGAGGGTTGAATGAAAAGTAATGCCTCCACCTTCGTAACTCCTCAACAGATGGCAGTACTGGTATGCGCAGGGGCGGCTCAACCCATTACGCAAAGTAAGCATTTGCAGTATAGTTGGTTTTGCCCAGGGGCGCTCTTGAGGCACTCTTGGGGGAAAATAGATCTTGACATATGTGAGTTGTAGTTACTGGGATGTATAGTTCACCTACAGTCAAAGAGCATTCTGAACTCCACCAATGATGGAACTGAACCAAATATGGCACACAGAACCCCCATGACGAACAGAAAATATATATCAGTGATTGTTTGGAGGGGGGTGCCAAAATACTGTTTGCTTACCATTGAAAATTACCTAGGGCCACCTCTGGTTATGCGGCAGGTACTGGCTTGTTCAGTAGACTCTCCTCTACAGTTGCATTTTGGCGGGAAGCCTTAGCATTGAGCGGTTGTGTTGTTAAAGTGCGAAGTATGGAACCCTGTGCAGACGGTCGGTCAGTGAGACTTAAGCAATGTGCAGTCATTGAATTCTTGACAACAGAAGGTGTTTTTAAACTTACTCACCCAATGACACACAGTACTCAAATCAATACAATCACCACAAACAGCTTGCATTCTCTGATGAATCTCCTTTGGGGGTGATACATTCTGCTGTCAAGAATTCAATGACTGCAAGTTGCTTAAGTCGCATTAACCAACCATCTACACAAGGTTCCATACTTCGCACTTTAACAACACTACCATTCAATGCTAAGGCTTCCTGCCAAAATGGAACTGTAGAGGAGAGTCTACTGAACAAGCCAGTACCTGCCGCATACCAGTACTGCCATCTGTTGAGGAGTTATGAAGGTGGAAGCATTGCTTTTCATTCAGACCTCGTAATTTATGGGGCTTCCTGTTAAGTTTTTGACCACACAGGTCCAGATCCATCATTGTTTGTGTCCTCAGTGCTCTCTTGATGCTGATGAACTACAACTCCCAGGATTCAAAAACAGCTCCACCCCAACCCCACCAATAATCAGTGTTGGCCATGTAGGTAGAGTGCCAACTTTGGTGCAGATCCATTGTGGCTGGGTTCAGACTGCTCTTTGATTGTAGGTGAACTACAAATCCCAGCAACTACAACTCCCCAATGTCAAGGTCTAATTTCCCTCAATCTCCACCAGTGTTCACATTTGGGCATATTGAGCATTTGTGCCAAGATTGGTCCAGATCCATCATTGTTTGAGTCCCCAGTGCTCTCTGCGTGTAGGTGAACTACAACTCCCAGGATTCAAAACAGCTCCACCCCAACCCCACCAGTAATCAGTTGGCCATGTAGGTAGTGTGACAACTTTGGTGCAGATCCATTGTGAGCTGGGTTCAGAGTGCTCTTTGATTGTAGGTGAACTATAAATCCCAGAAACTACAACTCCCAAATGTCAAGGTCTAATTTTCCTCAAATTCCACCAGTGTTCACATTTGGGCATATTGAATATTGGTGCCAAGTTTGGTCTAGAGCCTTCATTGTTTGAGTCCTCAGTGCTGTCTGGATGTAGGTGAACTACAACTCCAAAACTCAAGGTCAATGCCCACCAAACCCTTCCAAGTACTGTTGGCCATGGGGGTTCTGTTTGGGAAGTTTGGCCCAATTCTATCATTGGTAGGGTTCAGAATTCTCTTTGATTGTAGGTGAACTATAAATCCCAGCAAATACAAGTCCCAAATGTCAAGGTCTAATTTTTCCCCAAATTCCACCAGTGTTCACATTTGGGTATATTGAATATTGGTGCCAAGTTTGGTCTAGAGCTTTCATTGTTTGAGCCCATAGTGCTCTCTGGATGTAGGTGAACCACAACTCCAAAACTCAAGGTCAATGCCCACCAGAACCTTCCAAGTACTGGAGAGACCAAGTTTGCCCATGCCTGTTTTAGATCATTCCAATCTCCATAGGCATGATGTCATAAACAGACACCCCATAACTATGGAGGAATTTGGCCATCACTGATTCCATTAATGTATCTTTATAGGATATGGACTTCTAGTTCTTGGGATTAGTCACACCCTAGAAGCGAGATATTTTCCACCCAGATGCCCGAAACCAGATAGGGAAAGGAATGTGGGAGAGGAATTTTCCTCTTGCACTTGGCCATCCGACTTGGCCGCCTTATTCCTATGGAATGCTTGACCCCATTTGAAATCCCTCTTCTTGTTGCAGTAACCGTCTCCGGGATAGAGAATGGGACTTCTCTGATCCTTCAAGCCATCTACTCCGATGAGGAATCTCGTGGGCTTTGGGAAGCCGAAGACCAGTCCATTGCGTGCAGCGACACCGAGAGCCTCGTCCAGAAAAACGTTACTGGGAGCGGGTCCCGGACACGGTGGACGTCCTCAAGCAACGCCAATGTGGCCTCGGCAGAAATAAGGTGAGGATGGAAAGGACCCAAGCATCATACACTCCCAGCCTTGAAATGAAGTCGGTTCCAATTACGGCCTTGCAAGGTTGATTAGACCTGGGATGTGTCCGCATTGCACAAATACAACTGGTTGGTGCCACTTTAAGCTATGGAATATGTCCCAATCTGTAGGAATGGTGGGAGTTGGAGTCCAAAACACCGGGAGGGCTGAAGTTTGCCCTTGCCTAGTCTATACAGATGACAAGCTCTTTAACCTCAGCCAAAACCAAGATCACAACAACATATGTGATAGAACTCCAATATGCCAATGATAACGTAGTCTGTGCACATTCAGAAGATCTACAAGCCACTCTAAACATCTTTGCAATCTATTGAGCAGGCATGGGGAAACTTCAGCCCTCCAGGTGTTTTGGACTCCAACTCCCACCATTCCTAACAGCCGGTAGGAAGTTGGAGGGAGTTGGAGTCCAAAACACATGGAGGGCTGAAGTTTGCCCATGCCTGGTCTATACAAATGGCAAGCTCTTTAACCGGTAGGGTGTTAGGAATGATGGGAGTTGGAGTCCAAAACACCCGGAGGGCTGAAGTTTGCCCATGCCTGGTCTATACAAATGGCAAGGTCTTTAACCGGTAGGCTGTTAGGAATGATGGGAGTTGGAGTCCAAAACACCCGGAGGGCTGAAGTTTGTCCATGCCTGGTCTATACAAATGGCAAGGTCTTTAACCGGTAGGCTGTTAGGAATGATGGGAGTTGGAGTCCAAAACACCCGGAGGGCTGAAGTTTGCCCATGCCTGGTCTATACAGATGGCAAGCTCTTTAACCTCAGCCAAAACCAAGATCACAACAACATATGTGATAGAACCCCAATATGCCAATGATAACATAGTCTGTGCACATTCAGAAGATCTACAAGCCACTCTAAACACCTTTGCAATCTATTGAGCAGGCATGGGCAAACTTCAGCCCCTCCGGGTGTTTTGGACTCCAACTCCCACCATTCCTAACAGCCGGTAGGCTGTTAGGAATGTGGGAGTTGGAGTCCAAAACACATGGAGGGCTGAAGTTTGCCCATGCCTGGTCTATACAAATGGCAAGGTCTTTAACCGGTAGGCTGTTAGGAATGATGGGAGTTGGAGTCCAAAACACCCGGAGGGCTGAAGTTTGCCCATGCCTGGTCTATACAGATGGCAAGCTCTTTAACCTCAGCAGACTAAAAGCCAAAACCAAGATCACAACAACATATGTGATAGAACCCCAATATGCCAATGATAACGTAGTCTGTGCACATTCAGAAGATCTACAAGCCATTCTAAACACCTTTGCAGAAAGTTATGAGAAGCTCGGCCTCTCATTGAACATTGAGAAGACCAAAGTGCTCTTCCAGCAGTCACCAGCCATTTATTTATTTATTTCCTATATTTCTACCCCACTCTTTTCACCCCCCGAGGGGGGGAGGCCTCAGGGCGGCCTCACAAAAGCATCATAGGATGCTGAACATCATAAAAACAATCTCAGCAGACTAAAAGCCAAAACCAAGATCGCAACAACATATGTTATAGAACTCCAATATGCCAATGATAATGTAGTCTGTGCACATGCAGAAGGCCAATCCCTCTCCAATGTCAGAAATACAGCTTAATGGTGCAACATTAGAAAATGTTGACCATTTCCGCTCCCCTGGCAGTCACCTCTCCACCAAAGTCAACACTGAAACTGAAATACAAACCGCCTGAGCTCTGCGAGTGCAGACCACACATTCTATCTACAGACCACACATTCAACGTCTGGAACGATTCCATCTGGAACGACTCCACATCCCATCAAGCCAGAGGATGGAGTTATAAGGGGTTAAAGAGGTATCAAAGTGGTGTAATTGCACGTGTGGATAGTGGCACGTACAGAAAAATATAAGTCCTATCTTGAGCTGGAGATGTTCAAATTCTATATCTCCTGCATCACCAAAGTAGTGGGACTAGATTCCATTGCAACCTACCAGTATGATCCAATAAGTTAACCAAAGGGCGGAGGGAGCAAGAAGCAAGAAGAGGTAATTATCTGAGATCCGAAGATAACTGAGAGGGCTTTCCCTCACATATTTATACCTGGCCATCATGTCTCCTCTCAGCCTTCTCTAAAGATCTGGGCATGTTTAGCCTGAAGAAGAGAAGGCTCAGAGGAGACGTGATGAGGGCCATGGATAAATATATGAGGGAAGTCATAGGGAGGAGAGAGAAGCTTCCTTTCTGCTGCCCTGGAGACTAGGACACTATGGAGCAATGGCTTCAAACTACAAGAAAGGAGATTCCACCTGAACATTGGGAAGAACTTCCTGACTGTGAGAGCTGTTCAGCAGTGGAACTCTCTGCCCTAGTGTGGTGGAGGCTCCTTCTTTGGAGGCTTTTAAACAGAGGCTGGATGGCCATCTGTCAGGGGTTCTTTGAATGCAATTTTCCTGCTTCTTGGCAGGGGGTTGGACTGGATGACCGCAACAGCTGGCCTGCACTTATATCATAACACTAGCCGTCCCCTGCCACACGTTGCTGTGGCCCACATGGGGGTTCTGTGTGGGAGGTTTCGCCCAATTCTATTGTTGGTTGGATTCAGAATGCTCTATGATTGTAGGTAAACTATAAATCCCAGCAACTACAATTCCCAAATGTCAAGATTCTATTTTCCCCAAACTCCACCAGTGTTCATATTTGGACATATTGAGTATTCTTGTAGAGTTTGGTCCAGATCCATCATTGTTTGAGGAGCCCCCAGTGGCACAGTGGGTTGAACCCCTGTGCCAGCAGGACTGAAGACCGACAGGTCGTAGGTTCGAATCCGGGGAGAGGCGGATGAGCTCCCTCTGTCAGTTCCAGCTCCTCACGTGGGAACATGAGAGAAGCCTCCCACAAGGATGATAAAACATCAAATCATCCAGGCGTCCCCTGGGCAACGTCCTTGCAGACGGCCAATTCTCTCACACCAGAAGCGACTTGCAGTTTCTCAGGTCGCTCCTCACACAATTGTTTGAGTCCACAGTGATCTCTGGATGTAGGTGAACTACAACTCCAAAACCAAAGGACACTGCCCACCAAACCCTTCCAGTATTTTCTGTTGGTCATGGGAGAGCTGTGTGCCAAGTTTGGTTCAATTCCATCGTTGATGGGGTTCAGAATGTTCTTTGATTGTAGGTGAACTATAAATCCCAGCAACTACAACTCCCAAATGACAAAATCAATTTTTTTGAGTGAAGGACATACATTGGGTTGTTAGGTGTCTTGTGTCCAAATTTGGTGTCAATTCGTCCAGTGGTTTTTGAGTTCTGTTAATCCCATAAACGAACATTACATTTTTATTAATAGAGATGAAAATGGGAGATCTAGAGAGGAACATACCTGCGTCCAAAGGGGTTTTGACACAACTTGAGCTGCCATGGAATCTTGGGAGTTGTAGTAAAGGTGGCAGAAGACTTTATAAACTGACAACTCCAAGGAATCCATAGCATTGTGCCTTGGCAGTTAAAGTGCTGCCAAACCACATCAGTCCCACAGTGTAGATACACTCTTATCCAAAGGTGCCAACCGCAACCAAATTGTGCTTCGTCCCATTCATTTGAATTGTTGGCTTTCTTGGAAGCCCGGACCTTTGTCTCCTTGTTTTGCGACAGTCACAAAGAATACGTTTTCGCCAAAACACCAATTTGTTGTGTAACATAAATGATGCAGGGTGCTTTCCTCCACTTCGCTCACAATGACTTTTCCTCTCTGTTTTGCAACCGCAGGGCTTTCGTCTCCTTTGCCAATGGCACAACGCTGATGCAGACCAGAAGCCTGCAGGAAGGTAATTTGGCATTTGCAAACATTCACACTGCATTGCTGTGACTTTTCCATGCTGTCTGGCCATGTTCCAGAAGCATTCTCTCCTGATGTTTTGCCCACATCTATGGCAGGCATCCTTATCAGGGTTAAACCCCTGTGCCGGCAGGATTGAAGACCGACAGGTCGCAGGTTCAAATCCGGGGAGAGGCGGATGAGCTCCCTTTATTAGCTCCAGCTCCTCATGCGGGGACATGAGAGAAGCCTCCCACAAGGATGATAAAACATCAAATCATCTGGCGTCCCCTGGGCAACATCCTTGCAGACGGCCAATTCTCTCATACCAGAAGCGACTTGCAGTTTCTCAGGTCGCTCCTGCACGACAAAAAAAAAGAAATCCTTAGAGGTTGTGAGGTCTGTTAGAAACTAAGTAAGTGAGGTTTATATATCTGTGGAATTTCCAGGGTGGGAGAAATAACTCTTGTCTGCTTGAGGCAGGTGTGAATGTTGCAATTGCCACCTTGATTAGCATTGAATGGCTTTGCAGCTTCAAAGCCTGGCTGCTTCCTGCCTGGGGGAATCCTTTGTTGGGAGGTATTAGCTGACCTGATTGTTTCCTGTCTGGAATTCCCCTGTTTTTTTTTAGTGTTCCTGATTTTAGAGGGATTTTTTGTAATACTGGTTGCCAGAATTTGTTCATTTCTGTTGTTTTCTCATTTCTGTTGAAATTGTCCAACAGAAATGGATTTCAATGGCTTTTCTGTGTATTTATTTATTTAGAACTCTTATATCCCATTCTTTTCTACCTTCATGGAGGGACTCAGAATGGCTAACAACAGCAAAAATGCAATGCTACACAATAAATAACATTTTTAAAACAACATGCATAATAAATAAGTTATAAAATACATATAAATGAAAGTTCACCAAGTTTAAAAACATTATCCAACTCAATCCAAACATTGTGTAGTCTGACATGCTGGTTGTTAGAAGTTACAAGACCATTAAAAGCTAATCAAGGTGGCCAATTGCAACATTCACACTTGCCTCCAACAGACAAGAGTTCTTTCTCCCACCCTGGATATTACTTCACAGATACATAAACCCCACTTGCCATGTTTCCAACAGACCTCACAACCTCTGAAGATGCTTGCCATAGATGTGGACAAAATGTCAGGAGATAATACTTCTGGAACATGGCCATACAGTCCGGAAAACTCACAACAACCCAGTGGTTCCAGCCATGAAAGCCTTTTGAGGCCTTTGGGGAAGCGAATGCACAACAACAAGGCATAGAAAGGTTGCTTTTTTGGACCATGGAGAATTCTTTAAAAATACGCCCTGAATCGTATTGTTAGTCACACTTAGAGTAGACCCATTGAGCCAATTGGATTTACCAATGGGTTGACTTACTGTTGGTTGAGTGTACCCTCACCAAACTGCAAACCCCAACATTTCTTCAGTTGGAATGATGACTACTCATGTGGCATGAAACTGATGTGACCACGTAGTGTAGACACAGTGCAGGTCTTAAACATCAAACAGTGGTGACTCATCCATGTTTGTTTCTCTTCTTCCCCCACCAGGTAGAACAACGATGGCTGTAACACCATCCTCCTCTTCTCAACCGACCTCTGGTTCCCATCATTCAACGTTCAGCGACACAACTGACCGCCACCTGCTCCACAACACAACAGTGGTCCACCACAACATGGCTTCTTCACACCAGTTGACCCCAAGCCCTCCTTACAGTGGGGCTTCAGGAGCCCAAACTTGCTCCTTCCTCCTGGCCCTCTTGCAGGTCTTCTCCATCTCTTTGGGCTACAAGCTCCTCGCCTAAGAAGGACCTCCTCAAAAGAAAGGCCTTATATATATGGTTTGGTGTGTGCTTCCACCATCACGTCCCACCAAAAGGTGAAGGGTGGAAGCTTAACCCCCCATGTCTCTCTTTCTTCCTTACTCCAACAAGTATCCATGTTTTGTGATTGCACTTCCCACAGCTTCATTCTTATCGAGACCACTTCTGTTGACATGAGAGACAATACAGTGAAAAGCTGTAGGCCACATCTCAAGGAACTATGACTTGAAGGTGGGAATGCATAACATCGCATAATAAGCTATATGCTCATGCTAAAATACTCAGACAATTCTCCAAAATCCACTTAGCAATAGGGATGGTTCTCAATCCAAAGTTGAGAGGAAGGGCCAAGAATGAGGCTACGTCCCCAAATGTGAAGCCTTTGCATTGAATTGGGGCACGCAATCCTTGTGGGGCATCACAACAAGGCAAATCCGCAACCCAATGCACATCTCATGCACTTCCAAAACTCAGCTTCTCCAACTTCAAACCAACTGCTGATGTTCTTCAACAAGCCAAGAAATTCTGGAAAAGGAAGCTTCCAAATTTTTCTTTTGGCATCACCTCAAGTTTTGGAGAACCTCTGAAGATTGAGTAGGAAATTAGTCAATGCTTTGGAGGACACTGGACTTCAGAGCAAACGGAGGCCATCACAGCAATGTCCTACAATCCAAAATGCAAGGAGGAGAGACTCTTCCAAAATCCCATGCACTTCCAAAACTCAGTTTCTCCAGCTTCAAACCAACTGCTGATGTTCCTCAACAAGCCATGGAATTCCGGAAAAGGAAGCTTCCAAATTTTCTTCTGGCCTCACCTCAAGTTTTGGGGGACCTCTGAAGATTGAGTAGGAAACCAGTCAATGCTTTGGAGGACATTGGACTTCAGAGCTAACAGAGGCCATCGCGGCAATGCCCTACAAGCCAAAATGCAAAGAGGAGAGACTCTTCCAAAATCCCATGCACTTCCAAAACTCCACTTCTCCAACTTCAAAACCAACTGCTGATGTTCCTCAACAAGCCATGGAATTCCGGAAAAGGAAGCTTCCAGATTTTCTTCTGGCATCACCTCAAGTTTTGGGAAACCTCTGAAGATTGAGTAGGAAATTGGTCAACGCTTTGGAGGACATTGGACTTCAGAGCTAACGAAGGCCATCGCAGCAATGTCCTACAATGCAAGGAGGAGAGACTCTTCCAAAATTTCCAGCTGTGGATGTAAACAGAGCATTGCATCTCCATTGAATGTATCACTGCAAGGTTGGACTAGGTGGCCTTTGTGGTCCCTTCTGACTCTATGATTCAATGTGCCATGTTTCCCTCTTTCTTCTGTAACAACATCTCTAAAGCCGGCCTCCAGAATCCCAACTTTAGCTTTCAGTATGTATTAACCCCTGCCGGCAGGGCATTTCTTTGGGGTTTCCAAATATTGCCCTTGCAATATTTCTTCTGCTCTCTCCAAAGAAGTCTGGTTTCAGAATGGAAGGAACAGAGAACAAATTGGGGTTTGGGTATCTTGTATTTTATTGTATTTTGAGTTTTTGGTCTTGGTTTCCAAACCAGCCAAGTTGGTTATGAATAGCTTTTGTACAGACTATAATTCCTTGGGGGAAATATGTTTAGGAATTCCACATTATTTGAAATGTATTTTGGGAAACCTGTGTTATTTGAAAGACTTTTTTTTTGTCCAAATAAAGCGCCTTCATTGCTTTCCAAATAACATTAGTGCCTGGTTCTTTTTTTTCGGAGGGAGTCTCGAGAACTGGCTGACCTGCGTTAGGTGCTTTGCAAAAGGAAAACGCCCCAGGTTGGGTTCGGCAAAACATATGCATTTCAGAAGGTCATGGAGGAAAGCAACCAGAAAGAGCAGCTATTAAATCCCCCCTTCTTAATTATACCTCTGTTGGAAAAGTCACAGGCATGACTCTGAATGAGTTCTCTCTCCCCCGAAGGGTTCTGCTCGCTGTCTCGCGCAAAACGGCCTTTGGAGCTGGTTTTAACCAGAGAGTATTATTCCACCTGCGACGAACGCTGCGGAATAACAACTGGCTTTATTGGCGCCTGTGGAACGCCAAATCCATTTTAATGAGGACGAACATATTGCCCATCACTTGACAACATTAGTGCGCTTACCCCTTTAGTTCAAGCGGAACGGAAACGACTAAACGTTGCTTGAAAACACAATATCCCACACTGATATGAATTAATACAAAGCATGAATATGACTGTAACTCAGTGGTTCTCAACTTTGTGGGTGCCCAGATGGCCTTCAACTCCCAGAAATCCTAACAGTTGGTAAACTTCCTGGGATTTCAGGGAGTTGTGAGCCAAAACACCTGGGGACCCACAGATTGAGAACCACTGCGTTAGAGTCAAATTCATGCTTTGTATTAATTCGTATCAGTGCTTCACATAAAAACAATCTCAGAGATCTCCTAGATCAGTATTTCTCAATCTTCCCAATGCTGCGACCCCTTAATATAGTTCCTCATGTTGTGGTGACCCCCAACCATAACATTATTTTTGTTGCTACTTCATAACTGTAATTTTGCTACTGTTATGAATTGTATTTTTTCCATGTCAAATTGCAAATTGCTTCTGGTGTGAGAGAATTGGCCATCTGCAAGGATAATAATAATAATAATAAACCTTTATTTATACCCCGCTACCATCTCCCACAGGACTCGGTGTGGCGTACAAGAGGCCAAGCCCAAATACATCAATAAAACAACAACGACAACAATACAACAATAAATAAACTCAAAAACAAAGCAAAAAAAAATAACAATAATATCACAACGCATTAAAAACCTGAGGCAGGGCCAAATGTAATGGTTAAAATTTTAAAAATGCTGGGCATGTCCAAGTGAAATAGGATAGATATTTTAGGGATAGGTGGGCGTGCAGACAATCCTAAATCTCTCGTAAAGTGCATTTGGGACATATTGCTTGGGATTCCTTATTCTGGGAAGGCACACTGGAACATCCACGTTTTCAAGCTCCTTCTAAAGACTGCTAGCAATGGGGCATGCCTGATGTCCTTGGGGAGGGAGTTCCAGAGTCGAGGGGCCACCACCGAGAAGGCCCTGTCCCTCGTCCCCACCAATCGCGCTTGCGACACAGGTGGGATCGCGAGCAGGGCCTCTCCAGATGATCGAAGAGATCGTGTGGGTTTGTATACAGAAATGCGGTCACGCAGGTAGGCGGGTCCCAAACCGTTTAGGGCTTTGTAGGTAAGTACCTGCACCTTGAATTGGGCCCGGAAAATAAACGGCAACCAATGGAGCTCCTTAAACAGGAGGGTTGACCTCTCCCTGTAAGGAGCACCAGTTAACAACCTAGCCGCCACCCGTTAAACCAACTGACATTTCCAGGCCGTTTTCGAAGGCAGCCCCACATAGAGTGCATTGCAGTAGTCCAATCTGGTGCATTACAGTAGTCCAAGCTGATGTTTCCCAGGACACACCCAGATGTTTTGATCTTTTACCATCCTTGTGGGAGGCTTCTCTCATATCCCCACAAGGGGAGCTGGAGCTGACAAAGGGAGCTCATCAGCGCTCTCCCTGGATTCGAACCTCCAACCTGTTGGTCTTCAGTCCTGCCAGCACAAGGGTTTAACACATTGTGCAACTGGGGGATCCATGAATCATAATGTAAATATCTGATCTGCAGGATGTATTTTCTTCACTGGACCAAACTTGGCAGACATACCCAATACACCCAAATTTGAATACTGGTGAGGTTGGGAAAGGGGGGATTGATGTTGTCATTTGAAAGTTGTAGTTGCTGGGATATATAGTTCACCTATAATCAAAGAGGATTCTGAACTCCACCATCGATGGAATTGAACCAAACTTGGCACACAGACATCCTATGATCAACATAAAATACTGGAAGGGTTTGGTGGGCATTGACCTTGAATTTTGGAGTTGTAGTTCACCTACATCCAGAGAGCACTGTGGACACAAACAGTGATGGATCTGGACCAAACTTGGAATGAATACTCAATGTGCCCAAATGTGAACACTGGTGGACTTTGGGGACAATAGACTTTGATATTTAGGAGTTGTAGTTGCTGGGATTTATAGTTAATCTACAATCAAAGAGTATTCTGAACTCCACCAATGATGAGATTGAACCAAACTTGGCACACAGAAATCCCATGACCAACAGAAAATACTGGAAGGGTTTGGTGGGCATTGACCTTGAATTCTGGAGTTGTAGTTCACCTACATCCAGAGAGCACTGTG
The DNA here is from genome assembly GCF_025583915.1 of Anolis sagrei ordinatus. NCBI lineage: Eukaryota > Metazoa > Chordata > Lepidosauria > Squamata > Anolidae > Anolis > Anolis sagrei. The sequence continues at coordinate 41,660,745 of NW_026847882.1, read as the reverse complement.
GACTCAAACTGATGGATCTGGACCAAACTTGACAAATACTCAATATGCCCAAATGTGAACACTGGTGGAGTTTGGGGAAAATAGACTTTGACATTTGGAAGTTGTAGTTGCTGGGATTTATAGTTCACCTACAATCGCAGGAGGAGGAGGGCATGTGGTGAGAAGAATTGTTGTCCTTTTCCAGAAAGGAAGAGAGAGACAGGAGAAGAGATTTTCAGCCTTCTCTGCCAAATGAGTTCCTAAGACCATCAAAAAATGTGTTGTCTGATGGTCTTTGATGACTCCTCCCTCATGACCCTCCCCCTGGGGGTCCTGACTCCAAGGTTGAGGAACGCTGCCCTAGATGGTTTCTTGACATCATCAATCATTCTATAATATGCATCCCCATTATAGATTTGATGCCAGATTTCTCATAAGGGGTGTTGGCCATTGCTTTCCTCTGAGGCTGAAAGTGTGTACTCAACCCAAGGATCTCAGCATTTATCTTTAAAGTGGACTTCTGTAGCTCCTCTGATTGACCATAGAACGGGGCCAAGGCCATTGCGGTTAGAGGTCTCCATTCTGGGTTTTAGTCTGAATTTTCTAGTAAATATCTCATCTGCTGGATGCTATCCCTTAACTGGTTCCAGCACCTTGGACAGCTCCTTGAAAGTACAGGGAGAAACCTGAAGTGATTTCACCATCCCAGGCATGAAACAAGACCCAAAACCAACCTTAAGTCCAGCAAATACTGCTTAAGTCCAGCAGATACTGTTAAACCAGTGGCATTTGGGGTGGAAGGAGGATCTTTCTTCTGCTTTGACATGACGGAGATGTGCTTCCATTGCTTTCAGTGTTAATAATATAATATAATATATTGTATATACATATAATATTTATAATTATACAAGAAGTTAAACATGAGCCAACAATGTGATGTGGCAGCAAAAAAACCCAATGGGATTTTGGCCTGCATCAAGAGGAGCATCGTGTCTAGATCTAGGGAAGTCATGCTCCCCATGCTCTAGTCCGCTTTGGTTAGACCACACCTGGAATATTGTGTCCAATTCTGGGAACCACAATTCAAGAAACCAGGATCAAAATCAAAGTCCCAAAGAGTCAAAAGCTTTCCCAAAAGCAGAGGCAATTCCAGAGAAGTTAACAGGGTGTAAGCAAAGTTGCACTGACAAAGGATTGACTGCAATCAGATCGTTAAATATGTTTTCCTAGCATGAAAGCATTACGTTGACCTTGAACTTCCCATTTGTTAGCAAGCCGTACCCTCCCTAACCAAATCACCATCGCCTTCAACACCGAATAACTCATTATCTTGGGACTGGCCAGCCTGGGAATCGACAGGCACTGAGCTCACAGATGGAGAGGACAACTCCTCCACCTGCAGCTGTGAAGTTTCACTCAAATCATGACCATCTTCTAAAACAACTTTCCTTTCTCTGGGAAACAGAGACACCGTCTCGTCTTCAGTATCCACACTGCATCAGCAACAGGGACATGTTCAGAAATCTGTAACCCATCATGCTCCTCGTCCTGAGAAAACTCAGACTCAGAAAGCTCAGGCTCAGACTGAGCCACAACACTTGGGAAGTGTTCGACGTGTGATTTTGTGATACAAAATCCAGGATATAGATCTCATTTGCTGTGACATACTGTGCTTTTGCATCAATAATAATAATAATAATAATAATAATAATAATAATAATATCTTCAGAGAACAGCACAACTGTTTCTGCAACCACCTATTGCAGAGCAACAGGGCACAATAGTGGAACAATGGCTTCAAACTACAAGAGAGGAGATTCCATCTGAACATGAGGAAGAACTTCCTGACTGTGAGACCTGTTCAGCAGTGGAACTCTCTGCCCCATAGTGTGATGTAGGCTCCTTCTTTGGAGGCTTTTAAACAGAGGCTGGATGGCCATCTGTCAGGGGTGCTTTGAATGCAATATTCCTGCTTCTTAGCAGAATGGGGTTGGACTGGATGGCCCATGAGGTCTCTTCCAACTCTTTGATTCTATGATTCTATGAGTCTAATACAGAATGGGAAACCACCAGAGCAGCATTGAAACTAGTGATTGTCTGGCTCAACAGGTTTCTGCTCATTGTCCTCCCAAAAGAAACTTTTACAACACCTGCATAATTCATTTGCCCTATTAGTCCTCACAAGAACTGTGGCCAGCTGATACCGTTGAGCCTGGTTTCACCGGCATCCAAAGAAACTTCCCAACGGAATGTGCCGCAGATGAATACATTAGTCGCCCTCCCTCGTACATACACGCAGGTGAGGTTACCAGACAGGTAAACAACAGTGAGATCTTGCACAAGGGAGAAAGAACAGGGCGTGAGGCGATGCTCCGAATCTCACATTCCAATCTGGCATCTTCGGTGTCACCAAAGTTATGTACCCAGTATGGCCCCCTCCCTCTCCACTTTCAAACAAACAGCTGAAGACATACCTTTGCTCACTGGCTTACGAGGAGGAGGAATAGTAGTTGGTAATATTAATTAATATTCTGATTAATAGTTGCCATCCGTACTTACTTACTTAGGCGATCCCTTGTAGTCCGAGGATGATGGTCCTCCAAGTTCGGTGGCCTGGGGGTGGGTTCGTAGGTGACTGTGGAGCCCTATTCTTGACCTGCATCTTCTTCCGCAGTGAGGGCATTGGTTTCCACGTGGGAGGCGGTCTCAGTCGGGGTTGGCTTGACGCACCTTCCTCTTGGCACGTTTCTCTCTTTCACCCTCCATTCCTGCCTCTTCAAATTCTGCAGCACTTCTGGTCACAGCTGACCTCCAGCTGGAGCCCTCAAGGGCCAGGGCTTCCCAGTTCTCAGTGTCTATGCCAGAGGTTCTAAGGTTGGCATTGATCCCATTTTTCAATCTCTTTTCCTGCCCATCAACATTCCGTTTTCCGTTCTTGAGTTTGGAGTACAGCAACTGCTTTGGGAGACGGTGGTCGGGCATCCGGATAATGTGGCCGGTCCAGCGGAGTTGATAGTGGAGGACCATTGCTTCGATGCTGGTGATCTTTGGTTCTTCCAGCATGCTGACATTTGTCTGCCTGTCTTCCCAAGAGATTTGCAGGATTTTCCGGAGGCAGCGCTGATGGAATCGTTCCAGGAGTTGCATGTGATGCCTGTAGACAGTCCGCGTTTCGCAGGCATAGAGCAGGATTGGGAGGACAATAAATTTATAGACAAGCACCTTGGTATCCCTACGGATGTCCCGGTCCTCAAACACTCTCTGCTTCATTCAGAAAAATGCTGCACTCGCAGAGCTCAGGCGGTGTTGTATTTCGGTGTCAATGTTGACTTTGGTGGAGAGGTGGCTGCCAAGGGAGCAGAAATGGTCAACATTTTCTAATTAGAAAATGCCATCCGTACCAGTGCCTTGCTCACCCCACCAGCTCAATAGATATCTTGAGCAATAATTAATCAATTTACCCCAAAGAAATGGAAAATTATAGTTTCTGTTTGATGTTTTGTCTTATGTCTGTTATAACACGCTGTGCTTTTTATTTAATTTTAGTTTAAGTTATAATTCGTATTTATATGTTGGGTTGTATAAATTTTGTTAGTATGGATGTATTGTTGTTGTATTCGGGCATTGAATGTTTGCCTTTTGTGTTTGGAATCTGCCCTGAKTCCTTTTGGGGAGATAGAGTGKRATATAGGTAGKTAAAGGTTGTCCCCTGACAYTAAGTCCAGTCATGTCTGACTCTGGGGTGTGGTGCTCACCTCCATTTCTAAGCCGAAGAGCTGGYRTTGTCCATAGACACCTCCAAGGTCATGTGGCCAGCATGACTGCATGRAGCACCGTTACCTTCCMGCCGGAGCAGTACCTATTGATCTMYTCACATTTGCATGTTTTCAAACTGCTAGGTTGGCAGAAGCTAGGGCTGACAGCAGGAGCTCATGCCGCTCCCCGGAATCRAACCTGCGACCTTTCGGTGAACAAGCTCAGCAGCTCAGYGCTTTAATACACTGTGTCACTGGGGCTCCAGAGTGAAATATAACAATAATAATAATAATAATRATAATAATAATAACTTTATTTATACCCCGTCACCATCTCCCCAAGGAGACTCGGGGCAGCTTACTTGAGGCCACACCCATCAATACAATATACACAATATAACACAAAAACACAACAGAAAATTTAAAAAAAAATAACCTAAAATACAAAACCAATGTATATAAGCGACGCAACAATAAAAAGTCAAAAACATTACGACATTTCATTAYGACWTTAAAATGATCACCATGGGCAGGGCCAGATTCAAGGATTAAAATTTTAAAACACTGGGAGATAGGGCAGTGCAATAAATTATTATTATAATTATTATTATTATTATTATTATTATTATTATTATTATTATTATTATTATTATTATTATTATTTGAAACACAACAAGGTGAGTCCACAGCAGACACACTGCTGGCTGTTGTATTGGATCACTCGTCGGACACTTCCCAAGTGTCTAGGACTGTGTGATGTATCAGCAAATAATGAATACAGATCCCAGTAAGATGGCCTTTTGCAGCTGGCAAATGGTAATTTTGTCAGCGCCGATTGTGTTTAAGTGCAGGCCAAGGTCTTTAGGCACTGCACCCAGTGTGCCCATCACCACTGGGACCACCTTGACTGGCTTGTGCCAGGGCCTTTGCAGTTCAACCTTTAAATCCTCATATCATGTCAGCTTTTCCAATTGTTTCTCTTCAGTTCAAAAGTTTATTCTTATTATTATTTGAAACACAACAAGGTGAGTCCACAGCAGACACACTGCTGGCTGTTGTATTGGATCACACGTCGGACCCTTCCCAAGTGTCTAGGACTGTGTGATGTATCGGCGAATAATGAGTGCAATATCCCAGTAAGGTGGCCTTCTACAGCTGGCAGATAGTAATCTTGACAGCGCCAATTGTGTTTAAGTGCAGGCCAAGGACTTGAGGCACTGCACCCAGTGTGCCGATCACCACTAGGACCACCTTGACTGGCTTGTGTCAGAGTCTTTGCAGAGTCTTTAAATCCTCCTATCGTGTCAGCTTTCCCAGTTGTTTCTCTTCAGTTCTATTGTTTATTATTATTATTATTATTATTATTATTATTATTATTATTATTATCAGCTTCTAGAACCAATACGCAATGTTTGCTGTTGTTGCTGCTGCTGTTGCTGTTGTTGTGTGCCTCCAACACATTTCCTTATGGCAAACCCATCAAGGGGTTTTCTGAGGCTGAGAGAGTGTGACTTGCCAAAGAGTTAGAGTCCCCCAAAATCCCCCTCCCCAAATCCTGGGAGGGACTACTTCTGATGCTCAATGCTTTTCTCCATCGGCAGAATACATCATCGGGATCCTTTCTGTGATCTTTTTGCTTTCGATACTTCCTACGGTCTGGACCGATAAGGCCAGGCCAGCCTCAACATGCTTTCGGCATCCGAAAGAGGCGTTTCTTCAGGGAGGGAAAAATCTGAACTAGGATTAGCATCGAAACAGGAACGTAATCAAGGCAAGGAAGAGCAGGTGCCAATCCGGTTTGACAGACTCTGGAGGCTGATTAGAAAGTTATGTAAAAGTGGATTTGAAACAAAAGGAATTGTTGGTATTATTCGGATAGGTTTAAAAATCAGATGAAAAGATTGGTTAGTTGTTTATTTTTCCTTAAGGTGCATTGGAGTCAGTGTTTCTCAAGCTTCCTAATGCTGAGACCCCTTAATATATATCCTCAGGATGTGGTGACCCCCAACCATAACATTATTTTCGTTGCTACTTCATAACTGTCATTTTGCTCCTGTTATGAATTGTCATGTAATATCTGATATGCAGGATGTATTTTTGTTCACTGGAGCAAATTTGGCACAAATACCCAATACACCCAAATCTGAATACTGGTGGGGTTGGGAGGTGGTTGATTTTGTCATTAGATACACCCAAATTTGAATACTGGTGGGGTTGGGGGGTTGATTTTGTCATTTGTTGCTTGGATTTATAGTTAACATGCGACCAAAGAGCATTCTGAACTCCACCAATAATGGAATGAACCCAAACTTGGAGAGTCTCCTCTTACTCCCACCACCGTCTCAAGTGAGGACAAGAGAGAGAGCCTTCTCTGTGGTGGCCCCTCAGTTCTGGAACTGTCTTCTGGAACTGAGATCAGACAGGCCCCCATTCTCTACATTTTGGGCAAGGAATTAAAAACTTGGTTGTTCCGTTGTGCCTTTGACTAGGCGATTCACTTGAGAATTATCCCGACCTTATCTAAGCTCCGGCACTTTCGCTGGCCCATTTCCTGTACTTATGACACTTTAATGGCCAAGGGCATTACCCTGGCAACCCAGCCCTTGGACTATTGCACTTTCCCTCGGCTCTCATTGCACCTACTCTGAGCCCAAACCCAGTTTCAAACTGGCCAGTCAGGGTATTGTTTTTATGATGTTAATTGATTTTAATGTTTTTTTTAATTATTTGTTGTTTTTGATTGTTTTTACTGTGCCCGTTTTATTTGTAATCCTTGGACTTGTCCCTCTGTAAGCCACCCCGAGTCCCTTCAGAGAGATGGAAGCAGGATATAAAAATAAAGTTGTTGTTGTTGTTGTTGTTGTTGTTGTTGTTATTATTATTATTATTATTATTATTATTATTATTATTACAGCTGGGTTCTTGTGGGAACCCTCCTTATCACTCAGCTCTTCACTTGATTCCTTATCTGCTGTTGCTACTTCTGACTCCCCTAAATGCCATTGAGGACCTGCTTCCCTGAGTCCCTTTGGGGAGATGGAGGCGGGATATAAAAATAAAGTTGTTGTTGTTGTTGTTGTTGTTGTTGTTGTTGTTGTTGTTACATGTGAGTTCTTGTGGGAACCCTTTTTATCACTCAGCTCTTCACTTGATTCCTTATCTGCTGTTACTACTTCTGACTCCCCTGAATGCCATTGAGGACCTGCTTCCCCGAGTCCCTTTGAGGAGATGGAGGCAGGATATAAAAATAAAGTTGTTAATTATTATTATTATTATTATTATTATTATTATTATTATTATTATTATTATTACAGGTGGGTTCTTGTGGGAACCCTCCTTATCACTCAGCTCTTCACTTGATTCCTTATCTGCTGTTGCTACTTCTGACTCCCCTGAATGCCATTGAGGACCTGCCTCCCTGAGTCTTGGGGAGATGCAGGATATAAAAATAAAGTTGTTATTATTATTATTATTATTATTATTATTATTATTATTATTAAATTACAGAGTTCTTGTGGGAACCCTCCTTATCACTCAGCTCTTCACTTGATTCCTTATCTGCTGTTGCTACTTCTGACTCTCCTGAATGCCATTGAGGACCTGCTTCCCTGAGTCCCTTTGGGGAGATGGAGGTAGGATATAAAAATAAAGTTGTTGTTGTTGTTGTTGTTGTTGTTACAGCTGGGTTCTTGTGGGAACCCTCCTTATCACTCAGCTCTTCACTTGATTCCTTATCTGCTGTTGCTACTTCTGACTCCCCTAAATGCCATTGAGGACCTGCCTCCCTGAGTCCCTTTGGGGAGATGGAGGCGGGGTATAAAAATAAAATTATTGTATTATTTTATTATAACTTGGCACACAGAGCTCCCATGACCAGCAGAAAATACTGGGAGGGTTTCATGGTCACTGAGCTGGAGTTTTGGAGTTGTCGTTCACCTACATCCAGAGAGCACTGTGGATTCAAACAGTGATGGATCTGGACCAAACATAGCACGAATACTCAATATGCCCAAATGTGGACATTGGTGGAGTTTGGGGAAAATAGACTTTGACATTTGGGAATCATAGTTGCTGGGATTTATAGTTCACCTACAATCGCAGGAGGAGGAGGGCTTTAGTGGGAGGATTTGTTGTCCTTTTCCAAAAAGGAAGAGAGGGACGGGAGAAGATATCTTCAGTCTTCTCTGCCAAATGAGTTCCTAAGTTCCTACCGGCTGTTAGGAATTGTGAAAGTTGGAGTCCAAAACACCTGGAGGGACGAAGTTTGCCCGTGCCTGTTATAGACCAAAGAATCATAACAACATGCTCCGGATGAATGCTTTATCTCCTGGCAACAATGCTTCTTATCAAACTAGGTCCTAATCTGAGCCCAGAAAGTCCCTGCCCTGGACAATCCGGTTTCTCAGCAATGTCAAGAAAAGGAAAGAAGGAATACCAAAAGCTGACAAGTCCAACTGGATCCACCTAAATCTGAATAATTAAAAAGTCCCACATTCTTCCCACTCGGAGCAAGTTTTGCCTGTCCTGTCCACTCCTCCCTTAATAAACAATTTTGGTAGTTGGAGCAGCTTTGTCTTGATATTTCGGACATTTATTTATTTACAATATTTATATTCCACCCTTCTCATCCCGCAGGGGACTCAGGGTGGATTACAATGTACATATACACAGTAAACATTCAATGCCATAGACACACAACATATATAGACAGACACACAGAGGCTATTTAATAGGCCTGGGTAACAACGGAAAAATTTGTTTCTAAAATCGATTCGTATTTTGGGGTTTTTTGCGTTTCGATATTTAAAAGAATTCCGAAATTTTCCTTAAAAAAAGTTCGATATTTACGAAATTTCGTAAATGGTAAAAAAATTACAAAACAATAACGAAACAATAACGAATCGATTCGTTAATGGCGGACGCGACCGCGCAATACGCTAAAAAAACTTCTGAAGCTTCCCTCTCCCTCTGTTGTTGACTGTTGGTGTGATATTATAATTTTTTTCACTAATTAAACAAAAAACAACTATAAAACTTGCCCCAGACATGCGGAAATAATAACGAAACGACCTCAAACCAATAACAAAACGAATACATAACGAAATACGAAGCATTTACGAAACAAATTGAAAAATTCGTTTCGTTTTTAAGTTGCTCCAGAATGGTTCATTATCGCTTCATTAACAAAAAAATAACGAATTTTTAACGAATTACGAATTAACGAAACGAAACCGCCCAGCCCTACTATTTAACATTCTAGCTTTTTCATGAGGGTATTCTGGCCACCAGGGGAGCTGTCGCTGCACCGTCCATTTATGACACTGATGAAGTACTTCCTCATTCTTTGCATGCTTACTGGAGATTTTTTATGGTGTCATAAATTAGCCTCCCTGCATAAGTGGTACCTAAATTTTCCTACTTGACAGATGCAACTGTCTTTCGGGCTGAAGGTCGACAGCAAGCAACACAAATTGGTCGGAAGCTCACTCCGACCCAGGCTGGCTTTGAACTCATGACCTTTTGGTCAGTCATGATCTTAATGCAGCTGACTCCCAGCCAGCTGCGCCACAGTCCTGGTGCTATAATATTATAATGTAATACAATATATGGTAATACTAATAATAATATGATATTATAAATATATATTTATATTACATGTAATATTACTAATGATGTGCGGTTACGCACTGGGCCTATAGCAATTGGCTTTTGAAAAGGACATGCTCTTTGTGCCCAGCGGGAAGCCGGGGTGCCTCGAGTGAGAGGCCCTAAGGATTTTCCTATACAGAGTCTTTAAAAGCTCGAAAAGTTTAATAAAGTCCTTTATTAGTGCTTAGGTTTTCAACAAAACAATCAAATACTTCTTAGATCTTCAACAAATTAAACAAATACTTCAAGGCTTTGAATCAACTGGTGGCTTTCTTAATCTTGTCCACAAGGGACAGGCAACTGGCTTCGTGAACTGTTTCTTTTCTTTAAGAGGAAAACCCTTTTTAACCCCTCCTTGGGCAATCTACTTTCTAAACTTTGCTGGTGTGGGCTCTACTCCCGGCTCCAAACTGCTTCTTGGGTCCCGAGTAGACCTACCAGTCAAGGCTCTGTAGGTTCTCCAGATGGAGTCCTTTGGAACTGTTTTCCCCCGGAATTTCCCCCGGATGCTATTTCCCCAATATACTGTGAGAAACGAAGCTTCTCTACAGGTGGAGCTAATCCACGTCCTGTAGCTAAGCTTTCCAATGCAAGACTGACCTAAAATGGCTCCCTCTCCTCCCAGAGCCCTGGGGAAAGGGGCGGAACCAAAACTTAACAATGATTGATGGGTCATTTTCCCTATAATTGCAAACCAAGGGAAGCCACCTTATTGCAAAATGCATGAAACTTTAGAATACATGCAAACACTCAAAGAAAGAAAAGGAAGTTGGAGCTTTTGGTACAGCCGTACCAGCACAAATGATATTACAATATAATGGTATAACACAATATAGTAATATTTAATACTGATATTGTACTATGCTAATAATATAATATACTGTGTGTATGTATGTATATATGTGTGTGTGTGTGTGTGTGTGTGTGTATGTGTGTGTGTGTGTGTGTATGTGTGTATATATATGTGTGTGTGTGTGTGTGTGTGTGTGTGTGTGTGTATATATATATATATATATATATATATTGTAAGCCGCTCTGAGTCCCCTTTGGGGTGAGAAGGGCGACATATAAATGTAATAAATAAATAAATATTTACAAGGACATGAGGCCTCGGTGCAGTAAAGCATACAATCACTCCAGCTCGAACAACGTCACCCATTTATTCCTAGCCTTGTGACCACATTATATCATGGCCTGAAAGCATAGCTCCGTGTCTGCTGACCTTCATAACAAACGCAGCCCTGAAATGTTTAAAAAGGCCACAATTGTTGCTTTCCAATATCCTTGATGTCTATAATAAATGGATTACTCCATGGCAAATCCACCGTGCCGCTTTGCCAAGACAGGGAGCAAGCTGTTCTCTGAAATGTCATCCAGTTGGGGTTGGCGAGAAGGCTTCGCGTGCTTCTTTGCTGGTTTTCCATCCAAAGTGAAGATCCAACTGTGCTCCCTGCTTAATTTTATTATTTTACTTTATTCAAATATATATTTTAGACTGATTTTTGGGAAGATAATATCTTTCACTTAGTATGAATTATTATTGAAAATTAAATACCGAAATAATAATAATAATAGTAATAATAATACTTTATTTATACCTCACCACCATCTCCCCAAGGGACTCGGAGTGGCTTACATGAGGCCAAGCCCAACAACACATCAATAAAAAAACAAGCAATAAGCAAATAAACAATACAATTAATATAACTCACATATAGACAAAACACATAGAGATTTAAAAACCTATGGCCAGGCCAAATGTAGTAGTTAAAACTTTAACATAAATGCTGGACATGAACAAAGATGGGATGAATCTAGTAGGAGGGTTTTAAATGAGAAGTAGGGGGAGCAACCCAACTGGTAATTAAAGTGCTTCTCGGGATATTTTGCAGGGGATTGTGTCCTTTATTCTGGGAAGGCACACTGGAACAGCCATGTTTTCAGGCTCCTCCTAAAGACTGCCAATGTGGGGGCATGCCTGATGTCCTTGGGAAGTGAGTTCCAGAGTCGGGGGGCCACCACCGAGAAGGCCCTCTCCCTTGTCCCCACCAATCGCGCCTGCGAAGGAAGTGGGAGCGAGAGCAAGACCTCTCCAGATGATCGAAGAGATCGTGTGGGTTCGTACACAGAAATGTGGTCACGCAGGTAGGCGGGTCCCAAACCATTCAGGGCTTTGTAGGTAAGAACCTGCACCTTGAATTGGGATCGGAAAATGAACGGCAGCCAATGGAGCTCCTTAAACAGGAGGGTTGACCGCTCCCTGTAAGGAGCACCAGTTAACAATCTGGAAACTTGGCACGCCGGGCCCCGAACCCATTGTTTTAAAATCACATAACAGAATGATGCTGGTTGGTGCCTTTCAGTCATTTATGGCGACCCTATCATAGGATCGCCTTGGCAAGATTGGTTCAGAGGAGGTTTGCTTTGCCTTCCTCTAAGGCTGAGAGAGTGTGACTTAACATAGGTCAGACAGTGGACTTCCAGAGCAGAGTGGGCACTCTCCAACACCTCTTTATGGACCTAAATTAACTGAGGTCTCATGCCGTGACCGGGACATCCACAATGTCCATGGGAGCGTGATGCCTTCCCATGCGCCTTTACTCCAACATAAACCCACAGCAGCATTTCGGCCTCCCCAGCCTCCTTCCTCCCATGCAAAGAAACTCCAACTATTCCAAACAGAAAATCAGCCTTGACTCTGGCTAATTCCCAACCTGAATAGGTTTCCTGTGCCATTCCTGGCCTTGAGCGAGGAGGAGACATGCCGAATTAAGTGGCTGAAAACGGGAAAGTGGGGGAGGCCACGATGGACATAACCAGGTTGGGGTCCAGGAATTATAATCCTTGAGGAAGAGATTTCTATCTAGATCATATGACGACGGGTGGGGTGTATTTATTGGGGCTTTCTGGGAAGGGGGTTCCACTCGGAGAAGGAGACCAGGCAGATTGGAAGGATGCAGAACGCGGCCACAAACAGCAAGCTGAGCCCGGTTGGGAAAATGACCTTCCTTTCACGCACTGAGACCTTCGCAGCCGCCCACCGGCTACAAAGGTAAGGATGGGGAAGAGGGCTTGGAGGGCACAGGTGTGTCTCTTTCTGCAGGACAGAAGAGAAGAAAGAGGCTGGAAAAATGCACGGTATTTACTTTGCACATCCAGTATGAAATCAGTTGTTATCCTCCAGAAACTTTTGTTTCTTTGGCTGCCACAAACTAGGTTGAATTGATTGAGACTCAATGAGTTATTTATTGAAAAACTACAGCAAAATGTGGTGCAAAATGTCCCACAAAAAAACAGTATGAACGGGCAAGGGACTGTCTACATTCATCCCCCGCCATCCTACTTTTTGAATTTTCTCTCCTTCCTCCCATTCTCTCTTTGGCCTCAGCTTACTCTCCTTGATGCAAAAGGAGGTCCAAGTGCCAAAATACTTTGCAATCCTCTAATTCAGCAAATGTAGAAGAGGGGAGGAATCTTGCATTGCTACTTACATTTTTTTTTTTGCCAGAAAATGGACCAAAATACTAGGGAACCCTACCAAAAATATGACATACTAGCCGTCCCCTGCCACGCATTGCTGTGGCCCAGTCTGTGTATATGCGTTTTGTGTGAGTATAAATGTGTATATGTATGTTTGTGTATATATATTCTCAAATATTCTATATGCCCAAATATGAACACAGATGGAGTTTGGGGAAAATAGACGACATTTGGGGGTTTTGCACATGCGTTGTAATGTAATTTTTATTTTTTAGCTTTTTAAGTCTCTTCCGCTATGTTTCTCAGTGTTTTTATGAGTGATGGTCACTCGTTGCCCTGATAGGTGTCGTGTGTCCAAATTTGGTCTCAATTCGTCCAGTGGTTTTTAAGTTATGTCAATCCCACAAACGAACATTACATTTTTATTTATATAGACTAGCCGTCCCCTGCCACGCGTTGCTGTGGCCCACATGGGAGTTCTGTGTGGGAGATTTGGTCCAATGCTATCGTTGGTGGTGTTCAGAATGCTCTGTGATTGTAGGTGAACTATAAATCCCAGAAACTACAACTCCCAAATGTCAAGATTCTATTTTCCCCAAACTCCACCAGTGTTCACATTTGGGCATATTGAGTATTTGTGTAGAGTTTGGTCCAGATCCATCATTGTTTGAGTCCACAGTGATCTCAGGATGTAGGTGAACTACAACTCCAAAACCAAAGGACACTGCCCACCAAACCCTTCCAGTATTTTCTGTTGGTCATGGGAGTTCTGTGTGCCAAGTTTGATTCAATTTCATTGTTGGTGCAGTCCTATGGCCCTAACCATTTCAATGTGCATGCAAGATGGTTAGTTTCCCAACACCTATGGCTCTATCCAAGCTTTTTCAGGCCTGAAGGAAGGGATGTTTGGTCTCACCTTGCAAAGTAATGCCAGGCTGGGAAATAGAAGTTGCTGAGAGTTATCTTTGGTATCATGACATCGTATTGGTTGTTTATACCTAGTCTTTCCCTAAAGGTAGAATTCAAGATGATTTTGGAAAGGAAAAGAAGCGCAAGGCAGGTAAAATATGGAAAATAATATAAGTTTTTTAAGCAGAATTGAACCGTCTCAAGAATATTAAAAGTCATAGGGTGCATCTACACCAGGTATGGGCCAGTTTGGGCCCTCCAGGTGTTTTGGACTCCAACTCCCACCATTCCTAACAGCCTCAGGTGCCTTCCTTTTCCCCCTCAGCCGCTTAAGCGAAATACTCAAGGTGCAATTGCAAACCATGCCAACAAAGAGAAAAAATAGGACAAGTGCAAAGAAGCCAGAATGGATGTCATAGAATCATAGAATCAAAGAGTTGGAAGAGACCTCTTGGGCCATCCAGGTCCAACCCCCTGCTATTTTTCTCCTTATGGCCACCACAACCTGACAGATGGCCATCCAGCCTCTGTTTAAAAGCTTCCAAAGAAGGAGCCTCCACCACACTCCGGGGCAGAGAGTTCCACTGCTGAACGGCTCTCACAGTCAGGAAGTTCTTCCTCATGTTCAGATGGAATCTCCTCTCTTGTAGTTTGAGGCCATTGTTTCGTGTCCTAGTCTCCAGGGAAGCAGAAAACAAGCTTGCTCCCTCCTCCCTGTGGCTTCCTCTCACATATTTATACATGGCTATCATATCTCCTCTCAGCCTTCTCTTCTTCAGGCTAAACATGCCCAGCTCCTTAAGCCGCTCCTCATAGGGCTTGTTCTCCAGACCCCTGATCATTTTAGTCGCCCTCCTCTGGACACATTCCAGCTTGTCAATATCTCTCTTGAATTGTGGTGCCCAGAATTGGACACAATATTCCAGGTGTGGTCTAACCAGAGCAGTATAGAGGGGTAGCATGACTTCCCTAGATCTATTTATTTATTTATTTATTTATTTGATACACTTGTATACCGCTAATATCTCAGCCTAGAACGGCGACTCATTGCGGTTTACAGCAGTTAAAACAATCTACAATTTAAAAACATATACACATATAATAACAAATTCAATAACAAATTATTGGGCCACCAATAATAATCCCATATATCTCGAGTTGAAATCGCAATCCAGAATTCGTTGTCCATGTTTCCTGTCCTTAGTCATCAATATTCGAATTGCCACAGATTAGCCGAATGCTTGTTTGAACAGCCATGTTTTGAGTCTCTTCCTAAACACCATCAGCGAAGAGGCTGATCGTACCTCTATAGGGAGGGTGTTCCAAAGCCGGGGGGCCACCACAGAGAAGGCCCTATCTCTCGTTCCCGCCAGCCGCACTTCTGAAGCTGGAGGGATAGAGAGAAGGGACTCTCCAGAAGATCTTAGGGTCCTGGTGGGCTGATAGGCTGAGATACGTTCGGATAGATAAGTTGGGCCAGAACCGTTTAGGGCTTTAAAGGCCAACGCCAGCACTTTGAATTGAGCCCGGTAGCAAATCGGCAGCCAGTGGAGCTGGTGCAGCAAGGGAGTTGTATGCTCCCTGTGCCCCGCTCCTGTTAGTATCATGGCTGCCGCCCGTTGGACTAACTGGAGCTTCCGGACTGTCTTCAAAGGCAACCCCACGTAGAGAGCGTTGCAGAATAGAAGGGTAGCATGACTTCCCTAGATCTAGACACTATGCTTCTATTGATGCAGGCCAAAATCCCATTGGCTTTTTTTGCCGCCACATCACATTGTTGGCTCATGTTTAACTTGTTGTCCACGAGGACTCCAAGATCTTTTTCACACGTACTGCTCTCGAGCCAGGCGTCCCCCATTCTGTATCTTTGCATTTCATTTTTTCTGCCAAAGTGGAGTATCTTGCATTTGTCACTGTTGAACTTCATTTTGTTAGTTTTGGCCCATCTCTCTAATCTGTCAAGATCGTTTTGAATTCTGCTCCTGTCCTCTGGACTATTGGCTATCCCTCCCAATGTGGTGTCGTCTGCAAACTTGATGATCATGCCTTCTAGCCCTTCATCTAAGTCATTAATAAAGATGTTGAACAGGACCGGGCCCAGGACGGAACCCTGCGGCACTCCACTTGTCACTTCTTTCCAAGAGGAAGAGGAAGCATTAGTGAGCACTCTCTGTGTTCGTCCACTTAACCAATTACAGATCCACCTCACCGTAGTTTTGCCTAGCCCACATTGGACTAGTTTCCTTGCCAGAAGGTCATGGGGGACCTTGTCGAAGGCCTTACTGAAATCCAGGTACGCTACATCCATGGCATTCCCTGCATCTACCCAGCTTGTAGCTCTATCGAAGAAAGAGATCAGATTAGTCTGGCATGACTTGTTTTTGATAAATCCATGTTGACTATTAGCGATGACTGCATTTGTTTCTAAGTGTTTGCAGACCGCTTCCTTAACAATCTTTTCCAGAATCTTGCCTGGTATCGACGTGAGGCTGACCGGACGGTAGTTGTTTGGGTCATCCTTTTTTCCCTTCTTGAAGATTGGGACCACATTGGCCCTCCTCCAATCTGCTGGAACTTCTCCCGTTCTCAAGAACTCTCAAAGATGGTTGCCAATGGTTCCGAAATGACTTCCGCTAGTTCCTTCAATACTCTGGGGTGTAGTTGATCTGGCCCTGGGGACTTGAACTCATTAAGAGCGGCCAGGTATTCCTGGACGACTTCTTTCCCAATTTGGGGTTGGATGTCCTCCAATCCCTCATCCACTCCACCTTGCTGAGGTTGAAGACTCTCTTTTTGTGAGAAGACCGAGGCAAAGAAGGCATTAAGTAGTTCTGCCTTTTCCCTATCCCCTGTCAGCATTGCCCATCTTCTCCTCGAAGAGGTCCTATCGCTTCCTTGTTTTTCCTTTTTCTACTGACATAAGAATAGAAGCCCTTTTTATTGTTTTTAATGTCCCTGGCAAGCCTGAGCTCGTTTTGTGCTTTAGCCTTGCGGACCTTTTCCCTACAGATGTTGGCTATTTGTTTGAATTCTTCTTTGGTGATTTCTCTCTTTTTCCACTTCTTGTGCATGTCTCTTTTGTGTCTTAGCACAGTTAGAAGTTCTTTGGACATCCATTCTGGCTTCTTTGCACTTGTCCTATTTTTTCTCTTTGTTGGCACGGTTTGCAATTGCGCCTTGAGTATTTCACTCTTGAGAAATTCCCATCCATCCGTAACTCCCTTGTCTTTTAGTATCTGTGTCCACGGAATGCTGCTCAGCGTTTCCTTCATTTTTTGGAAATCAGCTCTCCTAAAGTCCAAAATGCGGGTTTGACTTGTCTTAGTTTCGGCCTTCCTTTGTACCTCAAATTGCAGGAGCACATGGTCACTTGCCCCTAAGGATCCTACCACTTCAACCGCATTGATCAGGTCCTCCGCATTTGTTAGGATGAGATCAAGAGTAGCCAACCCCCTTGTTGCCTCTTCTACCTTCTGGACCATGAAATTGTCTGCAAGGCAAGCGAAGGAATTTGTTGGACTTTGTACTCTTGGCCGAGTTTGTTTTCCAGCAAATATCGGGATAGTTGAAATCGCCCATGACTACATCTCTTCTCTGTGCCTGTTTGGTCAACTGTTGGCAGAAGACTTCATCAAGTTCTTCCTCCTGGCTTGGGGGTCTGTAGTAGACGCCTACAACGACATCTTTTTGAGTCCCAGTTCCCTTGATTCTTATCCAGATGATTTCAAGCTGGTTTCCCAGATTGCTGTCTTGAATCTCTTCTGCAGCATAAGAGATTTTGACATATAAGGCTACTCCGCCTCCTCTCCCCTTTGTTCGGTTTCTGTGTCCAAAGAACTTCTAACTGTGCTAAGACACAAAAGAGACATGCACAAGAATTGGGAAAAGGGAGAAATCACCAAAGAAGAATTCAAACAAATAGAAAAGGCCCGCAAGGCTAAAGCACAAAACGAGCTCAGGCTTCCCAGGGACATTAAAAACAATAAAAGGGCTTCTTTTCTTATGTCAATAGAAAAAGGAAAAACAAGGTGATAAGGCCTCTTTGAGGAGAAGATGGGGCAATGCTGACAGGGGATAAGGAAAGGGCCTGAGGCTGTTAGGAATGGTGTCCAAAACACCTGGAGGGCCCAAGTTGGCCCATGCCTGATCTACACTGTGGAATGAATGGAGTTTGTCACCACTTTAACTGGCACGGCTCAATACTATGGGATCGTGGGATTGGTATATTTACATCTGCCAAAGAGTGCTGGTGCTTCACCAAAAACAAGTCCCAGGATTCCCATAGTATTGAACCACAGTAGTTAAACAGGTGCAAACTGCCTTCATTCTCCAATGTGGATGCACCCTCTCGTGCTGTTTTCTCTCCCTTTGCTCTTGGTTTGTTTGCATCTTCAATCACCATCCCGTTGTCTTTCCAGCAAATCTCTGAACGATGCCGAGAACCGGAAACTCTTTGGGAAATGCAACCAAAGCCACGGACACAACTATAAAGGTAAAGGAGCACCGAGAACAGAGTTTGGGGGCATTGTAGTCCTTGCTCCATTGGGACCTTGGGTGGGTCACACTCTCTCAACCTCAGAGGAACATATCCTGGCCAGGAAACCTAATCATGAGCTTGTCTTGGGTGGCCATACATCAAATGTGACTTGAAGGCACACAGTAACAATACGGATGTATAGATGGACATATAGAGCAAGAGATGGGCTTTCCTGGCTCTTTGCTACCATCTTGTGGTCCAAAAATACTACTATCCATTCTTAAAACATTGTCTTCTCCTCCCCACCCATCTTGTCTTTTAGTGACAGTGACCATATGTGGAAAGGTAAGCGTTTGTAGTTATTGTCATTCTCGCTCAAACAATTTGGGGTTTTTTTTGGGGGGGGGGTCCAGATTATGTATTTCTAGACACTATGTAAAACAGAGCTGTCTTAATATTGTATCTATAGATTGATCCCATCAGTGGCATGTTCATGAACATTTACAAGCTTCAGGAATATATGCAGGTAAGTGTTGTTTCCAGCATACAGTGTGTGGAGAGAGAGAGACAAATCTGCTTCTTAGGACTCATCTACACTGCCATATAATGCAGTATAAGAATGCATTGAACTGGACTCTATGGCCGCGTAGACTCATATCATCCAGTTCAATATGGTTCATACTGCGTTCTGAAATTGCATTCATTTGAGAGTGTAGATCCAGCCTTAGACTGACTCATAAGTCAGCAAAAGAATGGGGATAAGAGAAGATTCCATCTGAACGTTAGGAAGAATTTCCTGACTGTGAGAGCTGTTCAGCAGTGGAACTCTCTGCCCCGGAGTGTGGTGGAGGCTCCTTCTTTGGAGGCTTTTAAACAGAGGCTGGATGGCCATCTGTCAGGGGTGATTTGAATGCAATATTCCTGCTTCTTGGCAGAATGGGGTTGGACTGGATGGCCCATGAGGTCTCTTCCAACTCTTTGATTCTATGATTCTATGATTCTATGATAATGGATCTTGTTATCTATGGAAATAGCAAATGGTTAGGATACTCAGATGCCAAGATCTGGATTACAGGAGATAGTATTTTTTTTCTCCAATCCTCAGGAGGAGAACTCAAATTTCAGGGCAAGAACACTACCATGAAAATAAAATAACAACGACGACAACAACAACAACACTTTATTTATATTCTTCCCTTCTCTCTGAAGGGTACTCAGAGCCAATTACAGTGTGTAAACAGACACAGCTAAACATTCAATGCCTTGTTACATGACATACAATGAGACACAAATACATAGGCAAAGGCTTCTCCTTTCATTTCCGGCTCTGGAGGCAGTGCTCATCTCCAGCTCTGGGAGAGGTGCTCTTTTTCCAAGCCAAGGCGCCTACGTTGTCCATAGACACCTCCTGATTGTGTGGCCAGCATGACTGCTTCTTCTTTGGTGATTTCTCCCTTTCCCCACTTCTTGTACATGTCTCTTTTGTGTCTTTTTGTCTTTTCCCACAAAATGCACAAAAATTGCCAAAACAGTTACAACCAGAGGCAGCCCTAGGTAATTTTCAACGGTAAGCAAACAGTATTTTCGTGCCCCCCACCCCCAACCAATCACTGATATATATTTTCTGTTCGTCGTGGGAGTTCTGTGTGCCCTATTTGGTTCAATTCCATCATTGGTGGAGTTCAGAATGCTCTTTGATTGTAGGTGAACTTACATCCCAGTAATCATTCGTCTCCGACTCTTCGTGACCTCATGGACCAGCCCACGCCAGAGCTCCCTGTCGGCCGTCACCACTCCCAGCTCCTTCAAGATCAGTCCACTCACTTCAAGGATGCCATCCATCCATCTTGACCTTGGTCGGCCCCTCTTCCTTTTACCTTCCACTTTCCCCAGCATAATTGTCTTCTCTAGGCTTTGCTGTCTCCTCCTGATGTGGCCAAAGGACTTCAACTTTGTCTCTAGTCTCCTTCCCTCCAGTGAGCAGTCGGGCTTTCTTTCCTGGAGGATGGACTGGTTGGATCTTCTCGCAGTCCAAGGCACTCTCAGAACTTTCCTCCAACACCACAGTTCAAAAGCATCTCTCTTCCTTCGCTCAGCCTTCCCTAAGGTCCAGCTCTCACATCCGTAGGTGACTACAGGGAATACCATGGCTTTGACTATATACATGTTGAACTATACATCCCAATAACTACAACTGGCATATGTCAAGGTCTATTTTTCCCCCAGAGCGCCTCAAGAGCGCACCCTGGGCAACATCAACTCTACTGCGAAGGCTTACTTTGCGTAAGGGTTGAGCCACCCCTGGTTACGACTTACGAACGCGCCCACAATTTTGCACAGCTCTAGTATGTATGGCAAGGGAAGACACCAACATGCTCTCTCTTCCACAGGAGGCCATCATGGAGCCCCTGGACCACAAAAACCTGGACCAAGATGTGG
Source organism: Anolis sagrei ordinatus (assembly GCF_025583915.1). NCBI lineage: Eukaryota > Metazoa > Chordata > Lepidosauria > Squamata > Anolidae > Anolis > Anolis sagrei. Next base: position 41,640,057 of record NW_026847882.1, on the reverse strand, counting down.
ACTTCTTTGCCAGTGTCCCAAGGTGGGTGAAATCAGGGCCTAAAAGGAAAATGATGCTGGGAGCCCCCCCCCCCCCCCGGACATTTTGCGGCGGCAATTCGGTCTCGATGCTGCGAGATCCCTGTAGATGCATTTAACATTAATAATGTTGCAATATGATATATTGTATATACTACAACTTACGATATACTACAATATATCATATAATACGAATAGTATAATATACTGGTAGTACATTATATATATTGTGGTATAATCAAATATTATAATATAATAAGATATAATAACATCATAATTGTATATTATATATTGCATATAATATTACTAATAATATTGCAATACCGTGGTATAGCACAATATAGTAATATATAATACTAATATTGTGCTATGCTAATACTATATACATATAATATTAATATTATAATGTAATACAATATACTGTTAATAATACAATAATATTGTAATATAATGCAAATATATTTAATACAATGGTTCTGTCGCGCGCTGGGCCTGTAACAGCTGTACTTTTCTATAGGACGTATACTTTAAGCCCAGCGGGAAGCCAGGGGTGCCTCAAAGAGAGGTTCTCAGGGATTTTTCTGAAGTGATGGTCTTTAGAGTCTTTAATGATACAACAAAGTCTTTATTATGGAACAAACAACAAATCTTCAATGGTTCAAACAACACTTCAAGGCTTTCTTAGTCTAGTCCTCAATGGACTGGTACCTGACTTTAATTAACTGTACTTTCTCTGTAGGGAAAAAAACCCTATTTAACCTCTCCCAGGCTGTTTACTATCTATGCCTCATCGGTGTGGGACCTACTACCGATTCCAAATGCGTCTGGGTATCGAGTAGACCTACCAGCCGAGGCTTGAAGATATTTCAGCTGGAGTTCCATGGATCTGTAATGCTGTTCTCCCTTCGAGAATTCTTAGAAACTTCAGGGCTGTTCCCTCTGATGCTGTGAGGCTGAGAGGCTGTGAGCTCTCAGCCAGAGCTTTTGGGACCTTTCTCCTGGAATTTCTGCTTCTGTATCCCCGGATGTTACTTTTTCCCTGGATGGTTCCTTTTCCCTGGATGGTTAGTTCCCTTGGATGCTCTTGAGAAAGGAAGCTTTTCTATGGGACGAGCTGGTCTACATCCTATAGCTTAGCTACCTTGCGTGAGACTGCCCAGAAAATGGCTCCTTTCCCTCCCAGAGCCCTGAACAAAGGGTGGAACCAAAGCTTGATTATGATGGACAGGAGGCCTGCCCTATGACCGCAAAACAGATAACAGAAAGAAAATAAAGTTGGAGCTCCTGGTACAGCCATACCAGCACAATAATACTACTGATAATGTATAATAATATATAATGATAATACTGTTTTAGTACTGTATATTTCTATATTTTAAATTGTAATATTTATAATTGTGAGCCCCTTTGAGTCTCCGTATGGAGAGAAAAAGCAGGATATAAATAAATATAATAATAATAATAACTAAAGATGTGAAAAGGAAATATATTTAGGATGTCCGTAAAATTTATTACGCATTTGTATTAAAATATCCGATCAGAGAGCGAAGCAAACTCAAAACGCAAGGTGCGTAAGTGAGGTAAAGCTTGGACTGTGACAAACGCATTGTGTGCTTTCCCTAGCAAGCCGTACCAACTGACTTCTCTCTTTTTCTCCTCTCTCTTTTGGCCAGCACAACGGAGAACCTGGCTGTTTATATCTGGAACAACCTGGAGAAAATCCTCCCTCTCGGATGCCTCTACAAAGTCAAGGTCTATGAATCTGAGAAGAACTTCATCGTATACAAGGGAAACTAACGAAGAAGGGGAGAAGGGTGGCTGGGAGAACTATTTTCCTACGTCCATCTTGATAAACATGTTGTTGTTGTTGTTTTAAATGAGGTCTGAGTGACAAGCCCTTACTAAGGCTGTCTGCCGAGTTAAACTGTATATCCATACAATCTCATAAAAGATGGTGTCATGTTTTCTAAATGAGTGATGGGAACGATCTGCATAATTCGCACAACAAAAACCTCATCCATTGCAACGGCGTTCCAAATTGCTTGTGTTTTGCAAAGTGGGATGTAAATACACATAATAAACACAACAAAGGAACTTCAGCTAGACTGCTGTTTGGGTTTTTTAATTATTTTTTTTGTGAGTTTCAGGATGTTACTTCTTTATCATTTCCACAGCTGCTATTATTATTATTATTATTATTATTATTATTATTATTATTCTGACATAAAAGCACAGTATGTCACAGCAAACGAGATCTCTATGCTGGATTTCATATCACAAAATCACAATTGGAACACTTCCCAAGCGTCTAGGACTGTGTGATGTATTTTCAAATATTTATTTATCGTGTCAGGGGCAACCAGACAATTGTATTACATTTCTAACAGAACAAAACAAACAGACAGACACAAAACAAAATTTGCAAGCTTGGTAGTTGATTAGATGTCCTTTGACCAGTATCTGGCCACTTGGAGTGCCTCTAGTGTTGCCGCAAGAAAGTCCTCCATTGTGCATGTGGCAGGGCTCAGGGTGCATTGCAGCAGGTGGTCAGTAGTTTGCTCTTCTCCACACTCGCATGTCGTGGATTCCACTTTGTGGCCCCATTTCCTAAGGTTGGCTCTGCATCTCGTGGTGCCAGAGCACAGTCTGTTCAGCACCTTCCAGGTCGCCCAGTTTTCTGTGTGTCCAGGGGGAGTCTCTCATTTGGTATCAGCCATTGGTTTAGGTTCTGGGTTTGAGCCTGCCACTTTTGGACTCTTGCTTGCTGGGGTGTTCCAGAGAGTGTCTCTGTAGATCTTAGAAAATTATTTCTTAATTTTCGAATGATGCATGCAGATCCAAGTCTGGTGGCCTTTTGCAGTTGACAGAGCGTGATTTTGTCGATGTTTATTGTTTCCAAATGCCAGCTGAGATCTTTTGGCACCGCACCCAGTGCGCCCATCACCACCGGGACCACCTATACTGGTTGATGCTGCCAGAGCCTTTGCCGTTCAATTTTGAGGTCTTGATAGCGGCTGAGTTTTTCCTGTTGTTTTTCCTCAATGCAACTGTCACCTGGTATGGCGACATCAATAATCCAGACTTTTTTCTTTTCCACAATCGTGACGTCTGGTGTATTGTGTTCCAAAACTTTGTCAGTCTGGATTCGAAAGTCCCATGGTATTTGTGCATGTTCATTTTCAACGACCTTTACGGGTTTATGATCCCACCAATTATTATTATTATTATTATTATTATTATTATTATTTATACCTCATTTTATCTCCAGAGAGGGGAACTCAAAGGCAATCTATATAAATAAAAATGTAATGTTCATTTGTGGGATTAACTCAAAAACCACAGGACGAATTGACACCGAGTTTGATCACAATACACTTATCAAGCCGAGTGAGCATGGCTTCAAGTCCCACCAGGCTGCAAAAGCGCGACTGCAAGGATTACAGGTCCCATCAGGCTGGATCTGCTTGGCTTCAAGGACTACAAGTCCTACCAGGCTGCATCAGCGTGACTTCAAGGACTACAAGTCCCATCGGGCTGGATTAGAATGGCCTGAAGGACTACAAGTCCCACCAGGCTGGATCAGCATGGCTTGAAGGGCTAGAAGTCCCATCAGGCTGGATCAGCGAGACTTCAAGGTCTATAAGTCCCATCAGGCTGCATCAGCGTGGCTTCAAGGACTACAAGTCCCATCGGGCTTGATCAGCGTGACTTCAAGGACTACAAGTCCTACCAGGTTGCATCAGTGTGACTTCAAGGATTACAAGTCCCATCGGGCTAGATCAGCATGGCCTGAAGAACTACAAGTCCTACCAGGCTGCATCAGCGAGACTTCAAGGACTATAAGTCCCATCAGGCTGCATCAGCGTTGCTTCGAGGACTACAGTTCCCATCAGGCTTGATCAGCAGGACTTTAGGGACTACAAGTCCCATTGGGCTTGATCAGCAGGACTTCAGGGACTACAAGTCCCATCAGGCTGCATCAGCGTGGTGTCGAGGAGTACAGGCCTCATCAGTCTGGATCTGCATGGGTTCAAGGACTACAAGTCCCACCAGGCTGAATCAGAATGGCTCGAGGACTACAAGTTCCATCAGGCTCAAGAACCTGGGCCTGCTCTGTCCTGATTCAAACCTGTCTCCCAAGCTTCACAAAAACAAAACAAACCCATCTCCTCCCATGAAAGCCTGAGAAGTGGCAAAGTTTCTTCAAAGAAGGGCGGAATATGGGCACGTCCGAGGAGGAAAGGCTTCACTTGCCGCTACTGCGCATGCTCCAAGTTGTATGTCAAAGGCTAGAAGGCGGGCAAAGGAGAGGAGGGCTGGCTACAGTTGCCGCTACTGCGCATGCTCAGTGCCTCCCACCTCTTGATGTTGCCATGACGCCGCCGGTACGCAATTCGGGGCCTCCTCGCTTGGCTCGGATTTCCCGCTGCGTCTCCTTCAGCGCCTCCCACCGGCTCCACAGGTGAATTCGGTGGGTTTCCCACGGCTTGCCCCTATCTATGGGGCGGTGGGCGATTTACATGTATGCGCATGCGCGGGACTGAATGACAAGCGCCCACGTGCGCGCATGCGCGGGAACTATTTGCCAGCACTCATTCTGTGCGCATGCGCGGGGCTGGATAGCAGCTTTGGGAAATAACAATGGAAGAGTGGGAAAGCAACTTAAATAGCCTAAAGATGTATAATATAGTAATATAGTATAATATATTGGTAGTGTATTATATATATATTGTGATATAATAATATACTGCAATATAATAATATGTAATATAATAATTGTATATTATATATTGCATATAATATTGCAACATAGTGGTACAGTACAATACAGTTATATATAATATACATATATAATATATAATATAATATATATATATATATAATATACATATAATATATACAATATACATATAATATTGATCATAATATTATAATCTAATGCAATATAATACTAACAATACAATAATAATATTATAATAATATTGTAATATAGTAAACATGTAATATTAGTCATAATATTGCAGTATACTGCTATAGAAAAATATAATTATATATAATACTAATATTGAGTCCCCCTCGGGGTGAGAAAAGCAGTATAGAAATACTGTAAATAAATAATTATGCTGTGCTAATTATATATATATATAGATAGATCCTAATATTATAGTGTAATACAATATAATACTAACAATATAATATAATAATATAATAATAATGCTATTGCAATATAGTAAACATGTAATATTTATCATAATATTGCAGTATACTGCTATAGTAAAATATAATAATATATAATACTAATATTGTGCTATGCTAATAATATATATATATATATACATATAATATTGATTTTAATATTATAGTGTAATGCAATATAATACTAACAATACAATATAATAATAATAATATTGTAATATAGTAAACATGTAATATTAATCATAATATTGCAGTATACTGCTATAGTAAAATATAATAATATTTAATACTATAATATTGAGTCCCCCTCGGGGTGAGAAAAACTGTATAGAAATACTGTAAATAAATAATTGTGCTATGCTAATAATATATATATACATATAATATTGATCCTAATATTATAGTGTAATACAATATAATATTAACAATACAATGTAATATTAATCATAATATTGCAGTATACTGCTATAGTAAAATATAATAATATATAATACTAATATTGTGCTATGCTAATACTAATATATATACATATAATATTGATTTTAATATTATGGTGTAATGCAATATCATACTAATAATAAAATATAATAATATAATAATAATATTGTAATATAGTAAACATGTAATATTAATCATAATATTGCAGTATACTGCTATAGTAAAATATAATAATATTTAATACTAATATTGTGCTGTGCTAATAATATGATATATAGACATATAATATTAATCATAATGTTATAATGTAATGCAATATAATACTAACAATACAATAATAATATAATAATAATATTGTAATATAGTAATATTAATCATAATATTGCAGTATACTACTATAATATTGCAGTATACTACTATAGTAAAATATAATAATATACAATACTAATATTGTGCTATGCTAATAATAGTATATATACATATAATATTGATTCTATTATAGTGTAATGCAATATAATACGAACAATACAATAATAATAATAATATAATAATATTGTAATATAGTAAACATGTAATATTAATCATAATATTGCAATATACTGCTATAGTAAAATATAATAATATATAATACTAATATTGTGCTATGCTAATACTAATATATATACATATAATATTGATTTTAATATTATAGTGTAATGCAATATCATACTAATAATACAATATAATAATAATAATAATAATAATAATAATAATGTCATATAGTAAACATGTAATATTTATCATAATATTGCAGTGTACTGCTATAGTAAAATATAATAATATATAATACTAATATTGTGCTATGCTAATACTAATATATATACATATAATATTGATTCTAATATAGTTTAATGCAATATCATACTAATAATACAATATAATAATAATATAATAATATTTTAATATAGTAAACATGTAATATTTATCATAATATTGCAGTATACTGCTATAGTAAAATATAATAATATATAATACTAATATTGTGCTATGCTAATAATATATATATATAAATATAATATTGATCATAATATTACAGTGTAATACAATATAAACTAATAATATAATATTATAATATATAATAATATTGTAATATAATAATACTAATATATATATTACTCCTAATAATATATAATATTATATAATGATGTACCTTTTTTTGTATATATGAAGTTGCAGTGTTTTTGCTTGTGGGCCACTTTGACTCTCGTGTTACGTACTGATATTGGAAAGGAGAGAATCAGCAGTCTCAGAGTCTCCTTCTCTGAAGATTTTTAAGCAGAGTTTGAATGATCATCTGTCAGGAGTGTTTTGGTGGTGTCTTTCTCCATGGCAGAAAGAAGAGCTGGACTGACTGGCCTTTTGGGGTTCCCTTTCATAATCATAATATTGCAATCTACTGCTATAGTACAATATAGTAATAAATAACACCCCTATTGTGCTATGCTAATAATATATATATAATATTGATCATAATATTATAATACAATACAATACCAATAATACAATATAATAATATATAATAATGTAGTATAGTAATACTAATATATTACATATATATAAATATAACATATTACTCCTAATAATATATAATATTATTTATTGATATACTGTTTTATTGTATATTTGTATATTTTAAGTTGCAGTGTTTTTGATTGTGAGCTGCTTTGACTCATGTTACGTACTGGGAACCCGCAGTCAAAGTCTCCTTCTCTGAAGGTTTTTAAGCAGAGTTCGAACAGTCATCTGTCAGGAGCGTTTTGGTGGTGTCTTTCCTCATGGCAGAAAGAAGAGTTGGACTGGATAGCCTTTGGGGTTCCCTTCCAACTCTGAGATCCTATGACTCCTGATTGCCTTCCTTCTGCTCTGCAGTAAGTCGCTGAGCGACGAAGAAAACCGGGCGCTCTTTGGGAAATGCAACAACCCCAATGGACACGGGCACAACTACAAAGGTGAGGCGCCTGAGGAGAAACTGGGGCTGGCACAGCCCTCCTTGGCCTTCTGTGGCCCCATTCACGCTTTTATGGGATGGTTTTCTTAATGTGAATCCCACCTTGTAACTTGGTATTTCTTCCTATTCTCTCTTCCTAGTGGAGGTAACTGTACGTGGAAAGGTAAGCATTTCAAATGTATTACAGACTGTCTCAGGTGTCCGGCGATGCCCGGGTTGGGTCTTTTGTAATGCTACCTATTAGAAAAAAAACACCCGTTCTTTATTTTATTACTGGTTCCATTAGAAATGCATAAACATGTGGGTAAACTACAATTCCCATCATCTGTCATTGATCCCAAGTTAAAAGTTGGTTATGGTGGCCCAAATCCGTCATCAGTGGGGTTCACAGGGCTCTCTGAATGTGGGCGAACTACAACTCCCATTCTCCTCTGTCAGTTCCCTTCCCCCCACAAACCCCACCATTGTTGATAGGAGCCATCTTGAAAAATCTATACAAACATAGATGCATCCATCATACATATATACATAGATACATGCATATATACATGCATACATATTTTGACAGAGACATGCATAGATAGAGAGATAGACACGTGCATATGTATTTTGACAGACATATGCATAGATATATAGATACATGCATATATATTTTGACACACATAGATACATACATGAATACATAGATACATGCATACATATTTTGACAGACACATGCATAGATAGATAAATACATACATACATATGTATTTTGACAGACACATGCATAGATAGATAGATAGATAGATAGATAGATAGATAGATACATGCATACATATTTTGACCTACATAGATACATACATACATACATATTTTGAAAGACACATGCATACATGGATACATGCATAGATAGATACATGCATAGATACATGCATGTATCTATCTATACATTTTGACAGATACATTTTGACAGACACATGCATAGATAGATAGATAGATAGATAGATAGATAGATAGATAGATACGTATTTTGACAGACACATAGATACGTATATACATACATATTTTGACAGACACATGCATAGATAGATAAATACATACATATGTATTTTGACAGACATGCATAGATAGATAGATAGATAGATAGATAGATAGATAGATAGATAGATAGATACATGCATATGCATTTTGACAGACACATAGATACATACATACATATTTTGACAGACACATGCATCGATAGATAAATATATATATACATAAATGGATACATAGACACGTGCATACATATTTTGACAGATACATACATAAATAGATGCATGCACACATCTTTCAACAGACACATGGATAGATAAATAGATACATGCATACATAGATACATGCATACATATTTTGACAGACACATGCATAGATAGATCAATAGATAGCTACAGGCATATATATATTGACATGCATACATACATAAATACATGCATACATATTTTGACAGATACATACATAAATAGATGCATGCACACATATTTCGGTAGACATATGGATAGATAAATAGATACATGCATGTATAGATGCATATATACATAGATACATAGATATATGTATACACAGATACATGCATACATAGATACATGCATAGATGCATACATACAATTATATATAGATATATGTATACATAGATACATGCTTTTGGACAAACAGATTTCTCAGCATCAGCTGTTTCGGGATTCTCGTTAATACCAACAGCCTGCATATTTCCCTCCCTTCCGGGCTTTGTTCTGCAACACTGAATTTTGACACTGAGTAGGGTTGTGTCCAATTGTGGGAAGCACATGGGGGTCCACATGTGACAGGTGACCATGTTCCTCAGAAGCCCTGGAGACAAACTGTGTGGATTTCAGGATGAATATTATATCCAGTCTGCTGTATTGGGTGTTTGCCTTCCAGATTGACCCCGTGACAGGGATGGTGATGAACCTCACCGATCTCAAGGACTACATGGAGGTAAAGAAGCAGCGCTTTTGTAAGGATTGTCAGAAGGTGGCCCCAACTGTTATGCATCCTATGGGTGATCAAAGCAGGCATCATGCCCACATCCTCTTGGCTTCAGAGTTCAATGACCTGGAAGCTGATCAATAAGTCATGGTCATAGGGGAGGGAATAGGATCTCTGTCAGGGAGAGCCAGGTGAGTTTTGCATCCTTTTCAGAAGGTGACGCAAAGCAATGTGGCCAGGTAAACAGAGCCAGCCTCCCTTTATAAAGTACGTGGAAGCGTTAAAGCATATGGCTAACGAGCCAATTCTTTCTTCTCTGTCCTCCCCAGGAAGCCATCATGGAGCCTCTTGACCACAAGAACCTAGACAAGGACGTCCCCTACTTCATGGACACAGTCAGGTAAGCACCATCCTTAGGTCCAAAACTCAGATCTGGGAAAAGCTTCAAAAAGGAAGGCAGGTAGGAGATCAAAGGCCTATCCATTTGAGCACAGTCGGCGGAAGCAAGTCCGCTAGCCGCTTCCCCAGGGAGGTGTCGGAATCAGAGCCGGAAAGGCTGGATTAAGTCTTCTTCCTTCTTTCCCTCGCAGCACAACGGAGAATGTCGCTGTATTCATCTGGGAAAACCTCCAGGAACGCTGCCCTCAAGGGATGCTTTACAAAGTCAAAGTCTATGAAACGGACAAGAACGCTGTGGTTTACAAGGGGGAAGGGGCCGCTTAGGAGACGGCAAGTCACGAATCGCAGGATGCTTTTGATCCGCGGAGCGGGGAAATCAGACCGTGCAGTCGTACCCTTGGCAAGTCTTCGGATGTGTCAGAAGGCATCTTTTTCTTGAACGTCTCTCCTCCTCCCACTTCTTCCTCCTCCTCCTCCTTCTCCTTCCCCCTCTTTTCCTTCCTCCCTTCTCCTTTTCCTCCTTCCTTCCTTCCTTCTTTCCCCTTCTCCTCTTCTTCCTTCCCCTCCTCCTTTCCTTTCCCTCTCTCTTCCTTTCTCTTCCTTCCTTCCTTCTTTCCTCTCCTCTTTTCTTTTCCCCTCCCTCCCTCCCTCCTTCCTTTCCCCTTTTCCTTTCCTTCCCCCTTTCCTTTTCTTTTTCCCCTTTCCTTTCTTCTTTCTTTTTTTCCTTCTCCTTTCCCTTCTTCTTCTTTTCCTCTTTTCTTCTTTCTTTTCCTTTTTCTCTTTGTCTTTTCTCTCCCCCCTTTTTTATTCTTCTCCTCTCCTTCCTTTTCTCCTTTCTCTTCCTCCTTTCTTCTTTTTTCTTCCTCCCTCTCTCTTCCTCCTCTTTTTTTCCTCCCTTTTCCTTCCTTCCTTCTCCTCCTCTCTCTTTTTCTCCTTCCCTCCTTCCTTTTTTC
>NW_026847882.1:41556760-41624475 GCF_025583915.1 Anolis sagrei ordinatus | reverse complement strand
GCGCTGATGGAAACGTTCCAGGAGCTGCATGTGACGTCTGTAGACAGTCCACGTCTCACAGGCATAGAGCAGTACCAATGGAAAATACTGGAAGGGTTTAATGGGCAGGGTCCTTTGGTTTTGGAGTTGTAGTTCACCTACATCCAGAGAGCACCGTGGACTCAAACAATGATGGATCTGGACCAAACTCTACATGAATACTCAATATGCCCAAATGTGAACACTGGTGGAGTTTGGGGAAAATAGAATCTTGACATTTGTAGTTGCTGGGATTTATAGTCCACCTATAATCAAAAAGCATTGTGAACCCCATCAATGTTAGAATTGGACCAAACCTCCCACACAGAACCCCCATGTGGGCCACGGCAACGCGTGGCAGGGGATGGCTAGTATATACTAAACGAACTAAACTGTTCCTCATTGAGGACTTGAGACTTGGGCAGTGTGGGGTTGAACTCCAACAGAAAACATGATCATAAAATTCTTCCAATAAAATACATGAAACTGGCACAAATATTTATATAACTTACTTACTTACTTAGGCGATCCCTCATAGTCTGAGGATGATGGTCCTCCAAGTGTAGTGTCCTGGCGGTGGGTCCCTAGGAGACTATGGAGCCCTTTTCTTGATCTGCATCTTCTCCCACAGTGAGAGCATCGGTTTCCAGGTGGAAGGCGGTCCCGGTCAGGGTTGGCTTGACGCACCTTCCTCTTGGCACATTTCTCTCTTTCGCCCTCCATTCATGCCTCATAAGCTGTTAGCACAGAGGGTTAAACCACCAGCTACAGAAGACCTTGCCAACCAGAAGGTTGGCAGTTCAAGACACGGGTTGAGGTGAGCTCCTGCCATAAGCCCTCACTTTTGCTTACCTAGCCATTTGAAAACAGCAATATGAGTAGATAAAAAGGTACTGCTTTGGCGAGGAGGTAGAAGGCGCCCCTGAAGACATGCCAGTAATTCGATCAGAAAGGTGTCCATGGATAATAGACCCTCGGCGTGGAAAAATGGAACAACAGCACCTCCCCGTGGCCGAGTCAAACACAGCCTCCAGATGCTGGAGATGAAAGAAAGAGGACAGCCTTGCCTCTGTTCATGTACTGTCTGTCTTTGTTGCCAATTGTATAACAGCACTGAATGTTTGCTATATATGTACTCTGTAATCCTCTCTGAGTCCTCTTAAAGAGATAGAGCAGAATATAAAGTAATATTATATTATATTATATTATATTATATTATATTATTATATTATATTAGCTGTACCCACCACACATTGCTGTGGCCAACCTTCCCCTCACTCTTTCTCTCCTTTCTCTCCTTCCTTTCTTCCCTCCCTCTTTCCTTCCTTTCCTCTTTTTCTTTCCCTTCTTCCTTCTCTACCTGTTTCTTTTCTCGCTCCCTTTGGTTCCATCCTTCCTTGTCTCTTTCCTTCCTTCCCTCCCTCTTTCTCTCTTTTGTTCCTTCTCTTTTTCTTTCCCTTCTTCTTTTTTCCTTCTCTACCTGTTTCTTTTCTCGCTTCCTTTGGTTCCATCCTTCCTTGTCTCTTTCCTTCCTTCCCTCCCTCTTTCTCTCTATCATTCCTTCTTTATTTCCTTCCCTCTTTCACTTTTTTATTCTCTCCTTCCTTCTCTACCTGTCTTTCTTTCCTTCTTTCTCTCCTTCTTTCCCTCTTTCTCTCCCTCCTTCTCTTCTTCCTTCCTTTCCCCTTTCTGTGTATGTGTTTTGTTTATGTATATATGTGTGTATATATTTCTTTATATGTTTGTGTATATGTGTATATGTGTGTGTTTGTGTACATATATGGTTTTGCGCATGCGTTGTAATGTATTTTTTTATTTTTTGGCTTTTTAAGTCCCTTCTGCTGTGTTTTCCAGTGTTTTATGGTCACTCGTTGGCCTGATAGGTGTCTTGTGTCCAAATTTGGTGTCAAGTCATCCAGTTGTTTTTTGGGTTATGTTAATCCCACAAATGAACATTACATTTCTATTTATATAGATTCTGATAAAAGACTTTCACCAAACACAGATACAGAATTGGCATACGGTAGCAATAGAATGTAAGTCAAAACTCATGGTTGAATGTTGAATGTTGACTGGGTCAGCCTTCTGCTGGAAGTGAGCCAACAATGTGATGTGGTGGCAAAAAAAGCCAATGGGATTTTGGCCTGCATCAAGAGGAGCATAGTGTCTAGATCTAGGGAAGTCATGCTCCCCATGCTCTATTCCGCTTTGGTTAGACAACTGGAATATTGTGTCCAATTCTGGGCACCACAATTCAAGAGAGATATTGACACGCTGGAATGTGTCCAGAGGAGGGTGACTAAAATGATCAAGGGTCTGGAGAACAAGCCCTATGAGGAGCGGCTTAAGGAGCTGGGCATGTTTAGCCTGAAGAAGAGAAGACTGAGAAGAAATATGATAGCCATGTATAAATATGTGAGAGGAAGCCACAGGGAGTTTTCTGCTTCCCTGGAGACTAGGACGCAATGGAACAATGGCTTCAAACTACAAGAGAGGAGATTCCATCTGAACACGAGGAAGAACTTCCTGACTGTGAGAGCCGTTCAGCTGTGGAACTCTCTGCCCTGGAGTGTGGTGGAGGCTCCTTCTTTGGAAGCTTTTAAACAGAGGCTGGATGGCCATCTGTCAGGGGTGATTTGAATGCAATATTCCTGCTTCTTGGCAGAATGGGGTTGGACTGAATGACGGCCCAGGAGGTCTCTTCCAACTCTTTGATTCTATGATTCTAAGTGATGGGTCTTCAATTGGGTCTTCAGTTCTGACCTGCTGTGAGATCTCTTCCTTTGGAAGGTCCTTTCTTTTGGGGTCAATAGAAAAGAGGTCCTCTGGGTGATGGTCTCCAGTCAGATCCTGGTTGATTGGAATGAATGTAAAACCCAGAGGACGTCACTTTCCAAAGAGGCCATGGATTGTCGGAGAGGAGCCCATCCTGGAGGGAATCTGGACTCAAACCATGGAGGGCTTCAAAGATCAACACCAACACTTTGTGCTTTGCCCAGAAACTAATAGGCATTCAGTGGAGTGACTTTAATGTAAGTGTCATATGCTCACTTCTGAATGTTCCTGTAACCAATCTGGCCTTTTTCCGAACTAATTGGCATTTAAAGGTCAAAACCAACACTTTGTGCTTTTCCCAGAAACTGTTGCACCCTATCCCTGAGGCACCTCTTCACCCAGTATCACACCAGAGGCCAATAGTCCAACAACAAAGTATTGAATAAATGATAATAAATGGAGGGGATGTTATGTCCAAAAGTAGCTGTCAGGGTATAAACATCAATCAGAGTTCAATAAAAGTCCTTAAGAAATCCAAGGAAACCTCTCAGGAACTAGAAATCCAAGAGCATAGAAATAGTCCAAGGTAAAATGCAGAAACATGAATACAAGATGCTCAATCCAGGCAAAACTCTTCCAGGGTTCATAGGCAAAGGCAGGAACATGAAATGAGAATATTGACATTACAAGAACCAAAGACTTGAAAACTTGGCAACATGAACAGGAGACTGTTTCCGCACAGCAAAGTTGTCTTCTCTGAAATGCTGAGAATCAAACACCTAATTTAAACTCACCAAGGCACTCATGGCATCACCGTTGCTACATCTGGACCTGAAACTCCTATCTCTAATTCTCTGGGAATGTCTTAATTTCCTGCATTTCACACCCTGTGTCCTGAGATCTAATCTACACTCCCTCGTGACCTCTGCGCCCCTCCGTCTTCCCAGGCCTCTTCTCAGGGAAAGTAAAACTGATATGCACAGCATCTGCATCGGGCCAACTTTGCACAGACTAGCCTGTCTGCAAATCTCCTTGAATGCTCTCAGACATCTCAGATGCTTCATTTTGATTTTGAAACCCATAATACTAATCAGAATCACCTGGCTCTTGCCAGGCTACAACAGAAATGAATAGGCAGAAAGTGGAGTGACTTTAATATGGGTGTCATATGCTCAGTCCTGAATGTTCCTGTAACCAATCTGGCCAGTTTCTGAACTAATTGGAGTTTACGAACTTGGTCCAGAGGCAGCCCAATGCAGCACACCCCAGAAGTCCAAGCCAAATGAGTCAACCTTGGCCACAATGTTGCCTTGGATACCTCCTCACCATAGTATGTCACATTGAAGATTTGTTGTTTGTTCCATAATAAAGACTTCATAAATTCACTCTTGAACCTTTAAGGAGGGAGTCCCCTACTACTTGTACACGTCTCCTCTGGGGGCAAACAGGGTTCCATTCCTGTGTTGAATCTGGTAAGGTGCCCAGCAGAGCTCCTGAAAACTAAAGTTCTGTCGCACGCTGGGCCTGTAATAGCTGTACTTTTCTATAGGACGTATACTTAAGCCCAGCGGGAAGCCAGGGGCGCCTCAAAGAGAGGTTCTCAGGGATTTTCCTGAAGTGATGATTTTTAGAGTCTTTAATGATACAACAAAGTCTTTATTATGGAACAAACAACAAATCATCAATGGTTCAAACAACACTTTAAGGCTTTCTTAGTCTAGTCCTCAATGGACTGGTACCTGACTTTGGTTAACTGAACTTTCTCTCTGTAGGATAAAAAAAAACCTTTTTTAACCTCTCCCAGGCTGATTACTATCTATGCCTCATCGGTGTGAGTCCTACTACCGATTCCAAATGCATCTGGGTATTGAGTAGACCTACCAGCCGAGGCTTGAAGATAATTTCAGCTGGAGTTCAGTGGATCTGTATTGCTGTCCTCCCTCAGAGAATTCTTTGAGAACTTCAGGGCTGTTTCCCTCTGATTGCTGTGAGGCTGAGAGGCTGTGAGCTCTCAGCAAGAGCTTTTGGGACCTTTCCCCTGGAATTTCTGTTTCTGTATCCCCGGATGTTCCTTTTCCCTGGATGCTTTTAAGAAAGGAAGCTTTTCTACGGGACGAGTGATCTATGTCCTATAGCTTAGCTACCTTGTGTGAGACTGCCCAAAATGGCTCCTTTCCCTCCCAGAAGCCTGAACAAGGGGCGGAACCAAAGCTTAATTAAGATGGACAGGAGGCCTGCCCTATAACTGCAAACTTTAACAGAAAGAAAATAAAGTTGGAGATCCTGGTACAGCTGTACCAGCACAACTAACCTTGTTGCTCTTGTTCTTGCTCCTCTTTGTTTTTAACTGGATTCTGTAGCTCTAAACTGGCCTCTTCCCCAGAGACATCCCCCCTGAATTCATCTAGAGCAAGCCATTCCGCTGTGTCCAAGAACCCCTCATCTTCCACGGAGTATTCTTGTCCTGCATCTTTCCAACTGGATTTAAAAGAGAACATAATATGCTAGAAAACAACTGTGGTAGGCAGAAAGAGCCTTGGTTTTGGGGTGTGGAAATCCTAGAAGAATGCTGAAGAAGAGTCAACCACCCAAAGCAATTTCTTCCAGATTTATCATCCTGTCAAGGCCAAAATCCTGTCGGGAGTTAATTTCTTTGTGAAAGGATTGTGAAAGGAACCGAGGAGGAGAACAAAGCTGAGCCAACCGTATCATTCCTGGAGTGCCACAAACTATTGAGAAATGCGGGGAATCACTTTCATAAGGAGATACTCTTGTAAGAAACAAACAAACAAAATCCAAACACTTAGCTGGTTACACAAGTAGAAGCAGATGGGAGGCTCTTCGTCCATCCCGACAGCCACTGCCCGATGATGGAGGAGAAGATCACAGCTCCACCATGCCTAAGCCCAAAAGCAATCCAGTTGATGCTACCTTAGAGTTAGAGAATGGGAGATAGGCACAGCTCCATTGTGTCTCAGATACCGATGGAAGAAAATGGAAGGAAATCGTTCAAGTCCAATTGCAACTGCCCTGTCCTCCGAGGCATAAATAAATGGTTAATGATACGAACCTCATAGTTTGACCAAACTCCTTGCCCAGTCCTCAGAGGCAGAGTCGTAAATAAATGGTTAATGATACGAACCTCATAGTTTGGCCAAACTCCTTGCCCAGTCCATCCCATTGCCTCCATGCAGTGCATGACATTTCCAAGAAAGCGGTGCATGACATTTCCAAGAAAGCTGTCACATCTCTTCTGGACGTCAACTGTTCTTCACATGACTCGCTTTTACAGGCGAGGGTCAGCGTCTTCTGGAAGTGCCCTCAATCAGCAACATCCAGTTCAGGACAGTTCTTCCGCTTTCCAAACTGGAATCAATTTGGTCCAGCCATCACAAAGGGAGGGTGTTGTTTTCCAGTCATCAGGGTGCCATGCCTCTATTAGCGTCGCTTAAAGCTCCCTTGTCTGTTACAGTGGCCTCAATCACAGTACCTGAGAATGTGGTCCTTTCAACCGCCGGCAGCGAGACTTGACCTTCATTGAGCAAAGCAGATGTGCTTTCTCAGGGAGTTTTTGTCTCCCCACCACCACCACCACCACCACCTCCTCCTCCAGATTAATTGATTTGTTCCTCTTCCCATCCCGTGATTTTGGTTTTCTGACTCAGACATACATCTCTGGCAAGATCACATGAGGGGCAGCTGGTTATTAATTCTGGTCGTGGAGAGATTTCCTCCAGCTTTTTTGACAGCATCTCCGTCACTTCTCCTGACCGCTGCATAACAAACCGCTCATCTTACCTCCTGCCATGCAGACCCCGAGGGCTTCAGGAGGACCTCATGCGGACATCGCTCCTCTGAAAACGGCCACCTTCTCCAGGATCGACACCTTTAGCGCCTCCCACAGAATGGCCTGGTAATGTCCTTTCCTACTCCTCTATTTGTGTTATGGAGAACCAGCGTGATCTTGTGGTTGGAGCATTTAGTCTAGGAGCCTGGGGTTATCCTGACCACAATATCTCAGTCTCTGAGGGTGCCAATAGGAAACCCAAGCCTTTGCCCAGAAAATCTCATGATACATTTGCTTTGGGAGTCAGAAATGACTTGAGGGATGCAGCAACAAGAAATATGCATGGGTAATTAATTATATTTACATCCAATCTTTCTTCTGAGCAACCACAGAGTAGTATGGATATTTATCTTGCTCTTTTGGGGAATCACAAAGGCTGAGGGCTAGAAACTGATCCAAGGTTTGCTGCAATCCTGACGCTTACTTACTTACTTAGGCGATCACTCGTTGGCTGAGTAGGATAGTCTTCCAGGATTCTTGTGGGTCCATAGGTGACTGTGGAGCCCTATTCTTGACCTGCATCGTCTCCCGCAGTGAGGGCATTGGTACGCCTTCCTCTTGGCACGTTTCTCTCTTTCACCCTCCATTCCTGCCTTTTCAAATACTGCAGCACTGCTGGTCACAGCTGATCTCCAGCTGGAGCACTCAAGGGCCAGGGCTTCCCAGTTCTCAGCATTGGTTTCCAGGTAGAAGGCGGTCTCAGTCGGGGTTGGCTTGATGCACCTTCCTCTTGGCACGTTTCTCTCTTTCACCCTCCATTCATGCCTCTTCAAATTCTGCAGCACTGCTGATCACAGCTGACCTCCAGCTGGAGCGCTCAAGGGCCAGGGCTTCCCAGTTCTCAGTGTCTATGCCAGAGTTTTTAAGGTTGGCTTTGAGCCCATCTTTAAATCTCTTTTCCTGTTTCGCCCTCCATTCGTGCCTCTTCAAATTCTGCAGCACTGCTGGTCACAGCTGACCTCCAGCTGGAGCGCTCAAGGGCCAGGGCTTCCCAGTTCTCAGTGTCTATGCCAGAGTTTTTAAGGTTGGCTTTGAGCCCATCTTTCAATCTCTTTTCCTGCCCACCAACATTCCGTTTTCCGTTCTTGAGTTTGGAGTAGAGCAACTGCTTTGAAAGATGGTGGTCAGGCATCCGGACAACGTAGCCGGTCCAGCTGAGTTGATGGCAGAGGACCATCACTTCAATGCTGGTGGTCTTTGCTTCTTCCAGCATGCTGACGTTTGTCCGCTTGTCTTCCCAAGAGATTTGCAGGATTTTCTGGAGGCAGCGCTGATGGAATCGTTCCAGGAGTTGCATGTGACGTCTGTAGACAGTCCATGTCTCGCAGGCATATAGCAGGGTTGGGAGGACAATAGCTTTATAAACAAGCACCTTGGTATCCCTACGGATGTCCCGGTCCTCAAACACTCTCTGCTTCATTCGGAAAAATGCTGCACTCGCAGAGCTCAGGCGGTGTTGTATTTCGGTGTCGATGTTGACTTTGGTGGAGAGGTGGCTGCCAAGGGAGCGGAAATGGTCAACATTTTCTAATGTTACACCATTAAGCTGTATCTCTGGCATTGGAACCATGATGTCAATAATGAAAATCAAGATTGGAGAGGGAATATGTCCAGATTGGTGTGTTGATAGTATTGGTACCCTATACCTGTATCACCATAGTTGGAAAACGTTGAGAGAATGAGCTTAGAGTTGAATACCGGCATCAAGTAATTGGGAGGAAACCCCATCCAAAATGAGAAACCCTTCTAGGAAGGTAGGTTTTGTTTACAAGGTCAGTAGCAATTCTGCGAAGCAAGATGCACACACTTATTTATTTAGGACATTTATATGCCACCCTTCTCACCCCAAAGGGGACTCAGAGCGGCTTACAAGATATATATACATACAATATATTATATTATTAGCATAGTACAATACCAGTATTATATATTACTATATTGTACTGTACCATTATATTATATTATTATTAGTATTACATGTAATATAAAATATATAATTATAATATCATATTAATATTATTATTATTATTAGTAGTAGTAGTAGTAGTAGTAGTAGTATATAATAGTAGCCCTCGGTGGCACAGTGGGTTAAACCGCTGAGCTGCTGAGCTTGTTGACCAAAAGGTCGCAGGTTCGAATCCGGGGAGCGGCGTGAGCTTCCGCTGTCAGCCCCAGCTTCTGCCAACCTAGCAGTTCAAAAATATGCAAATGTGAGTAGATCAATAGGTACCTGCTCCGCGGGAAGGTAACAGCTCCATGCAGTCATGCCAGCCACATGACCTTGGAGGTGTCATGACAACGCCGGCTCTTCGGCTTAAAATGAGATGAGCACCACCCCAGAGTCAGACAGACTGGACTTAATGTCAGGGGAAACCTTTACTTACCTTTACTATATTATATTGTATACATTATAATATTATAATTATTATATATATGTATATTATATTATATTATATTATATTATATTATATTATATTATTAGCATAGCACAGGAGAAAAGGTGGACCTGTCCCCTGGCCCCCTCTCTCTTCTCTTCAATCTTGGTTCAAATCTTGCCATAAACAGTTATTGATTTTTGGTCACTGTTTATGGCAAACACATGAGCTTGGTGCAACTCCCAACAAGTTGAGTGTGCTACAGCTCTTAAACCCTGTAGGATGGAACCATGGCAGCTAAAGTGGAATAATAGCACTTTATTTCTGTAGTGTGGATAGGTCCTCAGATAAAGGTTGCATATGCTCATTGCTCACAGGGGCATATTTGCCTGCAGCAGTTCTCGTCACGCATTGTGCATGCATGTATATATGTATGTGTGAACATGCTTACATCTTCAGCCACATAACATTATAATGAGGTTGCGTGCATCACTGCACCTAACACTGAGAGTGTCCATTTATGCCCATCTCCTCAGTGCAGGACCTCAACCACTGTAATCATCTTTAAACAAGGAATTTGATGGGATGGCACAGCCAGAAATATGCAGATTGACCTCAAAGGTTGGAAATTTGGTGCCGCAAAAATGCCCTGTGTGTATGTATCCCACAGGAAGACCTATCCTTGGGATGGCTGTTCTGAGATGGGATTGTAGCACCTGAACTCTGGGCTTCCCTTGAATGAAATGGGAAGGATTGGAGTGAATGAAATGGGAGGCATTGGGGAAACAACTGGATGCATTGCCACCACCAGACAAGACCAACAACACCATCCGTTGAGTTTCCATGGATTTCAACAGGGGATGATTGATGGAGACATAGCCAGATCCTGCTAGTCTCCATCATCCACTTAATAGCCAAGAGCCTGAAGGTGAATCAGGGTGGATTTCCAAGGAAAGATGTAGCACAATGCCAGAATTGTTGCACTATGCTACATCTCTCCTTAGCAACCCACCTGGATGCACCATTTCTCCTCCTAGCAGTTAGCTCAGCTCCTGCCAATCTAGCACATGGATTTCAACAGGGGATGATTGATGGAGACATAGCCAGATCCTGCTAGTCTCCATCATCCACTTAATAGCCAAGAGCCTGAAGGTGAATCAGGGTGGCTTTCCAAGGAGAGATATAGCACTGTGCCAGAATTGTTGCACTATGCTACATCTCTCCTCGGCAACCCACCTGGATTTACCATTTCTCCTCCTAGCAGTTAGCCCAGCTCCTGCCAATCTAGCAGTCCGAAAACATGCAAATGTGAGTAGATCAATAGGTACCGCTTCAGCGAGAAAGGCATAAGACACTCCAAGCAGTCATGCCAGTCACACGACCGGGAGGTGACAACGCAGGCTCCTCGACTTGGAAATGGAGAAGCAGCACCCCACAGCCAGAGATGAGCATTGCCTCCAAAGCCAGAAATGAAAGGAGAAGCCTTTGCCTTTGTTTGTGTTTGTGTGTCTCATTGTATTGTAGCAAGGCATTGAGTGTTTGCCGGTATCTGTTTACACTGTAATTTGCTCTGAGTCCCCAGGAGGAGAAGGGCAGAATATAAATAAAGTGTTATTATTATTATTATTATGTTGTTGTTGTTGTTGTTGTTGTTGTTGTTGTTGTTGTTGTTGTTGTTATAAGTTCCTTTTTCTTTCCAGCAAATCTTTCAGTGACACAGAGAATAAGAAGCTGTTTGGGTCATGCAGCCAGAAGCACGGGCACAATTATAAAGGTGAGAAAGCAGACAAGACCATGTTGAGGTGCCGCTTCCTTTCAACACCGCCCTAACACAACAAGGAATTCCAAATTTAGGCGCCTTGATCATATACCCTGTATATTTATATTCTGAACTAGCTGCCCCCTGCCATTCATTGCCGTGGCACACATGCGGGTTCTGTGTGGGAGGTTTGGTAGGGTTCAGAATGCTCTGTGATTGTAGGTGAACTATAAATCCCAGCAACTACAACTCCCAAATGTCAAGATTCTATTTCCCCCAAACTCCACCAGTGTTCACATTTGGGCATATTGAGTATTCGTGTAGAGTTTGTCCAGATCCATCATTGTTTGAGTCCACAGTGCTCTCTGGATGTAGGTGAACTACAACTCCAAAACCAAAGGACACTGCCCACCAAACCCTTCCATTATTTTCTGTTGGTCATGGGAGAACTGTGTGCCAAGTTTGGTTCAATTCCATCGTTGGTGGGGTTCAGAATGCTCTTTGATTGTAGGTGAACTATAAATCCCAGCAACTACAACTCCCAAATGACAAAATCCATTTTTTTTAGTGAAGGACATACATTGGGTTGTTAGGTGTCTTGTGTCCAAATTTGGTGTCAATTCATCCAGTGGTTTTTAAGTTCTGTGAATACCACAAACGAACATTATATTTTTATTTATATACTAGCCGTCCCCTGCCACATGTTGCAATGGCCCTCATGGGGATTCTGTGTGGGAGATTTGGCCCTATTCTATTGTTGGTGGGGTTCAGAATACTCTGTGATTATAGGTGAACTATAAATCCCAGCAACTACAACTCCCAAATGCCAAGGTCCATTTTCCCCAAACTCCACCAGTGTTCACATATTGGCATATTGAGTATTCATGCCAAATTTGGTCCAGATCAATCATTGTTTGTGTCCACAGTGATCTATGGATGTAGGTGAACTACAACTCCAAAACCAAAGGACACTGCCCACCAAACTCTTCCAGTATTTTCTGTTGGTAATAGCTCCCACTAGTCCTGAAGTATTGATTCTAACGCGAACCCTCCCACTGTCCTAATTACTCCTCCGTCATCCCACTTTTTCATCATATGCAAAACATCCCAGTTTCTCATCCCTCTTTCCCCTTTCATCGTCAGCTTACTTCAGTTGCTGCAAACCGAGTTCAAAATGCAAATATTGCTTGCAATGGATCAATACATTAAGGGGAGTGGAGAAAAGGGGGGAGACTCTTATCCTTCTTCCTTATTAGCAGCCCTTCCTAGCTTGCGTGTTCTTCCTTAATAATGATTTGCCATCTTGACCACGTTCTCGTGTTTCTCGGCCACACATGTCCCAGTCTTCATCTGTGAAACGTTGGGCGTATCTGGTAATAACATGGCCTTTTCTTCCTCTCTCTAGTTGTGGTGACAGTCATTGGAGAAGTAAGTAGCATGGGGAACGTTTGGAGGGAGCCAACGAGGGAAGGCAAAGGGACACTTGGGCTGATCCAGGCTCCAGTTTATGGGATTGTTCTGTTTTGGAACCAGGCATAATTCCAAACCTTTTCAAGATTTAGTTTGGTGCCAAACACTGGCACATATTCCTTGTAAAGATAAGTTTACTGGGTTGTTGTAGGTCTTTTCAGGCTATATGGCCATGTTCTAGAGGCATTCTCTCTTATTATTTATTATTATTACTCTGCACTTGTATACCGCCGTTTCTCAGCCTACATTGGCGACTCAACGCGGTTTACAACATTACAATAATCAACAATATTCAAGATAAAAAGCATTAAAAAAGCATAAAAACACATACATAATATACAATATTGGGCCACCAATATCGAACCAATGCATCTCTTAGTTAAAAACGCAGTCCAATTTCATCGTCTGTGATTACCAGTCCTTGATCGTCAGATTCGTTGCACCGTGTTAACCGAATGCTTGTTCGAACATCCATGTCTTTAGTCTTTCTTAAGCCAGGAAAAGGAAGGGCTAGCAGTGGTTCTCAACCTGTGGGTCCCCAGATGTTTTGGCCTTCAACTCCCAGAAATCCTAACAGCTGGTAAACTGGCTGGGATTTCGGGGAGTTGTAGGCCAAAACACCTGGGGACCCACAGGTTGAGAACCACTGCTCTAGAACATGGCTATATAGCCCGAAAAAACCTACAACCCAGTGATTCCAGCCATGAAAGCCTTCAACAAGATAAGTTCACTTGGGGGGCAAATAATATGCAACATAGAAGCACTGCAACCCATTCCAATTCCATTTCCTTTCTCAAGAAGCAAAGAAAATGCAGGTACATGAACCACCAGAAATCCCAAGTCAAATTGGTGGTCTCTCCAACTTGTTTGTCTCTAGGTTGCTGAGATGCCTCCTCGTTCTTGTTTTCTAGATTGATCCCCTGTCTGGAATGGTAATCGACCTCACGGATTTGAAAGCTTACCTGCAGGTAATGATGCGAGACCTTTGGGGCTCATAAGTGGGAATCCTATGGTATGCAAATAGAAATGGCACATTGGGTGTGACAGTCAAAGCTCCCTATCTTCTACTGGCATTCAAAGTCATAATGCAGGTACAGTAGAGTCGTGGCTGTGGAACACCCTTCCCGTAGACATCAGGCTAGCCCCCTCCCTGTTGATATTCCGCAGGAAGCTAAAGACCTGGCTGTTTAAGAAGGCATTTGAATAGAAGTGCAATGACTGGTAACTTGACCATAGGAATGGAACAACGGAAATGGTATCGGATTGTGAACTTGACGATGAGACGACTCGGAATGGCTTTGTAATAATGTTGATGTTTTTGATGAGATGTTTTGATAATGATGTACTGCGGATTATTTTTCACTATGTTTGTATTTTGCACCTGTTTTTCTATGTTGTACACCGCAATGAGTCGCCATTAGGCTGAGAATTGCGGTATATAAGCGTAGTAAATAAATAAATAAATAACAATCTGACGTAAACAGACTGACAGAATGTCCGATAAACAAAGACGTTGGATAATACGGAATCTTCTACTGTTATGCTTCCAACGCGGCGCTAGACACCTGGAATACTAACAACAGGGACTCAAAGAGTTAAGGCAAGGCAAAGCCTCAGGGCTAGAGGGCCCAGCAGGAAGTGCCCGGATGCGGAAGAGGAGTGCAGAAATCAGGGACGATGCTTCTGCTTCTGGTCCTGCCTCTTTTCCCCCTTTCCTCCCTCCTCCTCCTCCTCCTCATTGTCTTGCCTTTTTCACTGATTGGGAATGGAGAGAGAGTTGGGGAGCACCCCTTTAATTGAAGAGAAAATGCTGGAGGAAAAGTGGAGCGTCGGATCAGAGCATCAGATAAGATGGAATGTCGGATCAGCGAAGGTCGGATAACCAACCTTCAAGTACAGAACATGCACAATCAAGTGATAGTTAATCATTTGTGTTTTCCATGGGATAGACATATATTAGTCCAAATGCTTTCAATTGGGAAACACTGGAAATTACTAGGATTCAAATACAATGTTCCCTCACTTATGCAGATGTTACGTTCCAGGACCACCCGCGAAAAGTGGAAATCTGCAAAGTAGGGACACTATATTTATTTTGATATTTATACATTATTTTAATAGTTATACACTATCCTTTTTAAACCCTCCCCACACACTTATACACTACATAACCCTCCTTGAACGTGTTGTTCACATAATCCTCGGCTCTGGCTTTATCCGCAGAGGCAGCCTCTCCATACAGACAAACGCTTAGTCCATATTGATGCAAAATAAATAAATGTATTGTTGAAGACTTTCATGGCTGGAATCACTGGGTTGTTGTAGGTTTTTTGGGCTATATGGCAAAGAAGCATTCTCTCCTGACGTTTTGCCTGCACCTATGACAAGCATCCTCAGAGGTTGTGAGGTCTGTTAACAAATTTATATACATCTCACAACCTCTGAGGATGCTTGCCATAGGTGCAGGCGAAACGTCAGGAGAGAATACCTCTAGAGCATGGCCATATAGCCCAAAAAACCTACAACAACCCAATAAATAAATGACTTCTAGCCATTTCCTTCATGATAAAGAGTGCTGGATGAACAATATGCATGCACCATGTTGTGCTTGAGGCTCTGAAACCTTGACCAAAAGCTGAAAGGCTACGTAGAGTAAGGAATGACTATAGATGTGCATGCCTTAGTGACGTCCCCAGCCTATAATATTGGGGAAACCTCATCCAGTCCTGGGGCCATATTTCCCAATCCCCTGCATAGCTCTGTGTCCTTTGGCAAACGTTCAAGCAGAATCCAATAAAACCGTTTGTCGTTGAGTGGCATTGTCTAAGCCATATCTTATTTTGCTCGTTTACTTGGACACACTCCACTAAATATGTCCTTTTTGCTCCTTCCTAGGAGGCAGTCACAAAGCCTCTGGACAAAAAAGACTTGGATCAAGATGTCCCCTATTTTGCAAACATTGTCAGGTAAGATCGTGGGGTTCTTACATGAGGGAAATGGCTAGGCAAGAAGCCTGAGACCCTCTCTCTCAATGTCTCTCTTTCTGTGTCGCACCTCCAGTACAACTGAAAACCTCGCAGTGTTCATCTGGGAAAACCTCCAGAAGCATTTGCCCATGAACAGTCTCCATAAAATAAAACTCTATGAATCGGACGAGGTCAGCGTCACTTACAGAGGACGTGCACCAGCTCCATTGGCTTTGCCGGCAGGCGACCGACATGAGCTTTCCAAGCAACCTGTCACTGTCTACCTCAATGGCAAGCTCTCACTTTGAGCATCTTTTTGGAATGTCTGTGGACCAGCGGGGAGGGAATCACCACTGAATTGGGGACAGAAAAGGGGGCCCAGTGATGTGATCCTGCTTGAACAGGTGGGAATTGATATTACGGGCTGCTCTAGCTGTTCCAACTGTAAATAAGTCTACTTGATCAAGAGCAAGAATGGCTTCTTGGAAACCTGAACTATTCTGCCTGAAATACAATGTTTTTGTTTGTTTTGGCTTTTTTTGTGTGTGATGCGCAAGTGGCCTGAGAGATGGAAGAGACACACCATGAACCATTCACATTTCTGGACTTAGCATTTCGGTTTCTCAGAAGTTGGGAAATTACAGAAATGATGGTTGACCATAACTAGTGAGTGAATGAGGTAGGATGCTTCCCAGCCCAAATATGTACTTGGTATGGACTCAAACCCTGCTCAACCTACATAATAAACCAGACTCTCAAGCCAAATACAGGTGTTTTCCCCTTTCTTAGCATGTGTCTCCTTTCCTCCCATTAACTCCTAGATCATAGAGTTGGCCATCCATTCCAACCCCATTCTCACAGGAAGCAGGAAAATCACATTCAAATAATCCCTGCAGATGGCCATCCAGCAGAAATGTATCCAATTATCTGGTGATTATGTGGAAAAGTGAATAGTGGGAGTTAAAGATCATTATTGCTTTGCTTGGCTATTGCAAGATCTGTGCACGATGGGTACCCAGGATGAGAGAACTGTGAGACGCTGGTGGGGGAAACAGAGTGTGAACTTCTTCTGTGACGGCTTCAGAAAACTTGTTCATCGTTGGCAGAAGTGTATCCAATTGTCTGGTGATTATGTGGAAAAGTGAATAGTGGTGGTTAAAGAGCACATTCTAAGGATTATTTCTGAGTTTGATTTATTAAAATATCCCCATCCAAATCCAAGTAACGAAGGTGGAGGCGTTACTTTTCATTCAACCCTAGTAGTTTTGGCCCACCATCCCTCTAATCTGTGAAGATCGTTTACAATTCTTCTCCTGACTTCTGGATTATTGGCTCTCCCTCCCAATTTGGTCCCATCTGTAAACTTGAAGATTATGGGTTGTTGTAGGTTTTTTTTGGGCTATATGGCCATGTTCTAGAGGCATTCTCTCCTGACGTTTCGCCTGCATCTATGGCAAGCATCCTCAGAGGTAGTGAGGTCTGTTGGAACTAGAAAAAAGGGTTTATATATCTGTGGAATGACCAGGGTGGGACAAAGGACTCTTGTCTGTTGGAGCTAGGCGTGAATGTTTCAATTGATCACCTTGATTAGCATTTGATAGCCTGGCAGTGCCTGGAGCAATCTTTTGTTGAGAGGTGATTAGATGTCCCTGTTTGTTTCCTCTCTGTTGTTGTGCTGTTCTAATTTTAGAGTTTTTTTAATACTGGTACCCAGATTTTGTTCATTTTCATGAAACGTCAGGAGAAAATGCCTCTAGAACATGGCCATATAGTCCAAAAAAACCTACAACAACCCAGTGATTCTGGCCATGAAAGTCTTCGACAATACATATGAAGATTATGCCCTCAAATCCTTCATTTCAGTCATTAATAAAGAGGTTGAACAGAACTGAGCCCAGGACGGTAAAAGTATCAAAGAAGGATGAAACTGCTAATGAAGATAAGAACGTATTTTATTTTGGGTCAGTCAAGTCTCCCATCTCTAATGCAAACAAATTTAAAACATGCCTGCTTGTATTGCAAGGATTTATTTTTGAAAAAAAAATATAGCTAAAACCCCGAGGGCTTCAACTTCATCTCGCTAATAACATCACAAAAGAGGTAGTTAGTTAGTACAAAAATATAGTGCCTAATCAAGGACCGTTGAAAGTTTAGCATCCTTGAGTGCCTCCTATAAAGACAATTCTATGTGCAATATCTTTCGTTAGCAATACCTGTCATAGACATGGATATAGTTTTGCCTAGCGATATACATATCGATTAAGATAACTTTCAGGACAACATTAGCCCTGTGGGAAGATTAAGTGGCTTGCCCAAGATCACAGAAGGAGACATTTCAGTCACACAATATGAAACAGATTATTTTTCCCCCTGTCTTTGGTAAGTGGACACCAGCTAACTGGATAGTTATTAACGCGAGACAAAGATGCCGTGGAATCCATAAGGAATCTGCACTGGGACTTCCGCCCGTCCCAGTTCGATGAAACTCTTCGCATCCAGAACGAGCAGGAAGCTGCCTTGATTCTGAAATGAGGACAAAGTCAAAGTCAAACCAAAAAACACACAGGCAGCATTACTTTTCCAAGCGCACTTTGAGGGGGTTATTAAATTAAGGAAGATTAAATAAGCAAATATATAAAGTGGCTGGTGTATATAATCCCCTGGTGGTGCAGCAGGTTGAACCACTGAGCTGCTGAACTTGCTGACTGAAAGGTTGGCAGTTCAAATCCAGGGAGCAGGGTGAGCTTCTGCTGTTAACCCCAGCTTCTGGCAACCTAGCAGTTGGAAAACATGTAAGTGTGAGTAGATCAATAGGTACCGCTCCAGCGGGAAGGTAACGGTGCTCCATGCAGTCATGCTGGCCACATGACCTTGGAGGTGTCTATGGACAGCGCCGGCTCTTCAACTTAGAAATGGAGATGAGCACCAACCCCCTGAGTCAGACAGGACCATTACCTTTACTTTACTAGCTGTTGTATAAAGTAAAGGTAAAAATTTTCCCTTGACATTAAGTCTAATTTTGTCCAACTCTGAGGTTGGTGCTCATCTCCATTTCTAAGTCAAAGAGCTTCTGCCACAGCTTCTGCCAACCTAGCAGTTTGAAAACATGCAAGTGTGAGTAGATCAATAGGTACCGCTTCTGTGGAAAAGTAATGACGCTCCATCTAGTCATGCTGGCCACATGACATTAGAAGTGTCTATGGACAACGCCAGCTCTTCGACTTCCGAAATTGAGATGAGCACCAACCCCCAGAGTCAGACATGACTGGACTTAATGTCAGGGGCAAACCATTGCCTTTACCTTTACTAGCTGCTGTATAAAGTAAAGGTAAAAGTTTTCCCTTGACATTAAGTCTAGTTTTGTCCAACTCTTGGCTTGGGGCTCATTTCAGTTTCTAGGCTGAAGACCCAGCGTTGTCCATAGCCAGTTGTCCAAAGGTTGCATTTCCCATCTGTATTCGCTAGAGGGCATGAAACAACTTTGATTTAAGCATCCTTGGACTAGATTTTCCCCAAAATTTGCCTTTTAAGATTACTGGAAAGAGGCATCCATGGATTCTCCTAATCCAGCTCTTTGCTGGTTTTGTCACCTCCAAATCTACTCTCTCCCTACTCACCTGGCAAAGAGTATTGGTAGGGATTTCTTGGATCTACACCAAAACTTTTCCAAAGTTGTTTTTTATTTTTTTCAAAAACCAGGGCAAAGTTTGCTGTAGTTTGAAGGGCAAATATCTCTGGGATTTATTTTTAAAAATCATCAGGTAATAGCAAGTATGGGTAAACTTGGGCCCTCCAGGTGTTTTGGGCTCCAACTCCCACCTTTCCTAACAGCCCCAGGCCCTTTCCTTTTCCCCCTCAGCCGCTTAAGTGGTCCCAGTGCTGATTGGCACACCGGGTGCAGTGCCAAAGACCTTGGCCTGCACTTAAACACAATCGGCACTGACAAAATTACCATCTGCCAGCTGCAAAAGGCTACCTTACTGGGATCTGCACACATTATTCGCTGATGCATCACACAGTCCTAGACACTTGGGAAGTGTCCGACATGTGATCCAATACAACAGCTAGGAGACTGACATTGTTTGCTGTGTACTAATCTTCTAATTCCCACATTATTTGGATATTTTAGACCTGGAAACTCGAGTAACAAATGCCACAATCTCCAGCAGCTTTTGTCCCATCTGGCTCTCCATTTGTAATTTCCAAGCTACCTGATCGGGCGTCAGGACTACGGAGAGAATGACTCCGCTGTCTTCTGTACCAGAGTTAGGTTCTGGCACAAACACAGGCTCAGAGGGATACAGCCCATCTTGCTGCCAAATCTGTAAAAATAAAGGATTTTTAGTGGTATTTAAAGGCTGGGATCCAGCTTCTACAACCAGCCAAACAAAGAGCTCGACCCCAAGAGAAGCCCCGCATCCTGTCACCTTCATCTCCTTGGTTTTTAGGTCCATCTTGATCAGCGAGTCTCCAATCACGTTCCCAAAGCCACAGCCGTAGAAGTAGCGGTATTTCTTCCCGTTGCAGTAAGAGTAATTGATCTGGGGGAATTCCAGGCCCCCGGCTTTCTCAAGGTCCTCATCGTGCAGACTGTCATATGTGCACCAGATCTGGAACAGGAAGCAGGACTTTGTATGAGTGCCAGGACGAGGCTCAATTTGTCTTCCTTGATCTGAGAGCAGCTGTCCAGGCGCTCAGACCCAGAAAGGCCATTCTCATCCACTGAAGAGCCTGCAAAACGGATCAGGGATCCTTTGATTCCCCTTCATCCCTAAGAGAATCGTCTTGGGGGCATTGCTTTGCAGTGGCTGAGCTCCTTCCTGGAGGATTGTACCCAGTTGGAGAAGCTGGGGGACACCTGCTCAGACTCCTGGCCATTGTCCTGTGGGGTCTCGCAAGGTTCCATTCTAACTCCCATGCTTTTCAACATCTCACAGCAGCATTTGACACAGTCGACCACAATCTTTTGACCCACCGCCTTGCTGCTGTTGGGAGTCAGAGGGACAGCTTTAAATTGGCTGTCCTCCTTTCTTCACAACCGTGGACAGCGAGTGGAGGCCTGGTCACTGAGAGGTCCCCTCTATCTTGTGGGGTTCCTCAGGGGGCCATCCTCTCCCCTCTCTTGTTTAACATCTATATGCACCCACTTGCTCAGCTGGTTCGAGGTTTTGGGCTTGAGTGTTATCAGTACGCCGATGACACTCAGCTGGTGCTGAAGATGGAAGGCCGACCGGACTCTGTACCCGATTATTTCCATCAGTGCCTCAAGGCCGTTACTGGATGGCTGCGTGCCAGCAGGTTGAGGGTGAATCCAGCAAAGACGGAGATCCTATGGCTGGGTCGACCGAGCAGTGGGGATATCCAGCTGCCTACCCTGGATGGTGAGGCACTACACTCGTCATCATTGGTCAAAAGCCTGGGAGTCTTTTTGGACCCTCTGCTGACAATGGAGGCCCAGGTCTCCGCCATTAGCAGAACCGCCTTTTTTCACCTGCGGCAGGCTAGACGGCTGGCCCCCTCCCTGTCCAGGGATGACCTGGCTACGGTGATCCAGGCTACGGTCATCTCAAGACTGGACTACTGTAACGCCCTCTACATTGGCCTTCCTCTGTCGGTGATCCAGAAGCTCAAGTTGGTACAAAATGCTTCTTGCGGGAACTCCGATGAGATGCCACATAACACCAATCTTACTGCAGCTGCATTGGTTACCAATTGAGCACGGATCACTTTCAAAGTGATGGTACTCACCTTTAAGGCCTTGCATGGTCTGGGGCCGATGTACCTGAGGGACCGCCTCACCCCCTACCAACCCCAGAGATCCCTCCACTCTGAGGACCAAGATCTATTGGAAATTCCCAGTGTCAAGACCTTGCGTCTAACAGCAACCAGACGGAGAGCCTTCACAGCAGTGGCACCATCACTCTGGAATACTCTGCCACCTGAAGTCCGTGCCTTGCGGGACTTACCAGCTTTCTGCAGGGCTTGTAAGACATACCTGTTTCGACAGGCCTTTGATTTTTGATATTGATGTTTTTAAATTGTTTTAAATTGTTTTTAAATTGTGTTAGATTTTAGCCATTCTTGTAAGCCACTCCGAGCCCCAGGGGAGTGGCGGCATATAAGTTCAAATAATAAATAAATAACTAAATCTACATGAAACTGCTGGGAGAGGTCATCCGGAGTTTTGGAGTTTGGTGCCATCTCTACACAAATGACACACAACTCTATTATTCCTTTCCACCGAAATCCAAGGAAGTTTGTCAGATCCTGTCTGGCCACTGTGATGGACTGGGTGAGCACTAACAAGCTGAAGCTTAATCCAGACAAGACAGAGGTCCTCCTGGTCAGTTGTGAGGTCAATCAGGATCTAGGGTGACAACCTGTGCTTGGTGGGGTTTCACTCCCCTCCCCCCGAGGATACAGATCCGTAGTTTGGGGTTCTCCTGGATTCAGCGCCGATGCTTGATGTTCAGGCGTCGGTGGTGGCTAGACTTAGCCATGGTGGTCCACGCCTTGGTTACATCTAGATTGGATTACTGCAATGCACTCTACGTAGGGCTGCCTTTGAAGACGGTCTGGAAACTGCAACTTGTGCAAAGGTTGGCAGCCAGGTTGTTAACTGGAGTGAGGTACAGGCATGACGCCTCTACTGAAGCAACTCCACTGGCTGCCAATAAGTTTCTGTACCTAATTCAAAGTGCAGGTTATTACCTATAATGCCCTAAACAGTTTGGGTCCTGCTTACCTTCATTACTATATCACCCTCTACGATCCGGCGCAAGTGCTAAGATCCACCAAGGAGGACCTTCTCTCGCTCCTACCTCTGTCACAAGCACAGTTGGTGGAGATGAGGGAAAGGGCCTTTTCGGTGGTAGCCCCTCAGCTCTGGAACTCTCTCACCAGGGAGATTACATTAGCGCCCACTTTGTCCACCTTCCGGATAGCCTTGAAAACTTGGATGTGTCGGTGTGCCTTTGAATAATGGTTTAGCTACTGATTAAGTCTACCTAGCCTTAATTTTTTGGTTTATTTATTTATTTTATTTATTTAATACACTTGTATACCGCTAATATCTCAGCCTAAATCGGCGACTCATTGCGGTTTACAGCAATTAAAAGCAATGTACAATTTAAAACAACAACACGTAAACAATACAAATTATTGGGCCACCAATAATAATACCATGCTTCTCGTCACAAAAATCACAGTCCAGAGTTCGTCATCCATAATTAACCAGTCCTTAGTCTATAAATTCAATAGTAACAAACTAATTGAATGCTTGTTTACACAACCATGTTTTTAATCTCTTCCGAAAGACCATCAGCGAAGAGGCTGATCGTATCTCTATAGGGAGGGTGTTCCAAAGCCGAGGGGCCACCACAGAGAAGGCCCTGTCTCTCGTTCCCGCCAGCCGCACTTGGGAAGCCGGTGGGATAGAGAGCAGGGACTCTCCAGAAGATCTTAGGGTCCTGGTGGGCTGATAGGCTGAGATACGTTCGGATAGATAAGTTGGGCCAGAACCGTTTAGGGCTTTAAAGGCCAACGCCAGCACTTTGAATTGAGCCCGGTAGCAGATCGGCAGCCAGTGGAGCTGGTGCAGCAGAGGAGTTGTGTGCTCCCTGCGCCCTGCTCCTGTTAGCATCATGGCTGCCGCCCGTTGGACTAGTTGGAGCTTCCGGACTGTCTTCAAAGGCAACCCCACGTAGAGAGCGTTGCAGTAGAGAGCGTTGGGTCTCCAGCACTTTATTCCCAGCCCCGGCCCTACAGTTTGCGTTTGCACAAGCCCTTGTCCTGCCCTATTAGTCTGCACATGCCCACTTTTTCGGCTACTGGTTATTGGATGTTTGGTCTGTGTTTTATGATGTCTTACATTTTATTGGTTTTACTGTTTTAATATATTTCGCAGTTATATGTTTTTATTATTTATTTATTTTTATTTCGACCATTTTTACCCCGCCCTTCTCAACCCCTGGGGGGACTCAGGGTGGCTTACAATTGGCAACAATTCAATGCCGCTTCATAAAATACAATAGCAAATGTAACAATTAAAACCATGAACATTAAAATAAAAATTAAACAGTATACTTACGATCCACTTAGCTGTTGCCAGTCTGGTGGCTATTTATCTAGCCATATACTAATGGTTACTCCGCTTCACTTATCCAAACCCAAATCCAAAGCCATAGTTATCCATTGTCCTTTAACCTGATTGCCCAAAGGCCTGGTCCCACAACCATGATTTTACCTTCTTTCTGAAGGTGAGGAGGGATGATGATGATCTAATTTCCCCGGGAAGCAAATGCCACAGCCGGGGAGCTACCACTGAGAAGGCCCTGTCTCTCATCCCCGCCAAGTGCGTTTGAGACAAAGGTGGGGCCGAGAGCAGGGCCTCCCCAGAGGATCTTAAGCTCCAAGGTGGGACGTAGGAGGAAATATGTTCAGACAGATACACTGGACCGGAGCCATATAGGGTTTTATAGGTCAAAACCAGCACTTTGAATTGTGTTCGGAATTGGACCGGCAGCCAGTGGAGCTGACATAACAGGGGGGTGGTATGCTCCCTGAATGACGCTCCAGTGAGTAATCTGCTGCCCGTTGGACTAATTACAGTTTCCGAACAGTCTTCAAAGGCAACACTACGTAGAGTGCGTTGCAGTAATCTAATCGGGATGTAACAAGAGCGTGGACCATCGTGGCCAGATCCGACTTCCCAAGGTACGGACACAGTAATTGTGTTACTTTGTCACCTTTGTTTATATTGGTCTTGGCCCCCATGTAAGCCACCCCGAGTCCCTTCGGGGAGATGGACGCAGGATATAAGAATAACGTTGTTGTTGTTGTTGTTGTTATCATAAAGAAACAATAGAGCAGGCCTGGGCAAACTTTAGCCCTCCAGGTGTTTTGGACTTCAACTCCTGCAATTGTGAGAGATAAAGGCCAAAACACCTGGAGGGCCAAAGTTTGCCCAGGCCATCAACAAAGCATCCCTTCCGGTTGTCCTTTTGGGGAGCATGCAACCAAAGAAGGAGGCATTTCTATATGCAATGGAGGTGGGTGTGCCTCCCATAGGGCATTTGGGAAATGTCCCCCCAGTCCCATCCTTACATTCCCCAAGTCGCCCATTTTGTTCTAAAGCATCCCTTTGTGCCTGGAGCACATACCTTGCCATCCGCCTCCTTCACAGCTGTTGCCGATGTGTAGCTCAAAGGAGAGAGATTCTCCCCCGTAGGTTTCTTGTCATCGATGTCAAGAGGCAGAACGAAACGCCTTGGATATGGTGTTGATATTGAATTATAGGTCTGCAAAGCGGGGGGGGGGGGGGGTCAAAGCAAAGGGAAGAATTGTTTCAGCACCTTGGACAAGTCCTTCCAAACTTGGATTCCCCATGCAATATTATCTCCAGGGCAGTTTTACCTGGTCCAGGGCTTCCCCTGCCTGGTGCAAGTTCTGCAAGCGGAAAATATCGAGAACGTTTCCATCATCCTGGCAGCAGAGGTCAAGTACAATGCAGCCCTGGTCTTCAAAGGCATTGATTTGATGGAAATTCATAAAAGCTTTGCTGCAGTATTTCATGGGCAATGCCTGTGCAAGGGATACACAAGGGAAAGAAATCTGCTCAGACCTTTGCTGGAGCATCGTACAGAACACCTCTGCAAATCTGCAGATTGTGCTCGGTGTCACTGGCAAGGATTTTCATTCATGACCCAAACTTAAAGGTCTACAAGCCCTCAATTGCTCTTTTTGCCCTCTGGCTGCTTGAGAATGTGGATAAGACACTGCTTGAGTTGCCTCATCATTAAGCAGAGCTTACGAGTAATGAGTTACAAGTCACTCCTGTAACAATGTTCCATCGAAGGCTTTCATGGCTGGAATTAATGGGTTGCTGTGAGTATTCCAGGCTGTATGGCCATGTTCCAGAAGCATTCTCTCCTGATGTTTCACCTGCATCTATGGCAGGCATCCTCAGAGGTTGTGAGGTCTGTTGGAAATGAGGCAAGTGGGGTTTATATATCTGGAATAATGTCCAAGGTGGGAGAAAGAATTCTTGTCTGCTGGAGGCAAATGTGAATGTTGCAATTGGCCACCTTGATTAGCATTGAATATCCTTGCAGCTTCTAAGTCTGGCTAGTTTTCAACAGACCTCACAACCTCTGAGCATGCCTGCCATAGATGCAGGTGAAACGTAACGAGAGAATGCTTCTGGAACATGGCCATACAGCCCAGAAAACTCACAGCAACCCATTAATTCCAGCCATGAAATTCTTCGAGGTTGTGTTTGACAATGCAGAAGGCCACAGGTTGGGAACCGAGGAAGGCAGAGGACTTACCTGCCCTGTGAGCTTGTTCACCACATGGAAGCGGGTGTTGTGCTGCGGCTCCCAGCTGATCCCGTCCAAAAAGGATCTCCCGAGAAGCCGGGCCGTAATGAACTTCCACAAGTTCATTTTGAGGGGCTGCTCAATAAAGATGATGTAGTTTTGGCTCATCCCTGGAAGCAAGAAATGAACTGCTGCTTTAGTTTGCATTACAGCCCCCGACTCACAAGTCTTGCTGACATAGCTCTCCTCTTTTCCTTCCACTAGCTCAGAGGTGGCAAACTCATTTTCATCAAGAGCCACACCAGCCTTATGGCTACCTCCAAAGGGATACTGAAGCCATGGATGGAGAATCCATGGATACCGAGGGCCAACTCTGACTTTATTTACCTAGTTGCCAGTACTCTTTAGTTTCTACCCAGATGTTATTTGGGTCTCCAGATATTATTACTTTTGATTGTCTGTCATGCAAACTAGAGATGATGTGAGTTGCAACCCAACAGCACTTGTGGCTTTGAGGTTGGGGAAAGGTTAAAGGACATTTTAAAGTCAGGGACCAGATCACCAAGCCTTGTGTGTATATTCAGACCCTACTATTATGACTAAGACAGTCTTCTAGATGTAACTGCATCACAACTCCCATCAGATTTAGTTATGATGAGGAACACAGGAGTTGTAGTCCAGTATATAAAAGGACAAGATGGGCTGGATTTGGCTGCCAGCCTTGAGTATGACATGTGCACTAGCTTTATCATTCCTGGGATATAGAGATAGAGATAGAGATAGAGATAGAGATAGAGAGAGAGAGAGAGAGAGATAGAGAGAGATAGAGAGAGATAGAGAGAGAGAGAGAGAGAGAGAGAGAGAGAGAGAGAGAGAGAGAGAGAGAGAGAGAGAGAGAGAGAGAGAGAGAGAGATAGAGAGAGAGAGAGAGAGAGAGAGAGAGAGAGAGAGAGAGAGAGAGAGAGAGATATAGATAGATAGATAGATAGATAGATAGAGAGAGAGATAGAGAGAGAGAGATAGAGAGATAGAGAGATAGAGAGAGAGAGAGAGAGAGAGATAGAGATAGAGATAGAGGTAGAGAGAGAGAGAGAGAGAGAGAGAGAGAGAGAGATAGAGAGAGAGATAGAGATAGAGATAGATAGATAGATAGATAGATAGATAGATAGATAGATAGAGATAGATAGATAAGATAGATATAGGGGGTGGTGTGTGTGTGTGAGTGTGTGTCTGCTGCCCCCCAGTGGTGCAGCAGGTTAAAACGCTGAGCTGCTGTAGGTACTGACTGAAAGGTTAGCGGTTCGAATAACACACATATACACAATATACATATACACATGCACATATACATACAGACACACATATATATATGCAAGCACACATAAATATACACACACAGTATACACACATATATACACCTACACACATATACACATACATACACACACACATACAGTATATGCATATACACAAGCACACACATATACACAATATACAGATACACATA
Organism: Anolis sagrei ordinatus; assembly: GCF_025583915.1. NCBI lineage: Eukaryota > Metazoa > Chordata > Lepidosauria > Squamata > Anolidae > Anolis > Anolis sagrei. The sequence continues at coordinate 41,597,439 of NW_026847882.1, read as the reverse complement.
GAAACACAAATACACAAAAATATACACACATATACACACACATATCTATATAAATAAAAATGTAATGTTCGTTTGTGCTATTCACAGAACTCAAAAACCCCTGGACCAATTGACACCAAATTTGGACACAAGACACCTAACAACCCAATGTATGTCCTTCACTCAAAAAAATGATTTTGTCATTTGGGAGTTGTAGTTGCTGGGATTTATAGTTCACCTACAATCAAAGAGCATTCTGAACCCCACCAACGATGGAATCGAACCAAACTTGGCACACAGTTCTCCCATGACCAACAGAAAATACTGGAAGGGTTTGGTGGGCAGTGTCCTTTAGTTTGAGTCGTAGTTCACCTACATCCAGAGAACACTGTGGACTCTGACAATGATGGATCTGGACCAAACTTGACATGAATACTCAATATGCCCAAATGTGAACACTGGTGGAGTTTGGGAAAAATAGAATCTTGACATTTGGGAGTTGTAGTTGCTGGGATTTATAGTTCACCTACAATCACAGAGCATTCTGAACCCCACCAACGATAGAATTGGGCCAAACTCCCACACAGAACCCCCATGTGGGCCACAGCAACGCATGGCAGTGAACAGCTAGTATATATATATATACATAAACACACATATATATACATATATACAAATATATACACAGACATAAATACATATATACACACACAAAATACATATACACAGCCTGCGCCACAGCAACACATGGCAGGGGACGGCTAGTATGTATATAAAGAGAAAATTAAATGGCCAATCTTGCCAAGAAACCTCTGTGATGGGGTTGTAGGGCCAAAGTAGGGCAGACCTCCCTTCCTTACAAACAAGTCCATCCCAAGGGAGGCCTTAGCTCACCAAAGCTGTGGTAGTAGGAGGGCTTCATCCGATCCTCGGGTTGAATGGAGCACACCACTTTGGCACCCTGCAAGCTAGAGTCGTCGGAACCGGGTGCCTGCGGTGGGATGCGGATGATGTTGTATTTGCTGCCTGGAAGAGAGGAAGAATTGGGAATGGACATGCATGGTGGATGTAACCGGAGGTGAGCTCCCTTCACGTTGGTGTTCCTCAAAATGAGCAGTGTTTAATAACTGAGAGCTAAGGAATGTGCATCTTCTTTTACTTTATTGAAAGGTCAAGAAATAGCAGTAGATCTGCCACACAGTGTCACCGAATGCCAACGAATGCAAGATATGATTAGTGGGTGTGTAGCCCATCCCTCAAGTCACTCATGACCTAGATCAGCAAAAATAGATGGGCAGATGTTAAGGGATTAAAACTTGCATTACAGAGTTAAAAGCTTGGCATAAACAAGAATAGTGGTCGCATTAACACATTCAGTGTGGTCAACTTCTCTATGCATGTAAATTAATATGGGGATTGTAGTAAATTGTGATTTGTACTTCCCTAGTTTGGACTGGTAATAGAGCTTATGCTCTAATAACTCTGCACAATGTGGGCATTTGTATTCAAGCGATACGAGGAGAACAGCAAGACAGAACATGAAGGCAGAAGTGTTTTTCAGCCATGTGAATAAGCCTTTTCATATCTCTAATGAACAGGGACCTAAAAAAAAAGAAGTAACGTCTGCTTCTAACAATTAGATTAGAAATCTGGATGCTTCTCCAAGCATGGCACACAGGCCTGTCCTTCGCTGAGCCATCAGGTCCTCACCTTGGTTCCCATAGGAGTTGCCCATGTTGTAGGCAGTCCCATCTGGGTCATAATGCGGGTGGGCAGTTGCTCCATTCACGGCAATATATTTACTCCAATCCACCTGCAAACAAAATATGTTTCTCTTTACAGGATATGAGCAGAAATTACTGATTTAGCAATATTTTTCCAGCTCTATCATAAAGAGTGTTCACTTAAAGTCCACACATAAAGAGTGGTACACCTCAGCAAGCGAGAGTCCAAAAGTGGCAGGTATCAGCCAGCACATCAATGACTTAAATCAAGAAATAGTTTTCTAAGATCTACAGAGACGTTCGCTGGAACACCTCAGCAAGTGAGAGTCCAAAAGTGGCAGGCTCAAACCCAGCACCTCAATCCGTGGGTGATACCAGATTAGAGACTCCCCCCTGGGCACACAGAAGACTGGGCGACTTGGAAGGCGCTGAACAGACTGTGCTCTGGCACCACGAGATGCAGAGCCAACCTTAAGAAATGGGGCCACAAAGTGGAATCAACGACATGCGAGTGCGGAGAAGAGCAAACCACAGACCACCTGCTGCAATGCAACCTGAGCCCTGCCACATGCACAATGGAGGACCTCCTTGCGGCAACACCAGAGGCACTCCAAGGGGCCAGCTATTGGTCAAAGGACATTTCATCAACTACCAAGCTTACAAACTTTGTGGTTTGTTTGTTTGCTTGTTAAAAAATGCAGTACAACTGTTTGGTTTGCTCCTGACACAATAAATAAATAAATAAAGGGTGTGTAATTAAAAAAAAATCCCTTTCTTCCCTTATTTATGCAGAAGCCAAGTTTTCCTCCTTTTGTGACCAGTCTAACTTCATTTTTTTCAACCCTTCCTTCAAGATCACACCAAAGTAAAGGTTGCTTACCTGTAACTGTGTTTCTCCTGTATCTGTGAAACTCATATACATGGTGTTTCCTCCGCCTGCTCGGTCAGTTCAGAGTCTTCTAGAACTCTAAGATATATTTTGGGATAAGCCCCGCCAATACTCCCCATGGAGATATATAACCAATGGAAGGGGCTACCACCTCAGTTCCCCATGTCCGCTGCATGACGGCAGCAAGAGAAATCGAGACATGACAAGATAGTGCAGAGGATGAGCAGGGATGTGCTAATGTCACACTTGTCCACTTGGAGAAGCAACCTTTACTTTTCCATTGTTGGAGTAAGCAACCTTTACTTTTCCATTGTTGTCTCTGTGAAATCGCACATATGGTCAACTAGCAAGGTACTAATCTAGGATGGCAGGAGTCATGACTCCCAAGAGAAGTTGAATATAGTGTCTAGGTCCAGGGAAGTCATGCTCCCCATGCTCTCTTCTGCCTTGGTTAGACTACACCTGGAATATTGTGTCCAATTCTGGGCACTGAAATTGAAGAGATATATTGACAAGCTGGAAAGTGTCCAGAGGAGGGCGACTAAAATGATCAAGGGTCTGGAGAACAAGCCCTATGAGCAGCTTAAAGAGCTGGGCATGTTTAGCCTGCAGAAGAGAAAGCTGAGAGGAGACATGATGAGGGCCATGTATAAATATGTGAGGGGAAGTCATAGGGAGGAGGGAGCAAGCTTGTTTTCTGCTTCCCTGGAGACTAGGACATGGAACAATGGCTTTAAACTACAAGAAAGGAGATTCCATCTGAACATTAGGAAGAACTTCCTGACTGTGAGAGCCATTCAGCAGTGGAACTCTCTGCCCCTTCTTTGGAAGCTTTTAAGCAGAGGCTGGATGGCCATCTGTCAGGGGTGATTTGAATGCAATATTCCTGCTTCTTGGCAGGGGGTTGGACTGGATGGCCCATGAGGTCTCTTCCAACTCTATGATTCTATGATTCTATGAATCTATGACTGCTCTGTCAAGAGACTGGCTCTGCCAAGATGTCATGACCTTATTCCCTGGTTTTGTGTGAAGCCAGGAAATTAGACTATGCCTTAGACCTGGCCTGTGAATATTTGAAAAAAATGAGGTTTTCTTGGAAATGGGAACAATGAAGGGGAGGGTCCAGGGTGAGGGATGGGAGGCGTGAGGGAAATAAACTGTCGGTTGGAATTTCAGTTTTGTACCATAATGTATGCTTTTAGAAATAAAGCCTTCCCACTTTGTTCAGGAAGTAAATTCTTTGCCAGAAAGCTATAGATCCGGAGACAAGAGGCTGTATCTCTCTTGGAGAGCATATTCACTTTGTAATAGGTAACAAGGTGAGAGAGGTAGACCAGGCGGCCACCCAGCAGACTTTTCGAAAGATACGCTCTTCAGGAAAGCCAGAGAATCAGCCATAGCCCTTGTGGAGTAGACCTAGACCTGCAGAGGTAAGCAGCATGCTAGCTGACAGGCCGAGCGGATGGTGGACACAATCCAAGAGGATAGTTGCTAGGGAGACAACGGAAGGCCACAGCTGGGACTCGCTATTTGCGAGATTGGGAAGTAAGGAAAGGCATACACTGTGGCCCTCTCCCAGACAGAGAAAGCACTAAGCATGCTTATCTGTTTCTGGTAGCTTTCCCCCACAAGCCCAGCACTTTGAAGGAGATTGTAGAGGTCGTGCCATGAAAAAATCCATGAAGAAAAGGGTCAAGAGAATATGCTCATCTGAAGAGAAGTGATTCCTAGCTGCTGCAAAGGCGGCGGACAAAAGGAACTGAGGTGGTAGTTCCTCCCACTGACTATATACCTCCATGGAGAGTGTGGGCAGGGCTCCTTCCAAAATATATCTTAGAGTTTTAGAAGATTCCAAGCTGAGTGACTACACAAGCACAGGAAATACCATATGTGTGATTTCTCAGAGACCACGATGGAGAAAGCTCAATCTACTCCTGACTCCTGTTTTGGACAATAGTTCACAAAATGCCTTTGGGATGCCACTAGTATAGGATGATAGCTCTCGCCTGCAGCTGGTGAACACAAGTTGGGTCTCAGCAGCACCACACCACCATCGTGGCCAAGAGAAAAGTCCTGAGGATCAGATCAAAGGATCGTCTCATCCAGCAACATTTCCCACAGGAGCAGACACCTATGGGAAGCCCACGGGATCCCTCTCCAATGCCAGGGATACAGCTTAATGGTGTAACATTAGAAAATGTTGACCATTTCCGCTCCCTTGGCAGCCACCTCTCCACAAAAGTCAACATTGACACTGAAATACAACACCGCCTGAGCTCTGCGAGTGCAGCATTTTTCCGAATGAAGCAGAGAGTGTTTGAGGACTGGGACATCCGGGATACCAAGGTGCTTGTTTTTAAAGCTATTGTCCTCCCAACTCTGCTATACGCCTGTGAGACATGGACAGTCTACAGACGCCACATGCAACTCCTACAATGATTTAATCAGCACTGTCTCCAAAAACTCCTGCAAATCTCTTGGGAAGACAAGTGGACAAATGTCAGCATGCTGGAAGAAGCAAAGACCACCAGCATTGAAGCGATGGTCCTCCGCCATCAACTCCGCTGGACCGGCCACGTTGTCCGGATGCCCGACCACCGTCTCCCAAAGCAGTTGCTCTATTCCGAACTCAAGAACAGAAAACGGAATGTTGGTGGGCAGGAAAAGAGATTGAAAGATGGGCTCAAAGCCAACCTTAAAAACTCTGGCATAGACACTGAGAACTGGGAAGCCCTGGCTCTTGAGCGCTCCAGCTGGAGATCAGCTGTGACCAGCAGTGCTGTGGAGTTTGAAGAGGCATGAATGGAGGGCGAAAGAGAGAAATGTGCCAAGAGGAAGGTGCATCAAGCCAACCCCGACCGAGACCGCCTTCCACCTGGAAACCAATGCCCTCACTGCGGGAGAAGATACAGGTCAAGAATTGGGCTCCATAGTCACCTATGGATCCACCACCAGTACACCGATCCTGGAAGGCAATCCTACTCGGGCAATGAGGGATCACCTAAGTAAGTAACTTATCCCATTCTACTTGTGTAGTCATATTTTTTTCTGAACCCAGATGAAGCCAGAACTGACACACAAGGAGGTACGTTTTGCATGCCAAGAGGCCAAAGTTCAATTCCTGACATTTCTAAAAGATTGAGTATGAATGAGGAAAGCACCTCAAACCCCTCTGACTAGATGGTCTGACTCAATCTTTGCTGTCCCTTTACCTTCTCCTTCGTTTCCAGAGTTTCCAGATCAACTTTGTGCATTACATTGGTCTCCGTGCTAACAAAATAGTCTCCTTTGTAGATCACATAGTTCACGTTGCAGTTGTCTGTTATCTCTGTGGCAAAACAGGAGAAACAAAAAGCAGATTGGCCTGGGGCAGCTTAGCCTGAGGAATGTGGTACAAAAACCTCAAGTTTATTAGAGCGGCAGAGAGAAACATATGAAGCAGGTGTTCTCCATGCAGAAGCCCGCGGTGCTTTGCAGTGGACAGATAAACAAACTGTTCTCCTCATTAAAAACCTGTTGCGGTGTAAAAGTCTATGCCTAGGGCAAAGGGGAATGTTGGCACCTTCTCTCCGTATTATAATTGGCATTCAGAGCTGAGTTGCACTTTTGACGCTCAGCCAACGGCCTAATCTGCCCTCTCAAATGATTGAAATTATTATTGCCGCAACAATGGTTTGTCTTCCAGCTGAACGGTGAAACTTGCAGAAGAATCTGACAGACCTCATTCAGAACAAACCTGCAATATTCCTTTCCCTGGCTCTTCAGCCAACTCTGAATACCCAGAAAGCATCAAGGATTTTCTGAGATGCCTCATTTTGATACTTGACATATCCATTTATTAATTAACATGGAAATCCTGTTGGAGAGTTACATCTTCATAAGTGGACTTACTGTATATACTCGAGTATAAACCTAGTTTTTCAGAACTTTTTTAAAGGCTAAAAAGATCCCCCTCGGCTTATACTTGAGTCAAGGTTATTTATTATTTTATTCTATTATTATTATTATTATTATTATTATTATTATTATTATTATTATAAACACAAATTATTATTATTATTATTATTTTATTCTATTTTATTATTATTATTATTATTATTATTACATTTATCATTTTACTTTATAATTGTTGTCACTGCTACATTTATTATTTTACTCTTCTTAATGTTATTACATTTATTACTGTATTATTATTATTACATTTATTATTTCATAAGGGTACATAAGCACATTTACATTGAAGAAGGTTAAAAGAATGGTTTAATCAGAATTGGACAGTCTTATCTTAAATTACCATTTTATGTAAATATTCAAAAACATTTAGCCTACTGATTCCTCAATTAGTGTAATTAATGTAATGTAATAATGTAATGGGTTAGAACACTGAGCTGCTGAGCTTGTTGACCAAAAGGTCACAGGTTCGAATCCGGGGAGCAGCGTGAGCTTCCGCTGTCAGCCCCAGCTTCTGCCAACCTAGCAGTTTGAAAACATGCAAATGTGAGTAGATCAATAGGTACCGCTCTGGTGGAAAGGTAATGGCGCTCCATGCAGTCATGCTGGCCACATGACCTTGGAGGTGTCTATGGACAATGATGGCTCTTCGGCTTAGAAATGGAGATGAACGCCACACCCCAGAGCCAGACACTACTGGACTTCATGTCAGGGGAAAACCTTTACCTTTACTATTTTTATTTTGAAATTTACCAGTAGCTGCTGCATTTCCCACCCTCCGGTTATACTTGAATCAATCAATTTCCCCAGTTTTTTGTGGTAAAATGAGGTGCCTCGGCTTATATTTGGGCCGGCTTGTACTCGAGTATATACGGTACTTACGCGAGCATTAGAACTGAGCAGCTCCTTAGCATCCACATCCAGTAAAGAGCTGCTGTTACATCCCTATGTAGAAGTAATGTCAGTATGGTCCATGTCCATGTCACAAAACCTATTCCATGTACAATTTCCTCTAAGATTTCCACAAGGAAAACACCAGCCTTAAAAGAACCAGATGGGTGGAGCAGATCCAAAGAGATTGGCACTTACTTGGCATTTCAAACTTTGACAAGAAGCGCTCAAAAATGGTCTTGCAAGGGTCTGGCATGGCCATGGTCCCAAACTCAGAGATCATAATCCGGTTCTTCTTGCTGTTTGTCACGTAGGAATCACTCCTTAGGAACTTGCTGCTGTACTTCACAATTCCCTCCTCAATCTCAAACTGATGCAACAGAGCCATGCCATCAAACCAGTGGTTATACCTTCCATTGAAGAGGAAAAACATGGTCACGGGAGAAGAAATAGCCATGGAATCTTTATTGTTGGGCAAGTGAGGTTAATAACAAGAGACCCCCCTCATAAATGCAAAGCAGGGTCACTTATTAGCAGCAGCATGACCCAGCACCAGTAGCCAAAAGTGATAAAAAGAACAACAAAAAATACACAGACCAATGTTATCTCTTCCTTCAGAGGCTTTTCTTTATAGCAAAATAATATGGTTGCACTATTTACAAGAACAAAGTTTCCATAATACAAATAAAGTTCTTTATACTTCCTTCTTTGCTTCCACGATGGGATTCTTTCCCATGCAGATGAAGCTCAGTGAGAGCGAAGCTGTTTATCTGCATGAGAAAGAAGCTCAGCATGGAAGAAAAGAAGGAAGTATAAAGAACTTTGTGTTATGGAAACCTCTCACACGGAACTTACATAGGAGCTTTACACAGTAGGCTTTTACACACAGCAGCCTTCATGCTGGAGCTTTACACACATGGCTTTCAACCTGGGAGTTCTCTCACCAAAGCTTCTCACACAGGCCTATTCACACTGAGACCTACCTCACATTGAGGTCTTCTCACATTGAGGGCTCTCTCAGACTACACCTCTCTCAAACTGAGGTGAACTAACACTGAGGCGTTCTCATACTGAGGCCTACCAACACACTGAGGCTCTTCTCCCACAGAGACCTCTCTCAGACTGAGGTCTACTAAGCTACAGGCACACCTGCTTATATAGAACTGCAGCTTTTGCTGAGTCACTGCGTCCATTCAACCTTTTCAGAGCTTGACTCACATTTTTGTAATTAAAAGTACCTAGTTAATATATCTGACATATTTTCTGGTCAAGGGAGAAGAAATAGTTATGGAAGGTTTGTCACCACAGCATTTGCTTCCAAGGTGCTAACCTGTAACCACTAGGCCTGTGCGGTTTCGTTCGTTAATTTCGTAATTCGTTATTAATTCGTTAATTTTTGCATTTACGAAGCGATATCAAAACACATTTTCAAACCCGGAAGGGTTTAAAAATATCGAACCGGCAACCCCCATAGATTTAACGAGCTTCCGCTCGTTTCGTTAATGGGATGGAGGCTGCTGGTGCCTGGGAGCCAATCCGGCGCTCCCAAGCACCCAAGCAGTGCACCGTGGCTGTTTTTGATTGGCCGGCGAGCCCTTTAAAAGCGGCCGTACAGCTGAGCTCATTGCTGCAGAGGGCGAGGGAGAGAGAAGAGGTCCGGGAGGGTTTGCATTGGGTTGGCTTGGCTTGGCTAGCAACTGGATTGGATTCATTCCTTGCTCATTCCTTGCTTGGATTCATTCCTTGCTGCTGTGCTTAGTGCTGCTTATATTCCTTGCTTGGATTCATTACTTCGGTTTTTGTGAATTTGTTTCTTAATTTTCCATTTTTAAATATTTTTTAATATTATTTTTTAATATTTTTTAAATATTATTCTTAAAAAATACAAAAAATATTCTAAAAAAGAAAAGACTCTTCTGTTGCTGTGTGCTCTCATTTGCTGTCTCCTGACTGTGTTAGCTCTACATCAGGGCCATTTTTTGGTTCAGTTTCCATTTTTGAATATTTTCTAAAAATACCTGCCTTTTATTCTTAAAAAAAAACCCAAAAAAAATATTTAAAAAAAAGAAAAGACTCTTCTGTTGCTGTGTGCTCTCATTTGCTGTCTCCTGCCTGTGTTAGCTCTACATCAGGGCCAGTTTTTGGTTCAGTTTCCATTTTTGAATATTTTTTAATATTATTTTTTAAATATTATTCTTAAAAAATACAAAAAATATTCTAAAAAAGAAAAGACTCTTCTGTTGCTGTGTGCTCTCATTTGCCCTGTCTCCTGCCTGTGTTTGGTCCACATCAGGGCCATTTTTTGGTTAATTTTCCATTTCTGAATATTTTCTAAAAATACCTGCCTTTTATTCTTAAAAAATACAAAAAATATTCTAAAAAAGAAAAGACTCTTCTGTTGCTGTGTGCTCTCATTTGCTGTCTCCTGCCTGTGTTAGCTCTACATCAGGGCCATTTTTTGGTTCAGTTTCCATTTTTGAATATTTTCTAAAAATACCTGCCTTTTATTCTTAAAAAATACAAAAAATATTCTAAAAAAGAAAAGACTCTTCTGTTGCTGTGTGCTCTCATTTGCTGTCTCCTGCCTGTGTTTGGTCAACATCAGGGCCACTTTTTGTTTGTTTCCATTTTTGAATATTTTTTAAAAATACCTGTCTTTTATTCTTTAAAAAAATACAAAAAATATTCTAAAAAAGAAAAGACTCTTCTGTTGCTGTGTGCTCTCATTTGCCCTGTCTCCTGCCTGTGTTAGCTCTACATCAGGGCCAGTTTTTGGTTAATTTTCCATTTTTGAATATTTTCTAAAAATACCTGTCTTTTATTCTTAAAAAATACAAAAAATATTCTAAAAAAAGAAAAGACTCTTCTGTTGGTGTGTGCTCTCATTTGCCCTGTCTCGTGGCTGTGTTTGCTTCATATCAGGGCCAGTTTTTGGTTAATTTTCCATTTCTGAATATTTTCTAAAAATACCTGTCTTTTATTCTTAAAAAATACAAAAAATATTCTAAAAAAATAAAAGAGTCTTCGGTGGCTGTGTGTGCGTTTGTCATTTGTGTAGTTCCAACCAGTGCGCTCCTTTTGCCAACACAAAGTGCTACATACATACACTGCTCGCTCATCATTTGTGTAGTTCCAACCAGTGCGCTCCTTTTGCCAACCCAAAATATTTAATAACTAAACGAAGTTATTAATAACGAAGTTTTAATAACGAAGTTTTAATAACGAAGTTTCGGAAGTCGCGTTTGCGCATGCGCAAACGCGTCCGTCGCTTTAACGAATCGATTCGTTATTATCTTAACGAATCGACCCCCGCGCCAATAACGAAGCTTCGGAAGTGTTTTTGCGCATGCGTGGGGGTCCGCCATCTTTACAAAATGTTTTGTAAATATTTACGAAATTTCGTAAATACCGAAACTTTTTTTGGGGAAAATTTTGTAATTATTTTAAATATCGAAACAAAAAAACACCCCAATTACAAATCGATTTTAGAACCAAATTTTTTCTTGATCAACCAGGCCTAGTAACCACCTCAACTGGGATTTGAGAGAGCCAAGTTCAACTTGGCACTGATACTTACAGAATGACACTTTCCGAGCCTGATCTGTCTCCCAAGACTGTTGTGATTTATGTAGCTAATATAGATTTGATCTATACAAATAAAAATGTAATGTTCATTTGTGGGATTAACATAACTCAAAAACCACTGGATGAATTGACACCAAATTTGGACACAATGCACCTATCAGGCCAACGAGTGACCATCACTCATAAAAACACTGAAAAACACAGTGGAAGAGACTTAAAAAGCAAAAAAACCCCATTATAACACATAAATACACAATATGCACACACATATACACACATATATACACACACAACACATATATACACAGTCTGGGCCACAGCAATGCGTGGCTATTGATATATAATAATTCACAACTAACTGGCCAGCTGAATATGGTTGTGCTGGCACGGTTGTGCCAGGAGATTTCAATTACTTTTCTTGCACTCATAGTTTGCATGAGTCTATTCAAGCTATGCTTTTTCGCAATTGGGTAGCTTTCCCCGGGTTGCAATCATAGGGCCAACAACCTATCAATCATCATTAGAGCCTTTAGATCCGCCCCTTTCCCCGGGTTTTGGAGGGAAAAGGGGACTTTCAGTTCAGTTTACAGTTGGAAGCCTTACAGAAGGATGTGCGGCTCTTTTCTCTCCCCACCTGTTAAAAGCTTCATTTTGCACAGGTTTTGCTGGGAAAATACAACCAGCTTTGCTGGAGTTGAACAAACAGCTTTGCTGAGAGAAAGGTTACCGCCAGCTTTTGCTGGGAAATACAGCCAGTTTTGCTGGGAAAGGGGAATGGTTCCACAACCTGCGTGGAAAATCGAAAGGACTCCAACTCAGCAGATTCACGAAAGAACTTATCTGGTAAGGGACACTCGAGCAATCCATAACGTAGATTGGAACCAGGAGTAGGGGCCTCATGCCAGTAAGGAAGAGACAGATTTGCCCAAGGAGGGGTCAGAAGGTTTCCCCAAGGAAAAGGAACCGTTCATTAAGCAGTTGCCTGTCCCTTGTGGGCAGATTAAGAAAGTTACTAGTTTTCCAGAGTTATACAGTATTTAATTCCTTTGTTGAAGATTTAAGCACCAATAAAGAATTTTGTTGAACTTACTTTGAGCCTCTACAGAACTTTGTGGTGGGAAGCCCAAGGGCCCTTTAGCTGAGGCAGCCCCGGCATCCCATTGGGCATACAGAAAGTACATCCTGCAAATAGACAATGTCACAGGCCCAGCGTGCGACAACACAATGGTTCTTTCAGGCTAGGAATCAATCAACCAGAGCACAGAAACATTGCTTTTCTAGACTGCAGCTCTCAGAGTTTCCCGATCAATAGCTAAAGTACCTGGGGGGTTCTGGTCATTGCAGACAACAAAGTAACTTTCCCAAGTGTCTCTGGCACTTCACATGAGGACACTAGAGCATATTGATATGGGAGTTTGCAATAACTTGAACTTCAGTCCTTTTTTGAAGTATGGAATTGTCAGCGGCGCCCAGAACGACAACAATCAAACAAATGAGGACTTACTTATCTTTTCCGAACTCGAACTTTCCCGGCCCATTTCTTAGTAGCTTGCCCTTGAGCCATTTGGGGATCTGCCCACTGATCTTGGTTGGGATAACCTTAGGGGTTTCTTCCACGCTGCTGAAGAAGGAGGAGATACATTCCAAGCCTTTTCGGTGGCGGAGAGTCACCTGCCGGTCTTGTTTCTGGTTCGGCACCGAACTCTCTGTAAGAGAGGATAGAAAGCAAGAGATCACCAAACGAGAAGAAAACACCAGGCTTGACTCTTGGTCAATTTGCTTTTTTCCTCTTTAATCCAAACAGAAGCATAGTGGCCATTTCTAGAGTAACACAAGAACACTTACTAAGCTTCTTTCAGAATTGCATGTGAAGGCAAATAAGCACACAGCCCTAAACCGAGTGTGTTTTCATAACATAGTTTTGCTGAACTTTATTCAATTTGAAGCAGTTAGTTCTGTGCTTTTTGTTCCTTTGATTGCATCATCTTCTTATATTGATATTATTGGTTATACTTGATCCTGAGGGATTACAGGCAGTCCCCGAGTTTCAAACACTCAAGAACGGGGCTGAGATAACAGGATGTGAGAAGAACCTACCCCTCGAAAGAGAAATTTACTCCTGGAAGAGTTATTATCATGGGGAAAATGTGTCTCCACTGAAGCTTTTTAGGTAAAGATAAAGGTTTCCCCTTGACATTAAATCTAGTTGTGTCCAGCTCTGGAGGTTGGTGCTCATCTCCATCTCTAAGTCGAAGAGCAGGTGTTGTCCTTAGACACCTCCAAGGTCATGTGGTTGACTTTTGTGGAGAAGTGGCTCCCAAGGGAGTGGAAATGGTCAACATTTTCTAATGTTACACCACTGAGTTGTATATCTGGCATTGGAGAGGGATTGGCTGATGACGGCTGGAAGAGCACTTTGGTTTTCTCGATATTCAATGAGAAGCCAAACTTTGTTCAATGCTTTGTTAAGGGGGACAAATATCAGTGTGCTGGAAGAAGCAAAGACCACCAGCACTGAAGCGATACTCCTACGCCATCAACTCCACTGGACTGGCCACGTTGCCCAAATGCCTGATCACAGCCTCCCAAAGCAATTACTATACTCCCAATTCAAAAACAACAACAATTTTATTGATTAGCCAGTTGGCCTTATCAAAAACAGACAGTGCAGACACAACATACAACATACATCTAGTCCTCTTAAAATAAAATACAGAAGCATAGTAGTCATAGATATACCATATACAGGTAGTCATAGATATATGCACCAACTCAAAAACAGAAAATGTAATATTGGTGGACAGGAAAAGAGATTTAAAGACGGGCTTAAAGCCAACCTTAAAAACTGTGGCATAGATACCAAGAGAGAACTGGAAAGTGATGCCCCTTGGGTGTTCTAGCTGGAGGTCAGCTGTGACCAGCAGTGCTGCAGAATTTGAAAAGGCACGAATGTAAGGTGAAAGGGAGAAATGTGCCAAGAGGAAGGTGCAGCAACCCTGACTGAAATGGCAGGGAGAAGGTTTGAGGAAAAGAGACAAAGAGAGTTCCTGAGGTCTGAAAAAACACGGTTTATTCTCGGTTGGCGCCAACCGGATATGGACCTTGCTGGTAATCCAGAGCCAGTGTACAGAACAAAGAAAAGCCTTGGTTTATATACTCTTTAAAATAATATGCATGCATCATACAGGCATCACAATGTGTGTCACAAAATTCTACGTTTACATTGACTTCAATGGCATATTTTAACTTCAACACCTGTCAATCTTCATTTTAAGCATTTTATCTGAGGAGCTGCTATTAATGAGGACCATCGCCAGAATGTCTACTAAAACCCTGATAACAAGAGCTTCCATCCATCTTGAAGACTCTTGATGGCCAACTCATTAATCTTACAATAAGCTTCGCCTGGTACCAAAATGGAAGGAGTCTCTTGAAATATGCCTGAGGTCTCTTGACATTCCTTTCCTAGATCCGGGTTTCTCTTGAGGCATCTAATTTTGCAGTTTTAAGAAGCCAAGTGAAGTGAAGGTCATGCAAACATACATTTCTCTTTGTGATTTCATATATTTTCTAACTCCTATTTCTAATATGGTTACATCCAATATATATTTTCCAATATGTGTATTATCTATTTTCATCTTGCCTTCATCATGACCAGCATAAATCTATGCTGATGATCGTGCCATTACCGCTCAAGCAGGGAGCTTTGAGATGGTTGAACAGAAGCTCTCCAAAGTTCTAGGTGCCCTTACTGCCTATTACAGGGAAAACCAACTGATCCCTAATCCATCTAAAACACAGACATGTGCCTTTCATCTCAAGAACAGACAAGCATCCCGAGCTCTGAGGATTATTACCTGGGAAGGAATCCCACTGGAGCATTGCAGCGCACCCAAATACCTGGGAGTCACTCTGAACCGTGCTCTGACCTACAAGAAGCACTGCCTGAACATCAAGCAAAAAGTGGGCGCTAGAAACAATATCATACGAAAGCTGACTGGCACAACCTGGGGATCACAACCAGACTCAGTGAAGACATCTGCCCTTGCGCTATGTTACTCTGCTACTGAGTATGCATGCCCAGTGTGGAACACATCTCACCACGCTAAAACAGTGGGTGTGGCTCTTCATGAGACATGCCTCATTATCACGGGGTGCCTGCGCCTTACACCACTGGAGAAATTACACTGCTTAGCCGGTATTGCACCACCTGACATCCACCGGGAAGTAGCAGCCAATAGTGAAAGGACCAAGGCAGTGACATCTCCAGCTCATCCCTTGTTTGGGTATCAGCCAGCACGTCAACAACTTAAATTAAGAAATAGTTTTCTTAGAACTACAGAGACATTCGCTGGAACACCTCAGCAAGCGAGAGTTCAAAAGTGGCAGGCTCAAACCCAGCACCTCAATCCATGGGTGATACCAGATAAGAGACTCCCCCCTGGGCACACAGAAGACTGGGCGACTTGGAAGGTGCTGAACAGACTGCGCTCTGGCACCACGAGATGCAGAGCCAATCTTAAGAAATGGGGCCACAAAGTGGAATCAACGACATGTGAGTGTGGAGAAGAGCAAACCACTGACCACCGGCTGCAATGCAACCTGAGCCCTGCCACATGCACAATGGAGGACCTTCTTGCGGCAACACCAGAGGCACTCCAAGTGGCCAGATACTGGTCAAAGGACATTTAATCAACTACCAAGTTTGCAAAATTTGTGGGTTTGTTTGTTTTGTTCTGTTAGAAATGTAATACAACGGTCTGGTTGCGGATGACACGATAAATAAAATCATGACCAGGACAGCCTTCTGTCTGGAAACGGATGTCCTCACTGCGGAAGAACATGCAGATCAAGAATAGGGCTCCACAGCCACCTACGTATCCACCTCCAAGACATTACACTTGGAGGACCATCATCCTCGAACCACGAGGGATCGCCTAAGTAAGTAAGTCAATGAATATTCATTCAGGCACCCAAGAGATGTAAGAAAAGACAGGTAGTAAAATCCCATCTCTTGTGGCAACATTAAGTAATGCTTCATTAGGGCCAAGCTGCCCTGTTTTGTACGAAGCCAGCTGTCCCTTTCTTTGGTGGTGAACATCTCTGCGAGTGACCCATCCCTAATACAATTGAGCAACTCAAGAGTTAAAGCTATTATCTCTTCCTTTCCTCTGCAAATATAATTAAATTCTGCTGAAATCCTGCCTAATGCCCTGAATCCAAGGCTGCTTTTGGTGCGAGCATGATGGGATGAGAGAGGCTGCAGCTTTTAACGGAGTTGGCAAAGCGGACTGGAGGAATTAACGGATCGAGTCTACGGAAAGTGAACTCTAATCGAGATCGCAAATAGACTTGTGAGACCAATTTAAAACCTTTGTGAGACTCAATTAAAACATTCACAGTGTAGTTACTCTACCACTCGGTCTGAAACTGGGTCTAAAATTCAATAACCTTTCTGGATTTGCTTCCCATGCCCAATGCTACACGAATTCTGGTTCCTTTGCAGGACTTGACTTGAATGTTCAACTCAGCAGGATTTTGTCTATGAGTTTTTTCCACGCTGGGGATTTTCAGGACAGAGTATTCGTATCAGGACATGTCTTTGCCTGAGTCAACAGGGAAAGGTACAATTCCAATTTCACTTTAGTTCTAAAGTGTTGAATGCAAACTGCTTTTGCGCTTTGAAATCAGTTCACAAAAAGGGGATAAGAGAAAGAGGAGAGAGATATAGAGACATTCTAAAGGCAGCTAGAGACGTGCTTCTCAAACTAGGGATCAGGGCCCTTGGGGGGTTGCAATGGAGTGCCAGAGGGGTCACCAAAGACCATCAGGAAACACAGTATTTTCTGTTTGTCATGGGGGTTCTGTGTGGGAAATTTGGCCCAATTCTATCGTTGGTGGGGTTCAGATCTACTGTACAATTGTTTGAGTTCACAATGCTCTCTGGATGTAGGTGAACTACAACTCCAAAACTCAAGGTCAATGCCCACCAAACCCTTCCAGTATTTTCTGTTGGTCATGGGAGTTCTGTGGGCCAAGTTTGGTTCAATTCAATCGTTGGTGGAGTTCAGAATGTTCTTTGATTGTAGGTTAACTATAAATCCCAGCAACTACACCACCCAAATGTCAAGGTTTATTTTCCCCAAACTTCACCAGTGTTCACATCTGGGCATATTGAATATCTGTGCCAAGTGTGGTCCAGATCCACCATTGAGTCCACAGTGTTCTCTGGATGTAGGTGAGCTACAACTCCAAAACTCAAGGTCAATGCCCACCCAACCCTTCCAGTATTTTCTGTTGGTCATGGGAATTCTGTGTGCCAAGTTTGGTTCAGTTCCATTGTTGGTGGAGCTCAGAATACTCTTTGATTTAGATTAACTCTAAATCCCAGAAACTACAACTCTCAAATGACAAAATCAGTCCCTCCCAGCCCCTCCAGTATTCAAGTTTGGGCGTATAGGGTACTTGTGCCAAATTTGGTCCAGTGAATGGAAATACATCCTGCATATCAGATATTTGCATTATGATTCATAGCAGTAGCAAAATGACAGTTATGAAGTAGCAAAGAAATTTAATGTTATGGTTGTGAGTCATCACAACACAAGGAACTGTATTAAGGAGTTGCGGTATTAGGAAGGTTGAGAAACACTGAGCCAGAGAATGAGATGACAGGGGATTGGGACTGTCCTGGCTCAATCGGGACAGATGGAGGGCATGCTGTCTCAGCGAAGGGTGGATTTTCCTTTTATTACGGAAGGGCTTGTTTGAGTATTGCCTTGGAAAGCAGCTTTATGCTCCACTAATCCGAATCTTCCCTGCTTAAGGAAACCCTATGAAACTCAACAGTGGTGAATATCAAATGGTGTTTAGATCTTGGTGTGTGACATACAGAAAAACATTTTGCACCTGCTAATGCAGGTGGGGGGTCGCAAGGGGTTGTCACAGAGGTCGCCAAAGACCACCAGAAAATATAGTATTTTATGTTGGTCATGGGGGTTCTGTGTGGGAAGTTTGGCCCAATTCCATCGTTGGTGGGGTTGCTATAATTCCCAGCAACTACAACTTCCAAAAGTCAAGATCTATTTTCCCAAAACTCCACCAGTGTTCACATTTGGGCATATTGAGTATTTGTGCCAAGTTTGGTCCAGATCTATCATTTTTTTTGAATCCACAGTGCTCTCTGCATGTAGGTGAACTACAATTCCAAAACTCAAGGACAATGCCCCCCAAACCCTTCCAGTATTTTCTGTTGGTCATGGGAGTTCTGTGTGCCAAGTTTGGTTCAATTCCATCATTAGTGGAGTTCAGAATGCTCTTTGATCATAGGTGAACTATAAATCCCAGCAACTACAACTCCCAACTGTCAAGGTCTATTTTCCCCAAACTCCACCAGTGTTCACATTTGGGCATATTGAGTACTCATGCCAAGTTTGGTCCTGATCCATCATTGTTTGAGTCCAGGATCCTCTCTGGAGGTAGGTGAACTACAACTCCAAAACTCGAGGTCAATGCCCACCAAACCCTTCCAGTATTTTCTGTTGGTCATGGGAGTTTTGTCTACTAACTTTGGTAGAGTTCAGAATGCTTTTTGATTGTAGGTGAACTATAAATCCTAAAAACTACAACTTCCAAACGACAAAATAACCCCCCCCCCCAAAAAAAAATCCCCACCAGTATTCAAATTTGGACGTGTCAGGTATTTGTGCCAAATTTGATCCAGTGAATGAAACTACATCCTGAATATCAGATATTTACATTACAATTCATAACAGTAGCAAAATTACAGTTATGAAGTAGCAACGAAAATAATTGCATGTTTGGGGGTCACCGCAACGTGAGAAACTGGATTAAGGGGCCACGGCATTAGGAAGGTCCAGAATCTTGTGTTCGTGATCTTTCCAGTTTTGTACTGGACTAAAATAAATCAACCTAAGAAGACAGTTTGAAAAATAGCTCATCAAACCAGGAGCTGACAGGAAATATTCTGGGACAAACAGAATATGCAACAATCTCCAAACGAAGAATCAAAAAACAGGAACATACCATATATATTTGAGTATAAGCCGACCCGAATATAAGACGAAGCACCTAAGTTTACCACAAAGCAACTGGGAAAATGTATTGACTTGCATCCATGCCAAGGGTGGGAAATGCAGCCGCTACGGGTCAGTTTCAAAATAAAAATAGATACCAATAAAATGACATTAATTGAGGCATCAGGAGGTTAAGTGTTTCTGAAACACTACTCTAGGATATGGATTGATGGCAGCAAGCCCATTGTAGCTTATAGGAATGGCTGTGTTTTAATCTAATACTCATCTATCTATCTATCTATCTATCTCTCTCTCTCTCTCTCTATATATATATATATATATAAATGCTCTGTGCGTAATGAGTACCTTACCAATGAACGAAATCACACCAAATTTGGCAACAAAACATCTCACTACACAAGGAGTGACCATCACTCAAAAATTATGATTTTGTCATTTGGGAGTTGTAGTTGCTGGGATTTATAGTTCACCTACAATCAAAGAGCATTCTGAACTCCACCAACGATGGAATTGAACCAAACTTGGCACACAGAACTCCCATGACCAACAGAAAATACTGGAAGGGTTTGGTGGGCATTGACCTTGAGTTTTGGAGTTGTAGTTCACCTACATCCAGAGTCCACTGTGGACTCAAACAATGATGGATCTGGACCAAACTTGGCACAAATATTTCATATGCCCAAATATGAACACAGATGGAGTCTGGGGGAAATAGACCTTGAAAATTGGGAGTTGTAGTTACCTACAATCAAAGAGCATTCGGAACCACATGAACGACAGAATTGGGGCAAACTTCCCACACAGAACCCCCATGACCAATAGAAAACACTTAAGGCCATCCAGTTCAACTCCCTTCACCAAGGCAAGAAACCATAATCAAAGCCCTTCTGACAAAGCCATCCAGCCATAGATATCAATCGATAGATATAATTCACACACACAGAGAGATATAGATTTGAAAGGGAGCCCTAAAGAAGGACAATTATAAGTTGGATGTTCCAGAACCCCCATGACCAATAGAAAACACTTAAGGCCATCCAGTAGGCAAAAAACACAATCTCCACATCAACACTGACAAAGAAACAGCAAGAAATACTGTTTACCCACAAGCAGAAAGACATTACATATATTAGAAACCAACACTTTCTCATTACGTTATTTTTCCAGATCACCACACCAGGCCACAGCAACGCGTGGCAGGGGACGGCTAGTTATTTATATTTTTGTTATTTGGTTTTGTTGTATTTTGTGTTTTATATTTATAGATGTGTTATTGTTTATTTCATGTTCTGTATTTATCGTCTTGCACTTACTTGTATTATTTATGTCGTAAGCCACCCTGAGTCCCCTGGAGAGAGGGGGCGGAATATAAATAAATTTATTGTGGTTGTGAGAAATCATTTTATTAGTTTACTCACCTTTTCCCAATTTTTTTACTACCCTACTGGAAGTAAAATTATTATAATAATTATTATAATTTCTATTATAAAATTATTATTATTATTATTATTATTATTATTATTATTATTATTATTATTATTATATATCTTGCCACAATCTTCCTAGGATGCTTGGGAAGTGTTCAACTTGTAATTTTGTGATATGAAATCCAGCATACAGAAAGGAGGAAAGAAACAGGTAGAGAAGGAAGAAAGAAAAAGGGAAAGAAGAAGGAAAAGAAAAAGAGGGAAGGAAGGAAAGATGAAGGGAGGGAAGGAGAGGAAGAAAGAAAAGAAGGAGGGAGGGAAGGTTTGGCCACAGTCACTCATAAAAACACTGAAAAACACAGCGGAAGGGACTTAAAAACCCCCCAAAAAACCATTACAACGCATGCACATAACCACATAAATACACATATACACAAATATATAAATACACACATATACACACACACAAAACACATATACACAGACTGGGCCACAGCAACACGTGGCAGGGAATGGCTAGTAAACAAATAAAATACATCAACATTTATGACAGTCGGGTACATTTTAAGTACTACAGGCAGTCCGAGAGCTACAAACATCAGACTTACAAATTTATGTATTTACTATATTTCTGTCTCATAGTTAAGAACGGGGTTGAGACAATAGGAAGTGAGAGGAATCCATGCCTCGGAGGAGAAATCCACTCCTAGAAGAGTTGTTATCATGGGGGAAAGGGGTCTCAACAGAAGCTTTATCACCAACCGTTGTTTCCACAACAAACCACATTTTGCAAAATCCAATTCTCACAGGGACGGAAAGTGATGTGGAATCTTTTGAACAGGAGCATAGACAGCAAAGGAAACACCTTAGGGGTGTTTGCCCTTCCCTATGCTCTCCAACACTTCTATCTATCTTATCTATCTATCTTATCTATCTACCTATCTATCTCTCTATCTATCTAACTATCTATCTTTCTACTCATCCATCCATCTGCCTCTCTATCTGTTCATCTATCTATTTATCTATCTCTGTATCTCTGTATCTCTGTATCTATCTATCTATCTATCTATCTATCTATCTATCTATCTATCTATCTATCTGGAGTTACACTTAAAAATGGACCTGTTCATACAAATTCAACTTAAGAACAAACCTGCACAACCCATCTTGTTCATAATTTGGGAACTGCCTGTGCCGTTCAGATAGACTGCAACGATGACAGTTGGCAACTGTTTACCGGCATTTTTACTCTTCGCCAATAGTTCCAATTCTATATTATCTGTAGAGTTATATCTCTCGCCATTCAGTCCTTGTGACTTCCAAATAATAATTCTTGCATATTATTATAATTCTTGTATAATAGCCACCGTCCTAAATAGGACCTCTATATTCGGTCCATCTAACCTCAGCTGCTTTTGATTAATTAATAGCCCTCCGGGAGGAGAAAATGGAGCTCTTACCTGGGATGTGATGGAGCAAAGACCGAAGGAAATGAAATGTGTTCTTAAAGAGGACGCAAACGAGCAAAAAGATGTAGGAAAGCATCTGGGTGATGCTGAGCAATAATCGAAGCGGATGGTCCCCGGTTACCCTTGAAACGCTCTGCACGGTGCATCTGGCACCGATGGGAATGCAGGGCAAGGCTGGCTGAGCACATCCTTTCAGAATAAAAGCTGACTTCAGCTCTCTCTGTCTGCACAATGCCAAGTGGCATGAAGCTGCACAAACAGAATTGGCAGAAGCAGCAACAGCAGCAACAGCATTGGGTAGTTGCGAGTTTTCCGGGCGTTCTGGCCACGTTCCAGAAGCATTCTCTCCTGATGTTTTGCCTGCATCTATGACAGGCATCCTCAAAGATTGTGAGGTCTGTTGGAAACTAGGAAAATGGGGTTTCTATATCTGTGGAATGATGTCCAGGGTGGGAGAAAGAACTCTTGCCTGTTTGAGGCAAGTGTGAATTTATTATTTATTTATTTATTTATTTATTTATTTATTTAGAGCTTTTATAACCCGGTCTTTTCGACCTCCGAAGAGGGACTCAGGCCGGCTAACAACAGGAAATTCATATACAAATAAGCTAAAGCATGATAACATCATAGTACATTAATACATTACAATACATTAAAATACAGTCCAAATAATTACATACAGCCAAGTCGTCAAGGTAATCACAAATTCATCATCATCATCATCCACCCGTGTGGTCAACAGTTATTGACTCGATCATCATTCTGAGAATGCTATGTTCCAAAGCCAAGATTTTACCAGCTTTCTGAAAGTCAGGAGGGAAGGGGCAGATCTGATCTCCATCGGGAGAGAGTTCCAAAGCCGAGGGGCCACCACCGAGAAGGCCCTGTCCCTCGTCCCCACCAGACGCGATTGCGAAGGTGGTGGGACCGAGAGCAGGGCCCCTCCAGAAGATCTTAACAACCTTGATGGTTCATAGGGGAGAATCCGTTCGGACAGGTAAACTGGGCCGGAGTCATTTAGGGATTTATAGGTCCAGCACTTTGAATTGTGCTCAGAAGCTGATTGGCAGCCAGTGGAGCTGGCGTAGCAGAGGAGTAGGCGGCATGAAGGCAGCGTCCGAAAGAGGCTGCTTGCAAGGTATTTAGCCAGATGAATACTGAACTCTGTATTCTCCCAACTTCTCTCTGAGCTAAGAGAGAATCAGAGGGGCTTCGCACAGCTTTCATCTGGTGTCGATATTTATGACCCTTGTCTCCTAAATCAAGGAGCAATTAGCGAAACCGGAGAGGCTGAGAAGCGTCCAAGGCTATTTACTTTGCTGCCTTGCCTATATGGCAAAAACGCCGACCACATTTCTTTTTAAAACAACAAACTTTCTCTTTTTAAAACAACAAAAGAAGAGAAGAGATTCATGAAGCTTTATTAGTAAATGAGGGATGGTGTGTGGAGAGGAGTAGAGACAGCATGCTGTGAGTAAAACAGTGACGTATTACTCTATTGCTTTACTCCTCTGCTCCGGTAGGGAAAGAACTTAAAATCGGACTTAATCAAGCCAAACCTTGCCACCCGGAGCCCTTGAAACCTGCTCCTTTACCATTGACAAACTAGGGTCACGGAGGTGGCCTTGGGGAGTCAAACTGGAGGAGCATTGACGAAGGAAGAGCTGAATGAGGTTTGGAGAAGAAGGGAGGTAGAGCGACTGGGTGGCCGCCATTATTGGCTCTATTGCCAATATTGGCTCTATTGCCGCCATTATTGGCTCTTTTGGACGCTGCCGACGCTGCCGACGGGATTGTGGCCGCTTGAGAGGGGGACCGGTGCTATCCTGCTCTCTCCATTCTTACTTGGCTTGGATTGGAGCGCCGGTCCACCGCCATACCACTGAGCGACGGCTTGACGGACAACCCAGTGGGCTGCTTCGCGACCCCGCCTGGCGGCCTGCTTCGCGGCCTTGCTTTGCGGCCTTGCTTTGCGGCCTTGCCTGGCTGCCGCCCCGTCGCTGCTGGCTCTGGTGGATGCCTGAGGGGCCTGCAGTGCTTGTGCGGCCTGTGCTGCAGTCGGGGGCTGCCGGGGCCGCCATTGTCGCCGATGCGAGCTTGCTATTCGGCCCGTTTCCAGCTGACGCCCCGCTGTTTCCAGCTGACAGCCTGCTATTCCGGCGCTCTAGCGCCCTGTGATCCTGTGATCCTCAGCGCCTCCAGACGCAAGTGCCCCCCGGCGCTCCAGCTCCAGCTCCAGCCCAGCGGCTGCTGGGCCCAGCGGCCGCTGCTACCGTCCGGCCTAGCGTTCAACGGAGCCTTCCATCGCGCCGGCCGGTGCGCCGGCCTCTAGCGCGCTTGTCTTCTGTTGTCCTTCCGCGTTCCTCCCGGCGCCCCAGCTCCAGCCCAGCTGTCCGGCCTAGTGCTCAGTTGAGCTCTTCCACCGCGCCGACCTCTGATGTGCCGGCCTCCAGCGCTCCAGCTCCCCTCGCCCTCCCGGGATTAATCTGCCGCCATCGCACGAGATTCCATCACCTCGTTTGGTAACCATCAACTCCGGAAGATTGTGTTGACCACCTTTTGGCCTGATTATTACCATCCTCTGGCATCTCGTGGTTCCCAATTTTGGACAGATTATATTGACCATCGTTATCCGTCTGTGTTGACCTCCTTTAATTGTGTGGACCATCTCTTTTGATTGTGCTGACTATCTTCATCTGTGTTGACCTCCCTTGATTGTGCTGTCCATTTCTGACTGTGCTGACCACCGTCTTTGATTGTGCTGACCATTGTGCTGACTGAACGGAGAATTTAAGAACTAATTGTTGCACCGTTAGTAAGCATAGTGGACAAATATCCTGTGTGATTCTAGCACTTTACTCTAACAGCACCTTAACTTACTATCTCAGTGATTTGTTAGCTTTACTGAGCCTTAGCACTTTAATCGACTCAACCGTCTAGCATTGAATTCAGTCCTCCATGACGCACTTTAATTGAGCACTTTAGAGCCAATTGACCAAGCTATTGCACTTTAATTATCTATACCATCGTGTATGCTGATACAATTATCTATCTGCATTCTAAGAACTCCTGCACTTTAACTCCTGCACTTTAAGAACTCCTTTGACAGTGTTAATAGCTACCATCCATGTCACTACCCTTTCCCTGGCATCTGTTAATCTTGCTGCTAATTGTTTTTGGTAGAGAAGGGGAACGGAGTAGATTAGAAAGACCGGAGTTTAACATAATAGGAGTAGGAAATGAACGGAAGGCAGGACTATGGCATCCTGGAACTATAACAAACCATACAGTCAACAATGAATTATGGGTAGATAGTTTGGCTGCCGAATGCATCATGGAGGAGGGAGAGGGTTCCGTTAACCGGGGAGCCCCCATAGAAGTCGTGGTGGGGAGGGGGAGATACGGGAAAAGGAGACCTTTAATTCGGCCTAGGGAATGTGGAACAACATTAGTAATCCCAAGTCGGTCTCCTGATATGGTAAGTCGGTGTAACCAGGATGGCGGTCCCTCTGAATTGAAAGTGGTGCTGTTGAACGCCAGATCTGTCAACGGTAAAACAACTTTCATCCAAGATTTAATCCTGGATGAACGGGCAGATCTGGCGTGCATCACAGAGACCTGGTTGGACGAAGCGGGAGGTGTAAATTTAACCCAGCTTTGCCCACCAGGTTTCTCTGTGCAGCACCAACCGAGATCCGGAGGGCGGGGAGGCGGGGTTGCAGTGGTCTATAGAGATTCCATTCTTCTGACCAGGGCCCCCATCCCGCAGTCAACAAATTTTGAATGCGTCCACCTGAGGGTGGGTGACCGGGACAGATTAGGGATTCTGTTAGTGTACCGTCCACCTCGCTGCACTACAGTCTCCCTGACCTGAGCTAGCGGGGGTGGTCTCGGACCTGGCGTTGGAGTCCCAACGGCTGCTTGTGCTGGGGGACTTCAATGTCCATGCCGAGGCCGCCCTATCGGGAGCGGCTCAGGACTTCATGTCTACCATGGCAACCATGGGGCTGTCCCAACAGGTATCTGGCCCCACCCACAGTGCTGGACATACATTGGACTTGGTTTTCTGCCAGGGATGGGAGGAAGGTGGCGGTGTTGAGGAGTTATCCATCTCTCCGTTGCCATGGACCGACCACCACCTGGTCAGCTTTAGACTCACTGCACCCCCTAACCTCCGCAGAGGTGGAGGACGCATTAAATTGGTCCGCCCCAGGAGGCTTATGGATCCGGATGGGTTCCTGATGGCTCTTGGGGAATTTCCCGCCACCTCGGTTGGTGATCCTGTTGATGCCTGGTCGCTCTCTGGAATGGGGAGATGACTAGGGCAATAGACACGATCGCTCCAGAACGTCCCCTCTCAAGTAGCCGAGCTAAACCAGCCCCTTGGTTTACCGAGGAGCTGGCAGCGTTGAAGCGAAAGAAGAGGGAACTAGAGAGCGTGTGGCGTTCGGATCCGAGCGAACCAAATCGAACACGGTTTGTGTCCTTTTTAAGGGCATATGCCGCGGCAATAAAAGCCGCAAAGAAGACTTTCTTTGCGGCCACTATTGCGTCTGCGAAAAACCGTCCGGCTGAACTGTTCCGAGTTGTCAGAGGCCTATTGAAACCCACCACTCAGGATGGGTGCCCTGATGACTCGGCAGCTCGCTGCGAAGCGTTTGCTCAGTTCTTCGCAGACAAAGTCGCTTTGATCCGCTCTGGCCTGGATACCATATTAACGGCAGTCTCTGAGGATGTAACACGAGCATCTGCTTGTCCGGTTTTGATGGATTCATTTCAATTGGTTCAATCCGAGGATGTGGACAAGGTGCTTGGAGGAATGAGAGCTACCACATGCATCCTAGACCCCTGCCCATCCTGGCTTCTGAAGGAGGCCAGAGGGGGATTGGCCGAGTGGGTGAAGGTGGGGGTTAATGCCTCCCTTCGGGAAGGCAAAATTCCAGCCAGCTTAAAGCAAGCTGTAATAAAACCGCTGTTGAAGAAACCATCACTGGACCCCACTCAATTCGTCAACTATCGGCCTGTTTCCAATCTCCCCTTTTTGGGCAAGGTCATGGAACGTGTGGTGGCCTCACAACTCCAGGCATTCTTGGTAGACACGGATTATCTGGATCCGGCACAGTCTGGCTTTAGGCCGGGGCATGGTACCGAGACAGCCTTGGTCGCCTTAGTGGATGATCTGCGGCGGGAGCTCGACAGGGGGAGTGTGTCCCTGTTGGTGCTGCTCGACCTCTCAGCGGCCTTCGATACCGTCGACCACGGTATCCTTCTGGGACGCCTCGCGGGGATGGGTCTTGGAGGTACTGTTCTGCAGTGGCTCCGCTCATTCCTCGAGGGTCGGTCTCAGAAGGTGTTACTGGGAGACTCCTGTTCAACCCCACAACCTTTGTCTTGTGGGGTTCCTCAGGGTTCAATACTGTCTCCCATGTTGTTTAACATCTACATGAAGCCGCTGGGCGAGATCATCCGGAGTTTCGGAGTGCGATGTCACCTGTACGCAGATGATGTCCAACTCTGTCACTCCTTTCCACCTGCTACTAAGGAGGCTGTCGAGGTCCTGAACCGGTGCTTGGCCGCTGTGACGGTCTGGATGGGGGCGAACAAATTGAAATGGAATCCAGACAAGACAGAGGTACTCCTGGTTAGTCGCAAGGCCGAACAGGGTATAGGGTTACAGCCTGTGTTAGACGGGGTCGCACTCCCCCTGAAGACGCAGGTTCGCAGTTTGGGTGTGATCCTGGACTCATCGCTGAGCCTGGAACCCCAGGTTTCGGCGGTGACCAGGGGAGCATTCGCACAGTTAAAACTTGTGCGCCAACTGCGACCGTACCTTGGGAAGTCTGACTTGGCCACGGTAGTCCACGCTCTGGTTACATCCCGTCTTGACTACTGCAACGCTCTCTACGTGGGGTTGCCTTTGAAGACAGCCCGGAAGCTCCAATTAGTCCAACGGGCGGCAGCCATGATTCTAACAGGAGCGGGGCGCAGGGAGCATACAACTCCTCTGCTGCACCAGCTCCACTGGCTGCCGATCTGCTACCGGGCTCAATTCAAAGTGCTGGCGTTGGCCTTTAAAGCCCTAAACGGTTCTGGCCCAACTTATCTATCCGAACGTATCTCAGCCTATCAGCCCACCAGGACCCTAAGGTCTTCTGGGGAGTCCCTGCTCTCTATCCCGCCGGCTTCACACGTGCGGCTGGCGGGAACGAGAGACAGGGCCTTTTCTGTGGTGGCCCCTCGGCTTTGGAACACCCTCCCCATAGAGGTACGATCAGCCCCCTCGCTGATGGTGTTTCGGAATAGATTGAAGACATGGATGTTTAAACAAGCATTCGGTTAATCCGTTGCAACGAATTTTGATGACTAAAGGATTGGTAATCATGGACGATGAATTTTGGACTGCGATTCCAGTTATGAGATGCATGGGATTATTATTGGTGGCCCAATAATTTGTACTGTATATGTGTTTTATGCTTTTAAACTGAATACTGTTTTTTAAATGTTGTAAACCGTAATGAGTCGCCGATTTAGGCTGAGATATTAGCGGTATACAAGTGCATTAATAAATAAATAATAAATAAGTGTCTACGACTGTGTATTTGGCCACATTGAGTAGCATTGAATCTAATTTGGAATGCGACTAAAATGATCAAGGGTCTGGACAACAAGCCCTATGAAGAGAGGCTTAAAGAGCTGGCCATGTTTAGTCTGAAGAAGAGAAGACTGAGAGGAGACATGATGGCCATGTATAAATATGTGAGAGGAAGTCATAGGGAGCAGGCTTCCTTTCTTCTGCCGTGGAGACTAGGACACAATGGGACAACGGCTTCAAACTACAGGAAAGAAAGGAGATTCCATCTGAACATGAGGAAGAACTTCCTGACTGTGAGAGAGAGCTGTTCAGCAGTGGAACTCTCTCTCTCTCTATCCCAGAGTGTGGTGGAGGCTCCTTCTTTGGAGGCATTTAAACAGAGGCTGGATGGCCATCTGTCTGGGGTGCTTTGAATGCAATTTTCCTTGGCAGAATAGGATTGGACTGAATGGCCCATGAGTTCTCTTCCAACTCTAGAATTCTATGATTCACACCTACCTCAGAGAAGACTTCTTTCTCCCACCCTGGACATTCCGCAGATATATAAACCCCACTTTCCTAACACTTCAAAAAGTACCTGTTCCAACTTACATACAAATTCAACTTGAAAACGAACCTACAGCACCTATCTTGTCGGGCACTGCCTGTGCCTTGGTTTGTTGCATCTGTACCAAACACAATATTTAGACATTTATTTGAGTTGAATGTAGCTCATCAGTTCTTTCATGCAGGATTGCAAGCATCATCCCTACAGTTCGTAGCTTCATAAAGGCGGAAATAAAGAATGCGTAGGAATCGTAAAATACACGATAGCAGCAACCCAAGCAACAATAGCCTTAGAATGGAAAGAGCAAAAGAAATGGGATCTTTAAAAATGGCATTCAGGCTGTCCTATCTGAACTTCGTGGCCATTATGGTACAGTAAAGAACAACTAACAACCAAATGTTTACCCCATTTTAATTGTGCTATGTTAGATGTTTTATTGTTGACCACACTTTTAAATGTACTTGTTTAGTGATTAGTTTTCTATGTTTTTATTTATTTTGATATTTAACTTCATTTGATTAATACAATGCTGTTATTATTCCATAGCATGTTTATTGTTGCAATGTTTTGGTACATGCCGGGCATTGAATATTTGCCTTTGTGTGCTCCCTGGGTGGCGCAGTGGGTTAAATTGCTGAGCTGCTGAACTTGCTGACCAAAAGGTCAGCAGTTTGAATCCGGGGAGTGGAATAAGCTCCCGCTATTAGCCCTAGCTTCTGCCAACCTAGCAGTTCGAAAACATGCAAATGTGAGTAGATCAATAGGTACCGCTTCAGCAGGACAGTAACAGTGCTCCATGCAGTCATGCTGGCCACATGACCTTGAAGGAGTATACGGACAATGCCAGCTCTTCAGCTTAGAAATGGAGATTAGCACCAACCCACAGAGATGGACACAACTAGACTTAATGTCAAGGGGAAACCTTTACTATGTGTAAACCACCCTGAGTCCCCAAGGGGAAATAGGGTGGTCTAAAAACAAAGATTATTGTTTTTGTTGTCGTTATGAATATTTATCAGATGATATGCTTCAAGACGGCATCACTGAAAAGAGAATTAAATATACGAATGGACAAAGTAGTAGATAAGTATAGAAATATAAAGCATAGGAAAATGGGAATCATCAGAATGTTATGAGAATTATAGAAAAACATTTGGTAAAGGTGACTGTGACAGTGTCATAATTTACATATATATATATATATATATATATATATATATATAGTTCATTGCTTCACATTAAAAAGTTCACTCACATAAACAGCTTCATTCATAGTGATATCCACAATATCCACATATCACTCATACACATAGGTAAACAGATATTGCCATTCCCTATTCAATCATGGCCATTGACTTCCTGCCGGAGCAGTACCTATTTATCTACTCACATTCTCTAGTTTTCGAACTGCTAGGTTGGCAGAAGCTGGGACTAACAGCAGGAGCTCACGCCTCTCCTCGATTTGAACCTGCAACCTTTTGTTCAGCAAGTTCAGCAGCTCAGTGCTTTAACCCACTGCACCACTGGTATGCAGTCATTCCGGCCATATGACCTTGGAGGTGTCTATGGACAACGCCAGCTCTTTGACTTAGACATGGAGATGAGCACCAACCCCTAGAGTTGGACACGACCGGACTTAATGTCAGGGGAAAACTTTTACCTTTACCTATCCAAATCCAGAGACTGATTGCTTGATGGTGACTTTTCTTTACTTTAGAGCAAGAGGAAAGCTTTGCACTGCACTGAGCAAATAAAACTTATACATATCTCCAAACTGGTGATAACCCTTAAAACCCAGGCAGGCTCCGACAGGAAGATCAGGTCCTTCAGATAACCTGGGCCAAAGCCATAAAAGGTTTTAAAAATCAGAACCAGCACTTTGAATTCTACAGAAAATTCTGTACCTGTGTGAAAAGAAGGATAACTTTCATTCATTCACTCCCAATTAACCAAAGGCATATCTGTGCTGGGCAGCTCCCCAGAAGTGGGTTTTACATACGTATAATTAGGACACTTCATAATCAATAGGGACCAGAGACCTCCTAGTTGTGAGATTTTTTGAGCCAGGTAGTGTTTCTGGTTTATGACAAACACTGAAGGAGGAACAATGGGATTGAGGCGATTACAGGGGATCGTAATTCCCAACTAAGCCCGGCTGATCAAATGTGGCAGCTTAAAACCCAATTAATTTTTACTTCAAACCTCACCCACTAAAAGAGAAAAGCTGATTAGAAAAGGAAAAGCGGCAGCCGGATCTTTCAGGAAGTGTATTCCTCAATATGAATGTATGTGTGAGCATGTGAGTGTTAATGTAAATCAACAGTTACAACCATTGGGTTGCTGTGAGTTTTCCGGGCTATCTGGCCATATTCCAGAAGCGTTATCTCCTGACGTTTCACATTTTGGTTTTAATTGTTTTGCTTTGCTTTGGTAAAGAGCTCAGAAATGTTAGTCTTAACAAACTACAGCTTGCAGAATCCACCCACGAGCAAAGGTAGAAGACAGTAAAGTCTCACTTATCCAACTTTCACTCATCCAACATTCTGTATTATCCAACACAGTCTGCTTCCCGC
This sequence comes from Anolis sagrei ordinatus, assembly GCF_025583915.1. NCBI lineage: Eukaryota > Metazoa > Chordata > Lepidosauria > Squamata > Anolidae > Anolis > Anolis sagrei. Next base: position 41,565,758 of record NW_026847882.1, on the reverse strand, counting down.
CCGGATCCACAGCTGTTTCAATACATTGCGATGTTTTGGTGCTGAATTCATAAATACAGGAATTACTACATAACATTATTGAACTGCTTTTTTTGTTGATTTGTTGTAAAACATGATGTTGTGGTGCTCCATTTGTAAAATCATAACGTAATTTGACGTTTAACAGGCTTTTCTTTCATCCCTCCTTATTATCCATCATTTTTGCATATCCAATGTTCTGCTGGCCCGTTTATGTTGGATAAGTGAGACTTTACGGCAGTTCAGAGAGCTATGGTCCAAAAAAGTTACTTTTGCAAACCCTCCTGGTACACACAGATACACATAACAGTTGTAATCGGTGGCCTGGAAAATTGTGGAGAGCAGTGAATACCTGCAAGTGAGGGACATGCGGTGTTTCTCATGAGTTTCAAAATTGTGTAATCCCGGTTGTTTCAGCATCTGACAGCTACATAATGATGATGTGGTGAAGGTTTTACGGAAGGACCAACCTTGTTTGGCCAAGGGAACCTTTGGCTATCTGTTGCAATAAGATAAATATAATTCCTATAGGCAACGTGAGGAAAATAAAATGTTTGTTTGACAAAGGCTTTAACCTGAATGGCTTTGTGTCCTTACCTATAGAATTACAGAAATGGTGGACTTAAAATATATGACTTGGTAATGGTCATTAAAAAGGTTATGGATGCCAACTAGAAGTATTTGAATCTTAGTAATTTTCATTGTCTCCCAATTGAAAACTTTTGGACTCTAATATGCTTAATTTATGTCTGCCTTTACAATTTCTGAACCTAAGGCAAAACAAGGGCTCATGCAACGCACTCAAGATATCTATGCTCAAGTGGACCTAGCAAGCATAGGTAGGTCTTCTGCCACAACGTTTTTAGCTTCCCACAAAAGGAATCTTCATCGAGAACACTATCAGACTATTCCACTTCTTCTACCCTTAAAAACATTGCTTAATTTACTATCCAGCATATACTGAACTGCAATGCAGATATTTACATCCAATATTATCCAACTGCAGGTCCCCCAACAGAAATGATCTTTTGACATTCCTCTTGCAAGGACAGGAAAGATCCACCATAATCAGAGTAAGCCTTTTTATTCGGAAAGCTATCAAGAAAAGAGCACATTTCCTAAAAGAAGAACCAGGAAAATAAGATTCTGAACTGTAAATAGAAGATTGGCTGCTGTCTTCTCCTTTGTGCCTTGTCTTTTATGCGTGTTGTATTTTGAAATGGTCATATGACTGGTCAAATAAATAAATTATTATTATTATTATTAGAAACACCACAAGATGAGTCCACAGCAAACACTCTGCTGGCTGTTGAATTGGATCACACGTCGGACACTTCCCAAGTGTCTAGGACTGTGTGATGTATCCGTGAATAATGTGTGAAGACCCCAGTAAGGTGACCTTTTGCAGCTGGCAGATGGTAATCTTGTCAGCGCCTATTGTATTTAAGTGCAGGCCAATGTCTTTAGGCACTGCACCGTGTGCCAATCACCACTGGGACCACCTTTACTGGCTTGTGCCAGAGTCTTTGCAGTTCGATCTTTAAATCTTCATATCGTGTCATCTTTTCCAGTTGTTTCTCTTCAATCCTGCTGTCACTTGGGATTTATTTATTTTATTTTTTGCTCGTGTCAGGAGCAACTTAATGTTTTATCATCCTTGTGGGAGCCTTCTCTCATGTCCCCGCATGAGGAGCTGGAGCTGATAGAGGGAGCTCATCTGCACTCTCCCTGGATTCAAATCTGCAACCTGTCGGTCTTCAGTCCTGCCGGCACAGGGGTTTAACCCATTGCGCCACCGGGGGCTCCTGGGATTACCTGGGATTGCAACATCGACAATCCATACTTTGTTTTATTATTATTATTTTATTTTTATAGTTGTTGTTGTTATTATTATTATTATTATTATTGTCTGTCCCATGGAAAACACAAACGCTTAACTATCGCTTGATTGTGCATGTTCTGTACCATAGTCTCTCTTATCCGACCTTCACTTATCCGACATTCTGTCGTATCCAACGCTCCCCTTTTCCTCCAGCATTCCCCCTTCAATTAAAGGAGCACTCCCCAACTCTCTCCCCATTCCCCGTAAGTGAAAAAGGCAAGACAAGGAAGAGGAGGGAGAGAGGAAAGGGGGGGGGGGAGCCGGAATGGAAGCGGAAGCGCCCTCCCTCCTTCCCTCTGTGATTTCCACGCTCCTCTTCCACATCCGGGCTCTTCCGGCTGGTCCACTCTAGTCCCAAGGCATTGCCTTGCCGAAACCCTTTGAGTCCCCGTTTGTTAGTATTCTAGGTGTCTAGCACCTCATCAGAGAAGTAACAGTAGGAGACTCCATATTATCTGACATTTTTGTTTATCTGACATTCTGCCAGCCCATTTATGTCGGATAAGCGAGAATCTGCTATAATAGCTTTAATTTGGGGGGAAACTTGACAATAACACCGTAAGGAAAAATGTGTTATTAAAATGTGCATGTAAAAATAATAATAACAAAAAGTAGAAATGCTAACAATACTTCTAGGCATTGTATAAAGAAATGAAAGAAAATTTTCCCCAACTTGGAAGATTAGTTTCCAAGCGCGATAAGAAAACAATATTTTGTTGAAGGCAAGATTTGAGCAACCGTGTGAACAAGCAATTTTCAGATGTAATTCTAAACTTCCTTTTTCAAAATTTTATTTTCGTTTTCCAAATTTTTGAAACTGCTTAGGAACAAGTACAAAATAATGCAATGTACCGTAAGAAAGACCCGTGTGACAATTGGTGACACAATATGGTTTAGAGCAGGCATGGGCAAACTTGGGCCCTCTGGGTGTTTTGGACTTCAACTCCCACCATTCCTAACAGCCTCAGGCCGCTTCCTTTTCCCCCTCAGCCACTTAAGCGGCTGAGGGGGAAAAGGAAGCGGCCTGAGGCTGTTAGGAATGGTGGGAGTTGAAGTCCAAAACACCCAGAGGGTCAAAGTTTACACAACAAGTTTACACAAAGTTTACACAACAAGGGTCAAAGTTTACACAACAAAGCTTTCACAACAAGTAAGAACAGCAAAAATTCAATGCTATAGTGTAAAAACAGTTAACAACCTAACATATTACATAATTAATAAACAATTACTACAATTTATTGGGGAAACACACAGAATTCTCCCAATTCTCTCTTGCTACATAACACTAGAATAGGATACTGTAATTAACTATTTTATAATCGCAACTTATAACTGTGAGATATAAACATAGAAGAATCAAAGCACGTAAAATGTGCTTTCATTCTCGATTAACACAGAGCAGATATTCAATTCTACCCGTGCGAATCATTTGCCAGGTGACGCATTGTCACTTTTCTTAGGGCCTGCGATCATAAAGAGCCGGTGCCTGACGTTTTCTCTTTTCGAAATCAAGTGCTGTTCAATGGAAGAAGCCTCTTCGATGATTTCATTGAGTTTCTTCACATAAGAAGCATCCCTTGCGGATTTCTCACTTCATTGAAAGGGGGAGAAAAGAATATTGTTAACATGGGTACCTTTGATGTGTTGTCGAAGGCTGTCATGGCCGGAATCACTGGGTTGCTGTGAGTTTTCTGGGCTGTCTGGCCATATTCCAGAAGCATTCTCTCCTGACGTTTTGACCACATCTATGGCAGGCATCCTCAGAGGTTGTGAGGTCTGTTGGAAACTAGGCAAATGAGGTTTATATACCTGTGGGATGTCCAGGGTGGGAGAAAGAACTCTTGTCCGCTAGAGGTAACTGGGAATGTTGCAATTAAACAACTTGATTAGTATTGCAAAGCCTTGCAGTTTCATGGCCACCTTGAGTACACAAGCAGACAAGAGTTCTTCCTCCCACCTTGGACTTTCCACAAATATTATGTTGCAATTGGCTACCTTTATTAGTATTGAATAGCCTTGCAGCTTCAAGGCCATTCAAAGCCGATCAAGGTGGCCAATTGCAACATTTACACTTGCTTCAAGCAGATAAGAGTTCTTTCTCCCTCCCTGGACATTCCACAGGTATAATGTTGCAATCAGGACCAGCTAACACCTCCCAACAAACGATTTCCCCAGGTGGGAAGCAGCCAGGCTTTGAAGCTGCAAGGCCATGCAATGCTAATCAAGGTGGCCAATTGCAACATTCACACTTGCCTCAAGCAGATAAGAGTTCTTTATCCCACTCTGGACCTTCCACAGGTATAATATTGCAATCAGGGCCAGCTAACACCTCCCAACAAAGTATTCCCCCAGGCAGGAAGCAACCAGGCTTTGAATCTGCAAGGCCATTCAATGCTAATCAAGGTGGCCAGTTGCAAATTCACACTTCAAACAGACAATAGTTCTTTTTGGACATTCCACAGATGTATAAACAATCAGGCCAGCTAACACCTCCCAACAAAAGATTCCCCCAGGCAGGAAGCAGCCAGGCTTTGAAGCTGCAAGGCCATGCAATGCTAATCAAGGTGGCCAATTGCAACATTCACACTTGCCTCAAGCAGACAATAGTTCTTTATCCCACCCTGGACCTTCCACAGGTATAATGTTGCAATCAGGCCAGCTAACACCTCCCAACAAAAGATTCCCCCAGGCAGGAAGCAGCCAGGCTTTGAAGCTGCAAGGCCATGCAATGCTAATCAAGGTGGCCAATTGCAACATTCACACTTGCCTCAAGCAGACAGGAGTTCTTTCTCCCACCCCGGACCTTCCACAGGAATAATGTTGTAACCATGGCCAGCTAACACCTCCCATCAAAACATTCCCCCTGGCAGGAAGCAGCCAGGCTTTGATGCTGCAAGGCCATTCCATGCTAATCAAGGTGGCCAATTGCAACATTCACGCTTGACTCAAGCAGACAAGAGTTCTTTCTCCCACCCTGGACATTCCACAGATATAATGTTGCAATTGGCCACTTTGATTAGTTTGAATGGTCTTGCAGCTTCAAAGCCTGTCTGTTTCCTGCCTGGGGGAATCTTTTGTTTGGGGGAAGACAGGGAGAGAAGTCAGCCATGGCAGAGCACTAACCTGGACACAGCATACTATTGGAGAACACAGAAATGCTGGACCGCTCTAACAACTACCATGTCGGACTACACAAAGCAGCCACTGAAATCCACAAGCATGTGAACAATTTCAACAGAAAGGAGAAAATCATGAAAATGAACAAAATCTGGCTTCCAGTATTTTCAAAATACTCAGAAAACAGGTAATTCCAGACAGAAAACAATCTAGGTCAGCTAACACATCCCAACAAAGGCTTTCCCCAAGCAGGAAGCAGCCAGGTTTTGAAGCTGCAAGGCCATTCAATGCTAATCAAGGTGACCAATTGCAACATTCACACTTGCCTCAAACAGACAAGAATTCTTTTTCCCACGCTGGACATTCCACTGATACATAAACCTCACTTGCCTAGTTTCCAACAGACCTCACAACCTCTACCTGCCATAGATGTGGGCAAAATGTCAGGAGAGAATGCTATAATTTTATGCTAGTGCCCCTCCAATGTTCTTGTCCCAGGAGTCCCCCCACCCACCCCCACCGCATGAAGGTTGGCTTAATTTCCTATCTCTCTATGAGTTTGCCCTTACAATTAGTTCTCCCCCCTTATCTCACCCGGAGTTTTAAAATCATTTTATGTACATGCGGCCCGCCCTTTGTTTGTCTGCCATTATGCTTAGTTCTTATGTTTTGTGTACATTGTTTTATATGCTTTGATGTTTTATATTTTACTGTTATGTTGTTTATTCGATTGTAATTTGTATTGTTATATTGTATTTTTTGTTCGGGCTTGGCCCCATGTAAGCTGCTCTGAGTCCCCTTTGGGGAGATGGTGGCGGGGTACAAATAAAGATATTATTATTATTATTATTATTATTATTATTATTATTATTATTATTCTAGAACATGGCCAGACAGCCCGGAAAACTCACAGCTATCCACCTTTGATTTCTACAACTTTTGTCAACAATGTGGAATCAGGTCTTTCCCCCTTTGTTTTTTTTTTTTTTTGAAGTGTAGCATTCTATTTTAAAGAACTTTAATTCACTGTAAAAATAATGCAACGACTTGTAAGGTTCATGCAAGGAAGCTGGAGCAAAATCAAGTGGTGTGCTTTTGCTGGGAACATGACCCCACCCAGTGGCTATAGTGACAAATTCAGTCTTGAAATATATTGTAAATCAGTAACTATTTGCAGCGATATCAAACAGAAAAATCCAAACACACCCAAGGGAGGAATCCAGTTCCTGGATGTATGTTGTTGCATATTGTTACTTTTGGAGTCAACACTTCCTCCAACTGAAGAGCATTTTCTGGCAGTGTAAGTAAATATATATTGTTAATGAAAAGAGAAAGAAGTAGATATCAAACAGTATACTTGCCTTAAGATGTGAGCATATTGTGAAAGCAAAGCGCTGATCTCTTTGCTTGTGTCTGTGAACAGAAGTGTTGTTTACATGAGAAAACAGATATAAATATAGAAGTGAAAAAGAATAACGGGTGTCTGATGTCCTTTTGAAAAACCATTACCATTCAGCATGGTGTCCAGGGTTTCGCTTTTGGGTTGTGCGGGAGAGGATTCGGAGAAAGAGGCGTCTTTCTTTTGCAGGATTTCAAAGTCCTCGCTCTATTAAAATCAAACCAACCACAGAGAAATTAGCATCATTTTCTAGCCTTTGTAGCAGGTGGACTGGCTGTTTTCAACACCCACCCACCTCATATATCATTTTTGAAATTGCTCACCTTTGCTTCCTTTTGACGTTTACTTTTCTTCTCCTCTGACAGCCCAGGGTTACTAGTCATTGCTGCCTGAGAAGTGTTGCGTTTGAGAAATGCTGCCTGAGAAGTGTTGCGTTTGAGACAGGAAAGCTTTGTTTTTATGCTGAGAAATGAAAACATGTGTTTACAACAATGTAACTGCAAAAAAAGGATCATTCACTTCCCCTTTTCCATTCCAATAATGGACACAAAGGCTTCCGGGGGAAAGTAACAAAATAACTTAAGACGATTGTTGTTGTTTCCAACTTAACGGCGACCCTAAAACAAAACCAGTCATTGGCAGGATTTGCATAAAGATTTGCCTTGGCCTTCTTCCGAGGCTGAGAGAATGTGATTTCCTCAAAGCTTGGACTACTGTAATGCACTCTACGTGGGGCTGCCCTTGAAAACGGCCTGAAAATTTCAATTGGTCCAACGGGCGGCCGCCAGGTTGTTAACTGGTGCTCCTTACAGGGAGCGGTCAACCCTCCTGGTTTAGGGAGCTCCACTGGCTGCCGTTCATTTTCCGTTCCCAATTCAAGGTGCAGGTTCTTACCTACAAAGCCCTGAACGGTTTGGGACCCTCCTACCTGCGTGACCATATTTCTGTGTACGAACCCACACAATCTCTTTGATCGTCTGGAAAGGTCCTGCTCGCACTCCCACCACCATCACAGGCATTATTGGTGGGGACGAGGGAGAGGGCCTTCATTTGCTACATTTGGCCCAGCCATCGGTTTTTAAATGTTATTGTGTTATTGTTGATGTTTACTGCCTATTTTTGTTTATGAGTTTTATTTTATTGTTTTGTATTACTGTTGTTGTTGCTTTTGCTGATGTATTGTGGGCTTGCCCTCATGTAAGCCGCACCGAGCCCCTTGTGGAGATGGTAGCGGGGTATAAATAAATTATTATTATTATTATTATTATTAAAGCGAGCCAATGTATTCGTATGGAGGATTCAAACTAGTCTCTTAAGTCTTATCACAATGCTGGGTGATAATATCTTTACATCTTAATCAAGATAAATATAATAATATACTAATAGAAGTAAAAATATATTGTTATATTATAATAATATGTTGTTATAATTATTATGCTTCAGTCATAAACATATAATGATAATATACATTATCTATATAAATAAAAATGTAATGTTCATTTGTGGGATTAACATAACTCAAAAACCACTGGATGAATTGACACCAAATTTGGACACAACACACCTCTCAGGCCCACGAGTGACCATCACTCATAAAAACACTGAAAACACAGCAGAAGAGACTTAAAAAGCAAAAAAAAAAAAACCAAAACATTACAACGCCCACATTTTAATACTGGTGGGGTTCGGGGCAGGATTGATTTTGTCATTTGGGAGTTGTAGTTGCTGGGATTTATAGTTCACCTATAAGCATTCTGAACTCCATCAACGATGGAATTGAACAAAACTTGGCACACAGGACTCTCACAATCAACAGAAAATACTGGAAGAGTTTGGTGGGCAGTGTCCTTTGGTTTTGGAGTTGTAGTTCGCCTACATCTAGAGTGTTGTGGACTCAAACAATGATGGATCTGGACCAAACTCTACACGAATACTCAATCTGCCCAAATGTGAAGACTGGTGGAGTTTGGGGGAAATAGAATCTTGACACATGGGAGTTGTACCTTCTGGGATTTATAGTTCACCTACAATCACAAAGCATTCTGAACCCCACCAATGTTCACCTACATCCAGAGAGCACTGTGGACTCAAACAATGATAGATCTGGGCTAAACTTGGCATTAATACTCAATATGCCCAAATGTGAACATTGATGGAATTTGGGGAAAATAGACCTTTACATTTGGGAGTTGTACTTGCTGGGATTTATAGTTCACCTACAATCAAAGAGCATTCTAAATTCCACCAACGATGGAATTGAACCAAACTTGGCACACAGAACTCCCGCTTAAGCGAATTTATAGTTCGCTTAAGCGGCTGAGGGGAAAAAGGAAGGGGGGCCTGAGGCTGTTAGGAATGGTGGGAGTTGAGGTCCCAAACACCTGGAAGACACAAGTTAGCCCATGCCTGTATTATAGACATATGAAGTACCACTGGAACTGGCAATAACACTTGGCTCCTTCTCTGAGGGGGATGAATGAGCAACATGAGGAGAATGAGAAGGTTTTCCTTCCTTTAGCCCCGCCTCCTTCCATAGGCGGCTATGGAAGCTCAGGCCACGCCCCCTTCCCGGCTTTGAGTGA
>NW_026847882.1:41530550-41549818 GCF_025583915.1 Anolis sagrei ordinatus | reverse complement strand
AACTTCCCACACAGAACCCCCACGACCAACAGAAAATATTTAAGACCATCCCATTCAACTCCCTTCATCGGGGCAAGAAAACATAATCAAAGCCCTCCTGACAAATAGCCATCCAACCATAGATATAGATAGATGGATAGATGGATATGATTCACACACAGAGAGATATAGTATCATAGATTTGAAAGGGACCCTTAAAGAAGGGCAATGATATGTGGCATGTTCCAGAGTAGGCAAACCAGACAATCTCCACATCAACACTGACACAGAAACAGCAAGAAAGACTGTTTATCCACAAGCATAAAGAAATTGCATATATTAGAAACCAACACTGGAAGGGCAATCACGTCTTAGAGGCAAGTGTGTTCCTTGGACCAGGCGTTTTATATGTGTGTGGGTGTGTGTAGATTGATATAAACAAGAGGTTTATGGCTCATAATCTTGCCAAATCGTCGTATCGAGCAGCCAAGGCCTCTCCCGTCATCGGCCGCTTTACAAGACACTAAAACTCAACCCAACCCTTTCTGGCCTTCTGATTCATTTCTCGCATACCATCACTGACATTTCCAGGACCAAAGGCAATCGCGGTGCAAAATCCAAACACGAAAAGAGCCCATAGCTTCCTCTCCCTCTTTCAGTTCCTTCTCATTATTGCTTTGGACAGACTTGTGCCTACGATTCCAGGAAAATATTGACACTGTCTGTCTGTCTCTGTCTCTCTCTCTCTCTCTCTCATGCACACAAAATTTAAAATGATTAGAATTAGTTGTTCTTTTTGGCTGCCTTGATACATTGGTGTTAAAGACAGTGGATTGGTCTTCTCAAATTTTCTGCCCATTTAATCATGCATGACTTTACTTCTTCTGTCTTCGTTGCCCATTCTAACAGTTTATTATATATTTTCGTAATTACCGTACCTTTTTTCAGTTTGTAGTATCTTATCCCAAGTTTCTTCTTTTAGGTTCAAACCTACCTTCTTATCTTGATTATACGAGGGGTATTTTTTAAAGTAAGGTCCGTTTTGTTGTAGACACTAGTAGTTCGCGCGCATACTGCAACGAGTGTGTGCGTCGTGCACCGGCATGCCTCTGGAACAACTGTGCTCAGTTTCCACTCTGTAGCTAACCTGTACGGTTCTGTTCTGTGCTTTAAAAATGTTTAAGACTATCAACTCACCCTCCGCATGTGAGGTTCGCTCAGTGATACGGTTTTTGTCAGCAAGGAACCTGCCTGCTGCAGAAATTCATCGACAGATTTGTGAAGTGTATGGTGAGACTGTTATGAGTGAAAGCAAAGTGCGTAAGTGGGTACGACAATTCAAAGATGGCCGTGACAACGTCCATGATGAGGACCGCTCCGGTCGCCCTTCTTTGATTACAGTGAACTCTTGGTTATCGGAGCAGGCGGCAAGTTTTTATGAAGAGGGTATTTTAAAATTGGTTCAGAGGTATGATAAGTGTTTGAACAAACTTGGCAACTATGTCAAAAAATAGAGTGAAGTATGTATTTTCTGAAAATAAATTTACTTTTTTGAAATAAACTTTCGTTGTGTACTTATGTTCCAACGGACCTTACTTAAAAAATACCCCTCGTAGTATTCTTTAATTTGTAAGTAATGTAAGCATGAAATGTTGTTGTATGTGTTTTTCAATTCCTCGTGGGTTTTTATCCCTCTTGAATTGCTTTGCCCAGAATTGGACACACATTATTATTCCCGGCAAAGAGGTCCCGCCAAAGCAGAACAGAGGAGCACAATGACTTCCCTTGATCTAGTAAACACTAGATTCCTTTCGATGCAGTTCTGAATCTCACTGGCTTCTTTCTCTGCGGCATCACATTGTTGGCTCATGCTCAACCTGTAATCTATTGAACATGGAAGTTGCAGTTTGTCGGGACATCGTGGTATTTGAACATCCAAAGGCCTTGTACCAACAAAATCCTCACGGCTCCGCATGCGGCGTCAAACTTCATTCATTCTACAGTGTCAAATCTTGTTCTGCTTCCTGTTACTATGGCTTTGTTTGCCAACTTTGGAAAGGCTTGGAAGCTTGCCAAGCAAAAATAATTGTATGAAAAGCAGAAGTTCCAGCACCAGGAGGAGGAGGAAGAAGAGCCCTCCTCCCACGCGTGGCCAGTGGAAACCAGGGTTGTGGGTAGAGAAGCAGGAAAGAGGAGGAGGAGGAGGAAGAGGAGGATGTCTCTCCTTCTCACCCGCCTTTCTTAGCCAAACCCAGCAGTGCTCAGCCTCAAAGCTCCTTTCCTTCTTCTTCTTCTTCTGCTGCTGCTGCTGGACATAAGGTAGGAGTCCTGGGGATTTGGGAGCTGGTTGGAAAAGACCACAGAGCTGGACTCCCTTGCTGCCAACCTTTGCTCCAGGCGATTACTGGCATAGGAAAAAGATGCTTTTGGGTGGAAGACCTGCCAAGATCCTCAAAGTCCTGCCCAGGGATCTACCTATGCAGAAATAATGTAGTCCCCAACTTACGAACAAGATAGGTTCTGTAGATTTGTTCTTAAGCTGAATTTGTATGCAAGTCTGAATGGGTAAAGAACAGAGACCAAGAGGACAAAGAGAAGCAGAAACAACTCTCTGCTGCTCACTTTAAGAGTAACTAACCAAATATTAGGCTTGTGCAATTCAGCTGGAGGGTGATCCGTTTTTGGTATCCAAATTTCATTGGGTACCCAGATCAATTTTTGGAAGCCTGCCGAAAACTGGCAAATAGAAAAATCTGAACTACTGTTTAAGCTATTGCTTTCATGAGAAAGATAGGATTTCTCACCCCAGAAAGGCTACCCTGATGGAAAGGCAGATGGACTCCCATCTAAACATCACGCCGGCACATGGATTGCAAAAGCGAGCCAATGTCTGGGGAAACCCTGAAGATTTGTGGTTGCTTTCAGACAGTTCTGTAAGCAGAGCTTCTCTGCAAGGACTTCCTCACCATTTCCGTTTGGGACAGCAACCCAAGAACAAGCACACTACGGTCTCTTTGAACATCTGTGGTCATTTTTAAAGTATTCCTCTAACGCTTATTAAAATGTGTACTCTCAACCCTATAATTGTAGGGTGGCAGGGCACATAAAGCCAGTGTAAACAGCTTCAGACAGTCCGGAATTTCAAACTGAAATGAATAATATAAGTCACCTAAAACAGAGCTTTCCAAACATTTAATGCCGGTGACACATCTGTATCTGACAAATGCAAGATACTCCACTTTGGCAGGAAAAACAAAATGCAAAGATACAAAATGGGGGATGCCTGGCTCGAGAGCAGTACGTGTGAAAAAGATCTTGGAGTCCTCGTGGACAAGTTAAACATGAGCCAACAATGTGATGTGGCGGCAAAAAAAGCCAATGGGATTTTGGCCTGCATCAATAGGAGCCTAGTGTCTAGATCTAGGGAAGTCATGCTCCCCATGCTCTATTCCGCCTTGGTTAGACCACATCTGGAATATTGTGTCCAATTCTGGGCACCACAATTCAAGAGAGATATTGACAAGCTGGAACCTACAACAACCCAGGAATATTAATGTTTAGAAGTACCTGTCTTCTTCCTAAAGGACTCTCCAAAAAGATTTTGCAGATTAGGTTATCTATTGAGCATTAATGTACTCATTAAATACGTGTCACCTGAAACCCAGCAACATTGGAAAGTGGAAGGGAAATCTTTAATTGGTTTGTTTTTACTGTCACTATAGTTCTCCTTCTTCTGCACCAGTTTTGTCACAAGCATTCTAAAGTATTGGAAGAGAGAAGTGCCCTATATTTTGGTGCATATTTGGAAGAAATACGGTATCCCTTTCTAACCTAGTCATCTCTTTCCTAAACTTCCCTAGGTTGCAACAATGACTTCCGACCTAGTGCCAATGCATCCAATGGGGCTTTGTGATGGAATCCTCATTTTTGCAGAAGGTAAGTCTTTGCCAGCTTCTTTCCATAAATGTGAATGTGCGTAGAGGCTCATCCTTTCACCTGTCAGCTTGAGTGAGAAATTAAGGTCTAGAAACCACCCCAAGTCACCTTTTCACTTTGGAATTTTGATACAGATGTGTCTATTTTGTAACATTTGATATATCCCTAAGCAGATCTGAAGTCTGACATTATTATGCTAATCTCACCATACCTTGGAAATTGTATTGTGTTTTTGTACCGCAGCTGACGAAATTCCAAAGTTTTTACAAAAACTCTTAGCTGAAGTGGAACTAACCAATTGTGGTACCACAGCGGGTTAAACCGCTAGCTGCAGAAAAATCTAGCTGACTAGAAAGTTGGCAGTATGAAGCCGCAGGTCAGGGTGAGCTCCCAGTGTTAGCTCTAGCTTCTGCCAACCTAGTAGTTTGAAAACATGCAATCTTAGTATGTCAATAGGTACCGCCTCAGCAGGAAGATAAAAGGCAGCCATGCCGGCAATTCAACCAGGAGGGGTCTACAGATAATAGTCTCCTCGGCAAGGAAAATGGAACAGGAGCACCTAGAATCATAGAATCCTAGAGTTGGAAGAGACCTCATGGGCCATCCAGTCCAACCCCTTGCCTAGAAGCAGGAATATTGCATTCAAAGCACCCCCGACAGATGGCCATCCAGCCTCTGTTTAAAAGCTTCCAAAGAAGGAGCCTCCACCACACTCTGGGGCAGCAAGTTCCACTGCTGAACGGCTCTCACAGTCACGAAGTTCTTCCTCATGTTCAGATGGAATCTCCTTTTTTGTAGTTTGAAGCCATTGTTTCGCGTCCTAGTCTCAAGCAGAAGACAAGCTTGCTCCCTCCTCCCTGTGGCTTCCTCTCACATATTTATACATGGCTATCATGTCTCCTCTCAGCCTTCTCTTCTTCAGGCTAAACATGCCCAGCTCCTTAAGCCGCTCCTCATAGGGCTTGTTCTCCAGACCCTTGATCATTTTAGTCGCCCTCCTCTGGACACATTCCAGCTTGTCAATATCTCTCTTCAATTGTGGTGCCCAGAATTGGACACAATATTCCAGGTGTGGTCTAACCAAGGCAGAATAGAGCATGGGGAGCATGACTTCCCTAGATCTAGACACTAGGCTCCTATTGATGCAGGCCAAAATCCCATTGGCTTTTTTTTTTTTTTTTGCCGTCACATAACATTGTTGGCTCATGTTTAACTTGTTGTCCACGAGGACTCCAAGATCTTTTTCACATGTACTGCTCTCAAGCCAGGCATCGTCCCCCATTCTGCATATCAAGGTGAGCATCACCATGAGATGCCAGAAATAGAAAGGGAAACCTTTGTGTATATTGTATGTTATTGTTGCTTACTGTATTGTTGCTTACTGTATAAAAGGCATTGAATGTTTACCTATATATGTGTATACTGTAATCCGCTCTGAGTCCCCTCGGGGAGATAGAGTGGAATATAAATAAAGTGTATTATTATTATTATTTGAAACACCACAAGATGAGTCCGCAGCAAACAAGATTACTCTGCTGGCTGTTGTATTGGATCACACATCGGACACCTCCCAAGTGTCTAGGACTGTGTGATGTATCAGCAAAGAATGTGTGCAGATCCCAGTAGGGTGGCCTTTTGCAGCAGGCAGATGGTAATTTTGTCAGCGCCAATTGTGTTTAAGTGCAGGCCAAGGTCTTTAGGCACTGCACCCAGTGTGCTGATCACCACTGGGACCACTTTTACTGGTTTGTGCCAGAGTTTTTGCAGTTCGATCTTTAAATCCTCGTATCATGGTTCGATCTTTAAATCCTTGTATCGCGAAGTGTATTATTATTATTATTATTATTATTATTATTATTATTATTATTATTCCCCAGGAAAGCATCCACTGAATAATACGATATTTTTGAATTATCTTCTCACATGTTGTGGGTAAAGTTCTTCAGTCCAGGGAATGCGATCGAATGAGGTGGTCTGATTTCTTTCGGGGTTTGGTTTAAGAGGGCTCGAATTAAAAATTGCAAAGAAAGTCAGTCCATGGCAATCAAACACTTCCAGTGAATGCTTTAATTGTTCGCTTTGTGGGAGACATAAACTGCAATTGTTTACATTGTGGGAGAAATAAACAGTGAGTCAAATAAAGTTGGCAAGCAATTGAACATTGTCCTGGGTGCCAAATTCTAATTTTTCTCCCTTTTCCTTCCTTCCTGCGTGCATTGCTTGGTTGGGATCAAGAGGACAAAGGTAAGTAGAAGCAACCCTTTGCTGCTCATTGCTCTGTAGCCTAATTACTAATCGTTATTGTTAAAAGGTTTTTTCCCTCCTTTATTAACTTGTCATTCTTTACAAAATACAGTAGTACCAGGGATTTATGGTGTTTGAGTTTTGTGTAAGAAATTACGGTTTCATGTTTTATTTGGTCGTCAAAATTACAGTTTTTAGATGTGTTCATGACGTTTTTCACCAAACAGATTTACATACAAAAACAGAAAACTACATATTTAATACATGTCGTCATTAATATTATTCTGCCAATGTTCCACCCTCTTTTTAAAAAAAAAATTATTATTCTGCCATTGTGCCAGTGTTCCAACATCATCATTAAGATTATCTTGCCAAATGCGCCAATGTCGTCATTAAAATTATTCTACCAATACACGAATTTCTGGAAAATCACATCAAGCAAATTTAAATGCCAGAGGTACCGTATTTCCACATCACCTTGGGATGCAGCATTTTATAATGAAAAGACAAATTAAAATATATACATTTTAAAAAAAAGTTTGCCAAGGATAGAAGGCATAAATCCAATACAGATATTGTATACTTATGATAATGACTGATTTAATTTCGTTATTATTCGGGGTTTGGTTGAATGAGATGTGTTAGCTGCTTTACATGCTATTTTTATAGAAGTACTAGCTATCCCCTGCCACATGTTGCTGTGGCCCAGTCTCGTGAGCTGGAAAATAAAGTAATGAGAAAGTTTTGGTTTCTAATATATGTAATGTCTTTCTGCTTGTGGGTAAACAGTATTTCTTGTTGCTTCTTTGTCAGTGTTGATGTGGAGATTGTCTGGTTTGCCTACTCTGGAACATGCAACATATAATTGTCTTTCTTTAGGGGTCCCTTTCAAATCTATGATACCATCTCTCTCTGTGTGTGTGAATCATATATATCTATCTATATCTATGGCTGGATGGCTCTTTGTCAGGGGGGCTTTGATTACATTTTCTTGCCCTGGTGAAGGGAGTTGGACTGGATGGCCTTAAGTATTTTCTGTTGGTCATGGGGGTTCTGTGTAGAAAGTTTGCCCCGATTCTCTTATTTGTGGGGTTCAGAATGCTCTTTGATTGTAGGTGAACTATAAATCCCAGTTACTACAGCTCCCAAATGTCAAGGTCTATTTCCCCCAAACTCCATCTGTGTTCATATTTGGGCACATGGAGTACTCATGCCAAGTTTGTTCCAGATCTATCATTGTTTGCATCCACAGTGCTCTCTGGATGAACTACAACTCCCAAACTCAAGGTCAATGTCCTACAAACCCTTCCAGTATTCTCTGTTTGTCATTGTTCTGTGTGCCAAGATTGGTTCAATTCCATCATTGCTGGAGTTCAGAATGCTCTTTGATTGTAGGGAAACTATAAATTCCAACAACGACAACTCCCAAATGACAACAAAAAAATGTGAGTGATGATCACTCTTTGGGTTTGTAGGTGTCTTGTGGCCAAATTTGGCCGCAATTTGTCCAGTAGTTTTTGAGTTATGTTAATCCCACAAACTAACATTACATTTATATATATATAGATTATCATGTTCTAAACCATGATTCTACAGCTTACTTTTTTCTTGCACATGAAATTGATTGATTGATTTACAGTATTTATATTCCGCCCTTCTCACTCCAAAGATATATGTGTGTATGTGTATGTACACATACATGGCAAACATTCAATCCTGTTTTTAGATATACAACACAGACAGACAGATAGAGGTGTTTTGGTATTTTCCATCTTCGGCGCATGGAGGTTATGCTCAGTTCCTGCCATAGGGCGGTGCTGTTGCTTAATCTGTTATGACACCGAGCCCTTTTGTTTGTGGTATTTCCTCCTTGTTCTTTGATTGATTGTATTTTTGATGGTTTTGTAAAATACCTCCCTTGCTTTAAGCAGTGCCTAATTTCTCTACTGACAGCTCAGCTGTTTTTGAACTGCTTAGGTGGACAGTAAGCTAGGCTTAACAGTTGGGTGCTCAATCCAACTTTGGCTTCGAACTTTCCAACTTCCGGTTAGCAGTAATCTATTGCTGCTGGTGATTAACCAGCTGTGCTACATGTCCAAGTTCATGTCCAAGTTCAGAAAGCAGACAGTAAGTTATAGTTTCTCGCTCTGGATGAAACCCACCATATCAAGAGGAGGAAGACTGAGCACATGGGAACACCAACAGTTTTCAATCTGATAAGGCATGTGTGCAAAATTAGGTGTTCATAAAGTGCTTGGTGCAGTTTATATTTTTGACAGTCTTTATTTTGACTCCATGTTTAACGTTCACTCGAAGATCTCGAATGCGACAGCTGGAACAATTCTGGAAAATGTGAAAGCACCCAAATCCTCCGAAACAGAGCCAACTATGTCCTCATAGCACAACCGGACGGACATGAAGACGACCAGGCTGTATTTCGGCTCATGACAGACCAAAACATGCGAAATGGTACAGTATTGACTTCATGCCATCGAAAGCCTGAATGTATATTTTGTCTATCCCAACCTGTATCCTATTCATGCTTTGGAGAAAAATGCTTGGAAGGAAGGAGTAATTTCTGATCCAGCTCACAAAAGGACAGAGCGGAAAGCAACATTTTAAAGTTGTGGCGCTATATGATTAGCTCATACAGCAGGCCATAGCTTTGTAATTGAGTAGGAAGAGGGTCTGTGTTGGGACTCACTGCTGTGACCCAAAAACCTCCAGAATCTCTTTTCCAATCAAACTCTGGAAACATAGAGATCTGAGTTGCTGTAAGTTTTCCAGGCTCTATGGTCATGTTCCAGAAGCATTCTCTCCTGACATTTCACCCACATCTATGGCAGGCATCCTCAGAAGTTGTGGGGTATATTGGAAACTAAGCAAGGGAGGTTTATATAACTGTGGAATGAGTTCCAAGGTGGGAGAAAGAAGTCTGTTGGAGGTAAGTGTTGCAATTGGCCACCTTGATTACTATTGCAAAGCCTTGCAGCTTCAAGGCCTGGCTGATTCCTGCCTGGGGCAATCCTTTGTTGAGAGGTGTTGGCTAGCCCTGATTGATTCCTGTCTAGAATGCCCCTGTTTTCTGAGTGTTGTTCTTTATTCACTGCTTCTGATTTTAGAGTTTTTTAAATACTGGCAGCCAGATTTTGTTCCTTTTCATGGTTTCCTCCTTTCTGTTGAAATTGTCCATATGCTTATGGATTTCAGTGTCTTCTCTGTGTGGTCTGACATGGTGGTTGTTGGAGTGGTCCAGCATTTTTGTGTTCTCCAATAATCTGCTGTGTCCAGGTTGGTTCATCAGGTGCTTTGCTAGGGCTGACTTCTCTAGTTGAATTAGTCTGCAGTGCCTTTTGTGTTCCTTGATTCGTGTTTGCCCAATGCTTCTGCATTTGGTGGTCCCTACATAGCCTTGTCCACAGCTGCATGGTATATGGTAGACTCCTGCAGAGGTGAGAAGATCCCTCTTGTCCTTTGTTGAACGTAGCATTTGTTGGATTTGTTGGTCTGTAGATAGTTTGTAGGTTGTCTTTCTTCATCAGTTTTACTATGTGGTCAGTGCCTCCGATGTATGGTAAGAACACCTCCCAACAAAGGACTCCCCCTTGCAGGAACCAGCAAGGCTTTGCAATGCTAATAGTGAAGAGAGAGGGGGCCAGGGGACAGTTCCACCTTGTCTCCTGTGCTATTCTAATAATATAATATGATATAATATAATATGATATAATATAATATAATAATATGATATTATAATTATATATTACATGTAATATTACTAATAATATTACGATATAGTGGTGTGCTGTCACGCCCTGGGCCTATAGCAATTGGCTTTTGAACAGGACATGCTCTTTGTGCCCAGCGGGAAGCCGGGGTGCCTCAGCTGAGAGGCCCTAAGGATTTTCCTATAGAAAGCTTAAAAAGTTTAACAAAGTCCTTTATTATTGCTTAGGTCTTCAACAAAACAATCAAATACTTCTCAGATCTTCAACAAATTAAACAAATGCTTCAAGGCTTTGAATCAGCTGGTGGCTTTCTTAATCTTGTTCACAAGGGACAGGCAACTGGCTTTGTGAACTGTTTCTTTTCTTTAAGAGGAAAACCCTTTTTAACCCCTCCTTGGGCAATCTACTTTCTAAACTTTGCTGGTGTGGGCTCTACTTCCGGCTCCAAACTGCTTCTTGAGTCCCGAGTAGACCTACCAGTCAAGGCTTTGTAGATTCTCCAGCTGGAGTCCTTTGGAACTGTTTTCCCCCAGATGCTGTGAGAAACGAAGCTTCTCTACAGGTGGAGCTAATCCACGTCCTGTAGCTAAGCTTTCCAATGCAAGACTGACCTAAAATGGCTCCCTCTCCTCCCAGAGCCCTGGGGAAAGGGGCGGAACCAAAACTTAACAATGATTGATGGGTCATTTTCCCTATAATTGCAAACCAAGGGAAGCCACCTTATTGCAAAATGCATGGAACCTTGGAATGCATGCAAACACTCAAAGAAAGAAAAGGAAGTTGGAGCTCCTGGTACAGCCATACCAGCACAAGTGGTATGGTGCAATATAGCAATGTTTAATGCTGATATTGTACTATGCTAAAAATATAATATATTGAATGTAATATAATACTTGTAAGCCGCTCTGAATCCCCTTCAGGGTGAGAAGGGTGGCATATAAATGTCGTAAATAAATAAATAAATAAATAATAAAGGTGATTAATTGCAACATTCACACTTGCCTCCAACAGACAAGAGTTCTTTCTCCCACCCTGGACATCATTCCACAGATGTATAAACCTCCCTTGCTTAGTTTCCAATATACCTCACAACCTCTGAGGATGCCTGACATAGATGTGGGGGAAACGTTAGGAAATAATACTTCTGGAACATGGCCAGACAGCCTGGAAAACTCACAGCAACCCAGTGATTCCGGCCATGAAAGTCTTTGACAACACAGCAAGGAAATGGTTCAAAAGATTTAGTTGATCAAATCACCTGCTGGGTAGAGCAACCAAACAAAAGTGCCACACAAAACTAAGATGCATTTTAGTTTTATAGTCAAAAGCCCTAAGCATAATGCTCCTTCTCTGCAGTACCTGGAACCAAATTCAACATTCACATCTATGAAGACTCAAGGCCAAGAGGGCTGTCGGTGGCTTTCAGCACTGAATGGAACCACAAAACGTACTACATGTGTGTGGTGAAAAGCAACAGCCATATGAAGGTGGAATTTAAGGTGAGTGGTAGATCCATCCCACACAGCAAATGAATCTTTTTAAACACCACTTGCATCAAAGTTGACTGAAGAGCTATCTCTAGTTTAAAAAAAAAGATTCTATCATCATATTCTAACTCTGTTTCTTCAGTTTGAAATACACTTTGAAAGCTTTTGGAAAAATACAGTAAAATAAACACCATCACATAGTCACAATGATGTCCATATATGTACTTAATGGGTTAGTTTGAATGTGGTCTTGTGTTATATTTATTTTAATAGTATTATGTTTTATCATTCTGTTTTAACCCTGTTGTACCCAAATTTAAGCCACAGGGAGAGGCAAATAATAATTGATGATCAAGATGATGATTATGTCCTGCTCCACCATGATTTGTCCAAACTACGAATTTTCTGTGACAAGTTAAATTGAGGAGTAAGCTTTATTTATAGCCCCCCCCCCCCAATGGCGCAGTGGGTTAAACCGCTGAGCTGTTGAACTTGCTGACCGAGAGGTTGACAGTTCGAATCCGGGGAGTGGGGTGAGCTCCTGCTGTCAGGCCCAGTCTCTGTGCCGTTACTGATTAGAAAAGGTTATAATCGCCATCTTGCCAAGATGACTTTGCTGGAGCAGACGTGCTTGCTCTGTGCTGCGATGTTCTTTGTGTAAATAATATAAATAAAGCTAATTACTTTATGGCTGCAATCCATCAAAGTTTTATTACCACATTGACATCCTAATTGTCATAAATAGAAGAAAATGGCTTTTTAATTTATATCACTGGATCTCTCTAGTCCAGTGGTTCCCAACCTGTGGTCCGTGGACGATGTTAAGTTGTTTGCAATATGTAATGTAGATTTCAAAGTATGTATGTATGTATGTATGTTTAAAATGCAGTAGCTATGTGCCGAGTGTATTCCTGTGTGGAGTTAACTGAACCATGGAGGGAACGGCATTCCTAGAGTGGTCATAAATCTAGTGTATAGAGCAAATGGACACAGCTCATGCGTCGTACGTCATACGTCACTCTGGAATGTAGGAGGTGTGGACTAGTACTGGTAACTGCAGTTCGTATGTTCGCAATGTTACAATCGGACGGTGTGAAGCAAGTTTTACGAGTGCTTAGTGTTAAGTAGCTTCTGATGTATATAGTGTAAAATAAAGTAGTTTATAGCCTAAAGTGGCTGTGTTGATTGTGTTCCTGCCTTGCTGTGTGGCCGATGCCGCTGACTGACCACCAATGGTCTGCAACAACTAAAATATGGTCCATGGCCTCACCGTTACTACACAGTTGCAACGGGAGTGACCGCTCATGCAAAACTCTCTTATAGTGCTGGGGTTAGCAGATGGCAACTATTGGATGGCATATGTTCTGGAGCAAGTTAAGTTCACTTTATTACAGTCAGTTACCAGTTCATGAGAAGAGGGACACAGTACCGCACAAAAAAAAATCAGGTGTAAGGGTTGAGAGATTCTGTATAGGAAACTAGAGCTGATGTGGTCTATCCAATGCATTTTCTGAACCAGCACCCCAAATAACCAAACCAAATCTAAAGTTGACCAAAAACTGATTTGTAACCCTTTTGGTACTAATGTTAGAGAGTGGTCCCTGGTCAAAAAAAGGTTGGGAACCACTGCTCTAGTCTGTAGTGTGTGTTCTATCCTGTCGTGTCTTGTTTCAGATTCCAGTTCTGTAATTCCCACCCACCTCTTTTATGTCTATCTATCTCATATTCTTTCTGTTTCAGGAAGGAAATGTGCCAAAACGTATTGATGGGCAAACCAGCAACGTGATCTTCAACAAAACGTCATTCTCTCAAGGTGGCAGTCAGTTCTACAAGTTCGAAACTGCCCTGGAACGAGGTTATTTCCTCGCTTTTGAGAAGGATGAGAACAATATCACAAGACTGATTGTAAAAAAAGCCTCAGACGAAGTGGACCAGAGCACAGAGCTGCACCACGCCTCATCCCCCTAAACACATGAATAATCCTTGTTCCTAAATTAAGTAAATTTTATAATATACCATATACTGTACTGTTGAGAGAGCATGGGGCTGAAAGGCTACACTGATGATGGAAGAATCGTGATAAAAAAAATCAAATTAAATGAGAAACTAAATGAGCAGCAACTTACAACCCAAGAATCGTAATTATAAATTTCGAGGTGAATCTGAATGCTAAAATAATGTAATAAATGACGTGTTCCAAGGATTTTAACACTTGCCTTCACTTATTGCAGTGCTCAGAAGAAGTCTTAACAAAAAATCAATTCGACACTTCTTAAAGTTTTCTCAATCCCTGCACATATTTAAAGACTATGTTTATTTTATTTATTTATTTACGACATTTATATGCCGCCCTTCTCACCCCGAAGGGGACTCAGAACGGCTAACAAGTAAAAAATAAATACAATATATTATATTATTATGATAGCACAATATTAATATTATATATTACATTGTACTATAATATTAGTAATATTACATTTAATATAAAATATATTATTATATTATTATTAGTAGTAGTAGTAGTATATTGTATTGCATTATAATATTTATTATATTATATTATATTATATTATATTATATTAAGCACAGCGCAGGAGACAAGATGGAACTGCCTTCCTGGCCCCTCTCTTCACTCTGATCTCAGAGCAGCGGTTGGTGCTGGAGGGTGTTTGTTTTATCCTTGTATTGATACTTGCCTCCTTTCTGTCTTCCTGCTCAGTAACCAAGGTGGATATAGAGGTACCGGTAGCTGCTATTTACAAATCAAATCAGTAGGTTACCCATTGAAGCCAATGGGATCTTGCCCTGCATAAATAGGAGTTTAGTGTCTAGATCCAGAGAAGTCATGCTACCCCACTATTTTATTCTGCCTTGGTCAGACCACACTTGGAATCACACTGTGTCCAATTCTGGGCACCACAATTGAAGGAAGAGCTTGACTCTTAAGATGGAATGTATCCAGAAGAGGGCAACTCAAAGGATCAAGGGTCTGGAGAACAAGCCCTATGAGGAGAGGTTTAAAGAGCTGGGAATGTTTAGCCTGCAGAAGAGAAGGGTGAGAAGAGACAAGATAGCCATGTATAAATATGTGAGAGGGAGTCATAGGGAGGAGGGAGCAGGCTTGTTTCCTGCTACCCTGGAGACTAGGACGCAATGGAACAATGGCTTCAAATTACAGGAAAGGAAGGAGATTCCACCTGAACATGAGGTAGAACTTCCTAACTGTGAGAGCTGTTCAGCAGTGGAACTCTCTGCCACAGAGTGTGGTGGAGGCTCCTTCTTTGGAGGCTGTCAAGCTCAGGCTGGGTGGCCATCAGTCGCGGTGCTTTGAATGTGATTTTCCTGCTTCTTGGCAGAATGAGGTTGGACTGGATGGCCCACGAGGTCTCTTCCAACTCTATGGTTCTATGAAATACCATTTATTGGAAAGTAATACTTACAGATAGCATTTGTGCTCTGCTTTGATTGTCATTTTTCTGAGGCATCTAGTTAGCCATGATTGGATATTGGAGGACCCTTTCTGTGTGATCCTGTAGATCTCCTTCTATGTTTCTGTGTACTTCTTCTTACTCCTTACGTGCCTCCTGCTTCGTCAAAGGGATGGGTGTTGTGATACCTGGCTAACCAAGTCTCATGCTAAGTTTGAGAGTGAGTGGTTCCCAATATTTGTATTGTTTATTATGCAGTCTGATTTTGGTGTGGCTGTTTTTGGATAGCTAAAGGGGATTGATAGTTTTCTAAAGATTTCTTTCTGCAGCTTAGCATGTTTTACAAGCTGGATTGACTCTTTCCAGGCTAAGAAATTACATTTTTTTCTGTTGATCTTGGGGGTTCTGTGTGTGAAGTTTGTCCCAATTCTGTCATTGGTGGGATTCAGAATGCTCTTTGATTGTAGGTGAACTATAAAGCCCAGTAACCACAACTCCCAAATATCAAGGTCTATTTCCCCCAAAGTCCATCTGTATTCTTATTTTATTATTAATTATTAATTATTATTATTAAACTCTATTTGTACCCCGCTAGCATCTCCCGAAGGACTCGATGCGGCTTACAAAGGCCAAGGCCTCAACAACAACAGACAATAACAATACGATACAAAGCAAATTAAAAACATAAGCAATAACAAAACATTATACTATTACGCAATAAAACCAAGGCTGGGCCAATGAAGGGTACAGGTTAAAAAGTGCTGGGTGTGAAAGGTGATATGTTGGGATTCTGGGCAAGTGCAATGTGCAGAGAGTCTTAAACTCTAATAAAGTGCTTCTGGGACGTAGTGCTGGAGGTTATCCTATTCTGGAAAGGCACATCGGAATAGCCAGGTCTTCAAGTTCTTCCTAAAGAGTCTGATGTCTTTGGGGAGGGTGTTCCAGAGTCGGGGGGCAACCACAGAGAAGGCCCTGTCCCTCGTCCCCACCAAACGCGCCTGTGACGCAGGTGGGATCGCGAGCAGGGCCTCTCCGGATGAACGAAGGGAGCGCGTGGGTTCATAAACGGAGATGCGGTCACGCAGGTAGGCAGGTCCCAAACCGTTTAAGGCTTTGTAGGTAAGCACCTGCACCATGAATTGGGTTCGGTAGGTAAACGGCAGCCAATGGAGCTCCTTAAACAGGAGGGTTGACCTCTCTCTGTAAGGAGCGCCAGTTAACATCCTGGCCGCCGCCCGTTGGACCAGTTGGAATTTCCGAGCCATTTTCAAGGGCAGCCCCACGTAGAGCGCATTACAGTAATCCAATCTAGAGCATATTTGAGCATATGGAATATTTGTGCCAAGTTTGGTCCAGATCCATCATTGTTTGTGTCCATAGTGCTTTCTGGATATAGGTAAACTACAACTCCCAAACTCAAAGTCAATGCCCACCGAACCCCTTTAGTGTTTTCCGTTGGTCATGGGAGTCCTATGTGCCATGTTTGGTTCAATTCCATCACTGGTGGAGTTTGGAATGCTCTTTGATTGTAGGTGAACTTTAAATCTCAGCAACTACAACTCCCAAATGACAAAATCAATTTCCTTCTTTGGAGGCTTTGAAACAGAGGCTGGATGGCCATCTTTCGGGAGTGCTTTGAATGGAATTTTCCTGCTTCTTGGCAGGATGGGGTTGGACTGGATGGCCCACCAGGTCTCTTCCAATTCTAGGATTCTATGAGACAAGTGCAACCTGTTTCGATGTAAGACATGTCAATTTTTCCAAGCTTGAAGTATTTTCACTGGAAAGAAAGGCACAGAAAGTTCGGTGAACTCTCGCCTTCCACAAACATAAGAGCTCAATGATAAGAGGTTTGCAGCCTGAGAACATTCCTTGGCTTAAAGCATCTTGCAGACCAGACTGAAAATATTCAAGAGTTAGAGGTTCGCAATAGCTGTTTCCAATTATATTGTTTGCAAGAGAAGTTGACTACAGCAATACTAATGGGAGGAAGTGCCATAAATACGGTATTAATATAAATCTTACTGCGGCACCAAACTGCCACTCCATTAGACACAACAAATGTGTTCCTTTATTACAACAGATGCATTCCCGGTGACTCATTTATCACTATGTTGTCTCTCACACAGAAAGGAGGAATGAGTGGAATATGCAGCGTAGCAACACAGAAATAGGTCATTTCGTAAGAGACTGCGCTGTGTTAAAGTTGCTGTTCTCGCCCAAAACAATCCAAATCATTTCAAAAGTACTTGGCCCAGAAACCACAAGGATATTACGCAACAGAAAAGCCCACCTTAGAAATACAGACAGTGATATTCTTTCCCGCTCAGGGAAAATAAGCATTACAAAGATCCTGGAAATGTTTGCACAATTTCAACTTATTATCAGTTAGCATATTTGTTCATTTGAATTCTTTTTCTATGAGAACTTCTGAATATCCTCTAGAAAGCCGAACCACACAGAAGTCTTCAATGAATTTGTTTTACATGGCAAGTGAAATAAAGGTTTCAGGTGACATCTTCTCCAAAACTGGAGCTAAGAGGAACAAGATGTGGTATTTCACACACACACCCCAAAAAATCCAAAAGGGAAGAATTTGGAGCCAGGAACAAGGCCAACTCAGCTGTGTTCAGAGTGAAAACATTTGACCACGGAGGTTAAATAAAGAGAGAAGTGCAAGTCTTCAAAGCATTTTGGAGAAGCACCCAGTAAATCAGTGGTTCCCAACCTTTTTTTTTGGACCAGGGACGACTTGACCAGGGGCCACTTTGACCAGGGGCCACTTTGACCAGGGGTCACTTTCACCAGGGGCCACTTTGACCAGGGGTCACTTTCACCAGGGGCCACTTTGACCATGAGCCACTTGACCAGGGGCCACTTTGACCATGGACCACTTTGACCATGGACTACTTTGACCAGGGGCCGCTTTGATCAGGGACCGCTTTGACCAGGGACCACTTTGACCAGGGACCACGTTGACCAGGGACCACATTGACCAGGGGCCACTCTGACCAGGGGCTATTTTGACCAGGGACCACTCTGACCATGGCCCACTCTGACCAGGGACCACTCTGACCAGGAACCACTTTGACCAGGGGCCACTCTGACCAGAGGCACTCCAAGTGGCCAGATACTGGTCAAAGCACATTGAATCAACTACCAAGCTTGCAAACTTTGTGTTTTGTCTGTTTGTTTGTTTTGTTAAAAATGTAATACAAATGTCTGGTTGCTCCTGACATTTAATAAAAAATTATTATTATTCGGTCAGCAGTCCTGCCGGCAAAAGGGTTTAACACCCATTGAGCCAATGAAAGCACTCCTTGCTTAATCCACCAGACAGAACCTGGAGTTCCCCTTGGGATATGAGAATATGTCAACAACCATTCCAAGGGTAAGAAACTGCTTTCAGAACCAAATGGCTGAGGGTTGTGTAAATTCTTTATTGTACAGAAATTAAACAGCGGTCTTCCCTTTTGACTGCAACTTGCCTGAGCAATGCACAAGATGCTATGGATACACATCACTAAGGGCAACATCAGAAGAGGCGGAGTGGGGTTTTAAAAAATCATTATACAGCATCCGTTGAAACCAAGCTGCCATATGAGATGGGGAGTGCCAGCCATCGGCCATGGCAGCCACTACAATCATATTGGTTCGCCTCTCCGCTCTTCCCTGATTCTAGCCTGTTTCAAGTGGAAATTCGCGGCTTGCCGGGAAATCCCCGGTTCGGCTGGACGGCGACAGTCGCAGGCCTCCTTCCTTCTCCAAGCCGCGCTACACGGGACCCTTTATGGCTATCTCTCCCTCATCCAATGACTCAGGAATAATACAATGAAGCAGAGGCAGCGGTGTACAATCATTGCGTTGGGCCGAAAGGCGAGGCCGCGTCTCAGAGGCTCCACAGCATCGCCACCGCCTTGCAGATGCCCACGTCGTGGTAGTTGAAATAGCAGAGACCAGCAAAGGTGGCCATGGAGAGCAGGTAGAGGCCCGCGTTGGCCGCTCGGATTGACGCCTCGCCGTGCACGTAGTCAGTCACGACTTGGCCAAGGCCCCTAGGAGGAAGAGAAACAGGAAAGACCAGATCTGTCCCTACTTCCAGGTATTTTGAAAGAGGAACTCGTGAAAGGGGAACTAGCAAGGCTTTTTGGTTATCTGTTCCACCACTCAATGCTTTAATCATAGCAGAATCCTTTTCTAATTTCCCATAAACCAGGATGCTGTGAGTTTTCCGGGCTGTCTTGCCATGTTCCAGAAGCATTCTCTCCTGACGTTTCGCCCACATCTATGGCAGGCATCCTCAGAGGTTGTGAGGTCTGTTGGAAACTAAGGAAGGGAGGTTTATATATCTGTGGAATGATGACCAGGGTGGGAGAAAGAACTCTTGTCTGTTGGAGGCAAGTGTGAATGTTGCAATTAATCACCTTTATTATTTCTTTCTTTCTTTCTTTCTTTCTTTCTTTCTTTCT
>NW_026847882.1:41389773-41475998 GCF_025583915.1 Anolis sagrei ordinatus | reverse complement strand
GAAAAAGAGAATGATAGAATGGAGGAGAAAGGGGAAAGAAAAAGAAGGGGTGGCATGATGGAAAGGAAGGAAAGGAGGAAAGAATGAAAGAGAAAGGAGAGGGGAGAAAAAGGAGAGATAGCATGAAGGAAGAAGGAAAAAGGAAATGATAGAAGGGAAGAGAAAGGAGAGAAGGAGGAGAAAAGGGAAGAAAGAAGAGGGGGTGGCATGATGGAAAGGAAGGAAGGGAAGAGAAAGAGGAGAGAAGGGGAAAAGAATGAGGGGAGTGATAGCATGATGGGAAGGAAGGAAAAAGAAAGGAGAGAGGGAAGAAGAGGGGGATAGCGTGATAGGAAGGAAGGGAAAAGGAAAGGAAGAAGAGAGGAATAGTATGATGGGAAGGAATGGGGAAAGGGAGAAGAAAAGATTGGAAAGGAAAGGAGAGAGGGAAGAAGGAAGAAGATAGCATGATGGGAAGGAAGGAAAAAAGAGAATGATAGAAGGGAAGAGAAAGGAGAGAGGGAAGGAGGGGAAAGGAAGAAGAAGGGGATAGCATGATGGAAAGGAAGGAAAGAGAAAGAGGGAAGAGGAGTAGCATGATGGAAAGGAAGGAAAAGGGGGAAAGGTGTGAGGGAAAGAAGGGAAGTAAAAAAGAAAGAAGAGGGTGATAACATGGGAAGGAGGGGAAAAGAATGAAAGAAGGGAAGAGAAAGAAGAAAAAAGGGGGAAGAAGAGGGGGATAGCATGAGGGAAAGGAAAAAGAGGTCATTTAATCTCAGGCGCTTTCCACATAGCTGAATAAAATTCCACATTTTCTGCTTTGAACTGGAATATATGGCAGCGTGAACACAGATAACCCAGTTCAAAACAGATATTGTGGGATTTTCTGCCTTGATAATCTGCGTTATATGGCTGTGTGGAAGGGCCCTCGGAGTCAACGCCCAGCAAACACCTTCCTTGCCCTCCTTTTATTTAATCCAATACTTGGAGGAAGGTGTGCCAAGGCCAAGGTTGTGAGACGTTGCCCCCGAGGCCGAGTCCTCCTGCCTGAAGGACCCCCGTGATAACATCTGTATGGCTTCCCCCTGCGTCTCTAGGTTCACAACTTCATGGAGGTCTGTTGGGAGAAATGTGTGGACAAGCCGGGTTCTAAGCTGGACTCCCGGACAGAGAGCTGCCTGGCCAACTGCGTCAACCGCTTCATCGACACCACGCTCGCCGTCACCAACCGCTTTGCGCAGGTCTTGCAGAAAGGGGGGCACTGATGGCCAGCGGATTAGCCGATGCTCCGTCCGTTCCTTGGACCGACATCCTACCTCACCACGGAAATGGCTGACCGTCCCCTTAGGAAAACAGTGCTCTTAAACTGAATCGTGCCAAACAAGTTACTGATTAATAAATCATGAAGAGCTGTACGAACACACTGATGCTGGAAAGTGGAGGCTCTGCTCATTTTCCTTTTCTCCAGCTACAGGAGAATAAGCCAAAAAGAGCTGCCAAAATGATTTGTTTTCTTTGATTTGTGCTTTTGCAAACCCACTGATGAAGTCGTTGACTTTCTAATAGCTGATTTACAGCTGCCATAGGCCAGCTCTGGATCTCTGCACACTGAAGTCACCTCTCACAATTTAGAATTATACTGTTGGTGGTAATATGATTGTGACTTGAATGTGGCATTTCTCAAGAGTTTTTACTAGTTTATGATCACTTACTGAAATTAGTGAAATTTATGTAAATGTAGTATCTGTTTCGAGGGCAGAGTAAACTACATTTTCCATCCATGACGATTTTTGAATTCATGCCTGCTCGTCGCAGCTCATCTCTCCATTCTAGCTCTATCCTTCTGTAAAGAGAATATATCACAAAGAGGATATATTCTTTTAGATCTGTGCTAGAACTTTCCAAACAATCTCATCTTTTAAGTTCTCATTTTCTTTGCCTCCTCCAGCCTTTCTGGAATACCAATAACTGAATGGATTTCAAATTAATTCAATCCATTCTGAACCAACATGACAACTAACTGGTCTCCATTGGTATTGAAATTAGTGTCAGCGTTAGAAATACATCTCTAACGCTCTTCACATCGAGGGCTGAAATTAAGTTTATTCTTGAACACCCTCTGAACATATACACACCATATTAAAGAAAAATAGTCATTTTTTGAAGAAATACTTTCAGTTGCCTCACTTTCTATAGTAACACAATAGAATCAAATAGTAATAGAATCTATAGTAACACAATAGAATCAAAAATAAGTTTTATATTCTGGTAACACAACACAGGACAATAATCCTGGCATTTACATAGTTGGGCCGCCATGCTTCCTTACAATGATAGACAATGGGTTGTTGTAGGTTTTTTCGGGTTATATGGCCATGGCCTAGAGGCATTCCCTCCTGACGTTTCGCCTGCATTGATGGCAAGCATCCTCAGAGGTAGCGAGGTCTGTTGGAACTATGAAAAAGGGTTTATATATCGGTGGAATGACCAGGGTGAGACAAGGGACTCTTGTCTGCTGGAGCTAGGTGTGAATGTTTCAACTGACCACCTTGATTAGCTGAAAAGAAAATGAAGGAAGACTGCCTTTTCTAGATGTCCTAGTCATCCGCAAACCAGATCAACAATTGGGTCACACCTTTTACAGAAAACCCACACACACAGATAGAGATCTACATAAAAACTCCAACCATCACCCAAGTCAAAAAAGAAGCAACTTTAAAGCCTTGGCGGACGTCAGGAGAGAATGCCTCTAGACCATGGCCACATAGCCCGAAAAAACCTACAACAATCCAGTGATTCCGGCCATGAAAGCCTTTGACAATACAATGCTAGACACCTCTCCAAAAACAAAGACAGAAGAGAAGTTGTGTCAGTTTCTATATTTTGGGTTATATAGTAGATTTATTGGTTTATTGTTTTATGACTGTGTGTCGGACCAGTTTTATCGCCTCGTCAACCATAAATCAACAAGTTGGAGTGACTGACAAAAATAAAGCTCTTGCCAAAAGTTACTGAAATAAGGAAAATGACAAAGGTAAAGAACAGACTCCCAAGTTTGCAAGTATCTTTTATAAAAGGAAGAGTAAGGTATTATCTGTCCGATAAAATCAGAAGTGTAGTTTGATGAGGATGCTAAGAACCCAGTGCTTAGAAAATACACTTTTTGGTACTACAGCTAAAGCCAGTATGTCCCAAAAAGTGACCTCCTCAACTGAGTCCTATTTGAAAGGCAACAATACTGTGATGTTTTGGAAAGAAGAACTGGATGTTATGTTTATATCAGGGGTCCTCAAACTTTTTAAACAGAGGGCCAGGTCACAGTCCCTCAAACTGTTGGAAGACTGGATTATAATTTGAAAAAAAAATCCTACGAACACTGCACATATCTTATTTGTACTGTTAAAAACACGTAAAAACAATACAGTAATTAAAATGAAGAACAATTTTTACAAATATAAACTTTTTAGTATTTCAATGGGAAGTGTGGGCCTGCTTTTTGCTGAGATAAGATTGTTGTTGTGTGCTTTCAAGGCATTTCAGACTTAATTGACCCTGAGCAAGGGCCGGGTAAATGACCTTGGAGGGCCGTGTCTGGCCCCCGGGCCTTAGTTTGAGGACCTCTGGTTTATATAATGGATAAAACTTCTCAAAGAAGGAAATACAGAGCAGATAAGGCCCTTTCCACACAGCTGAATAAAATACCACATGTTCTGCTTTGAACTGGAATATATGGCAGTGTGGACCCAGATAACCCAGTTCAAAGCAGATATTGTGGGATTTTCTGCTTTGATATTCTGGGTTATACGGCTGTGTGGAAGGACCCGAAGACTTTTCCTCTGATGGGATATTGATCATCCTGAGCAAAAACCAGCACGCTGAAATACCACTGAACAAGTCAGCCAAAACTAACAAAATGAAGTTCAACAGTGACAAATGCAAGATACTCCACTTTGGCAGGAAAAACGAAATGCAAAGATACAGAATGGGGGACAATGCCTGGCTCGAGAGCAGTACGTGTGAAAAAGATCTTGGAGTCCTTGTGAACAACAAGTTAAACATGAGCCAACAATGTGATGTGGCGGCAAAAAAAGCCAATGGGATTTTGGCCTGCATCAATAGGAGCATAGTGTCTAGATCTAGGGAAGTAATGCTCCCCATGCTCTATTCTGCTTTGGTTAGACCACACCTGGAATATTGTGTCCAATTCTGGGCACCACAATTCAAGAGAGATATTGACAAGCTGGAATGTGTCCAGAGGAGGGCGACTAAAATGATAAAAGGTCTGGAGAACAAGCCCTATGAGGAGCGGCTTAAGGAGCTGGGCATGTTTAGCCTGAAGAAGAGAAGGCTGAGGAGATATGATAGCCATGTATAAATATGTGAGAGGAAGCCACAGGGAGGAGGGAGCAAGCTTGTTTTCTGCTTCCTGGAGACTAGGACGCGGAACAATGGCTTCAAACTACAAGAGAGGAGATTCCATCTGAACATGAGGAAGAACTTCCTGACTGTGAGAGCCGTTCAGCAGTGGAACTCTCTGCCCCGGAGTGTGGTGGAGGCTCCTTCTTTGGAAGCTTTTAAACAGGGGCTGGATGGCCATTTGTCAGGGGTGATTTGAATGCAATATTCCTGCTTCTTGGCAGAATGGGGTTGGACTGGATGGCCCATGAGGTCTCTTCCAACTCTAGGATTCTATGATTACTGAAACAAAAGTTGTGCATTTGTAAAGTACGTAAAGTTCAGCCTCAAAGCCAGTGGCCTTTTTGGATTACTCCTTCGAAGGCACCACTGCAGGAGTAAATTTTGTCTTATGATGGAAGGACCTAAGAGAATTTTCTCAAATGTGAACCAAGAATGAAATACTCGCTCAAATGAGAAGTGTCTGCGACCAAGACAGTCTGGGAATAAATACCTCCACTTTCTGGAGAGACCCAGTCAATTGCTTCTTCATTATTTATTGCAATTAGATTGTACCTACTGAACAGTAAAAAATAGATTTGGGGACTTCGTTAACCCCAAGTTTTCCATGTTCCCTTTTGCACCATGTTCATAACTTTACCGTATAAGGGTTCCTCTTGTGGCAGAACAGACCATGCCGTGGGGTGGGAAAAAATGGGCCCTGAGTGGGAACATCGCAGTCCTGGTTTGCTTTCCGATCCCCGTGAAATGTGTCCCCTGCAAGTTTCCAAGGTTTGTGAAACCCAAATGGGACTGTAATGCAAACCCATACTGTTTCCAAGAGGAAAGCAAATTTAGGGTAAAGCCTATTCTCTCAGCATAGTCCCTGCTAGTCCTCATCAGAACTGTCCTCTGAATTTTCATCCGCTGCCACTTTCCAGTTCTTCCTCTTGCTGCGCTTCTCCTGCACCCGTTCCCTGCCTCTTTCTGACACAGAAGAGTGGTGTTTCCGCCTCTTTTTCTTTTTCCGCTGCTTCTGCTTCTCCTCCATTCCACTGTCCTCTGAGCTGCTGGAGGGGTTGCTGCTGCTGCTGCTGGCTTTGCCAGAGTCGTTCTCCGCTTGTCCTGAGAAAGAGCCCGGAGCCTGGGCCGAGGCCTTCTTGGTCCTTTTGTGACGGCCCCGTTTTTGTGCACCACCCTCCCCTTCCGAAGGTCCAGACTCCGAGGAAGACTCCGGCGTCGTGCTCGGCTGCTCCCGTCTCCGCTTCTTCTTCTTCTGCTTTTTGTGGGACTTCTTTTTCTGCTTCTTCTTGTGAGATTTTTTGGGCTTTTTCCTCGGGGGCAAATCAAGGGAAGACTGCTGGCCGAGGTGACGTTTTCTTTTCCCGTTCACAGAGTTCTGTTCGTTTCGCTCTCCATTGCTGTAAAACATAAAACAAAATGGCAGCAGTGCTGAGTACGTCATTACAGAATAATGACATTGCAAGAGTGGCGAGGGGAATGTGCGCCTCCAGAGAAGGTGTGGGCCACATCTATACTGCTATTATAATGCAAATTGAACTGCACCTTAAAGGTTTCCCTTGACATTAAGTCTAGTTGCGTCTGACTCTGGGGGGTGGTGCTTATCTCCATTTCTAAGCCAAAGAGCCAGCGTTGTCCATAGACATCTCCAAGGTCATGTGGCCAGCATGACAGCATGGAGCACTGTTACCTTCCCGCCAGAACAGTATCTATTTATTTATTTATTTCAGACATTTTTACCCCACCCTTCTCAACCCCCTGGGGGGGATTCAGGGCGGCTTCCAGCCAGCACACATTTGATGCCTACAAGTAAACACAATAAAATGCATATCAAAATCAATTAATTATGAATAATCAAAACCATTACGTCAATACAATAAAATCTACTAAACAGAAACACCTGTCTGGTGGTCATTGTCCAGCCGAGTTCAATAGAGTCCATTAAACTTGACGGTAATCTGTTACCATAGCAATTGTCTTCATTGTCATCGTCAAAGTCTGCATATATTACCCGAATGCCTGGTCCCACATCCACATTTTTAATTTCCTTCTAAAGTGAGGAGGGATGAAGATGATCTAATTTTCCCAGGGAGTGAATTCCACAGGTGGGGGGCCACTACCAAGAAGGCCCTGTCCCTCATCCCTGCCAACCGTGTTTGTGACAGAGGCAGGGCCAAGAGCAGGGCCCCTCCCGAAGATCTTAAACTCCTAGGTGAGACGTAGAAGGAGATACGTTCAGACAGGTATGCTGGGACAGAACTGTATAGGGTTTTATAGGTCAAAACCAGCACTTTGAATTGTGCTCGGAACTGAATCGGCAGCCTGTGGAGCTGACATAGCAGAAAAGTGGTACGCTCCCTATATGACGCTCCCATGAGTAGTCTGGCTGCTGCCCATTGGACTAGTTGAAGTTTCCGAACAGTCTTCAAAGGCAACCCCACGTAGAGTGTGTTGCAGTAATCTATTTGGGATGTAACATTTGCATGTTTTCAAACTGCTAGGTTAGCAGAAGATAGGAGCTCACCCCATTCCCCCGATTTGAACCGCTAACCTTTCGGTCAGCAAGTTCAGCAGCTCAGCAGTTTGACACACTGCCCCTTGTCAGGGAGCACCTATGCCAGGCCTAGCCTAAAGCTAACTAGCTGTTCCTTATTGAGAATTGCAGACTTGAGCACTGTGACGTTAACTTCCAATAGAAATATACAAATATCAAAACAGTATTAAATATCATAGAGCATTAAAAACAATCCAAGTTGAAACTATAAAAGCATAGAAATGAATATATTGGAAAATTTGAACCGCCGATCTTTTGGTCAGCAAGTTCAGCAGCTCAGCAGTTTAACTCACTGTGCCA
Organism: Anolis sagrei ordinatus; assembly: GCF_025583915.1. Lineage (NCBI taxonomy): Eukaryota > Metazoa > Chordata > Lepidosauria > Squamata > Anolidae > Anolis > Anolis sagrei. Next base: position 41,468,749 of record NW_026847882.1, on the reverse strand, counting down.
CCAGGGGGATGAACTGCACTATATGACCATATAATCCAGCTCAAAGCATTATGAGTAAACATGAACATTAAAAACAATTCAAGTTGAATCTGTAAAAGCATAAAAAATGAGTCTACACTGGCAGATTCGAACCGCTAACCTTTCGGTCAGCAAGTTCAGCAGCTCAGCAATTTAACCCGCACCAACAGGGGGTTGAACTGCACTATATGGCCATATAATCCAGTTCAAAGCACTATGAGTCTACACTGACCAGAAAATGCAATTCACTCTATATTACAATGGCAGCGTAGATGTGGCGTTGAAGTACACCCCTTGCTATTACACTATGTAACACAGTTTTTGTTCCTGGGTTATAAACACCATTTCTTAATGGGTTCTATCAGAAAAAACATGGGAAAGATTTATGAAACTGCAAAAACATTGTTTTTGCGGGACATCCTGCAGCACATTTTGGATAGTTTTTCAATGAATATCTCATCGAGTCTCAACCAATTGCAACCTAGTTTGTGGCAGCCACAAAAATCAAGTTTCTGGAGTACAACAACAACTTACAAAGTAAGGACTGCACAATTAAACAGGAAATAATGCTTTCAAGACAGGAATAATAACAATAATAATAATGATGATGGTGGTGGTGGTGATGATGATGTTGAAGGCTTTCATGGCTGGAATCACTGGGTTATTGTAGGTTTTTTCGGGCTATATGGCCATGTTCTAGAGCAGTGGTTCTCAACCTGGGGTCCCCAGATGTTTTTGGCCTCCAACTCCCAGAAATCCCAGCCACTTCACCAGCTGTTAGGATTTCTGGGTGTTGGAGGCCAAAAACATCTGGGGACCCCAGGTTGAGAACCACTGTTCTAGAGGCATATTTCTCCTGATGTTTCGCCTGCATCTATGGCAAGCATCCTCAGAGATAGTGAGGTCCTCAGAGGTAGTGAGGTCCTCAGAGGTAGTGAGGTTTTTCAGGCCATATTGCCTGAAAAAAAACTTACAACAACCCAATAATAATAATAATAATAACAAGGAATGGTAATGGAATGTGAACAAGGAATGGTAATGGAATGTGAGAACGGAATCTGATTTTATGTGAGGCGTTGATGTTTATATGTGTGTCGTTTGTGTATGTTTGTCTTTACATTGTTAGTGTGCACAATTTTTACTGTAAACCGCATTGAGTCGCCGGTCACGGCTGATAAATGCGGTATACAAATAGCGTAAATAAATAAATAATAAATAATAATAAACTTTATTTATACCCCGCCACCCTCTCCCCAAGGGGACTCAGGGCGGCTTACATGAGGCCACGCTCATCAATACAATATACACAATATAACACAAAAACACAACAGAAAATCAAAAAATTAAATTAAATTAAAATTAAAAAATATAAATAATAAATAAATAAAAATAAATTTTCAAATTTTCTTACATAGTGTTATCTACACCGAGTTGGAATTAAAGTTGCAGTCCAGTGGGTTTCATATTCCTTGCCCCAACTCCAAAGGTTTAGACCAGACATGGGCAAACTTTGTCCCTCCAGGTGTTTTGGACTGCAACTCCCACAATTCCCAACAGCCTACCGGCTGTTAGGAATTGTGGGAGTTGTAGTCCAAAACACCTGGAGGGCTGAAGTTTGCCCACACAGAGAGCAAAGAGATCAGAAAAATAGATATAAGGGAGCAGACATTCTCTGTTGCACCTGTAATGAGTGGGTTGAATGTCTGGGGTCTGTGTGTCTTACCTGTCTGTATCGAACTCCTCAGGATACAGCTCCCGATAGCCACTGTGTCCCCATCTGCAAGAAAACAACAAGCCTATTATGTTAAGATCATGCTAGAGCATGCATGAGCAAACTTCGGTCCTCCAGGTGTTTTGGACTACAACTCCCACAATTCCCAACAGCCGTTAGGCTGTTAGGAATTGTGGGAGTTGAAGTCCAAAACACCTGGAGGGTCGAAGTTTGCCCATGCCTGCCTTAGTAATTTGATTATTTCATGAACGTTGAAATCTAAAGATACAAGGTTTCATAACATACTTTTCCTCATATATCATTCACTCTGATGGTGCGATCATTGTGCAGCTTCCATACCTGTCTGGCATGTTGGCTTCGTATTCGTAGAGCTTCTTGTTCCAGTATCGGGCGTGCCGAAGGTCCTCTTCCACAGCTGCTGACATGGAGGCCAGGTTCCTTGCCTTGCAGTTGCCCTGCTCCTCGTCAAACCCGTCGCTGCGCATCCGGTTGCTGTGGAGAAACAGACAAAAGTTTTCTTCCACTTCTAAGGGAGAGGCTTTCTCCCCAATTTAGGTCCTGCAGATGGGACTGTGGACTGTCCTTACCCAAAATAATCAGTCAGAATGGGCAAAAGTCACAGGGAACTGAAGTCCCAAACATCTGGAGGCCCGTCTGTTAAGCGCTGCTAAAAAATGACTTCACAGAAGAGACCAAAAATGGGCCTGCTTCATACACAACAAACAAACAAGGCAAGAAGTTGGGATCGATTTTTGCACGGTCATAGAATCATACAGTTGGAAGAAACTCCAAGGGCCTTCCAGTCCAACCCTTCTTTCTCCCATACAGGAAAGGCACAATCAAAGCACCCCCTACAGATGGCCATCCAGCCTGTTTAAAAGCCTCCAAAGAAGGAGCCTCAACTGGATTCCAAGGCAGAGAGTTCCACTATTGAAATGCTCGTCTTCTTACAGTATTTGTATATTTCCTAAAGTATTTGTATATCTCACCCCGAGGGGGACTCAAAGCGGTCTTATAGCCATGGGGGACACATAACTCGAGAGCAGTACATGTGAGAAAGATCTTGGGGTCCTCGTGGACAATATTATTTATTTATTTACTTACTTACTTCATTTCTATCCCGCTCTTCTCACCCCTCAGGGGACTCAGAGCGGCGTACAACATACATCTAAGCAAAAATGCAATGCCTCATTATACAAATCATATAAAACATAACAAAATCACTAGAAACAATAAGCATATATATATATAAACATTTAAAACCATTAAACATATTAAGCCATAACAACCCCATACACAAATAACACATTGGACCAATCCTTTAAGCACCCTATCAGGGCCTCAACAAGTTAAACATGAGCCAACAATGTGATGCAGCGGTAAAAAAAAAACCAATGGGATTTTGGACTGCATCAATAGGAGTCTAGTGTCTAGATCCAGGGAAGTCATGTTCCCCATGCTCTAGTCTGCCTTGGTTAGACCACATTTGGAATATTGTGTCCAGTTCTGGGCACCACAATTCAAGAGAGATATTGACTCTAAGCTGGAATGTGTCCAGAGAAAGAGGGTGTACAGAAGTTGATTATAAATTGTATGATTTTAACTGTATTTGTGTTTAGATTGGCTGCACTAATGCTGGAGCGGCCTAACTGAGAGGAGTGCGTTGCCATGGAGACGATGTAGGCTAGAGAGAGAAGTGGGAGGAGCTTAGAGGGGAGAGTTTGAAAAACGACAGTTAATGTTCAGTTAGGTTTTAGGTTTAGAGGAGTGAGCAGTCAGGAGTTAAGATTTGAGGGTGAGGAATTGATAGAGGAAAGATTAGGAGGTTATAGCTGTAAGAGAGTGAATTGTGAAGCAAAGTTTCGAGGCTTTGGAAAGCCAGATTAAGTTACTGGAAGTTTCTTAGGCTAGAGAGGCTGATAAGGGAAACATAACCAGTATTCCGTTAGTCTAAAGAAAGGCTAAAGAATAAGCTTATTAAGTATCTGATCAGGGGAGGATCAGATAAGGGAGACATCCCTGTATTGGAACTTTGTTTTGTAATAAGTGCTTCACCTCAGGAAGATACTGTATAACCTGAAAGAGTGTAACATTCAACTAACCAAGCATTATTCTGAGTTCTATAAGAAAAGTTACAACTTGCAACCACACGCTTTGTGCTCAATAAACTTGTTAACTTTTGTTTGAAGACTGCCTCATCTCCATCAATTCTGCGTCCAGTGTGCCATTTCTCACAATATTATAACTTACCTCACGTGATGGCAGAAACGCAGGGGAAAGTGACCAAATAGATCTATATTCTTATCTCCAGTCACACTACAATACATACAGTATAATTACTACTAAGTTATTACTACCTTAATAAAGGAGGAGGTGCGATTGAACAACCTCCCTTCTAACTTGATGGTAAATTTGGTTCCTTTCAGAGGGAGACTCAAATGATCAAGGGTCTGGAGAACAAGTCCTATGAGGAGCAGCTTAAAGAGCTGGGTATGTTTAGCCTGAAGAAGAGAAGGCTGAGAGGAGACATGATGAGGGCCATGTATAAATATGTGAGAGGAAGTCATAGGGAGGAGAGAGCAAGTGTTTCTGCTGCCCTGGAGACTAGGACGTGGAACAATGGCTTCAAACTACAAGAAAGGAGATTCCATCTGAACATGAGGAAGAACTTCCTGACTGTGAGAGCTGTTCAGCAGGGGAACTCTCTGCCCCGGAGTGTGGTGGAGGCTCCTTCTTTGGAAGCTTTTAAACAGAGGCTGGATGGCCATCTGTTGGGGGTGCTCTGAATGCAATTTTCCTGCTTCTTGGCAGGTAGTTGGACTGGATGGCCTATGAGGTCTCTTCCAACTCTATTATTTTTTGATTCCAAGTTCTTCCTAATTTTCAGACGGAATCTCCTATCATTTGAACCCATGCCTCCATTGAGTCCTAATCTCCAGGGCAGCAGAAAACTAGGTCCGCTCCCTGTTCCCTATGGCATCCTTTTCTGATATTTAAACCTGACTCTCTTCTGAAGCTAAACAGACCCAGCTCTGTAAGCTATTCCTCAGAGGGATCCATGCTTTCCAGACCTTTGATCACTGAATCAACAGAAGAAGCCATACACAGCTTTCTATGCAACTGTCACGACTTTCTTTCCTGGTTTTGTGTGGAATCAGAACAGTAGACTATGCCAAGCCGTCCTGAGTCCCCCTTCGGGGGTATAGAAGTGACGGGGTAGAATACCAGAAATAATAAATAGATAGATAGATAGATAGATAGATAGATAGATAGATAGATAGATAGATAGACTGCCCTGGCCTGTGCATACTTGAAACAAAGGAAAGGGTTCCCATGGAAATGAGAACAATGAAAGGGAGGAGCCAGGGTGAGGGATAGCAGGTGTGAGGGAAACTGTCAGTTGGAATTTTGTTTGGTACCACACTGTATGCTTTTAGAAATAAAGCCTTCCCACTCTGTTCGTGAGGTAATTTCTTCACTAGAAAGCTTCAGATCCAGACACAACTGTAGTATTCATGGATCTAAACATTATAAAGAGACTAAAACAGACCTAAAGAACTATAGAAAGTGGAGTAGATAAACAACAAAAAAGGGAACAATCTAACTCCCCCAACTTGGACTAAGTGACGGCTCTTGATCAAAACAAGGCAGTTTGTAAATTAGAGACAGGAGTCAAAAGTATCCAAGAGGAAAACCCACCTGGAACTTTTCGGCAGCATTCTCGGTTGCTTGCCCCAATAAATGTCTTTGCTTTGCTTCTCCATCTCCCGTATTTTCCACATTTCTGACTCTTCTTGGATCTGAGATATGGAAAGAGGGGAATAAAAGGAAGCATCCATCAATGCCATGCTTCTTGTAGCTTTGTATAAAACAGTAGTATTCATGGAATAAAACATTCAGGGAGTAAAGCAGGGTTGTGTTGCAACGTAGCATCACAATCCTGGCTGACAATAATAGTCACCGTTCCCGACCTTGTTGTGCGCGCCGGTGTGTCGGATGACATTGCGCAGCAGGACTTTTCCCAAAGGGACGTGGGACATCGTTTAGCCGGAGTCATCAAAGGGATGGCACAAACACCCTGCAAGCAATAAGTAGCAGTTATAGAAAAATATGTAGACCAGTAAACACTGCCTGGGTTTTAGTGTGAGCCACTCTGAGTCTCACGCCATCATAATTCAGTGCCTTGTGTTGCTCTAACATGCCTTTACACTGGAAAACATTATCAGGTGTCAACAGAGGAGGGAAAAGGGTGAGCTCCCACTGTTAGCCCCAGCTTTTGCCAAACTAGCAGTTCAAAAACATGCAAATATGAGTAGATCAACCACTCTGGCGAGAAGGTAACGGCGCTCCATGCAGTCATGCCCATGGTCACATGACCGTGGAGGTGTCTACAGGCAACGCCGGCTCTTGGGCTTAGAAATGGAGATGAGCACCAGAGTCCCAGAGTCGGACACGACTAGACTTCATGTCAAGAGGAAAACCTTTACCTTTTTATATATATTATACACACACACATAAATATAATCCTCCCCCACCTATCTATATTATATTATATAATATATATTACTGATAATATGCAATGCAAGGGAAGCAAACCCTCTTCAAAACCTGACACAGGAACAGTTTTGGAGCTGAGAATGGGATTCATTTAAGAAGACAGGTTGCAGATTTATAATAAAATGCACCAAAATTTTAGGAAGCTGACTCTCCACCTCTCCTTCTCCATAGCTTGGGCTATTTGACAATACAGTAAAATCATAAACTGATCAAATAAAAGGGAAGCTAGACTCATTAACTGAGCATTCCTTGGGATAACTCTGCTTTCCTATTGCCCTTTATTATCACCCTGTATTATCACCCTGTAGCGCAGTGGGTTAAACCTTTGTGCCTGTCTTTGCTTTGCTTCTACATCTCCCGTATTTTCCACATTTCTGACTCTTCTTGGATCTGAGACATGGAAAGAGAGGAATACAAGGAAGCATCCATCAATGCCATGCATTGATGGCATCTGGGACTCTGGTGCTCATCTCCATTTCTAAGCCCAAAACTGAAGACCGACAGGTCACAGGTTCGAATCCGGGGAAAGGTGGATGAGCTCCCTCTATCAGCTCCAGCTCCTTGTGCGGGGACATTAGAGAAGCCTCCCACAAGGATGATAAAAACATCAAATCATCTGGGCATCTCCTGGGCAATGTCCTTGCAGACGGCCAATTCTCTCACACCAGAAGCGACTTGCAGTTTCTCAAGCCGCTCCTGACACGACATCACCCTGTAGCTGAAATTCTCTGAGCCAATGGCAAAGCAAAGCAAAGCTGATGCAACACCAGAGAAGTTGTCCTTTAAGAACCCTGCCCTCTTCTCTTCTCATAATGGTGCTATTTGTCACTCTGCTGTGAAAGGAGCACCGATTATTCTGATTATTCCAGGTGAATGGAGTGTGTTATTTCGCAAGGCATCAAGGCCCCCATTGTGCAGCAGCGGTTTGGGAGGTGCACGCTTGCATGACGTGTTTGCATGGTTTCCCTAATGCTTGCCTTGGGCCAGTGCTTCTCTCCCAGCAGGACTCCCAAATGGGGCTGCCATGAGAACAAAACAGGCCTATGGGGAGAGGCAGAGAGAGAGAGGGATGCCTACATATGGCATCCCAAATTCCTTTCCACTGGATAGAAATATGGGGTGTACCCCCAAAATTGGATAAGAACTCATAATTATGGAGATAGATATTCTGTTGCACAATTTTTTGGGGGGGGACAGACTGTCTATCTATATAGGGGATCCCTATTATTATTATGTTTATTTATACCCCGTTTTTTCTGTCCACAAGGAGATTCACAGCAGCTTACATTAAAAGCATTTCAATACAATTTAAAATCTACAAATATATAAACATATATATACACACGCACACATATCGCAAAACTATACAAGTCTATAATGCGCACACATTTATCTACCTATTTATATAATTCTTACCACCGAAAAAGTATGCAACAGACTATCATACACACACATATATCTACCATACACTATCATACACACACATTATCGTACGCACACATATAGCTGCCATATGTACAAGCATATATATATTATCCTCCCCCTCAAAAAGTATACAATAGACTTGTGTGTGTGTGTGTGTGTGTGTGTAGCTACTTTGAGTCCTTTTTGGGGAAATAAAGTGAGGCAAAAATAAATATATTAATTTTTTTGTGTCAGGAGCAACTTGAGAAACTGCAAGTCACTTCTGGTTTGAGAGAACTGGTCATCTGCAAGGACGAAGCACAGGGGACACCTTATGTTTTACCATCCTGTGGGAGGCTTCTCTCATGTCCCCGCATGTGAAGCTGGAGCTGACAGATGGGAGCTCATCCCACTCCCCGGTTTCAAACTGCAGACCTTTCAGTCAGCAGTCCTGGCAGCATTTGGGTTTAACCCATTGCACCACCGGGGGCTCCTAATATAATAATAACAATAATAACAACAACAACAACAGCAAGTATGTGTCTGTCTGTATATATGGCAAGTGTGTGTACACACACAATCTACCTCCACCAATATATGTGTGTGTGTGTGTGTAGCGACTTTCAGTGAGGTATGAATAAATATAATAATGATGACAATAATAATAGCCATAGGTTTTTAAACGTTTGTTGTGCTACTGTCAATGTTTATTGCTTATTTTTTGTTTATGAGATTTATTTTAACCGTTTTTGTATTGTTGTTTGTTATTGCTTTTATTATTGATGTATTGTGGGCTCGGCCTCTTGTAAGCCGCACCGAGTCCCTTGGGGAGATATATGGTAGATGTATGTGTGTGTGTGTATAATTTATTTATTTACCACATTTATATCCTGCCCTTCTCACCCCAAAGGGGACTCATATACTCATATACATGCAATAGACTCTCTCTCTCTCTCTCTCCCTCTCTCTCTCTCTCTATATATATATATATACACACACACACACACACACACACACACACACACACACACACACCCTGCCACCATCTCCCCAAGGGGACTCGGGGCGGCTTACATTCGGCCATGCCCAACAATTACAACAATGCAAATAAACAACATAAAATAATGCATCAATAAAATACAATAAAAATAATAAATGAACAATACAAAATAAACACAAGATGCAATATAAAATCACAATAATTGATCACGATGGGCAGGGCCGGTTGCAAGGATTAAAATATTTAAAAATCCTAGATGAGATAAGTAGTATAATGTATCTGGAAGGATACGTGTATGTGTGTGTATAGCCACTGAGTGGGGTATGAATAAATACAATGATGATGATGATGATAATAATGTGTGTTTCTCTATATATGTATGGCAAGTGTGTGTGTGTGTATTTCTCTCTGTGTATCTCTCTCTCTATATATAATTTATTTATTTACCACATTTATTCTGTAAACACAATGAAACTTAAGCTTCCAAAATGACAATCTTCTATATCTATAAACATGCTCTGTGCATAATGAGTACCTTAAAAACAAAAGAACCAATGAACGAAATCACACCAAATTTGGCAACAAACGTCTCACAACACAAGGAGTGACCATCACTCAAAAAATTATGATTTTGTCATTTGGGAGTTGTAGTTGCTGGGATTTATAGTTCACCTATAATCAAAGAGCATTCTGAACTCCACCAATGATGGAATTGAACCAAAGTTGTCACACAGGACTCCCATGACCAACAGAAAATACTGGAAGCGTTTGGTGGGCATTGACCTTGAGTTTTGGAGTTGTAGTTCACCTACATCTAGAGAGCACTGTGGACTCAAACAATGATGGAACTGGACCAAACTTGGCACAAATACTCAGTATGCCCAAATATAAACACAGATGGAGTTTGGGGGAAATAGACCTTGACATTTGGGAGTTGTAGTTACTGGGATTTATAGTTCACCAACAATCAAGGAGCATTCTGAACCCCACCAATGACAGAATTGGGGCAAACTTCCCACATAGAACCCTCATGACCAACAGAAAATTCTATGTTTTCTGGTGGTCTCTTATGACCCTTCTGACACCCCCCTGGTGACCCCCCTCCGGGGTCTTGAGTTCCCAGGTTGAGAAATGCTGCCTTAAGGCTATCCAGTCCAACTCCCTTCACCAGGGCAAGAAAACATAATCAATGCCCTCCTTACAAAGGGCCATCCAGCCATTCATACACACACACATATGTATATGATAGATGCAGTATCATAGATTTGAAAGGGACCCCTAAAGAAGGAGAATTATATGTTGCATGTTCCAGAGGAGGCAACCCAGACACTCTCCACATCAACACTGACAAACTAACAGCAAGAAATAGTGTTTGCCCACAAGCAGAAAGACATTACATATATTAGAAAACAAAACACTTTCTCATTACTTTATTTTCCAGATCAAAAGACTGGGCCACAGCAACGCATGGCAGGGGACCGCTAGTATACACACACATACACACACATATATAAAATCCTTCCCCACTAAAAGATAGATAGATATATCTCTACTGATAATATATAATGCAAGGGAAGCAAAACCCCTTCCAATCCTGGCATAGGGAGAATCCTTGGAGGGAGGACTTCCAGCTGGGAATACATCAGGACTATCCCATCCCATTTTTTGGACAGAAGCATATCTACTTCCTCCCTCTCCTCCTCCTCACCAGGATCCCCCTCAGAACACGCGTCAGAGGCAGGCAGCCATCCTCACGTTCCTCTTCCCAACTCTTGGGCTTCCCTTCCAACGAGGCCGCCTTCTCCTTCTTCCTTCCTCTCTCTCTCCTTCTTCTCTGAGCCGCGCTTCCGCTTCCGGGGGAGGTGCTTCCGGCCGTTGCCATGGAGACTGCCTAGGTAAACAAGGGAGCTGCCTCTGCCTGCCTTGGGCAGGTTTAGGAAGGATTGGCACTATATTACAATATTACTGCTGTATATTATTATATTGCGATATTATTATTAGTATTATATTGTGTGACATTATAATATCAATATTATATATACACACACACAATATATATATTATATTATTAGCCTAGCACAATGTTAGTATTATATATTATTATATTGTACTATACTACTATATTGCAATATTATTAGTAATAATACATGTATTTTATTATATTGTGCTATTATTAGTATTGTATGGCATTATATTATCAATATTTACAATATTACTGGTGTATATTATTATATTGTGTTATTATTACTATTATACTGTGTGACATTATTATAATATTACTGTTGTCTATTATTATATTGTGTTATTATTACTATTATATTGTGTGACATTATAATATCAACATTATATATATATATATATATATATATATATATTTACACCAATATATTATATTATTAGCCTAGCACAATGTTAGTATTATATATTATTATATTGTACTATACTACTATATTGCAATATTATTAGTAATAATACATGTATTTTATTATATTGTGCTATTATTAGTATTGTATGGCATTATATTATCAATATTTACAATATTACTGGTGTATATTATTATATTGTGTTATTATTACTATTATACTGTGTGACATTATTATAATATTACTGTTGTCTATTATATCTACATCCAATATATTATATTATTAGCATAGCACAATATGAGTATTATATATTACTATATTGTATTATTATATATTGTATTGGATTATTTTATTATATTGTATGGCATTATATTATTATATATATTATATTGTATTATTAGTATTATATTGTGTGACATTATTATATCATATATATATATATACACACACACACACACACAATATATATATATATTATATTAGTATAGCACAATATTACTATTATATATTACTATATTGTACTATACCACTGTATTGCAGTATTATTAGTAATAATACATGTATTTTATTATATTGTATTATTATATTGTATGGCATTATATCATCAATATTATATATGTGTGTGTGTGTGTGTGTGTGTATACACACACACACACACTATATATTATATTATTAGCACAGCACAATATTAGTATTATATATTACTATATTGTACTATACCACTACACTGCAACATTATTAGCAATAATACATCTATTTTATTATATTGTATTATTATATTGTATGGCATTATATATATATATGTATATACACACAATTATTATTAACATAGCACGATATTTGTATTATATATTGCTATATTGTACTATACCACTATATTGCAATGCTATTATTAATAATACATGTATTTTATTATATTGTATTATTATTAGTATTATATTGTGCCATTATAAAATTATCAATATTATATATATATATACACACACACAACATATTATATTATTAGCATAGCACAATGTTAGTATTATATATTACTATATTGTACTATACCACTATATTGAAATACTATTAGTAATACTACATGTATTTAATATATTGTATTATTATTAGTATTATATTGTGTGACATTATAATATTATCAATAGTATGTGTGTGTGTGTGTATATATATATGCACACACAATATATTATATTATTAGCATAGCACAATATTAGTATTATATATTACTATGTTGTACTATACCACTATACTGCAATATTATTAGTAATATTACAGGTAATATATAATATACAATTATTGTTATTATTATTATTATTATTATTATTATTATTATTATTATATTGAACTATATTACTATACCACTATACACACACACACACAGACACACACACTAACATTATATAAAATAAATTTATGATAATCATATGTACAAATGAGTTCTTGATGACAGCACTTTCCTGGCTCAGAGGAGAATTTTAGAAATGAGGCCAAAAGGCTTGGGAAATTCCTTTTGAAAGCCAAAGGATGCATATCCTTTAGAGGTTTTTTACTTATAGGGGGAATTTTTTGATTTGGGTAAAATTTGTTCAGATGGATTGGGAACCTTTTGGATAGGACAAATACCAACGTCCCCCCTTCTTTTCCAGTGAGAGTCGAGGTCACTTTGGGTCTCTATCTAATCCATTTGCAATGGAGAAGGAGGACATGCTGGGCAAAGCGGCCCAACTGTGGACAATGCTGGACGATTTAGCCGAGAGCCACCCAGGAGAGTACCGCCAGTTCATGCAGCAGCAAATGAAGGAGGCCCAGCAGCACTTTGCCCCTCCGGAGCCCCATCTCTGCCTGAAGGCTCACAGGAAGGTAAGAAGATGAAACCCTGAGGACATCTGGTTTCCATTTTTGTTTGGCAGACCCTCCAAGGTCTAGGATGCTTAAAGGCATAGAGCAAAATAGGGAAGCAGCAAAACAAACTGCAGTGTGTAAGGGACCAAGATCGCATCTATCCCATGGGATTATGATTGCATTTCCCCAAAACATAGGGAAAACAACCAATGGCTCATAAATTAGCAGTTTAGTGGACAATCACTGGACTAACACATACCTGTATTTACTCAAGTCTCATGTGCCATCAAATTGAATTTTCAAAATCTTGAAACCAAAAAAAAAAAATGCAGCAGAATGCAATGCACTTGGAATTCCCGCAGAATATAATGTACTTCTTGGCATTCCTTCTTTAAAAGCAAAAGTGTTAGGACACCAAAGTTTCCCGCAAACTTTGGTGTCCTGACACTTCTGCTTTGGTTGCATCTTTTCTGTAGAATGAATCCTCTTTAACAGCCTTGGTTCAATGCTATGGAGTCATGGGTACTGTAGTTTGACAAGGCCTTGAGCTTTCTCTGCCAAAAGATGCTGATGTCTCTCCAAACTACAAATCCCAGGCTTACACAGCATTGTGTCTATGCAATTAAATGAGAGAGGACATCCCTCAAAGAGGAACTCCATGTGCAGCTCCTGAAGAAGCTTCCCCTTTGGCTTAGGCTCAGCACTAAGATGACCATCTGACGCGAATCTAATGCGCACAATCATTTTGGCAGGGCAATTAAGCCAAAAAAGGTGAGAATTAGATTCAAGTAAATAGGGTATATGTAGATGTATTTTGGTACAGTTTGGTTACAAAGGGCTGTGTTTGTTTTTTTCATTGGGTTCTATACTGGAGTTGGGTCAAATGGATGAAACTTCAATCATGCAGTTCTCCTTTTCCCAACAAGGATACAAAATCTGTATCCAACACCATCAATATTAGCCAGTAAATACAATCAGTTCATTGGTAGATTTATGTTCCTCATCTCATGGGGGAAGGAAGCAACATATACATTAGTCTTTCAGATATATGTATGTGTAACTTTGGCTGTTGAAATGAAGGATGAGCACTATGTTCATTAGGTCGCTTTGGACTTCTTTTGCAGGACAATACCACTGCAAAAACCTTGTTTGTTAATATCTGCGCGTGGAATAGAGTCCCCGCTCCCCAATCGGCGTGTGAACGGGTCCCACTAACCGCTGGAAAAATGGAGGAGGTGTCTGATAAATCTGGTCAGTATTGCTTTGAGCAAAAGTCTCTAGCAGCATTATCTCAAATATATTGAAGAGTGCAGAGAGATATGAAGTTATAGGGAGGAGGGAGCAAGCTTGTTTCTCTGCTGCCTTGGAGACTAGGACATGGAAATTGGCTTCAAACTACAGTAAAGGAGATTCCACCTGAACATGAGGAAGAACTTCCTGACTGTGAGAGCAGTTCAGAGTTGGAACTCTCTGCCCCAGACTGTGGTGGAGGCTCCTTCTTTGGAGACATTTAAACAGAGGCTGGATGGCCATCTGTCGGGGGTTCTTTGAATGCAATTCTCCTGCTTCTTAGCAGGGGTTGGACTGGATTGCTCATGTGGTCTCTTCCAACTCTAGGATTCTATGGTATTGGGAGGGAAAGGTGAAACCCAAAAGCCAGTATCGAAAGAATGTTCTTGAGCCAGTTGAAGGCTTCACATTTTCCAGCCATTTCCCTCATTCTTCTCACAGGGCCTTACAGCATCATCGATGTTGCGTTCCATCCATCCGTTCTGGAGAAGGGAAGAAATGACCCAAAAGAGAAGGACCAGTTGATCCGCCTGTGCCTGAAGTACATTGAGGAGCATTACAGTGTCACTCTGTCCCCTTCCTACAGTACTTTGAAATGTAAACTAAAAGGAAGCCTGGAAAGGATGAGGCAGAGCTTGAGAAGAGAGCAGGTGCCAGCAGCATTGTCCCCAAAAGGTAACAGTTACTTTTCCCAGTAATTACTTTATCTTCTAATTTAGGAGAGGGTACTTCTGATCTGTTATGACCTAATGCTTTTTGATGTTTTAAACTTGGTGTTGGGAAGATATGACGCTCAACCAGCTGAGGAACATTGTAGAGGAGGAAGAGGAGAGGAAGGACTTCCTTCTTCTGAGGAAGGACCAGGCGCCCGCTAAAGCAGGGCTCCTCATTGAAGAGATTCCTTGCGCGGAAGATCAGGGATCCTTAATGCTGGCCTATGAAATCTCCACCACGAAGGGCGCAAACGGGGATCCAGTGATCGAGCTGAGAGTGGAACTGCCCGAGGTGTGCAGTGTCTCCGAGTGCGACCTCCGCGTCTCCAAGGCGAGTCCATCCCACTTCCCCCTTACTCTATTTCTTATCTAATGCTCACCTTTTTCACCAAAATGAGGGTGAGCATTAGATTTGTGCCATATGCTCATCTTAGTTCTGAACCAAAGCAAAGGAAATCTGCTTCAGGAGCCCCAATTGAGGCATCTCATGATCTAATTTAATTACCAAGGCTCAATGCTATACACTCCTGGGATTTGTAGTTTGGTGAGACATCAGCTTTCTTTGGCAAGGAAGGCTCAAGACTTTGTAAACCTACAGCTTCCATAACTCCATAGCATTGAACCAAAGCTCATTCTGCAGCAGAAAGGCACCCCAAGGTTTTCTTTCTCCAAGTTGCTGTGCTTTTTGGACTAGAAGCATTCTCTCCTGGCATTTCGCCTACATCTATGGCAGGTATCCTCAGAGGTTGTGAAGTCTGTTGGAAACTAGGATAAGTGAGGTTTATATATCTGTGGAATTATGCTCAGGGTGGGAGAAAGAATTCTTGTCTGCTGGAGGCAAGTGTGAATGTAGCAATTGGCCACCTTGATTGGCATTGAATAGCCTTGCAGCTTCAAAGCCAGGCTGCTTCCTTCCTGGGGTAATCCTTTGTGACGAGATGTTAGTTGGCCCTGATTGTTTCCTGTCTAAAATTCTCGTTTTTTGAGTGTTGCTCTTTATTTACTGTCCCAGTTTTAGTTTTTTAATACTGGTTTGCTTTTCTGTTTCCATTTTTGTTTTGAAAGGAGTTCTAAGCGGGCAGCAATGTTGCAATTGACCACCTTAATTAGTATTGAATAACCTTGCAGCTTCAAAGCCTGGCTGCTTCCTGCCTAAGAGAATCCTGTTGGGAGGTTTGCCCTGATTGTTTCCTGTCTGGAATTCCCATTTTTGTTTTTACTGTTGTTCTTTACTTACTGTCCTAATGTTAGACTTTTTAAATACTGGCTTTTTTCCCATTGCTGGAAGCTTTGGTGTCCTAACATTTTTGTTTTGAAAGGAGTTCTAAGCAGGCAGCGACTGTAATGCACACCTCTTTTGGCCAAATTACAAAGAGTGCATTTTTTGCCGTTGCGCATGACATTCGACAGCAAATGGCAGATTTGATTTAAGGGAACACAAGCAATTCCTTTGCTTTCTGGCCATTCCCAACACCTTTGGGCCTGTGAGAACTGCCTTCCCTTCCTTCTTTAGGATGACGTCCTGATTGAATGCCTCGACAAATACAGGCTGTGCTTGGACCTTCCGGAAGTGGTGAACGAAGAAGCCACAGCAGCCACGTTTCACAAAAAGAAAGGTGTGCTGGTGATCACGATGCCTGTGCGTCCAAAGTGAAGTCGTGGCGTATTATGTATAGATCTCTCTCCCTCTACACAAGATCCTGCACCCCTTCATATTAACTCTGATGTGCCGTGCGGCAGGAATTCCAAGTGCCCTTTGGACAAAAATCCCTTCCGAAGTACAGAACTGAAATCCAGCACTAACATAATGTCTTAAAACACTATCTTTAACGTATGATTTCTGCTGCCCATAGAAACGCGATAAAGTAATAATTAAAACAAACTTCATTGAGATGCTAAAAAAGACAATAAAGCTCTACTACTCTCAACTTTCTGCATTTCAGCTGTGCTTTATGGAGAGAAACATTCAGTGGTCAGCTACATAGGTGAAGCTTTCGAACTACCAAGCTTCCAGTCAGCAAGTTCAGTAGTTCAGCAGTTTAACCAGCTGCACCACCGGCGGCTCCTCAGCAACATAGGTAAAGGTCAGGGTTTTCCCCTGACATGAAGTCCAGTTTGTCCGACTCTGGGGGTTGGTGCTCATCTCCATTTCTAAGCCGAAGAGCCAGAGTTGTCCATAGACACCTCCAAGGTCATGTGGCCAGCATGACTGCATGGAGCGCCATTACCTTCCCACCCAAGTGGTACCTATTGATCTACTCACATTTGATTGTTTTCGAAGTGCTAGGTTTGCAGAAGCTGGGGCTAACAGCAGGAGCTCACCCCGTTCTCTAGATTCGAACTACCAACCTTCCAGTCAGCAAGTTCAGTAGCTCAGCGGTTTAACCCGTTGCACCACCAACGGCTCCTCAGCAACATAGGTAAAGGTCAAAGTTTTCCCCTGACATGAAGTCCAGTCGTGTCCGACTCTGGGGTTTGGTGCTCATCTCCATTTCTAAGCCGAAGAGCCGGCATTGTCCATAGACACCTCCAAAGTCATATGGCTGGCATGACTGCATGGAGGGCCATTACCTTCCCACTGGAGTGGTACCTATTGATCTACTCACATTTGCATGTTTTTGAACTGCTAGGTTGGCAGAAACTAGGGCTGACAGCAGAAGCTCACACCGCTCCCCGGAATTGATCCTGCGACCTTTCGGTCAACAAGCTCAGCAGCTCAGCGCTTTAACCCACTGCGCTACCGGCGGCTCTGGCGTTGTCCATAGACACCTCCAAAGTCATGTGGCCAGCATGACTGCATGGAGGGCTGTTACCTTCCCGCTGGAGTGGTACCTATTGATCTACTCACATTCGCATGTTTTTAAACTCCTAGGTTGACAGAAGCTGGGCCTAACAGGAGCTCAACTCACTCCCTGGATTCAAACCACTGACCCTACAGTCAGCAAGTTTAGCAACTCAGCAGTTTAACACGCTGCACCACTGGGGCTACATAGGGAAGGGAAATAAAGCAATGGTTTTTAATAGTGCTGTTATGGAGAGCCAGCATGGCAAAAAGTGGCTCGAGGATTGGACTAGGCCTCTGGGGCAAAGGCTTGGAATGCCATCTTAGCCTTGGAATTACCTTGGCCAACTCTCTCTCAACCCCCATCTACACTGCCATAAAATGCAGTTTAACTTGTATGACAACTGCATTAGATGGCAGTGTAGATGGCCCGGACTCGAGCAAACCTTGGAACAAAACCTGCAAGAAATCCCCACGACAGGTTCATCTTGGGATCCCTAGATGTCAGAAACACCTTGGAAGGAACAGGACTTCTTAATCCCCAAAGCTAAACCTGTCTGGTTTGGTAGTTCTTCTGCTTGTGAGAAAGGCACGTTGGCATTTGATGTGAGGAAAGATCAAGTGGCGCTGATAAAGGACATTCTAATTTTACTCTCTTCGTGCTGCCTAGCCAAGAGATTGCCACTTCTATGTCCCAATATACAAGCAGCAAATACTGGTGGGGTTGGGAAGGGGGGTTGATTTTCTCATTTGGGAGTTGTAGTTGCTGGGATTTAAAGTTCACCTACAATGAAAGAACATTTTGAACTCCACCAACGATGGAATTGAACCAATCTTGGGACACAGAACTCCCATGACTAACAGAAAATATTGGAAGGGTTTGGTGGGCATTGACCTTGAGTTTGGAAGTTGTAGTTCACCTACATCCAGAGAGCACTGTGGACTCAAGCAAGGATGGATCTGGACCAAACTTGGCACGGATACGCAATATGTGAACACTGGTGGAGTTTGGGGAAAATAGAACTTGACATTTGGGAGTTGTAGTTGCTGGAATTCATAGTTCACCTACAATCAAAGAACATTCTGAATTCCACCAACAATGGAATTGAACCAATCTTGGGATACAGAACTTCCATGACCAACAGAAAATACTGGAAGGGTTTGGTGGGCACTGACCTTGAGTTTTGGAGTTGTAGTTTACCTACATCCAGAGAGCCATGTGGACTCAAACAATGATGAATCTGGACCAAACTCTACATGAATACTCATTATGCCAAAATGTGAACACTGGTGGAGTTTGGGGAAAATAGGATCTTGACATTTGGGAGTTGTAGTTGCTGGGATTTATAGTTCACCTACAATCAAAGAGCATTCTGAACCCCACCAACGATAGAATTGGCCCATACTTCCCAGAGAGAACCCCATGACCAACAGAAAATAGTGTGTTTTCTGATTGTCTTTGGCAACCCGACACCCCCTCATGACCCCCACAGGGTCCCGACCCCCAAGTTGAGAAACACTGGTGTAAGTGGACAGCCCAGCCACATACGCACATACAGATTTCCCTTTTATTATGTGGATGGATGGAGATGGATAGAGAGAGAGAGAGAGAGATGTGTGGATGGATAGACAGGTAGATGAATGGATGGATAAATAGACAGGTGGATGGATGGGTAGATGGATAGATAGGTAGGTAAATGAAAGGATGGATAGACATGTTGATAGATGGATGGATAAATGGATGGACAAACAGAAGGATGAATGGACGGACTGATGGACAGATAGATGGATAGACAGGTAGATGAATGGATGGATAGAAAGATAGATGGATACATAGATGGACACATGGATGGGTGGAATGGTGGATGGATGGATGGGTGGCTGGCTGGCTGGCTAGACAGACAGAAGAATGGACGGATGGATGAATGAACGGCTGGCTAGACAGAAAGAAGGATGAATGGATGGACTGATGGATAGATAAATGGATCGATAGATGAATGGATGGATAAAAGAATGGATGGATAGATGGATGGATGGAGAGATGGATGATGGATGGAGAGATGGATGGAGAGATGGATGATGGATGGATGGATGGATAGATAGATAGATAGGAGCACACAAACACACTTACTGCAGGGCTTTAGTTAACTGGTGTTCTAAAAATAAGCTGCGAAAAATTCAGTGGAGGCCAAGCTCATGTGTCAACCCTCTCCTCACAAGAGGAAAGGGGAACAGTCACATTTGGGTTCCTGAAATGGAGAAGCCGAGCATTTCGCAAAGAAAGTCAGACTGGGGACAAGGAAATGCAGGCCGGTTCGTTTCAAACCTTTAATGGAACACTCCTGGCCTCTCCAGGACATTTGAAGTGCAACTTGTTCCTTGCCAACGACGGCAAAAGTTAAGCCTAACTCCAACCAAACCAGGAACGCATCAGTTACGTCTCAGGAAAAGAAAACATTGAATGTCCACAGTATAATCTTGGAATATCACCTGTTAGTGTTACCGGGTAGCACAACTTTACAAAGAGACAATACTGAATGTAATGCGTACGGTACAGAATTATTTGGGGCATACTGATTTCTCTCGCTGTCACTTCGCAATTCCATGATCCAAACTGGACAGCAAACATGGGGAGTGTTTTCCATGAAGGCATTTCCCAATGTGGATGCCGCCGTAAATGCATCCGGGTGACAATTGCAAACAAAACCCATTTTGAGCGATTTAACTTTTTTGTACACTATTTACAACGTCCCCCAAGAAATTGTGGTGTTTCCACAAAGGCTGGGGCGGGGAAGACAACAACAATGGCACTGGCGCCAAGAAAAGTGATCTATACTTCCATCTGAAATGAAGAGGACTTCACAAACAGTCACAACTAACTCGTCTTGTTCATTTGAACGGGAAATAAAGAGCAACTCAGCATCTCAAGACTATCGGGTTTTGATATATTTTAATTTTGTCTGAACTTTGAAGACAGACATCTATTTGGAGTTAAGCAGTATTGGCTGGAGAAGAAAATTAAAGTTTTATGGCTGTTGTGGAAGTTCACTAAAAGGAAGGAGGGGGGTATTGTCAGCAATGTTTCCAATATAGTTTCTGCCACAACCTCCCCAGTGACAGTAAAGTGCTATTTAAAAATAAGTCTCCAAAAACAAGCTGGAATGCGGAGGCTCGTTTTAGCCCCCTCTTTGTGACACCAGGAGAACACAACACACAAACAAGGTTTGCTTGTTGTGCTGAACTGGAGGTTCCAAATGTGGCTTCTATATTATTTTCCTCTGCTTTTATAAGTCTTCTTTTGAGATGTCGGGGAGCATTCCGTTGCCGGGCGGGGCTCTCTTCCTTTGACCGGAAGGAAGCACGAGTTCCTCTCCACATGATTTCAAACACTTTGGCCTATTTAGAAGGGGAAAGTTTGCAAACTGGAGGAAGCACAATAGAGTTGTCACTCGGCTCCAGGAAGCCTTTTGCAAACCATTGAAACCTGTACAACTGGTAATAAAAATTACCAGCAACTCTGTGTATGTGTGTGCATATATATATATACACACAGACACACAAATATATATATATTTAGATATAGGTATTTTTTAAAAAATAAAGAAAGGGACATTTGTTTAAAAGTCTAAACCCTAAATATATATATGTATGTATAAATAGCGTCTTTTAGAGTGAAGTGATGCGACCCAAGGAAGTCCCAGCGGCCTGGGGAGAGAGAGAGGATTATAGCAGCATGGTGAAGGGCTTCTCCAGGAGCTTCTTGAACTCGGCCAGCCACTGCGCGCCCACCGCTCCGTCCACTACGCGGTGGTCGCAACTCAGCGTCACCGACATCACGCTGGACGTGGCAAACCTGGGCAGGAAAAAGCAAAGGACACTGAGGCTGAAGCCCTGGAAGACCCATCCCAACAGGTCGTTTGCTGGCCATGACCAAGAAGGGAAAAGGGAAAAGAAGGAAGAAAGGACGGAAGGAGAGAAAGAGGGAGAGAGGAAGAAGGGAAGGAAATAGAGGGAAGGAAGAAGGAAGAGACAGAGGGAAGAAGGGAGGGAAAGAAGGTAGGACAGAAGGAAGAAGGGAGAGAAGGAGAGGAAAGAAGGTAGGAAGGAGGGAAGTATGGAAGGAGAGAGGGTCGGAAGGAAAGGAGAAAAGGAAGAACCGAGAGGAGGGAGGAAGGAAAAGAAAGAAGGGAGGAGAGGGAGATAAGGAAGGGAGGAATGAAGGTGGAGAAGGAAAGATGGAAGGAAGGAGAGAAGGAAGGGAGAGAAGGAGGGGGAAAGGGCAGGAAAGAAGTGAGGGAGGGAAGGAGAGGTGGAAGGCAGGAAAGAAGGGAGAGGCAAGGAAGGAGGGAAGGGAGAGGGGTAAGGTAGGACAGCAGGAAGAAGGGAGAGAAGGAGGAAGGGAGGGAAGGAAGGAAGAGAAGGAAGGAGGGAAGGAAGAAGAAGGAGGGAGGGAGGGAGGAAGGAAGGAAGGAAGGGAAGGAAGAGAGGAAGGAAGGAAGGAAGGAAGGAAGAAAGAAAAAGAAAGAAGAAAGGAAAGAAAGAAAGAGAAAGAAAGAAGGAAGGAAGGAAGGAAGGAAGAACGGAAGGAAGGAAGGAGAGAGGGAAGGAGAGAAGGAGGGAGAGAAGAGGAAGAGAGGAAGGGAGAGAGGAAAAGAGGGGAAGGAAGGACGAGAGAAGGAAAAAGAGAAAGATGGAAGGGAGAGAAGGAAAAGGAAGGGAGAGAAGGAAGGACAGAGCAGGAGGGAGGGAAGGAAGGCACTGAAAAACAAATTGTTCAAGAACCTCAGTAAAAAAATAAGCCAGGGGTATCTTGGAAGTTTTCTAAAGAACACTGATTTAAATAACTCACAACTTCCTCTTCACTTAATCACTTCCCTTCTGTCCCTGTTGAATCCACCATCTTGAATCTAAGTTATTCAATTGGGGGGGGGGGGGGGACTGTGCTATGAAACAGTGGGTTTGAAGAAGAAGCTCCTGGATGCATAACTGTGAACCAGAAATATATCTCTCAGTGCAGGATCTCAACCAAATGAAGTTTTGTTTTCAAATCAATCCACTGTTTAGGGATGGGTGTAAAACAGAGACCAAACTGTATAGCAACAGCTGTTTAGTTTTCTTCAAAGGGCAGGACTGAACAGATGAGATCCTGCACTGAGTAAAGGAGGCCACTTCCAACAGCCAAAACCATCGTCCTCACTGCCAGCAGCAGGGACTGAATCTGGGTCCTTCTGTGTGTCAAGCAAGGTGATCCACCCTTGAACTCTATGGCTGATACTATCAGAGGAACCTAGGCTTGACAAAACCAAACACACACTTAAATCCCACAAGCCTTCAGTTTGCTCATCTCAAGGGATTGTGTATTTAAGCATTAGTATCTCAAAACTAACAAGGAATCTGGAGGGAGAAAGTGCTGATAGTCGATCAGTGCTGATAGTTGACTTTCTGTGTTTGATGAACTCCGTAATCTCCTTGAAAGAGGTACTAAATGCTAAATACTCACCCCTTTTCATTGTCTGCTGGGACCAGCCTCTTCTCGGAGCCCCCGACGGCCAAAATGCAAGCCTGGGGCGGGTTGATGATGGCGGAGAAGTTCTTAATGCCGTACATTCCCAAGTTCGAGACCGTGAAAGTTCCTCCCTGGAAGGAAATAGGTGTTATAGCAATTCTTTGGCCCTCCCTCNCACCTGGAGAGCCAATGTTTGCAAGTGCCTTTTGTTTTGGCTACCTTACAGTCTCCTAACCTGAAATTCATGGGGCTTGAGCTTGCCTTCCCGAGCCTTGGTTGCCAAGGTCACGACATCTTGGTTGATGGAAGCCAGGCCCTTGGTGTGCGCATTAAATACAATCGGGGTGATCAGTCCAGCTGGGGTGCTGACCGCGACGCTGACGTCAACAACGTGGTTCCTAGAAAGCAAAAAGGAGTTGGAGGTTGACTCCAAGGCCCATCCGGCCCAACCCATATATGGCCTCTTGAATTCCTTTCCCCCGCATACAAATACAGGGTGTCCCCCAAAATTAGATACCCCCCCCCCTTAAGAGCTTAGTCGATAGATATTGTATTGTATACTTTTTTGGGGAAGGAGGTAGGGAAACTATCTATAGTTTTGGAATATGATTACACGTACATATTCCAAAACTATACAACAAACTATCATACATACAAAAGCACACAAATATTTGGAGACGCTGTCAGAGTCATCAGAAGAGCTGCAAGACCAAGAACAAGCCATGGGAGTCAAGACAAAGATCCACCCAGAAGGGAAGTGTTCTTACCATACATCAAGGGAACCAATGACCACATAGGGAAGCTGATGAGGAAACACAACATACAAACTATCTACAGACCCATCAAGAAAATCCAACAAATGCTACGTTCAGCAAAGGACAAGAGGGATCCTCTCACCTCTGCAGGAGTCTACCGTATACCATGGAGCTGTGGACAAGTCTACAGAGGGACCACCAAACGCAGCAGCATTGCCCAAACACGAATCAAGGAACATGAAAGGCACTGCAGACTACTTCAACCAGAGAAGTCAGCCATAGCAGAGCACCTGATGAACCAGCCAGGACACAGCAGATTATTTGAGAACACAGAAATGCTGGACCACTCCAACAACCACCATGTCAGACTACACAGAGAAGCCACTGAAATCCACAAGCATGTGCACAATTTCAACACAAAAGAGGAAACAATGAAAAGGGACACAATCTGGCTACCAGTATTAATAAAAACTCTAAAATTGGGACAGTAAATAAAAAGGAACACACTGAAAACAGGGGAACTCCAGAGAAAAAACAAATAGGGCCAGGTAAACACCTCTCAAAAAAGGGATTCCCCCAGGCAAGAAGCAGCCAAGCCTTGAAGCTGCAAGGCTATCAAAGTGATCAATTGCAACATTCATACCTGCCTCAAACATGCAAGAGTTCTTTCTCCCACCTTGGAAATCATTCCACAGTCATATAAACCTCACTTGCCTAGTTCCCAACAGACCTCACAACTTCTGAGGATGCCTGCCACAGATGTGGGCAAATGTTAGAAGAGAATGCTTCTGGAACATGGCTAGGCAGCCCAGAAGACTCACAGAAACACACATATTTGTCTACATATTTATGTAATTCTGCCTCCCCCCCAAATTATACAATCACACACCCACGCCCCATATATATATATATACACACACACACACACACACACACACACACACACACACACACACCCCTTCAAATATACATCATTCATTCATATATATATACACACACACACACACACGTGCACACACACACTTTATCTTCCTCCACAATCATATGTGTGTGTGTGTGTGTGTGTATGCACACGCACACACACATGATAGTCTGTTTTATATTTGGGGGTGGGGGAGAGAGAATGAAATTAATGTTTGGAAACCTGGAAGACTTTTCTCACATGAAAATCCAGCCTTCTCCAATAAGGCAATGCCACCGACTGCTTATTGCATTCAATTTAAACAAGTGGGATAATCAATGGCACCTGGCGTGCTCTCCAGAAGCGCCTGCGTGTGCTTACGTGTGGCTATCGGTTAGTGGAAAGAGATACTGAATTTTTAAGAGAGCCTACGCACTGCCGAATGACGGTGTCCAGCCAGGAGGAGTTGGCTTCCGGCACCTTCATACACGCCAGGGCCGAAGCCTTGATGATGAAGTCGTTGACGGAGAGCTTCGTGTTCTGGGGCATCTCCTGCGAAGACAAGGCAGGCGGCAAAGACGTAAAAGATCAAAGGACGGGGAAATAGCTATATCTTTTTGGTGAGTAACAATCATTGGCCTGCATCAATAGGAGCATAGTGTCTAGATCTAGGGAAGTAATGCTACCCCTCTATTCTGCTTTGGTTAGACCACACCTGGAATATTGTGTCCAATTCTGGGCACCACAATTCAAGAGAGATATTGACAAGCTAGAATGTGTCCAGAGGAGGGCGACTCAAATGATCAAGGGTCTGGAGAACAAGCCCTATGAGGAGCGGCTTAAGGAGCTGGGCATGTTTAGCCTGAAGAAGAGAAGGCTGAGAGGAGATATGATAGCCATGTATAAATATGTGAGAGGAAGCCACAGGGAGGAGGGAGCAAGCTTGTTTTCTGCTTCCTTAGAGACTAGGACGTGGAACAATGGCTTCAAACTACAAGAGAGGAGATTCCATCTGAACATGAGGAAGAACTTCCTGTGAGAGCTGTTCA
The DNA here is from genome assembly GCF_025583915.1 of Anolis sagrei ordinatus. Classification (NCBI taxonomy): domain Eukaryota; kingdom Metazoa; phylum Chordata; class Lepidosauria; order Squamata; family Anolidae; genus Anolis; species Anolis sagrei. Next base: position 41,442,837 of record NW_026847882.1, on the reverse strand, counting down.
GCAGTGGAACTCTCTGCCCCGGAGTGTGGTGGAGGCTCCTTCTTTGGAAGCTTTTAAGCAGAGGCTGGATGGCCATCTGTCAGGGGTGCTTTGAATGGGATTTTCCTGCTTCTTGGCAGAATGGGGTTGGACTGGATGGCCCATGAGGTCTCTTCCAACTTATGATCTATGATTCCTTAATCAGTGGGAACCTCTGCCTCAGAATCTGGTGCAGTTTCCTTATTTGGAGGCATTTAAAAAGAGGATGGATGGCCATCTGTTGGGAGAGCTTTGATTGTGTTTTTTGTGCATGGCAACTCTATGGCAACTCTATGGTTCTCCTAAGCCAAGTTCTCAAAATGGGGGAAGGGGAGGGATTTCGGTCTTTCTCCTGTCCTTCTGTCCTAATGAGAGCATGCCGCTCTTCTCCCAGGGGTGTGAAACCCATCCGCTTCTACAGATATGCCTCTCCGCCCTACAGTCTTTCATCTCAAGTTACAAATTCTGTGTTCTAGAAGAACAGATGCAAGCCTCGACAGGGCTGGGACATCCATGGTGAGGAGGCACAGTGCGGAACGGGCTCAAATGTTGACAACTTGAAAGGGGGAAACAAATCATTGAAAGGGGGTTGGGAAACCGATGAGACAAGAGGCCAAAATTCCCTTTTACGGAATATCCACTGCAACCCTCCACGATGCACATTACCTGGTTGAGTTCTTTTCTTAGCACCAATATGTCTCCCATGTCGACATCGATGGAGAGGTAATAGTGAGGTATCGTTTGCTTGGACTGCATCAAACGCTGGGCAATGACCTGCAGGGAAACACATTCATTTATTAGACCTTGAAGAGTTATTGGCCCTTAGTAAGTGGGAAGGGTAAGGCCTTACCTTGCGAATATTGCTGATGGGAATATCCGTAAAGACTCCTGGTGGGGCGGCTGCAGCCGGCGTTGCTGCTGGCGCTGCCATAGGAGGGGGTTCTGCTGCCCGGGCCTAGATAAAATCATAGAATCCTTGAGATGGAAGAGACCTCGAGGGCCATCCACTCCAACCCCATTCTGCCAAGAAGTTGAAAAATCACATTCAAGGCACCCCTGACAGATGGCCATCCAGCCACTGTTTAAAAGCGTCCAAAGAAGGAGCCTCTACCACACTCCAAAAGGGCAGGAAAGCACTTTGGTTACAAGGATTGCCAGAAAAGGAGTCAGGAGAAGTGCTACGCAGCTTATTTATGTGACTGAAGGTAGACTGAAGTTGGTAAAGGGACTTCTGGGGAGCATGAAAGGAGAACAAAGGGAGCAGCAATGGGGATGCCTATGCCTTCATCTGCAGATTGTTATTCTTTAAACGTTCAATATGCACCAACACAGAAGGATTGGATCCTGGATCTGATAACATCTTTAGAAACCTAAAGTTGGAAGAGACCCCAAGGGCCATCCAGTGCAACCCTCTTTTGCAAGGCACAAAAAGAACCATCAAAGCTCTCCCGACAGATAGCCATCCAGCCTTTGTTTAAAAGCCTCCAGCGCACTTCACCTCCAACAACAACAACAATAATATAAGATAATAATAATATAAAACAATAATAATAATAATAATAAAAGCCAGAATTGAAAAGTACAACAGATCCCAAATGTAGACTCTGCAAGGAAGCAGATGAAACAATAGATCACATCCTCAGCTGCTGCAAGAAGATGCAGACAGACTACAAGCAGAGGCATAACACCGTTGCTCAGATGATTCATTGGAACTTGTGCAACAAATACCATAATAAACTTGAGAAAGAAATAATAAAATGGGAATCAAAAGCTAAAGAAAACCCAAAAGACAAAAAAATAAATACTCAATTGAAACTACTTAGAAAACAAATGGACATACTACAAACAGAAGAATTAGAAGAAGAAAAAGCTTAAATTCGTAAGACAATACCACTTTGAGAATGCCAATAAGATAGGGAAATGGCTAACGAAAAAAACTGCCACAAGGAGACAAAGCAGACATATAACGAAAATAGTGTCGCAGGGTAAATGTTACTTCCAAACAAAAGAAATTATCGAGCAATTTTCCAAATACTACAAAGAATTGTACAAAGACGACAACATACCAGGAGAAAAATAATGAAATATCTAGGAGCACAGGTGATACCAAAAATATCAGAAGAACAAAGAGAACACCTGAACAAAAAAAAAAATCACACAAGAAGAAATAAAGAAAGTGATACAGAATATGCCAGCGAACAAAGCTCCTGGACCTGATGGCTTCCAGGCCTTGTATTATAAGACATTCCAAGACATCCTCATACCACAACTACAAAAGGTTATGAATAAAATAATGGGGGAGCAATACTCCTGACCTCACAATTGTGTTAAAAAACAAGTATGGATAGTCAAATCCCAGGTAACAGCAGGATTGAAGAGAAACAACTGGAAAAGCTGACACGATATGAGGATTTAAAGATCGAACTGCAAAGACTCTGGCACAAGCCAGTCAAGGTGGCCCCAGTGGTGATCGGCACACTGGGTGCAGTGCCTAAAGACCTTGGCCTGCACTTAAACACAATCGGCGCTGACGAAAGCTGCAGAAAGCCACCTTACTGGAATCTGCACGCATTATTCACCCATACATCACACAGTCCTAGACACTTGGGAAGTGTCCGACATGTGATCCAATTCAACAGTCAGCAGAGTGTCTGCTGTGGACATCATCATCGTCGTCATCATCATTTATACCCCGCCATCATCTCCCCAAAAGGGACTCAAAGTGGCTTATATGAGGCCAAGTCCAACAATACATTACAGCAACATAAAGTATAAACAACAAAATACCATCACAATAAAATAAATAAACCAATCAAGTAAAATAAACAGTACAAAATAACATAATGGAAAATAAAACACGTGGAACATTCACGTTCCTTTGCATGAAGGGGCTATGTAGTTCTCATCCAACTACAACAGCCCCAAGGGATTGCTTTGACCTCTGTTTTGACTTACCGGGGCTACTTTTGATGGCACAAATGAGTCAATGTCCTTCTTGGTTATCCTTCCATCGGGTCCCGTACCTGGTGGCGAGATGCAGGAAGGAACAATAGTTCAAACATCCACCAACCAAGTGAGCGACAGACGGAACGATGGAGGCTCACTCACCTTTCACCTGCGAAAGATCAATTCCCTTCTCTGAGGCCAGTTTCTTGGCCAAGGGGCTGGCTACCACTCTCCCTTTATGCACGGGGCCTTTGGATGCAGGCTGCGGCGGAGAAAGAGGAGAAGCGACTGCGCCTGCCGTCTAGAAAAAAAGGATGAGAAGATCAACACTTTTCTTTCCCATCACAGAAACAAACAACCCACGTGTGCAAACCCTGGAGTTGTACATACAGGAGAAGGTGGTGGCGGCGCTGGAGGTTTGATCTCGGCCACTCCAGCATCTCTGTAGTCTGCAAAGGCGGCAATGTCCGACTCCCTCTCCACGATGATGCACAACGGTGTCCCCAAAGGCACATCCCTTGTGCCTTCTGCCACTAAGATTTTTGCCAAATAGCCTTCTTCTTGCACTTCAAAGCCTTACAACAAGAGAGAAAAGGAATAACAGAGGAAGGAGGCACAACCGAGGCCACATTTCTAGGGCTTGGTTATCTTACTCTACACACAGGCTGGGAGAGATACTAATCTGGAAATGGGACCGACAGAAGCAAAGAGACTGAGGAAAGCTTCACATCCACGGAGAACCAAATTTGGAGGACTTATTTTGCTGGCTTTTGGGGTGGTTTTTGTTGGAAACAGCAACCTTCCAAGCATTCACTATAGTTTGTTAATTTGCTAACCTGTATTGTATGTATATATTGATTTGCCAGTTTGACTGGCCTCTTTGGTGTGGGAAGGGCTACAGACATGCAATTGTAATGCGCATGTTCAGACTCAAGACTCCATTTTGTTATCAATATGCATTTGGACTTCAATGAAAGCAGATATCATTTGGCCTTATGCAGGAACAGTTTACTACATGTTTGCGTTGAGAAGCAGCGAGTACAGTTATACAGTTTGGACTTTCATATCTCTTCGATCATCTGGAGAGGTCCTACTCGCGCCCCCACCTGCATCGCATGCACGATTGGTGGGGATGAGAGAGAGGGTCTTCTCGGTGGTGGCCCCTCGACTCTGGAACTCACTTCCTAAGGACATCAGGCATGCCCCAACTCTGGCAGTCTTTAGGAGGAGCTTGAAGACATGGTTGTTCCAGTGTGCCTTCCCAGAATAATGAACCCTTAGCATTATGTCCTCCAAAAGCACTTTATACTGATTTAGGACTGCTCGTACGTTTCCACCAATGCCCTACCTCCTCTATCTTGTTCATGCCTAGCATTATTTTTTAACTTAATTACATTTGGCCCAGCCATAGTTTTTAAAATGTATTTTGTGCCACTGTTCAATGTTTATGCTATTTCTGTATGAGATTTATTTTAATTGCTTTGTATTAGTATTTGTATTTTGCTTCGTACTGTAATTGTTATTGCTTTGTGATTGATGTGTTGTGGACTCGGCCTCATGTAAGCTGCACCGAGTCCCTTGGGAGATGGTAGCGGGGTATAAATAAAGTATTATTATTATTATTATTATTATTATTATTATTATTATGTCTATTTATTTATTTATTTATTTACTGTATTTGTATACCGCCTTTCTCAACCCATTCGGCGACTCACGGCGGTTTCCAACAAATCAGTATACATAAAAACATAATACCAATTAAAACAATAAACAATATAAAACATCACAACAACAATAAAAACAACATCATTAGCATCTCATTATTATCAAGCATTGTCCAGTTCCATCGTCAAGTCAGTTCGGTTTCCTATATTAGCTACTCTGCATTTGTAAATGCTTGCTCAAGCAGCCATGTTTTAACTTGCCTCTGAAACATTAAGAGGGAGGGTGCAGATCTGATCTCCTTAGGCAGGGGGTTCTAAAGCCGAGGGGCCACCACTGAGAAGGCCCTGTCTCTTGTCCCCGCCAAATGTACTTGTGACAAAGGCGGGACCAAGAGCAGGGCCTCCCCAGACGATCTTAAGGTCCTCGATGGTTCATAAGGGGAAGATACGTTCGGACAGGTACGTTGGGCCAGAACTGTTTACTTAAAGACTTTGGACTATGGACTATTGATTAAGAATGATGCCCTGTGTTCCCAACACAGAGAATGTACATCCAATCTGTAATTGGAACAATAAGAAATGTGTCTGTATACTGAATTACTACAAGATGTTTATGAGTAAACAAGGTATGTTACTTGTTTAAAAAGATTTTTTCCCCTCTGAGTTCATGTTTTAAACTAAGAGGTTTCAAGGGGGAGTATATGTTTTGGGCAACTGCAATTTCAACGGCAACAAAACATTCTAAAACTCTGCTAGCCATTTTTTTTGTGCAGCGGCATGTCTTTGTTCCTGGCAGTTCAAAGGCATGGTTATCAGTTGAACAGCCAAGTTGCCTGTGTGACATTACATGAATGCTTGTGAACATCACTTGTTCAAAGGATTGACTTCTAACACAGTTACGCCTTTCCTTGACTCGTGGTTTTCAAAAAGTGGTCTCCAGATGTTCATGGAGATTCACACTTGCCAAAAAGGATATAACATCGTATTGTCGAAGGCTTTCATGGCCAGAATCACTGGGTTGTTGTAGGTTTTTCGGGCTATATGGCCATGTTCCAGAGGCATTCTCTTCTGACGTTTCGCCTGCATCTATGCCTCTAGAACATGGCCATATAGCCCAAAATAAACCTACAACAACCCAGGATATGACATCATTTTTCCTTTTCAAAAAGGTTATGAATGTCATTTTTCCCTAAAAGATTTGAGATTCCCCACTATCTCAACCTGAGCTTCATTCAAAAAAATATAGATATGTTCTGGGCAGTGGAATGGGAATGAGTTTTAAAATGCCTCCGCTCCTGCAGTATCAGCCCAGGCTATCAGGTGGCCATGGGAGTCTCTTTCATCCTCCCTCCTCAATCCAGAATCAAGAGGCTTCTCACCTATCGTCGCTTTGTCCGTCTCTATTTCTGCTAAGAGGTCTCCTTCGCTCAGCTTTTCACCCAATTTCTTCTCCCATCTCTGAACGGTGCCCATTGTCATGGTCGGGGAGAGGGCAGGTAGGACAATCTAGGAAATCGAGAGAGCACCATATACCAGAATTAATCACACAATAGTCGCCACCGCATAATAGCAATACGCTTACTTTTTTGAGCACCAAAACTGTATTTTTTGTTTTCCTCACACAGTAGTCACCACTGCATAATAGTCACACCCCAACTTTTTTGGGATGGCAAAAATTATATTATTTTGTTTTCCTCACATAATAATTGCACCCCCATTTGAGCCCAATTCTCCCTTCCTTCTTTCTCCAAAGGCAAGGTAAAAAACTACAAAATGGAGATCTCTGAAGCTCAAACTCTTCTCTCCTTTCTCCTTCTTCCAAGGTCTTAAGGCAGCATAAAAAAACCTGAAAAGGATGTTTCTGGAACTCTACTCTTCCCTCTTTCCTCCTTTCTCCAAAGAACCCCATTCCAATTTGGAGGAAGGAAAAAAAAGAGAAGAGTGGAGCTTCAGATACCTCCGTTTTAGTAGTTTAAACTGCCTTTTCAGAGAAAGAAGGAAAAATCAGCCTCAAATGGCTCTATAGTTTATTTTTTAAAAAACTATAATTTTTCCTCACATAATAGGCATACCCCCTTTTTTGATAAAAAGGGGAAAAGTGCAACTATTATGCAATACTTTTATTATTGCATTGCTGAAAATTCAGCACCAACAACCTCACAAATCCAAAAGCTAGCCCAGCAATGTTCATGCAACTCTGATGCGCCTTCTTTATGCAAAGCTGTAACGAAAGGGGTACAAATGGCACCAAAGGGTTCCCTCTTCTGCTCAGCATAATCAATTCTCAGCATATGTCAATAATAATAATAATAATAATAATAATAAATTTATTTCCCGCCTTTCCTTGCAACTCAAAGCCGGGTACCAACATGGTCAAAACACTATAAAAATGCACACAGGTAAAATGCAAATTAAAATTCACTGAGAAAATGCAGGTTAAAATTAACAAGTTAAAATTGACTGGATAGGGCCTGTTGCTGAAAGAGATAGGTCTTGAGTTCTATGGGGAGGGAGAAGAATCAGCTAGCAGGACCTCTTGAGTTGCCCCTATCCACCCTCACTTGCCAACTGTCCCAAATCATTAACATTTCACCCCACTTCGCACCTCCTCTTACAAACCAGCCTGCGCACTGTGGTCATAGGAGGAGGCCCTACTCTCAGTCCCATCCCCATCCCAACTACAGCTGGTGGGATCGAGAGACAGGACCTTCTCTGTGGTTGCCCCCCACCTCTGGAACTCCCTCCCTAAAAAAAATAAAGCTGTCTCCTCCCTCCTCTCTTTCAAAAAACATCTGAAGATCTATTTTTGCTCACTAGCATATGGAGAGGAGGAGGATTAGATAATGAGTGATCATTTCCTGGCCTCTGATTGAGAATTATTCCGCATCTGGGCTCTCTTATTCCATGCCAGCCCAATGACCATCTTTCGACTACACAACCAACCCACACCAATTTGTGAACGCTAGTTGGCTGTTGTAAATTAATTATGGAAATCTGCTCAGATTTTATGTCATTATATAATTTTGCTGCCTATGTGCAGTTTAATTTATTGAAGTTAGGTTTAATTTACTGATGTTAGGTCTTAATGTTACTTTCATATATGGGTTTTTTTTACCAGGATTTTAGGTCAGCATCTGTGTGATTTTTATGGATACATTGAATGTTTGCCATTGTATTGTTGGAATCCACCCTGAGCTCCCTTGCAGAGATAGGGTTGAATACAAATATATTATTATTATTTTACTGACACAAAAACCCAATATGTCACAGCAAATGAGATCTATATGTTGGATTTCGTATCAAAAAATCACAAGTTGAACACTTCCCAAGCGTCTAGGATTGTGTGATGAATTTTTGAATGATGCACGCAGATCCAAGTCAGGTGGCCTTGTACAGTTGACAGATTGTGATTTTGTCAATGTTTATTGTTTCCAAATGCCAGTTGAGATCTTTTGGCACGGCACCCAGTGCGCCAATAACCACTGGGACCACCTGTACTGGTTTATGCCAGAGCCTTTGCAGTTTGGTTTTGAGGTCTTGATAGCGGCTGAGTTTTTCCTGTTGTTTTTCCTCAATGCGACTGTCACCTGACATGGCGACATCAATAATCCAAACTTTTTTCTTTTCCACAATCGTGATGCCTGGTTTATTGTATTGGTATTATTATTATTATTATTTTACTGACACAAAAGCACAATATTTCACAGCAAATGAGATCTATATGCTGGATTTCGTATCCAAAAATCACAAGTCGATCACTTCCCAAGCGTCTAAGACTGTGTGATGCATTATTTTTTTATTATTTTTTTATTATTATTATTATTATTTGAAACACAACAAGATGAGTCAACAGCAAACAAGATCACTCTGCTGGCTGTTATATTGTTATGATTATGATTATTTTACTACACAAAAACACAGTATGTCACAGCAAACGAGATATATATGCTGGATTTCATATCACAAAATCATAAGTCGAACACTTCCAAAGCGTCTAAGACTGTGTGATATTTTTATTATTATTATTATTATTATTATTATTATTTGAAACACAACAAGATGAGTCAACAGCAAACAAGATCACTCTGCTGGCTGTTATATTGGTATTATTATTATTATTATTATTTTACTAACACAAAAGCACAATATGTCATAGCAAACGAGATGTATTTGCTGGATTTCGTATCTAAAAATCACAAGTCGAACACTTCCCAAGCGTCTAGGATTGTGTGATGCATTATTATTATTATTATTATTATTATTATTATTATTATTATTATTTGAAACACAACAAGAGAGTCCACAGCAGACACTCTGCTGGCTGTTGTATTGGTATTATTATTATTATTATTATTATTTTACTGACACAAAAGCACAATATGTCACAGCAAACGAGATCTATATGCTGGATTTAATATCAAAAAAATCACGAGTCGAACACTTCCCAAGCGTCTAGACTGTGTGATGTATTATTATTATTATTATTATTATTATTATTATTATTATTATTATTATTAATATTGTTTTAGAAGAGGCAGCGGAAGTGTTCCAGAGGATCTTGGCTTGCATTGAGTGAGATTTGAAGGCAATGTAAACTAAACAATAAAGGACACAAATGCTGCAGAAAAGAGTGATAAGAAGCCTGTAACCGTACCTGCATGTGAGGAGGGTAGGAGCTCCCTGGAGCCCGAGCGGAGGGTTGAGATGCCGGTGTGGATGGCGCTGACGCCGGAGAAGGAGGAGGCACTGAGGCTGGAGGAGCAGTGGCTGCAGCATCCAAAGTGTAACTCTTAAAGGCATCAACAAGCTCAGGCCTAGGAAGAAGCAGGAAGGCACCATGAGCCACAGGGACGACATAGTAAAAGTGTAAATGCACCCTCCGGCACCATTGGCATGCACCATCAATACATTCTTGGGGTCTGCATGGCTGACCTTTCCAATATTTCAATTACAGTAAGGTGGACAAGATAAAAATTAGGCCAAAATCTTTGCTCAATTTCAAGAAAGAGTGGGATTTGTTACCTTTTTCACAGCAACAAAAATAATGGGAGCAATTGTCAATTGTAAAAGATAATGAATTAGATGAGCTTCACCAAATGTAACAATATGACTAGATAATATTTCAAAGGGAGGAGAATAATATAGATTTAAGATAAACAAAATGGAAAAAAATGGCAGCCCTAGATCCAGAAAAGGCATTTGACAATATAAATTGGGAAATTACATTCTTAATACTAGGGAAGAAATGGGTTTCGGTAACAATGGGATAGAATCGTTAACATGTAAAATTCAAAAGGCATAAACAGTGATAAATAGAGCATTAACAAAGAAGTGCATGATACACGAAGGCGCAAGGCTGCCCAAGCTCACTATTTATACTAGTATTCAAAGTACTCCTTTGAAAAATAAGGGAAAATGAAAACATTAGAGGATGAAAAATCAAGTACTGTATATACTCGAGTATAAGCCTAGTTTTTCATTCCTTTTTTTAAGCTGAAAAAGTCTCCCCGGCTTATACTCGAGTCAAGGTTATTGATTATTTTACTTTGTTATTATTATTATTGCATTTATTATTTTATTATTGTTATTATTACATTTATTATTTTACTCTATTTATTATTGTTATTGTTTCATTTATTATTTTACTGTATTGTTTTTGTTTCATTTATTATTTTACTCTATTATTACTGTTATTATTACATTTATTATTTTACTCTATTATTATTATTATACTCTATTTATTATTATTGGAAGGATACATAAGCATATTTACATTGACAAAGGTTAGAATAATAGTTTAATCAGAGTTGGACAGTCTTATCTTGAATTATAGTTTTATGTAAATATTCAAAAACATTTAACCTACTGATGCCTAAATTAATATAAGTTTATTGGTATCTATTTTTATTTTGAAATTTACCAGTAGCTGCTGCATTTCCCACCCTCGGCTTATATTCGAGTCAATCCATTTCCCCAGTTTTTTGTGGTAAAATTAAGTGCCTCGGCTTATATTCGGGTCAGCTTATACTCGAGTATATACGGTATTTTTAACCAAGAGCATTCACTGATTACCTATTAATAACAATAATTGAAGATTCTCTAGAAAACTTCAAAGAAGCATTAGTAATATTGGAAGAAACAATCAGAGCCAGGTAACACCTTCCAGCAAAGGACTCCCCCAGGCAGGAAGCAGCCAAGCTTTGAAGCTGCAAGGCTTTTCAATGCTAATCAAGGTGGCCAATTGTAACATTCACACCTGCATCAAACAGACAAGAGTTCTTCCTCCCACCCTGGACATCATTCCACAGATTTATAAACCTCATTTGCTTAGTTTCCAACAGACCTCACAACCTCTGAGAATGCCTGAATTGAAGAGAAGCAACTGGAAACGCTGGCACAATACAAGGATTTAAAGATTGAACTGCAAAGACTCTGGCACAAGCCAGTCAAGGGGGTCCCAGTGGGGATCAGTACACTCGGTGAAGTGCCTAAAGACCTTGGCCTGCACTTAAAAACAATTGGCGTTGACAAAATTACCATCAGTCACTGCAAAGGGCCGCCCTGCTCAGATCTGCACACATTATTTGCCAATACATCACATAGTCCTAGACACTTGGGAAGTGTCAGATGTGTGATTCATACAACAGCCAGCAGAGTGATCTTGTTTGCTGTGGAATAATCTTGTTGGGTATCTAATAATAATAATAATAATAATAATAATAATAATAATAAAGAAGTAGCCTCAACTTCAACAGAAGGAAGTTGGGGAGGCTCTTATTGAAAAGAGTCGGAAATGTAGACAAAGAGTAGCAAACAAAGCATATTTAAAAAGGCGCTCCCGTGCATCTCATAATAATAATAATAATAATAATAATAATAATAATAATAAAGAAGGAGCCTCAATGTCAACAGAAGGAAGTTGGGGAGGCTCTTATTGAAAAGAGTCGGAAATGTAAACAAAGAGTAGCAAACAAAGCATACTAAAAAAAGACGCTCCTGTGTATCTCATAATAATAATAATAATAATAATAATAATAATAATAATAATAATAATAATAGAAGGAGCCTCAACTTCAACAGAAGGAAGTTGGGGAGGCTCTTATTCAAAAGAGTCAGAAATGTAAATAAAGAGTAGTAAACAAAGCATATTTCAAAAGACGCTCCCGATTGTACTCACTTGTCGACAGTGATGCATATGATAGCTCCAATGGGGACGTCCCGCGTTCCTTCCGGCACCAGGATCTTAGCAAGGTAACATTCTTCGAGGCTTTCGAACCCTACGGTTGCTTTGTCTGTCTCCACCTTCAGAGGCAGAAAAGCAGTGTGGTTACAGCTTTTGTAATGCTAATGCTCAGGTGCAAAGCGAGACCCTTTAGCTAAGGCATGGGCAAACTTTGGCTCTCCTCCAGGTGTTTTGGACTTCAACTCCCACAATTCCTAACAGCCTACCAGCTGCTAGGAATTGTGGGGAGTTGAAGTCCAAAACACCTGGAGGAGAGCCAAAGTTTGCCCATACCTGGTCTAACATGTCCAGGTTACCTCTGCAATGAGATCCCCTTCGCAGATCTTGTCGCCTTCCTTCTTCTCCCACCGAGCGATGGTCCCCATCTGCATTGTGGGCGAGAGAGCGGGCAAAGGCACCTGCAAAGGGGAAAGGGGTCAAGGAGAGAAAGTTGGAAGGGACCCCAAAGGCTACACATTCTAACCTCTTCTTCCAGGCACAAAGACACACCCAGGCCCTCCTAACAGAGGGCCATCCAGCCTCTGTTTAAAAGAGGATTCCCAGGTAGAAGCATATTCCACCGCTGAATGCCTTTATCAGGAAACTCTTCCTAATGTTTAAGTAGAATCTCTTTTCTTGCAGGTTGGATACACGGCTCCATTGTGTCCTAGTCTCTGGAGCAGCAGAAAAGAAGCCTATTTCCTCCTACTTTCCAACACCAAAACATGGCCATCGCATCCTCTTTCAACCTTCTTTTCTCCAAGCTGAACACCCCCAACTCCTTAAGCCTCTCCTCAGAGGGATGCAGGGTTTACAAACCTTCTGTCATTTGCGTGGCCTTTCTCCAGACACCTTCCTCCTTGAACTGCTTTGTCCAGAACCTGGCAATGGGTTACACCAGGGGTCCTCAAACTAAGGCCCGGGGCTGGATACGGCCCTCCAAGGTCATTTACCTGGCCCTCACTCAGGGTCAACCTAAGTCTGAAACTACTTGAAAGCACACAACAACAACATTCCTATCTCATCAGCCAAAAGTAGGCCCACACTTCCCACTGAAATATTAATAAGGTTATATTTGTTAAAATTGTTCTTCATAAAAAGTTTGAGGACCCCTGGGTTACACTAGGCAAGATTATTTTTGTTCCTGGGTTGTAAATGTCATTTCCTAATTGGGACTACCATAAAAACATGGGGAAAATTTACTAAACCGCAAAAACTGTGAGTTTTCCAGGCCATGTTGGCCATGTTCCAGAAGCATTCTCTTCTGACGTTTCGCCCACATCAATGGCAGGCATCCTCTGAGGTTGTGAGGACTGTTGGAAACGAGGCAAGGGGGGTTTATGTATCTGTGGATGAAGATCCACCCAGAGGAAAAGTGTTCTTGCCATACATCAAGGGAACCACTGACTGTATAGGGAAGCTGATGAGAAAACACAACATACAAACTATCTACAGACCCTCCAAGGAAATCCAACAAATGCTACATTCAGCAAAAGACAAGAGGGATCCTCTCACCTCTGCAGGAGTCTACCGTATACCATGCAGCTGTGGACAAGTCTACAGAGGGACCACCAAACGCAGCATTGCCCAAACACGATCAAGGAACATGAAAGGCACTGCAGACTACTTCAACCAGAGAAGTCAGCCATAGCAGAGCACCTGATGAACCAGCCTGGACACAGCATATTATTTGAGAACACAGGAATGCTGGACCACACCAACAACCACCATGTCAGACTACACAGAGAAGCCATTGAAATCCACAAGCATGTGGACCATTTCAACTGGCTGCCGATTTGCTACCGGGCTCAATTCAAGGTGCTGGCATTGGCCTATAAAGCCTTAAAGGTTCCGGCCCAAGATACCTATCTGACCGCATCTCGACCTACGAGCCCACCAGGACTTTGAGATCTTCCGGGGAGGCCCTGCTCTCGATCCCGCCTGCTTCACAAGCACGGCTGGCAGGGACGAGAGATAGGGCCTTCTCGGTGGTGGCTCCTCGGCTGTGGAACACCCTTCCCGTGGACATTAGACTGGCTCCTTCCCTGATGATATTCCGCAGGAAATTAAAGACTTGGTTGTTCAAGAAGGCGTTCGAACAAGAAGTGCAATGATTGGTAATGACTATAGGAATGGAACAACGGAAAATGATACTGGATTGTGGTTTGGACGATGAGACGACGCTGAATGGTTTTCGTAGTAATGACGATGTTTTTGTATAATGCTGGATTGTGAATTGTTTTATACTGTGTTTTGAATTTTGTGGTTCCTATGTTGTACACCGCTGTGAGTCGCCCCTGGGCTGAGAACAGCGGTATATAAGCAAAGTAAATAAATAAATAAATAAATAAATTTCAACAGAAAGGAAGAGACCATGAAAATGAATAAAATCTGGCTACCAGTATTAAAAAACTCTAAAATTACAACAGCAAAACAGCAGAGAGGAAACAACCAGGCACATCTTAACACCTCTCAACCAGAGATTTTCCCAGACTCAGCCAGGCCTTCAAATGCTAATGAAGTTGGTCAATTGAAACATTCACACCTAGCTCCAGCAGAGAAGAGTCCTTTGTCCCACACTGGTCTTTCCACAGATATATAAACCCTTTTTCCTACTTCCAACAGACCTCAATTTTGACACATCAAGCTCAAAAGGTTGCCCATCACTGATCTATGGCAAGCATCCTCAGAGGTAGTGAGGTTTGTTGGAACTAGGAAAATGGGTTTATATATCTGTGGAAAGAATCAGGGACATCTAGTCACCCCTCAACAAAAGACTGCTCCAGGCACTGCCAGGCTATCAAATGCTAATCAAGGTGGTCAATTGAAACATTCCCACCTAGCTCCAACAGACAAGAGTCCTTTGTCCCACCCTGGTCTTTCCACAGATATATAAACCCTTTTTCCTACTTCCAACAGACCTCACTACCTCTGAGGATGCTTGCCATAGATGCAGATGAAACGTCAGGAGAAAAAATTGCCTCCAGAACATGGCGATATAGCCCGGAAAAACCTACAACATCCCAATGTCTTGTCTGCTTGAAGCAAGCATGAATGTTGCCACTGGCCAGCTTGATTAGCATTTAATGGCCTAGCAGTTTCAAGGTCTGGCTTCTTACTGCCTGGGGGGAATCCTTGCTTGGGAGGTGTTAGCTGGCCCTGATTGTTTCCTGCCTGGAATGCGTGTGAATGTTTCAACTGACCACCTTGATTAGTATTGGATGGCCTGGCAGCGCCTGAGGCAATCTTTTGTTGAGAGGTGATTAGCTGATTGTTTTCCTTCTGCTATTTTGCTTGGAGGGAGGGCCCAAGTTGGCCCATGCCTGCTCTCATATGTCAATATCGTCTTTGTCCCCCTTTCCCCCTCAGAAGAGCCCCCAAGTGTCACCTTCTGGTGGGTCGGGTAGCTGCTCCAGGGCCGGGAAGGGGCGGCCTGAGGCCCGGCTGTCTTGGCTCCGGCTCGAGGGAGAAGCAGCAGCGCCCTCCCGCCCCAAGGAGGCGAAGAGAAGGCCGAGGAGGAGGAGGCCGAGGCCTGGTGGTGGGCCCAGGCGCGACTCCGCGCCCTCTCCCCCGCGCTCGCCCCCGCCCGTCTCGGGGCCGCGCACTGCCGGGCCACGCGCCTGGCCAGCGCCCGCCACATCGCTCCCCTCGGCGACTAGGCCCACGCCCGGCCCTCGCCTGCCTGCCTTCCTTCCTTCCTTCGCCGCCTCCGCTCTCTAACTGACCTCCCTCTCCTGCCTCTCTGGCTGTGCCTCCCGGAAAGAAGCAGAGGGCGCACGACACTGCCGCAAAAACAGGCGGCCGTAAAGAAACCAAGGAGAGGTGGGCGGGGCTTCCCGTCTCCTCCAGGCGCATGCGCGGAAGTTGCGCCCTCTCCCGTGCCTTCCAGGCGCGGCTGGCGGAGGGCTTTTCTGCGCACGCGCGAAAGCAACTGTTGACACTACTAGGGCCATTGATATATATTATTAGCAATCCCGAGTCCTCCGGGCGCATGCGCGGTAGTCGCGCCCTCTCCCGTGCCTTTCAGGCGCGGCTGGCGGAGGGCTTTTCTGCGCACGCGCGAAAGCAACTGTTGACACTAGGGCCATTGCTATATATTACTAGCAATGCAATATATGACTATATTGCACTATACCATTATATTGTAATATTATTAGTAATACTACATGTAATTATAGTATTGTATGATAGTTACTAGTATTATATAGTATTACATTATAATATTATAAATACTATATGTTTATGCAATATTATTAGTAATATTGCATGTAATTTAAATATATAATTATAATATTGTATTACAAGTATTATATTACATTATAATATTATAAATATATGTATATACAATATATTACTAATAATATAATATAATATAATTAATATTAATTTTTTATTTAAATATTATATGTATATGCAATCTAATATATTATTCATAATATAATAATATAATTATATTAATTATTTTATTTATTTATTTATGACATTTATAATAATAATAATAATAATATTTATATGCCGCCCTTCCCAACCTGAAGGGGATTCAGAGTGGCTTACAAGATATATATATACACACACACACACACATATATATATATATATATACACATACATACATTATATTATTAGCAGCGTTATATATTACTATATTGTACTATACCATTATATTGTAATACTATTAGTAATATTACATGTAATTTAAATATATAATTATAATATTATAATATTATTAGTAATATTATACTGTTTTACATTATGTTAGAAATATTATATGTATATGCAATCTAATATATTATTCATAATATAATTAATATTATTTTTATTTATTTATTTATGACATTTATATGCCGCCCTTCCCAACCCGAAGGGGACTCAGAGCGGCTTACAAGATATATATATATATATAAATACAATATATTATATTATTAGCAGTGTTATATATTACTATATTGTACTATTTATTTATTTATTTATTTACTTCATTTTTATACCGCTATTCTCAGCCCTATTAGTGCAATATATAACTATATTGCACTAATAATATAATATATTGTATTATATTACTATATTGCACTATACCATTATATTGTAATATTATTACTAATATAACTAATATTATTAGTAATATTACATGTAATTATAGTATTGTATGATTATTGCTAGTATTATATTGTATTACATTATAATATTATAAATATTATATGTATATGCAATCTAATATATTGGGTTGTTGTAGGTTTTTTCAGGCTATGTGGCCATGGTCTAGAGGCATTCTCTCCTGATGTTTCGCCTGCATCTATGGCAAGCATCCTCAGAGGTAGTGAGGTCTGTTGGAAGTAGGAAAAATGGGTTTATATATCTGTGGAATGACCAGGGTGGGGCAAAGGACTCTTACCTGCTGGAACTACGTGTGAATGTTTCAACTGACCACCTTGATTAGCATTTGATGGCCTGGCAGTGCCTGGAGCAATCTTTTGTTAAGAGGTGATTAGATGTCCTTGTTTGTTTCCTCTCTGTTGTTCTGCTGTTCTAATTTTAGAGTTTTTTAATACTGGTAGCCAGATTTTGTTTATTTTCATGGTTTCCTCCTTTCTGTTGAAATTGTCCACATGCTTGTGGATTTCAATGGCTTCTCTGTGTAGTCTGACATGGTGGTTGTGAGAGTGGTCCAGCATTTCTGTGTTCTCCAATAATATGCTGTGTCCAGGTTGGTTCATCAGGTGCTCTGCTATGGCTGACTTCTCTGGTTGAAGTAGTCTGCAGTGCCATTCATGTTCCTTGATTCGTGTTTGGGCGCTGTGTTGGTAGACATCTAATCACCTCTCAACAAATTTGCTACCAAGGTGCTTGTCCTCCCAACCTTTCTATACACCTGCGAGACGTGGACTGTCTACAGACGTCACATGCAATTCCTGGAACAATTCCATCAGCGCTACCTCCGGAAAATCCTGCAAATCTCTTGGGAAGACAGGCGGACAAACGTCAGCATGCTGGAAGAAGCAAAGACCACCAGCATTGAAGCGATGCTCCTCCACCATCAACTCCGCTGGACCGGCCACGTTGTCCGCATGCCTGACCACCGTCTCCCAAAGCAGTTGCTCTACTCCGAACTCAAGAACGGAAAACGAATGTTGGTGGACAGGAAAAGAGATTTAAAGATGGGCTCAAAGCCAACCTTAAAAACTCTGGAATAGACACTGAGAACTGGGAAGCCCTGGCCCTTGAGCACTCCAGCTGGAGGTCAGCTGTGACCAGCAGTGCTGCAGAATTTGAAGAGACACAAATGGAGGGTGAAAGAGAGCAACCGAGCCCACCCTCCAACTGGAAACCAATGCCCTCACTGCAGGAGAAGATGCAGATCAAGAATGGGGCTCCACGGTCACCTACGGACCCACCAGAACACTGATCCTGGAAGACTATCCTACTCGGCCAATGAGGGATCACCTAAGTGAAGTGACATAAACACCAAAAACATAGAGAGATCCTGGCCCTCAAGCATCTAACTGGAAGTCAGTTGTGATCAACTGACTTCTGATTTTGAGAAGGAAGGATCAGAGGACGAAAGGGAGAAACGTCCTGAGAAGGTTCCTCAAGCAAACCCTTGTTGGGACCACCTTCCCTCTGGAAATGTATGTCTTCATAGTGAATGACCATCATGTGGATCCGGAATAGGTCTCCACAATCACTTATGGACCTCCTTGAAAGACTCCTGGGCCTATAGAAGTAGTAACGAAACAAACCAGGCTTATTTTGAAGACTTTATTAAAAGTTCCTTTCCTTTAAAGTCTTGGTCCTCGGATCAAAAGTACGTCCAACGGTCAACGGCACACAAACAAGGTCCAGGTCTTCCTTGGTCACAGAGAAAGAATTTTGCAATCACAACATTTCTAGGCAAAACAGAAGAGTATAGAAGAGGTATGGGCAAACTTTGGCCCTCTGGGTGTTTTGGACTCCAACTCCCACAATTCCTAACAGCCTACCGGCTGTTAGGAATTGTGGGAGTTGGAGTCCAAAACACCCGGAGGGCCAAAGTTTGCCTAAGCCTGGTATGGAACGTTTGCGATGTTGGTTCTGCAAGGACACAGACCCAGAAAGGAATTGCAGAAGGAAGCAAAACAAATCAGCCACAAAGACGAAAAGAACGACAACGCTCTCTCCTCATTAAAAATGCATATTGCCCGTTGGTCCCATTAATAATCCATGTTGACCTCACTCTGCAAAGACGACAAGAAGAGGATTGATAAACCTGGGATGTACAAGGCTTTTGCACATATATAGGATTCGGAACAAGGGTCTTGGATCCTCCAGTGCTGAAAATTCACTGTAAGGTTATATCTTTGGTATTATTGTAGGTATACAATAAACAAACCAAAGATATTAGGCAAAATATCAATATGTGTTGTCAAAGGCTTTCATGGCCAGAATCACTGGGTTGCGGTGAGTTGTACGGGCTGTCTGGCCATGTTCCAGAAGCATTCTCTCCTGACGTTTCGCCCATGTCTATGCCAGAGGTTGTGAGTGTTGGAAACTAGGCAAGTGGGCATTATAGAGAAAGGGAGCTCTTGTCTGCTTGAGGCAACTACCACCTTGGTTAGCATTTAATGGCCTTGCAGCTTCAAATCCTGGCTGCTTCCTGTCTGGGGAATCCTATGCTGGGAGGTGTTAGCCGGCCCTGATTGTTTTAACCTGATTGTTCCCATTGGCCACCTTGATTAGCATTTAGAAAGAGCTCTTGTTGGCTTGAGGCAACTACCACCATGATTAGCATTTAATGGCCTTGCAGCTTCAAATCCTGGCTGCTTCCTGTCTGGGGGAATCCTATATTGGGAAGTGTGAGCTGCCCCTGATTGTTTCCACCTGATTGTTCCCATTGGCCACCTTAATTAGCATTTAGAAAGAGCTCTTGTCGGCTTGAGGCAACTACCACCTTGGTTAGCATTTAATGGCCTTGCAGCTTCAAATCCTGGCTGCTTCCTGTCTGGGGGAATCCTATGTTGGGAGGTGTGAGCTGCCCCTGTTTCCACCTGATTGTTCCCATTGGCCACCTTGATTAGCATTTAATGGCCTTGTAAAGATAATTAAAATTTCAAAACTGCATCATCATACAGTATAATATTAATAATAATATTATAATTATATATTTTATATTACATGTAATATTACTAGTAATATTACATTATAATTGTATAGTACAATATAGCAATGTATAGCACTGATATTGTACTGTGCTCACGATATAATGTATTTTTAACCGGTTTTAATTAGTTCTTCTTTTAACCATTACATGTAGTCCGCCCATTGTCACTGTATTTGTGTTTACTGTAATATTATATTGTTGTGCATTCACATGTGTTATGTTATTATGATGTTGTTGTTTATTGTTTGCGTTTTCGTTTTACGTTCGGTTTCTCTTTACTGTAATTGTTGTTTGGGCTTGGCCTCATGTAAGCTGCTTCGAGTCCCCATTGGGGAGATGGTGGCAGGTATAAATAAAGATTATTATTATTATTATTATTATTATTATTATTTAACTTATATAACTATGCTAATAATATATATATCTTGTAAGCTGCTCTGAGACCCCTTTAGGGTGAGAAGGGCGACATATAAATGTCGCAAATAAATAATAAATAAATTGTAGCTTGAAACAATCAGGGGCAGCTAACACCTCCCAACATAGGATTCCCCCAAACAGGAAGCAGCCAGGATTTGAAGCTGCAAGGCCATTAAATGCTAAGGTGGCCAGTTGGAACATTCCCAGTTCTTTCTCCCACCCTGGACATCATTCCACAGAGAAATAAACTCCACTCGCCTGGTTTCCAACAGGCCTCACAACTGGGTTGTTGTAGGTTTTTTCGGGCTATATGGCCATGGTCTAGAGGCATTCTCTCCTGATGTTTCGCCTGCATCTATGGCAAGCATCCTCAGAGGTAGTGAGGTTTGTTGGAACTAGGAAAATTGGGTTTATATATCTGTGGAAAGAATCAAGGACATCTAATCACCTCTCAACAAAAGATTGCTCCAGGCACTGTCAGGCCATCAAATGCTAATCAAGGTGGTCAGTTGAAACATTCACACCTAGCTCCAGCAGACAAGAGTCCTTTGTCCCACCCTGGTCTTTCCACAGATATATAAACCCATTTTCCTAGTTCCAAGGTGGTCAGTTGAAACATTCACACCTAGCTCCAGCAGACAAGAGTCCTTTGTCCCACCCTGGCCATTCCACATATATTTAAACCTTTTCCTAGTTCCAACAGACCTCACTACCTCTGAGGATGCTTGCCATAGATGCAGTCGAAACGTCAGGAGAGAATGCTTCTATAACATGGCCATATAGCCCGGAAAAACCTACAACCCAGTGATTCCGGCCATGAAAGCCTTCGACAAGACCTCACAACCTCTGAGGATGCTGCCGTAAATGTGGGTGAAACGGCAGGAGAGAATGCTTCTGGAACATGGCCATACAGCCCGGAAAACTCACAGCAACCCAGTGATTCGGCCATAAAAGCCTTTGACAAATCGAAGATCTTAGGCGAAGATTATAACATGCTTCAACTTTATGAATGCTGAAAGGTCTTAAGCGAATGTCCTGCAAAATCTTGGGCTGGTTGCATCAAAATCCATGGGATTTAAAGTAGTAAACTGTGTGTAGGATTGCTCAGCCCTTTTCTGAAATGACCACCTGCCTTGCGTTTACAAAATGGAAAAATTAACTCAACTGAAATGCAGTTTAAAAACACCATGAAGCACCTAACCCTTGTTGAAGAAAACCAGACAATATTTCGTTCGTTTCCGTAAAGTTAACTCCATGCTGTCTTTCGCAATGTACAAAAACTCATGCAACAGAGAAACCGGCAGTTAATTCCACGAAAGGAAGTAAGGGGTTTTTCCCCTTCTTCTTAGAGAAAGGAACGATTTCCCCCCTCCTTTTCAGTTGTTCCGAATGACGACGAAGACCACGCTCCGAATGCTAACAGCGGACACAGGTTAGAAAGGCACTACCGCTCTTTCTAGAGGAACAACACATAAAATACCTATACAAGAACTCGCTGGAGAAATATAAAACCATTTTTTAAAGATCCTGTCGTACCTTGATAGTAAAATAAAACTAATTACAAGAGCCACAGAGAATGGCATTCAAAGGATGCAGTGGGAAACATCCCAGCATTCTCTAGAGCAGCCTTGGGCAAAATTCAGCACTCCAGATGTTTTGGACCTCAACTCCCACCATTCCACCATTCCTAACAGCCTCAGGCCGCTTCCTCCCCCCCCCCCCCCGCCACTGCCGAGGGGGGAAAAGAAAAGAGACTGAAGCTGCCGAGGGGGGAAAGGAAAGAGACTGAGGCTGTTGAGGGTGAAAAGGAAAGGGACTGAGGCTGCCGAGGAGAAAAAGGAAAGAGACTGAGGCTGTGAAGGGGGAAAGGAAAGGGACTGAGGCTGTCGAGGGGGGAAAGGAAAGAGACTGAGGCTGCCGAAGGGGGGAAAGGACAGGGACTGAGGCTGCCAAGGGAGGAAAAGAGAGGGACTGAGGCTGTCGAGGGGGGAAAGAAAAGAGACTGAGGCTGTCGAGGGGGGAAGGAAAGGGACTGAGGCTGCCAAGGGTGAAAAGGAATGGGACGGAGGCTGCCGAGAGGGAAAAGAAAGGAACTGAGGCTACCGAGGAGGGAAAGGAAAGAGACTGAGGCTGTTGAGGGTGAAAAGGAAAGGGACTGAGGCTGCCGAGGAGAGAAAGGAAAGAGACTGAGGCTGTCGAGGGGGAAAGGAAAGAGACTGAGGCTGCCAAGGGGGGAAAGGACAGGGACTGAGGCTGCCAAGGGAGGAAAAGAGAGGGACTGAGGCTGTCGAGGGGGGAAAGAAAAGAGACTGAGGCTGCCGAGGGGGGAAGGAAAGGGACTAAGGCTGCTGAGGGGGAAAAGGAAAGGAACTGAGGCTGCCGAGGGGGGAAGGAAAGGGACTGAGGCTGTCGAGGGGAAAGGAAAGGGACTGAGGCTGTCGAGGGAAGGAAAGGGACTGAGGCTGCCGAGGGGGGAAAGGAAAGGGACTGAGGCTGCCGAGGGGGGAAAGGAAAGGGACTGAGGCTGCCGAGGGGGGAAAGGAAAGGGACTGAGGTTGCAGAGGGGGGAAAGAAAAGAGAATGAGGCTGCTGAGGGGGGAAAGAAAAGGGACTGAGTCTTGAGGGGGGAAAGGAAAGGGACTGAGGCTGCCGAGGGGGAAAAGGAAAGGGACTGAGGCTGTGAGGGGGAAAGGAAAGTTACTGAGGCTGCTGAGAGGAAAAAGGAAAGGGACTGAGGCTGCCGAGGGGGAAAAGGAAAGGGTCTGAGGTTGCAGAGGGGGGAAAGAAAAGAGAATGAGGCTGCTGAGGGGGAAAAGAAAAGAGACTGAGGCTGTCGAGGGGGGAAAGGAAAGGGACTGAGGCTGCCGAGGGGGGAAAGGAAAGGGACTGAGGCTGCCGAGGGGGAAAAGGAAAGGGACTGAGGCTGCCGAGGGGGGAAAGGAAAGGGACTGAGGCTGCCGAGGGGGGAAAGGAAAGGGACTGAGGCTGCCGAGGGGGAAAGGAAAGTTACTGAGGCTGCTGAGAGGAAAAAGGAAAGGGACTGAGGCTGCCGAGGGGGAAAAGGAAAGGGTCTGAGGTTGCAGAGGGGGGAAAGAAAAGAGAATGAGGCTGCTGAGGGGGGAAAGAAAAGGGACTGAGTCTGTTGAGGGGGGGAAAGGAAAGGGACTGAGGCTGCCGAGGGAGAAAAGGAAAGAGACTGAGGCTGCCGAGGGGGAAAAGGAAAGGGACTGAGATTGCCGAGGGAGGAAAGGAAGGGGACTAAAATTGCTGAGGGGGGAAAGGAAAGAGACTGAGATTGCCGAGGGAGGAAAGGAAGGGGACTAAAGCTGCTGAGGGGGGAAAAGAAAGGGACTGAGGCTGCCGAGGGGGGAAAGGAAAGGGACCAAATTTTGCCCATGGCTGCTGTAGAGGAAGAAGAGAAAAGAAAAATTCCAATACTGTGTGTGCGTGCTGCAGAAATATACAGGAAAAAGAAGCACTTACACCGGTATTATAAAAATATACACTGTCCTTGAACAACAATGACATCAATGGGTACAAAATGATCCCCCAAAACAGGAACAATTTACCAAAAAAAAGTCCTATATAATCATAACATCTATAAAATGATAGAAATCATGTTTTCCATCGAAGTTTGCAGTCTCACATGGGACATCCAGAATGCTGGTGCATCAATACACACAAGTCTAGGCTGTGACACAAGGGGTGCATCTACACTGCAGATTTAATTCGGTTTGACACCACTCTAATTGTACTTTGGTGGGGCGCCAACACTGTGTCCGATGTTCAGTGAGAGGCCAAGCTTTCCATATACTTCTGCAAAGCAGCTTGTAAGCCCTCCTCTGAATGAGCACAGAGTATGATATCGTCAACATATTGTAATTCTATAACAGATGCTGCTGTGGCCTTACTTTGGCAGAGAAGGCTAAAAAACATCATACAACTCACACGATTCAAGAGCCAGTGGTGTCAAACCACATTCATTCTATAGTGTAGATCAGGCATGGGCAAGCTTGGGCCCTCCAGGTGTTTTGGACTTCAACTCCCACAATTCCTAACAGCCTACCGGCTGTTAGGAATTGTGGGAGTTGTAGTCCAAAACACCTGGAGGGCCGAAGTTTGCTCATGCCTGGTGTGGAGGCACCCAAAAAAGGACAAATATGGGAATGTTTTTGAGAAAAGGGCAAAGGATCTTCCTGGCATGTATTCCAAAACATAACAAATCAAAATCATGGAAGTCCTTCAAGAAAAGCAAAAGCAACCATCCCGACGCGCTGGGTCGTCCATCCATGTCCATTTCACTTGTCCTTCTCCAGATTCCGGACGACGACAGACCAGAACGGGCTTTTGCTGCAGAAAAGGGAGTCATTTGGAATGAGATGCAGATACAGAGAACGTGGTCACAGCTTCCAGTTTGGGCCATTCAGTGTCCCTCCTAATACTGGACGCCTCCAACGACAGTCCTCTGGGTCACCATGACCATCGACAGGACTGAGAAGGTTGAGGGGACACGGACTTAAGGCCGACATGGACTTAACACAGAGAGGTGGTTCGTTCCCACCCCGTTTTTTGTGAAATGTACAACTTTTGGCCATGAAATGGGAACGTCAGCCATCCTCGTATGCGGCAGACCTTTACACCCGTCGGAAGTTTTGCAAACTTTTGGCAGTTACGAGTCAGATGCGTCTCCGTTCACATGCTTCTCGGGTCAGTTTCTGGCAAGCGCAACAAGAGACGGCGGTGGCGTTTCGCGACAAAGAGAGAGGCCGTGAATCTGCCTAGTTCTCCCCGTGGTCCTCTTCCACCCAGGCCACAATCTTCCCCTCCCACCCAGGAATAATGTCGTCGTCGTGGAAAACCTACAGGGAAAAAGCAGAGAGAGAAATGGCTGCCAACGAAAACATGGATGAAGAGGAGGAGGAAGAAGAACAAGAATGACATTACAGTATGCGTCTATTCGCACATACTGAAACGCTTCAGCTCTCGCTTGACTGGATAGGATCTGACAGCTGATTTGTTTGAAGACTCCTTATCTGCCCAGAGTCCTTTCTATTGAATTGTGCATGATTTAGAGCTGGTTTGTGCATGATTTAGAGCAGGATCGTCAAGTGCATGTTCATGGAGGGCCACATCAGCCATCACCTGGTAGGGACGAGAGACAGGGCCTTCTCAGTGGTGGCCCCTCGGCTGTGGAACGCCCTTCCTACAGATATTAGATTGGCCCCCTCCCTATTGGCATTTCGGAGGAAAGTGAAGACCTGGTTGTTCGAGCAGGCATTTGAATAGGCAGTGTAATGAATATAGGAATACGGAACAACGGATGATGAGATGGGATTTTGATTCTACTGATGAGACGCTATTGAGATGTTATATTGATGTTTAATTGTTTACTATGCTATTGTTTTAATTGTCCCTTAACTGGTTTTTATGATGTTTAGCATTGAATTTTTGCTATTTTTAACCATTTTGAGTCACCTAAGGGCTGAGAAAAGCAGTATACAAATGAAGTAAATAAATAAACAAATAAATAAATAAATTATGGTAGCCTTCAAAGGCTGTTGAATCCACGGACGGGGAATCCATAAATATATCATGAAAGTATCATTGCAGATTTGATAAATGTGGATTTAATATGATGTGTGGGAATGAATGGAAGGATGTATGGATAACAGGTAAAATGGAGAAAATATTTAAGATACCACTGCAAATAAATATGGAGTTGATGTTCATGGGGATATTAGGATGCAGGAAGATTGATCCAAAATATCAGGATCTATTCAAAGCAATGATTCTTGCAGGGAAGGCTGTAATAGCTTGGGGATGGAAAGATGCAAAAAAATGGGATATGGTTAATTGGAATAATTATTTGTTTGACCAGGTCCAATCAGAAATTATTGCAATTGCAACCGGTGAGGCTATGAAGGAAGATAAAATGAGGAAAATTAAAGAGAAATGGTTCATATATTCGGAATGGATAAAAGGAGGCGAAGCCAATGTAAATATTGTACAGAAATGGGAAAAGCTGAGCTCATGGATGGAGTTAGAGTTCTAAAGGAAATGTGGTATGGGTTTGGGGAGGGGGAGGGTGGCGGGGGGAGGGAAGGAAAAAAGTGAATGAACTCAGATATACTAGATAAGTGAGTGGACATTATTGAATGAAAGAGGTGGAGATAATGGAAGGGTGTAGAGAAATGTGATTATTGACATCTTTCATGTATTAATTGTATAAACCCACTCATAAAACAAATTATCAATAAAGAAAAAAATGAAGCTTAAAAAAAAAGACGGATGTATGGATGGAGTTAATCATTTTGGAAACACCAGTAAAAGACCAATGACTATAATTAAAAGTAGCTAATAAGAACTGAAAAGTAAACTCTGATAAGAACTGGGACAGTGATAACAGAAATGTTATAATGTAATATAATATATTGTATATACATATAATAATTATAATATTATAATGTAATACCATATAATACTGATAATAATATGATATTATAATTATATATTGTATATTACATGTAACATTACTAATAATATTACCGTATAATGGTAATATTATACTGTTACATTATTATAATATTATAATATTATAGGAGCCCCGGTGGCACAGTGGGTTAAAGTGCTGAGCTGTTAAGCTTGTTGATCCAGGGTGCTGTGTGAGCTTCCACTATCAGCCCCAGCTTCTGCCAACCTAGCAGTGCAAAAACTTGGAAATGTGAGTAGATCAATAGGTACCGCTCCAGCGGGAAGGTAAAGGCATTCCATGCAGTCATGCCGGCCACATGACCTTGGAGGTGTCTACAGACAACGCCGGCTCTGTGGCTTAGAAATGGAGATGAGCACCACACCCCAGAGTTGGACATGACTGGACTTCATGTCAGGGGAAAACCTTTACCTTTATTTATAATGGTATAGTACAATATAGTAATATATAATACTGATAAGGTGCTATGCTAATAATATTGTATGTATATATATCTTGTAAGCTGCTCTGAGTCCCCTTTGGGGTAGGAAGGGCGGCATATAAATGTCATAAATAAATAAATAAATAAATAAACAAGAAGGAAGTCAACAGAAGGAAGAATCAACTTCTGACCAGGAAACTGAGATGGATCCAGGATGGAAGATGCCTATCATTCATTTACAACTTTGGGACTACATCAACAGAATATTCCTATAAAAGACTCAATCTAATAATGCTCAAAGTGTGGCAGACCTGAGGAGTCTGGTCCACCCGCCATGCTCTGCTCCATGGGAAGGAGAGAGATGGTGTATTCTGAAAGTTCTGTAAAAGTTCTCAAAGTGTGGCAGACCTGAGGAGTCTGGTCCACCTGCCATGCTCTGCTTCATGGGAAGGAGAGAGATGGTGTGTTCTGAAAGTTCTGTAAAAGTTCTGATCAACCCTCTCATACTGGAAATTGCAATAAAATAACCTATGCTTTAAAGTTATTGAAAAGTTATTCATGACAAATTGGCGACGAGGATGGGATATTCTTTTCCAGTGTGGGAAATTCATAACAGATACTGCAGGCCACCACCTACCTCCTCTTTGACTGTGCCAAACTCTGGATCCAGGGCTTTGAAATGGTACCGGTGTGTTCCTTCTCGGTCAATAGCTGCCTTGAAGTCCCCCAGCGTCACCTCACCCAACCTGCAGGGAAGTCAGAAAGTGATGGGAGAGATTGCCTTGCCACCGAGACTTAAGAGCAAGCAGCCCAGGATATGCCAGGGAGAGAACCTATAGAAATGCACACAATTCCCACCAACACATGCTTCCGCTCAACCAGCCTGGCTCACCTCTTTGGTATGTTGACCATGAAAGGAGTGAGGGAGCGGTCTGTGAAGTAGAGCACTTTGGTGCAGGCACTGCTGCTCATGGCCGGGGTGCTGTGCGAATGAGGCAGCTCTG
Source organism: Anolis sagrei ordinatus (assembly GCF_025583915.1). Classification (NCBI taxonomy): domain Eukaryota; kingdom Metazoa; phylum Chordata; class Lepidosauria; order Squamata; family Anolidae; genus Anolis; species Anolis sagrei. The sequence continues at coordinate 41,414,521 of NW_026847882.1, read as the reverse complement.
CAAAGCAAAATGGAGACACCCAGTCAAAGAGGAGGCAACCAAAGAGGCCGCAGAGGGTTAAGCGACAACACACCAAGAGAAAGGGGCCTCAAAAAAGAGATTTTTTTTTTTGCGAGAGGAACATCCTGCCGCATATTTTGCTATGGTTTTTCAATTAATATCTCATTGAGTCTCATTCAATTCAACTGAGTTTGTGGCAGCCACAAAAACGTTTTTGGCGTAGAACTACTTTCAAAGTCAGGACCATAGAATAAAACAGGAAACAACACTTTCAAATCAGCAACAGTTTTTCCCCCCAAATTTCATTACATAGTATTATCCACAGCAGCCGCTAGATGTCAGAAACTGCTCACAATGAGTAATTTTGTAAGTACTGCATGGATTGCGGTGGTGCTTTCAGCTTGATCTTAACAGAGTAGATAACTATTGCAAGTATTAATTATTTCTGCAATGGTTGTGGTTGTGTCAACAGTTGTACGTAGGCCAGCTCCGAAAGACAACTACTATTTCAAGTGAAAGGAAGAGCCCAAGGCAAGGGAATGATTAGGGCAACGATGAGAAGGTGGAGGGAGTGCAAGATCATCCCGGTTCTTCAAAAGCCACACTTATCTTTGGCATCATAGTTCTTTATTTATCTTTGGCATTGTATTCATTATATAAATATAATAAATTTATATAAATAAAAATTTAATGTTTGTTTGCAGGATTAACGTAACTCAAAAACTACGGCTAGTATTATATAAATATAATACATATAATAAAAGATCAGTCCAAGAAACAGGAAGATCTGGAAGGGCACTTACTGGAGTTGGAGGGCCAGGCGTCCCGGTATTCGTTGGTGACATGCGGGGCTGGGGACTTCCCTCGGACCTGGGAACACGGGAAACAGAAGAACGGGGCTCTGAGCATGCCTGCCTCGTTTCCAAAGGTTTGAGGAATAGTTAACCCACACAGAAATGGAAAAGGTCAGCGGAGAGAAAAATAGCAGATGGGTTACACTAATTAAAGGACCCAATGGGAGCGTGCTCAAAAGGGGACCATGTGTTGCTTTAATGCCAGCTCCAAAGTGACCCTGCGAAGGGGAACGGCTGGTGGCGCCGGGGATTAGGAAGCCCTCCAGCAACGGCAACACGCGGCGGTCTTGTGAGTGCTACACAGCTGTCTTCAGGCTGTAATTGAGTCCCTCCACAGGCTTCCTAGAGGTGGAAGGTTAGGAGCCGCTCTACTCAACCTTCTGGTCCCTATCAATGAAAACCCAAGCTCTGGAGGGTGTTGTGCTTCCCAAAAGTCCCAAAGATGGTATGGTTCCATTCTCACGCAGGCCCCGCATGCCTGGGGCTTTAGGGAAGAAGCCAAAGCTACAGGGGGGGAAAGGACCATGGCACCATTTGGAGCCATGGAGAAGAAGAACTCAACAGGTTCCTGGACCATCTTAACAGCATCCACCCAAACATCCAATTCACCATGGAAAAAGAAAATGAAGGAAGACTGCCTTTTCTAGATGTCCTAGTCATCCGCAAACCAGATCAACAACTGGGTCACACCGTTTACAGAAAACCCACACACACAGATAGATATCTACATAAAAACTCCAACCATCACCCAAGTCAAAAAGAAGCACCATTAAAGCCTTGGCAGACCGTGCAAAAAGAATCTGCGAAGCCCACCTCCTCCAAGATGAACTGAACCACCTCAACTGGGCTCTCCAGGCCAATGGAGACTCCACCTCAGACATCAGAAGAGCTGCAAGACAACCGAGAAGAAGCCACGAGAGTCAAGACCAAGATCCACCCAGAGGAAAGTGTTCTTGCCAGACATCAAGGGAACCACTGACCGCATAGGGAAGCTGATGAGGAAACACAACATACAAACTATCTACAGACCCACCAAGAAAATCCAACAAATGCTACGTTCAGCAAAGGACAAGAGGGATCCTCTCACCTCTGCAGGAGTCTACCGTATACCATGCAGCTGTGGACAAGTCTACAGAGGGACCACCAAACGCAGCATTTGCCCAAACACGAATCAAGGAACATGAAAGGCACTGCAGACTACTTCAACCAGAGAAGTCAGCCATAGCAGAGCACCTGATGAACCAACCTGGACACAGCATAGTATTTGAGAACACAGAAATGCTGGACCACTCTCACAACCACCATGTCAGGCTACACAGAGAAGCCATTGAAATCCACAAGCATGTGGACAATTTCAACAGAAAGGAGGAAACCATGAAAATGAACAAAATCTGGCTACCAGTATTAAAAAAACTCTAAAATTACAACAGCAAACAACAGAGAGGAAACAAACAGGCACATTTAATCACCTCTCAACAAAAGATTCCCCCAGGCACTGCCAAGCCATCAAATGCTAATCAAGGTGGTCAGTTGAAACATTCACACCTAGCTCCAGCAGACAAGAGTCCTTTGTCCCACCCTGGTCACTCCACAGATATATAAAACCCATTTTCCTAGTTCCAACAGACCTCACTACCTCTGAGGATGCTTGCCATAGATGCAGGTGAAACGTCAGGAGAGAATGCCTCTAGAACATGGCCATATAACCCGGAAAAACCTACAACAACCCAAGGACCAGATCCCTTCTAGTCCAGGCCTACCCTCCTCTCCTGCCTCTTCTGCATCTCCATGCGGTGCAGCCTCTCCATCAAGCTGGAGATGCCCTGCTCCAGGCTGTCGATGGTGTGGTGCTGGGGATCGTGGCCACTGAAGCTGTTCCGCAAACTGCGCAGGGCCTCGCGGACCAGCTGGAGGTCGTTTGTCTGTCTCAGGAAAAAGTGGGGGTCAAAGAAGGAAAGAAAAAATGTCCCCCCCCCCAAATGTCACGAAGGCAGGGAGAGGGGTGTGCTCGCATTATGGGGCGTCAAGGGACTTACGCCTCTGTGAGCCGTGGAAGCTGCTGCTTTTCCTGATGTCTGGAGGAAGCCATTGCTCTGAGAACTGTGGTTGCTGTAGGCGATTACCTGCTTTGGTAAGTAGGTAGGTCAGAAGGAAGGAGAGAAGGAAGGAAGGAAATAAATAAGGAAGAAAGGAAAGAAATTATGAAAGAAAGAAAGAAAGAAAGAAAGAAAGAAAGAAAGAAAGAAAGAAAGAAAGAAAGAAGGAAAGAAGGAAAGAAAGGAAGGATGGCAGGAAAGAAAAAAGAAAGAAAGAAAGAAAGAAAGAAAGAAAGAAAGAAAGAAAGAAAGAAAGAAAGAAAGGGAAGGAAGGACAGAAGGAAGGAAGGAGGAGAGGAAGGAAGTAAAGAAGGAAAAAGGAAAGAGGTAAGGAAAGAAGGAAAGGAAGGAAAAAGAAAGGAAGGAAGGAAAAAGGGGAAGGTAGGAAAGAAAGAAAGAGGGAAGGAAAGGAAGAGAGGGAAGGAAAGAGTAAAAGGAAGGGAAAAGGGAAGGAAAGAAAAGAAGGAGAAAGGAAGGAAAAGAGGAAAGAAGGAAAAAGAGGGAAGGAAAGAAGGAAGGAAGAAGAAGGGAAGGAAAGAAAAAGGGGAGGAAGGAAAGAAAGAAAGAAGGAAGGGAAGAAGAAAAGGAAAAGGAAAAGGAAAAGGAAAAGGAAAAGGAAAGGGGAAGGAAAGAAGGAGAGGAAGGAAGAAAAGAAAGAAAGAAAGAAGGAAGAAGGAAGGAAGGGGAAAGGAAAGGAAGGAAGGAAAGAGAGAAGGAAAGGAAGGAAGGAAAGAAGGAAAAGAAGGAAGGAAAGAAAAAGGGAAGTAAAAAAAGAAAGAGGGAAAAGAAAAAAAGGAAGGAAAGAAGGAGATGAAGGAAGAAAAGAAAGAAAGAAAGAAAGAAAGAAAGAAAGAAAGAAAGAAAGAAGAAAAGAAGGAAGGAAAAGGCAAAGGAAAGAAGGAATGAAAGAGGGCAGGAAAAGAATATTAGTGGTAAGATTCCCGCTTTCCTACACAGTCTACCCCTAAAAAGTTTGAGCTACACGTGGATTAGGGACTTAGTTTCATTTTTTCGGAAGCTTGGGAAATTATTGTCTTTTAGGGGAACTACAACTCCCAGGGCGGCCAGGCGCCACAAAGCCCAAGCGCAGCGTACCTCCTCTGCATCTTTCTTCACGCACTGAGCCAGCAGGGCTTCCTTGTGCTCCAGCTCTCGCTCCAGCTCCGCCTGCGGAGGAAAGGCGTGGGTGAGCGGGCCGGAGGGACCCCGAGAGGGACGGGACAGGACGGGGCGAGGAGGAGGCGCCCTTACCTGCTGATAGCTGGCCTCGGACAGCTGGCGCAGCATCTCCTCCATCTTGGCCTGGTGCTGGTGCAGGTGGCGGTCCTTCTGGCCCAGCTCCTTCTGCAACACAGTGGGAATTGGGGTCATCAGCGGGGGAAGGAGGAGGCACGCACTGGAGGGGAGCAAAGCCGGTGGCAAGGTCAGCACAATCCACCGCACCCAGGGTCACAGAGCCATGAGGTTTTTCTAGGGGAAGGAAGGAAGGAAGGAAGGAAGGAAGGAAGGAAGGAAGGAAGGAAGGAAGGAAGGAAGGAAGGAAGGAAGGAAGGACGGAAGGGAGGTGGGTTACCTTATATTCTGCCAGGAGCCGATTCCTGTCTTCCACCTTCCTCTGAAGTTCGACCTGAAGGAGTAATATTTGAAGAGTTGCACCGTTTGAACTCCAGATCCATCCATCCTTCTATCTGTCTGTCTATGTCTGTCGGTCTTTCTATCTATCCATCCATCCATCCATCTGTCCATCTAACTGCATATCCATTCATCTATCCATCCATCCACCAGTTTTGCACATATTTCAATGTAAGAATAATTGGCAGTTTGTACTTTAGATCTATCTTTCTATATGTCTATCCTTCCATCTGTCCATCTACCTGCCTCTCCATACATCCATCCATCCATTCATCGGTTTTGCACGTATTTCAATGTAAGAATAATTTGCAGTTTGTACTCTAGATCCATCCATCCTTCTTTCTGTCTGTCTACCAGTCTGTCCATCCATCTGTCCTTCTATCCATCCATCCATCTGTACATCTACCTGCCCATCCATCCATCGGTTTTTCACATATTTCAATGTAAGAATAATTTGTTTGTACTCTAGATCCATCCATCCTTCTATCTGCCTGTCTATACATCTGTCCGTCTGTCCATCCACCCATCTATCTGTCTATCTACCTGCCTATCCATCAATTCATCTATCTGTTTTGCACATATTTCAGTTTGTATTCTAGATACATCCATCTGTCTATATGTCCATCCGTCCATCCATCCTTCCATCTAACTGCCTATCCATCTATCAATTTATCTGTTCATCCATTCATCTGTCCATCTAACGGCCTATACATCCATCCACCCATCTGTCCATCCATCCATCCATCTAACTGCCTATCCATCCATCCGTCCGTCCATCCATCCGTCCATCCATCCATCTGCCTATACATCCATCCATCCATCTATCTGTCCGTCCATCCATCCATCCATCCGTTCATCTAATGGCCTATCCATCCAGCAATCCATCCATCCATCCATCTATCTATCCATCCATCCATCTGTCTATCTAATTGCCTATACATCCATCCATCCATGCATCCATCCATCTGTCCATCCATCCATCCTTTCATCTAACCGCCTATCCATCCATCCAGCCATCCATCCATCCATTTTGCACATATTTCAATGGAAGAATAATTTACAGTTTGTACTTGTCCTCAACCTGACCAGCCCCTTTCTTCTCCCTGTCATAGCAGCAGTTCCTGCCTTGAGATGTCCTACTCCTTCAGCTACTGTGAATACCTATATGTAGAACTTAGTTACGGATAAGGAACTTCAAGCTCAGGTCTGAAGCTTGATTGCATCCTTCCAGTACGATAGGAAACGTGCAACGTACCTCCACTTTTTGTCCCCAGTTTGTGCCACTAATTGCACTTCTATCCCGCTTCTTTCCCAACATGGCAACGCAAAAGGGAAAGCGCTCACGTTTTGGCTGTGCAGCTCTTCCTTGTCCATGTTTGCTCTCAGCAGCTCCTGCTTGATCTGGAGGATGAGCGCTTCCTGCTGGGCCAGGCGTTGTTGCAAGGCCTCCTGGGGAAGTGGAACGCAGCAAAACATTAAGCGCTGCAAAACGTAACGGCATGGCAAGAGCCTTTTCAAAAGATGGCAAAGGTTGGGTGCAAATATAACTATGTCATACAAGCATAGGGCACAAAAACAAAGGACTTCCACCAGAGCTATGCTTTTTCTGACTTACAGTGACCCTACAAGAGGGAAATATAGATCGCCGTTCCCATTTTGCAAGCCCTCCGTCTTGGTCTTTGAAAGAGCAAAAAGAAATAGTTCCAGCTTTAGAAGCAAGGAACTCTCTCTTGCAGAAACCGACAGAAGCGCTTGCCATCAGACACATAAATCAGCCTTTGCGCGCTCAGCACAAATGCAAATTAGGCTCAAACCGACTTCTATGCTTTCCGCAGATATTCTTTGCATTTTAATTTCCCCCCGGACGAGGAAAATGGGAAAGCACACTTTGCAAGGGAAGCTGATGGAGATAGTTATTCGTTCAGGAATGGGCAAACTTCAGCCCTCCCTCCAGGTGTTTTGAACTACAACTCCCCCAATTCCTCACAGCCGTAGGCTGTTAGGAATTGTGGGAGTTGTAGTCCAAAACACCTGGAGGGAGGGCTGAAGTTTGCTACCTATTCAGGTTTAAAACCATCTTTTTCTCACCTTGACGCCTTGCAGGCTCCGCGTTTCCTGTTTCTGCTTCTGCAACTCCTTCTGCAAGACCAAGACAGTTTATTTATTTATTTATTTACCTTACTTATATACCGCTGTTCTCAGCCCGAAGGCGACTCACAGCGGTTCACAACAAATACGAACAGCAAAAATTCAGTGCTACAGTATAGAAACAGTTAACAACCTAACACATTACACAATTAATAAACAGTTACTACAATACCCATTCACTGTCGTCTCGTTATCAAAAACATGTTCCAGATTCGTCATCCATTGTTCCATTCCAGTGTTCATTAACCAATCATTGCACTCAAACAGCCAGGTCTTCACCTTTTTGCGGAATACCATTAGAGATGGTGCTAGTCTAATGTCCGTAGGAAGGGCGTTCCACAACCGAGGAGCCACCACCGAGAAGGCCCTATCTCTCGTCCCCGCCAGCCGAGCTTGAGAAGCAGGCGGGATCGAGAGCAGGGTCTCCCCGGAAGATCTCAAAGTCCTGGTGGGTTTATAGGCAGAGATGCGGTCAGATAGGTAGCTTGGGCCGGAACCGTTTAGGGCTTTAAAGGCCAACGCCAGCACTTTGAATTGAGCCCGGTAGCAAATCGGTAGCCAGTGGAGTTGGCGCAACAGGGGGGTTGTATGCTCCCTGCGCTCCGCTCCTGTTAGTATCATGGCTGCCGAGCGTTGGACTAGCTGGAGCTTCCGAGCCATCTTCAAAGGCAACCCCACGTAGAGAGCGTTGCAGTAGTCTAGACGGGATGTAACCAGAGCGTGGACTACCGTGGCCAAGTCAGACTTCCCAAGGTACGGGCGCAGCTGGCGCACAAGCTTTAGCTGTGCAAATGCTCCCCTGGTCACCGCCGAAACCTGGGGTTCCAGGCTCAGCGCTGAGTCCAGGGTCACACCCCAAGCTGCGGGATAGAAGTGCAATTAGTGGCACAAAATGGGGACAAAAAGTGGAGGTACGTTGCACTTTTCCTACCGTACTGGAAGGATGCAATCAAGCTTCAGACCTGAGCTTGAACAACAACATTATCAATAAGTTTGGTTTTTTTTTTTTTTGGGGGGGGGGGGGGAAATGGCATTTATAACTTTTTTGAAAATAAAATAAAATGTCATATCCTTTTGGCAAATGTGAATCTCCATCTGGAGACCACTTTTTGAAAACCACAAGTCAAGGAAAGGCATGACCTTGTTAGACGTCAACCCTTTGAAAAAGTGATGTTCTCAAGTATCCATGTAACAGCACACAGTTGTTAAACCCTTGTGCCAGCAGGATAGTGGCAAGATAGTGGTTCGAATCTGGGGAGAGCAGATTGAGCTCGCTCTGTTAGCTCCAGTTCCCCATGCGAGGACCCTCCCACACCAAAGAGGTAAGTCAAACTGGAAAATAAATGTATACACAATAGGTAAAAGTAAAGGTTTTCCCATGACATTAAGTCCAGTCGTGGTTGACTCTGGGAGTGGTGCTCATCTCAATTTCTAGGCCGAAGAGTTGGCGTTGTTCGTAGACACATCCAAGGTCATGTGTCCAGCATGACTGCATGGAGTGCCGTTACCTTCCCGCCGGAGTGGTACCTATTGATCTCACATTTGCATGTTTTCTAACTGCTGGGTTGGCAGAAGCTGGGGCTAACAGTGGGAGCTCACCCCACTCCCCAGATTTGAACCGGCTACCTTTCGGTCAGCAATTTCAGAAGCTCAGTGGTTTAACCCACTGCACCACCAGGAACTCCATATACACAATACGGGTTAGCAAATATATACATTAACAAAATATATTCAAATAGTGAAGACTTGGAAGGTTGCTATTTCCAATCATAACCAGCCCCTCCTTTCTCGTCCCTTCACCAATTCGTTTTCCTCCCTCTCTGCAATTTAAAGAGCCCTCTTCTCGCGCCAGGATTTTAGCATCGGGCCTATTTTAATGAGCCAAGAAAAAGAAGGAATCAATGCCGGAACGAAGGAAGGCCTCCCCGGGGCACCTTCTGCTCCCTTAAGTGGCCCACATCAATGGGAAAACCACGAATCCCTCAAAGCCGCTCTTTCAACCCAGTGCTGAGGATGCAGCTTCCAGGGATATCGTCCTGGGCTGGCAGCCAACTTCTGCACCAGAAGAGGAGGCGCATGACAGAACGGGGTCTCTTTCCTCCTGGGCTGCTGCTTTTATCTCACCGATGAAAGTGTGTTTCCTTTCAGACACGGTTAGACGTTTTAATGATTGCCTCATGATTTCCAAAAAAAGGAAAAAGCATTTTAAAAGGCAAAACAGCAGCAGCAACAGCAGTTCGGTAGATCAGAAGCTTCTGAGTGTCAGCAGTAGAGTAATTGAGCTTAAGCAACACAAGAACAGAGTCAAGCTTTAAAAGTTATAGAAGACTTTATTAGCTTACTTACTTAGGCGATCTCTCGCTTTCCGAGGATGATTGTCTTCCAATATTCTTGTGGGTCCGTATGTGGCTGTAGAGCCCTATTCTTGCTCTGCATCTTCTTCCGCAGTGAGGGCATTGGTTTCCAGGTGGAAGGCGGTCTCGGCCGGGGTTGGCTTGACGCGCCTTCCTCTTGGCACGTTTCTCTTTTCACCCTCCACTCGTGCCTCTTCAAATTCTGCAGCACTGCTGGTCACAGCTGACCTCCAGCTGGAGCGCTCAAGGGCCAGGGCTTCCCAGTTCTCAGTGTCTATGCCAGAGTTTTTAAGGTTGGCTTCGAGCCCATCTTTAAATCTCTTTTCCTGTCCACCAACATTCCGTTTTCTGTTCTTGAGTTCGGAGTAGAGCAACTGCTTTGGGAGACGGTGGTCGGGCATCCGGACAACATGGCCGGTCCAGCGGAGTTGGTGGCGGAGGACCATAGCTTCAATGCTGGTGGTCTTTGCTTCTTCCAGCACGCTGACATTTGTCCGCTTGTCTTCCCAAGAGATTTGCAGGATTTTTCGGAGGCAGTGCTGATGAAATCGTTCCAGGAGTTGCATGTGATGTCTGTAGACAGTCCACGTCTCACAGGCATAGAGCAGGGTTGGGAGGACAATAGCTTTATAAACAAGCACCTTAGTCTCCCTACGGATGTCCCGGTCCTCAAACACTCTCTGCTTCATTCGGAAAAATGCTGCGCTTGCAGAGCTCAGGCGTTGTTGTATTTCGGTGTCGATGTTGACTTTGGTGGAGAGGTGGCTGCCAAGGTAGCGGAAATGACCAACATTTTCTAATGTTACACCGTTAAGCTGTATCACTGGCATTGGAGAGGGGTTGGCTAGTGCCTGCTGGAAAAGCACCTTGGTTTTTTCAATGTTCAATGACAAGCCGACCTTCTCGTATGCTTCTGCAAAGGTGTTTAGAGTGGCTTGTAGATCTTCTTCTGAATGCGCACAGACGACGTTGTCATCAGCATACTGGAGTTCTATAACAGATGTTGTTGTAACCTTGGTTTTGGCTTTCAGTCTGCTGAGGTTGAATAGCTTGCCATCTGTCCGATAGATGATTTCCACTCCGGTGGGAAGCTTCCCATCAACAAGGTGAAGTATCATAGCGATGAAGATGGAGAATAGAGTTGGGGCAATAACACATCCCTGTTTGACACCCGATTCCACCTTAAATGGGTCACTTTGGGAGCCACTGCTGTCCAAAACTGTTGCCATCATGGAGGAGCCGCAGGATGTTCACAAATTTGCTTGGGCACCCGATTTTTGGAGGATGGTCCAGAGAGCGCTGCGATTCACTGTGTCGAATGCCTTTGCAAGGTCGATGAATGCCATGTACAGAGGTTGGTTTTGTTCCCTGCATTTTTCTTGGAGCTGTCGTGCAGTGAAGATCATGTCCACTGTTCCTCTGGAGGGGCGGAAGCCATTCTGAGATTCTGGGAGGGTGTCTTCTGAGAGGGGCAGAAGGCGGTTTGCAAGGATTCTTGCGAGGATTTTCCCAGCGGAGGTTAGAAGGGAGATACCTCAATAGTTTCCGCAGTCTGTTCTTTCCCCTTTTTTGAAGAGGGTGATGATGGTGGCATCCTTGAAATCTGCTGGGATTTTCTCGGTCACCCACACTTTTTCTATGAGCTGGTGGAGTTGTTGTGTCAGCTCAGGTCCTCCCTCTTTAAAGATTTCAGCAGGGATCCCATCAGGTCCGCTGGCTTTGTTATTCTTTTATTAGCATAACTATATAGGAAAGTTAACACAGGCGCTCGCTATCTAACTAACTAATTAACTAATTAACTGATGGAAATAGCAACCTTCTTCTCCACTAGTAATTTGTTTTGTATATTATTCTGTTTGTTTACTATACTGTCTACGTATGTTTTGGTATGAAGCTTTCCCTTTACTCTATGTTTTCCTGAGAAGTTGTGGGAGGGGCTGCAGACCCCATGATCAGATCTGGGACTGCTCAAAGCTCAGACTCCATTTTTGAAAACAGATGCTTTAGACTTTGAACTATTAAGATTATAAGAAAGATGCCCTGTGTTATCTGCACAGAGAAACTACTTCAAATCCTATCTGTAACTGGATTGACAACTTATGGACCTGTATGCTGAATGCATGACGGTTGTGAGTAAACCAGATATGTTACTTTTAGCTAAGTCTATGATATAGAAACAAGATGTTTTCTAGAAAAGGCGATGTATTTGGGCACTGAAAGAAACATTTCTGTAACTCTATACTGTTTTTGTGCCTTGGCCTAATCTCTGTTCCTAACAGATCAGAAACAACCAGGTTATCAGTCTAACAACTGAGAACCAAATTGCCTTGTGTAAGTACATTTATTTTATTTATCGTATCATCAGTAACCAGACGTTTGTATTACATTTTTAACAAAAAGCAAACAAACAAACATACATACAAAAGACACAGAGTTTGCAAGCTTGGTAGTTGATTAAATGTCTTTGACCAGTATCTGGCCCCTTGGAGTGCTTCTGGTGTTGCTGCAAGAAGGTCCTCCATTGTGCATGTGGCAGGGCTCAGGGTGCATTGCAGCAGGTGGTCAGTGGTTTGCTCTTCTCCACACTCGCATGTCGTGGATTCCACTTTGTAGCCCCATTTCTGAAGGTTGGCTCTGCATCTCGTGGTGCCAGAGCGCAGTTTGTTCAGCGCCTTCCAAGTCGCCCAGTCTTCTGTGTGCCCAGGGGGGAGTCTCTCATTTGGTATCAGCCATTGATTGAGGTTCTGGGTTTGAGCCTGCCACTTTTGGACTCTCGCTTGCTGAGGTGTTCCAGCGAGTGTCTCTGTAGATCTTCAGAAAACTATTTCTTGATTTAAGTCGTTGACGTGCTGGCTGATACCCAAACAGGGATGAGCTGGAGATGTCTCTGCCTTGGTCCTTTCACTATTGGCTGCTACTTCCCGGCGGATGTCAGGTGGTGTGATACCGGCTAAGCAGTGTAATTTCTCCAGTGGTGTAGGGCGCAGACACCCCGTGATAATGCGGCATGTCTCATTAAGAGCCACATCTACTGTTTTAGTGTCGTGAGATGTGTTCCACACTGGGCATGCATACTCAGCAGCAGAGTAGCATAGCGCAAGGGCAGATATCTTCACTGTGTCTGGTTGTGATCCCCAGGTTGTGCCAGTCAGCTTTCGTATGATATTGTTTCTAGCAGTCACTTTTTGCTTGATGGGCGAAAGGCCACCTTACTGGGATCTGCACACATTATTCGCCAATACATCACACAGTCCTAGACACTTGGGAAGTGTCCGACGTGTGATCCAATTCAACAGCCAGCAGAGTGTCTGCTGTGGACTCATCTTGTTGTGTTTCAAATAATAATAATAATAATAATAATAATAATAATAATAATAATGGAGATGTATTCATAAAATCCCCCTATCCATCTGACTCTCTTACCTTTAGTTCCTGGTTCTCCTTCACGCTCTGATCCAGGCGGCTCCTGGTGATAACCTGTGAGTAAAAACACTGCTGTTATTTGCCAGGATCTGCACAAAAACACAAAGTGGGCTCCAACTAGAGCTCTGGAAGGAAGCGCACATGTGTTGCTTACCAGCTGCTCTTCGGGGCAACCCTCCTGTTCGGAAAGGGCAAACAGACGCTCTTGCTCATCCTCAGGTAGCGACCCGTTCAGCAGCAAAGCCTGGCAGAACAACAGTGGAAGGGACAAAGAGGTCAATGGAAACAGCCCAGAAAGAAACTCAACCCTGTCTGTGTGTAATCTGGCAACTGAAGCCCCAACCTGGATCCTGTCCCCAGATGTCACTACAACTGTGAAAGGGAAGGGAAAACGCTGAATGGTTTGGACGAGGCTCTTGAAAAGGACCGAACAATATAAACACGCTTAATCTTTGTCAGAAATATTAAAAAACTAACTAGGTATTTTTAATTACAAAAAATGTGAGACAAGCACTGAAGGGGTTAAATGGATGCAATGACTCAGCAATAATAATAATAATAATAATAATAATAATAATAATAATAATAATAATAATATAAGCAGGTGTGTCTGTAGCTGAGAAGGCTTGGCATTAATTTGCATCAGTGTGAGAGAGGCCTCTGTTCGAGGTAGCCCTAAGTGTCTGAGAAGGTCTCTGTGTGAGAAGGTCTCAGTGGGAGAAAGGCCTCAGTGTGAGGTAGGCCTCAGTGTTAGTAGGTCTCAGTATGAGAAGGCATCAGTGTGAGAGAAGCCCCAAGTTGAAGGTCATGTGTGTGAAGCTCATGTGTGAAGGCTGCTGTGTTTTAAGATAATAATAATAATAATAATAATAATAATAATAATAATAATAATAATAATATAAGCAGATGTGTCTATAGCTGAGAAGGCTTGGCGTTAATTCGCCTCAGTGTGAGACAGACCTCTGTTCGAGGTAGACCTAAGTTTCTGAGAAGGTATCTGTGTGAGAAGGTCTCAGTGGGAGAAAGGCCTCAGTGTGAGGTAGGCCTCAGTGTTAGTAGSTCTCAGCATCAATYTRAGTAGGTCTCAGCATGAGAAGGCCTCAGTGTGAAAGAATGCCTCAGTSTGAGMGAAGCCCCAAGTTGAAGGTCATGTGTGTGAAGCTCATGTGTGAAGGCTGCTGTGTTTTAAGGTAATAATAATAATAATAATAATAATAATAATAATAATAATAATAGCAGGTGTGTCTGTAGCTGAGAAGGCTTGGTGTTAATTTGCGTCAGTGTGAGAGAGGCCTCTGTTCGAGGTAGCCCTAAGTGTCGAAGAAGGTCTCTGTGTGAGAAGGTCTCAGTGGGAGGAAGGCCTCAGTGTGAGGTAGGCCTCAGTGTTAGTAGGTCTCAGCATCAATGTTAGTAGGTCTCAGCATGAGAAGGCCTCAGTGTGAAAGAATGCCTCAGTCTGAGGGAAGCCCCAAGTTGAAGGTCATGTGTGTGAAGCTCATGTGTGAAGGCTGCTGTGTTTTAAGCTAGTGTGTAAAGCTCCAGTGTAAGTTTGGTGTGAGAAGAAGCTCTGTGAGAGTGAAGCTAGGGGTTAGAAAAATGTGAAAAACCCTGTGCTCATGACAAGAAGTTCATACAATTGTAACATGGCAGCTCAGTGGTCTGAGCGGGCATAATACAGTCTCCACTGTGCCTGGAAATTAGAACTGAATTTCTCCCTCCTCTTTTTGGCCCTTTCTTCTTGTTCATTCGTTCAGTCGTCTCCGACTCTTCGTGACCTCATGGACCAGTCCACGCCAGAGCTCCCTGTCGGCCGTCACCACCCCCTGCTCCTTCAAGGTCAGTCCAGTCACTTCTAGGATGCCATGGCCCTTTCTAACTGCCATATAATCCTGATTATCAAGGCAGATAATGCAGATTATCTGCTTTGAACTGGATTATGTGAGTCTACACTGCCACATAATTCAGTTCAAAACAGATAATCTGGATTTTATACACCAGTGTAGAAGGGGCCCTAAATAGAACCATGCAAGCTGTCCAACTTCGATGGCACTCTTCTACTGAAACTGAATTAAGTCTCTAAGGCCCATGTACACAGAAAGACATGGGGATGGATGCCAAGCCCCTCCCCATTTGAATTTCCAGTCGCCAAGAGCTTCAACCTTTGCCCAGTGGGAGATCCACTTAGGGCTGCCACTTCTCCGGCTTTCCCAGGGGGGCTCCAATCAGCCCCTTCTCATCTCCAGGCTTTAAAGAGCGAGCAAAAGCCCTGACTATTCAAAGCCAGCCTCCTGGAGAGTGGGCTCAGCTGCCTCCTTGCTGCTCCCGGGAGGCAACGAGGCAGCCGTGCCAGGCAGGTGCCAGCAGCCCCACCGGCAGCAGCTGTACCCCTTGCTTCCCGGAGCATGAAAAGGAGAGAAAGGAGGAAGGGCACCACGGCAATCCTGCCTCCTTTGCAAAAAGATGTCTGCATCTCGTCTCCGTTCTCTGCTCTGCTCTGGGTGGCCGGCACAATGCTGCCTTTGTTTACTCCCATGTAAACATTTACAATTCCAAGCCGGCCGAGGTCCCAGCAAGGAATGCCCCGGTGCGGCTTGCTTCAGAGACTTCAGAATCTCAGTCATCCATTTTCAGCTGATGAAGGCACCCATCCCCTCCTTTGCTCTCCCAAGCCTTTTTCTGTGAGCCTCTGTTTCCCCTTCGGTGGAACAACATGTACTTGGCACCCATTTGGTGCACACAATCCAGACCTCTTCACCCGAGATCACACTTCTCCGATGGGAATGTCACATTTTCCCCCCAAGCCCTTTGTATTCGGGGAGTACACAATGCCTCATCCTCCACAATAACTGGCGACGATGACATGGTGTGTATTTGCGTGCCAATATCATGAATTGTTGGAAAAGCCTGCTCAACAAAGCCTTTTCTACACTCCCTTTCTCCCATTTGTTATTAGAGCAATTGGACTTTATGCAGTAAGGGTTCCTCTCCATGCCTTTACTCTCTACATACTGTCTACAGAAGTTTCATTTGCAGTGTCTGTCTATCTGTCCATCCAGCCTTCTATCTATCCATTCATCTACCATCTACCTATCCATCAGTCCATCTGTCCATCTGTCTAGCCACCCAGATACCCACCCATCAACGTGTCTGTCTGTCTGTCTGTCTGTTTATCTATCTATCCATCTATCTATCCATTAATCTACCTGTACATCCATCCATCAATCCATCCGTCCTTCTATCTCTGTCCATCCATCTATCCACCCATCTATCCACCCATCTATCCATCCATCCATCCATCCATCCACGTTTCTATCTATCCATCTATCCATCCATTCTTCTATCCATCCATTCTTCTATCCATCCATTCATCTACTTGTCTATCCATTTATCCATCCATCAATCCATCCATTCATCCTTTTTTCCGTCTAGCCAGCCGTTCATCCATCCATCCTTCCTTCTGTCTGTCTGTCCATCCATCTATCCACTCATCTATCCATTCATCCATCCATCTACGTGCCTCTCTATCTATCCATCTATCAATCCATCCATTCTTCTATCCATCCATTCATCTACCTGCCTATCCATTTATCTATCCTTCCTTCCTTCCTTCCTACCTGTCTATCCATCCATTTAAGCATCCATCTAAGCATCCATCCTTCCATATCTGTCAGTCCTTCCATCCACCTGTCCGTCTATCCATCCACCTATCCACCTATCCATCCATCAGTCCATCCATCTATCTGTCTGTCCTGCCCATCCATCCATCCATCCATCCATCCATCCATCCATCTGTCCAGCTACTTTTATATCCATGCATTTTTCTTTATATCCATCCATTCATCTATTGAGTTTGCACATTTTTCAATGTAAGGCTAATTTGCATACTACCCACCTAGTTTATTTTGCCAAAAAAAAAAAAAAGTCTCAAAGAGACACAAGAGTTTCCATACTTCCACTTGCAACTCTGCTCAAGGAGACTGATACTTAATTCATTTTTCCATTAAAAAGAGGTGGCAAACCCCCAACAAGACAGTTGGCAATGACTTTTACGATTCCTTCATCCTCCATTCATTGCCCTCTAAATCTGCAGCTGTCACAGGTGGATATGTAGCAGGAAAACGCTCATTCTGGACAACCACCCCGCAGTTGATGCCAAGAGGTCTCCTGCGGGATGTTTTCTGTCTTTCTGTAATTGCCTGCCTTGGAAGTAAGTGACTACAAGACACAACTTTCATCTGCGGCCCTTAAAAGGAGGCAAAGCAAGTGAAGGCAGGTGGAGAGACCTGGGAAAGAGCGATACCTGCAGGCCAGAGATCATCTTCTTGGCTTCTTCCATCTCTTTTTCCAGGTGGTCCTGCTGCTCCAGGAGCTGCTCCTCCCATGAAGTCTCCAAACTGGCTGCAGGACACCTCGCCTGCCACTCGGCGGGGAAGAAAGAGCCAGTCTCATCTGCAGGTGAAACATGATGATGATGATGATGATTGTTATTATTAGTCTACAGACTCCCACCTGCACCAATAGCTATAGCTCACATTACGTTGGAGACACCAATAGCCCTCCCATCACTGACATTACAGGTTACAGTGAGCGCCACATCCCAGTGTTCCTTACTCTCTCCATTGGTGTGCAATTTGCATGACCCCGCCCACTGCCTCTTCCTTAACCCTTTCCTATTCTTTTCTAAGGCACTGAGCTGCTAAACTTGCTGACTGAAAGGTCACAGGTTTGACTCCGGGGAGCGGGGTGAGCTCCCGGTGTTAGCCCCAACTTCTGCCAACCTAGAAGTTCGAAAACATGCAAATGTGAGTAGATCGATAGCTACCGCTCTGGTGGGAAGGTAACGGCGCTCCATGCAGTCATGCTGACCACATGACCTTGGAGGTGTCTACGGACAATGCCGGCTCTTTGGCTTAGAAATGGAGATGAGCACCAACTCCCAGAGTCGGAGACGACTGGATTTAATGTAAGGGGAAAGTCTTTACCTTTACCTAGGGACTGGGATGTATAGTTCACCTGCAATCTAAGAGCCCTCTGAACCCCACCAATGATGAAGCTGGAACTAACTTGGCATACAGACCCAACATGACCAATTTTGCATACTGTTAGGGTTTTGGGGTGATTGACCTTCACATTCACAAGCTATAGTATTCTGAGAACACTGAACCCATCGGATGACGAATCTGGACCAAACTTGGCACACAAATTCAACTTGTCCAACTGGGAATACTAATGGACTTTGGGGGTGATTGTCCTTGGCATTTGGGAGTTATAGTTCAGCCTGCAGTTGTAGTTGAACCCCACCAATGATGGATCTGGACCAAACTTGCCACACAGACCCAACACAGGTAACTTTACATATAGCAGGATCTGAGGTGATTGACACAGGCATCAGGGAGTTATAGTTTACCTGTATTCAGAGAAGACTGAACCCAGGAAATGACAGATCTGGACCAAAGTTGGCACAGAAATTCAACATGGCCAACTGGGAATACTAGTGGACTTTGGGGGTGATTGTCCTTAGCATTTGGGAGTTGTAGTTCAGCCTGCAGTTGTGGTTGAACCCCACCAATGATGGATCTGGACCAAACTTGCCACACAGACCCAAAACAGGTAACTTTACATATAACAGGATCTGAGGTGATTGACACAGGCATCAGGGAGTTATAGTTCACCTGTATTCAGAGAATACTGAACCCAGGAAATGACAGAACTGGACCAAAGTTGGCACACAAATTCAACATGGCCAACTAGGGATACTAGTGGACTTTGGGGGTGATTGTCCTTGGCATTTGGGAGTTGTAGTTCACCCTGCATCCAGAGACCATTCTGAACTCCACCAATGATGGATCTGGACCAAACTTGCCACACAGACCCAACACAGGTAACTTTACGTATATCAGGATCTGAGGTGATTGACACAGGCATCAGGGAGTTATAGTTTACCTGTATTCAGAGAATACTGAACCCAGGGAATGACAGATCTGGACCAAAGTTGGCACACAAATTCAGCATGGCTAACTGGGACTACTAGTGGACTTTGGGGGTGATTGTCTTTAGCATATGGGAGTTGTAGTTCACCCTGCATCCAGAGACTATTTTTGAACCCCACCAATGATGAATCTGGTTCAAACTTGCCACACAGAACCAACACAGCCAACTTTGCATACTGGCAGGGTCTGGGGGTGATTGACACAGGCACCAGAGAGTTATAGTTTACCTGTATTCAGAGAACACTAAACCCAGGAAATGACAGATCTGGACCAAAGTTGGCACACAAATTCAACATTGTCAGCTGGGACTACTAGTGGACTTTGGGGGTGATTGTCCTTGACATATGGGAGTTGTAGTTCAGCCTGCATCCAGACACCATTCTGAACCCCACCAATGATGGATCTGGACCAAACTTGCCACACAGACTCAACACAGGTAACTTTACAAATAGCAGGATCTGAGGTGATTGACACAGGCATCAGGGAGTTATAGTTTACCTGTATTCAGAGAATACTGAACCCAGGAAATGACAGATCTGAACCAAAGTTGGCACACAGACCCAGCATGACCAACTGTGCATACTGGAGGAGTTTGGAGGGGATCAACCCACAATTTTTGGGAATTATAGTCCACCCACATCCTTATGCATTTTCTAATGGGAGCATACATAAAAAACAAAGTATTTTCCTCCAAAACTCTTCCTGGGAAATGCTGTTGCAAAAGCTGAAACGACATGAGTTATGGAATGCTTTGAAAACACCAGATTTAAATATAATACTCCAGGTTTAACGTGTGTCGGATCTGTTTATATTTTGCAAAGGGATTGTGGGTGCACCCAAAGACCCCCAGGCTTTTTTCCCAGGCTCCGCTCCAGCTCAGCTGCATTATGAACCAAGTCTCGACTCAGACAAGAGGGTTTTCAAGGCTTTTGTTTTGAGGGTTCTCGTGGAGCCCCCGTCTATAAGGACAAAGCACCCCCTTCCTCTGCGCTGTGAACAAAATAAAAGGAGACTTCGCTGGGATCTTTTCCTCCCCCTGAGACGGCCACAGACGTGTCTCAGTCTCTGTGGGCTTCGGATTGCAAACCAGACACGTCTTAGCCTTGTGCTCATACCATCTGCATGGAGAAACATTGCTTTTTTTTCTTGTTTCATCCCTTAGTTGTTGTTTTTTTTAGGAATTCCTGGAACTGGTGGAAAAACGGCACAAGTTGTCATAACGGGGCCAAAACGGAGGGCATTTCAGTCCAGGATATTTCGGCACGCTCTGGAATGCATCTGCAGTCAGTGTGTTATTTTTGTACAGAAAGTTGGAAGAGTCGCTTCTAGAGTCAACATTCAAAGCCTGGGCAGATAAAATGACTTAAATCGCCATTATGGGAAAGCTGTATGTGGTTATGGGGTCAAATTGGGACCAGGAAGAGCCGGGTTCAAATCCCCCACTCGGCAGCAGATTTCAATGGAGGTCCTTGGGGCCAAACCACTTTCTCTGTATTTGGCATTATTATTATCATTATGTTGTTGAAGGCTTTCATGGGCGGAATCACTGGGTTGCTGTGAGTTTTCCGGGCTGTGTAGCCATGTTTCAGAAGCATTCTCTCCTGATGTTTCACCCACATCTACGGCAGGCATCCTCAGAGATTGTGAGGTCTGTTGGAAACTAGGAAAGAGGGGTTTATGTATCTGTCAAATGTCCAGGGTGGGAGAAAAACTCTTGTCTGTTTCAGGCAAGTGTGAATGTTGCAATTGGGCACCTTAATTAGTATTGAATGGTCTTGCAGCTTCAAAGCCTGGCTGGTTCCTGCCTGGAGGAATCCTTTGTTGCCAAAAAAAACCTGATTGCCAAAAAACAGGGGAATTCCAGACAGTAAACAAACAGGGCCAGGTAACACCTCCCAACAAAGGATTCCCCCCAGGCAGTAAGAATCTATCCACCCCACAGTGTGCCAGACAAAGAAGCAGTAACTGCCCAGAGCTCACCCTGACCCGGTCTTCCAACTGTCAACCTTTCGCTGGGCAAGATTTATTGGGAACAGTTTGGTGGGCAGTTTGCCTCCTCACCTGTCCTGGTGTCCGCGTCGTCATCTTCTTCACGAACAGCGTCGTACCCCACCTTCTCCTCTGATGGAGTGGCGCTGGACTCACTCTTTGTGCTGTTTATAGGGCTGGGAGACGTGAGGCTAGAAGAGAGAGAGAGATGGGAAGAAGGTCAACAGAATGATTCATCCCCACAACAAGACACAACGCCAAATATGCTAATATACAGCTTTGCCACAGCAAGAATGGTTATAACAAAATCATGGAAGGGAGAAAAAGGACAACTCAAGAGAGACTGGAAAGAAAAATCAATAGATTATACACCAGGCATGGTCAAAGTAGGGGCCTCCCTCCAGGTGTTTTGGACCTGAAGTCCAAAACTCCCACCATTCCTAACAGCCTCAGTCCCTTTCCTTTCTCCCTCAACAGCCTCAGTCTCTTTCCTTTTCCCCTCAACAGCCTCAGTTTCTTTCCTTTTCTCCCTCAACAACCTCAGTCCCTTACCTTTCCCCCTCAACAGGCTCAGTCTCTTTCCTTTTCCCCTCAACAGCCTCAGTCTCTTTCCTTTTCTCCCTCAACAGCCTCAGTCCCTTACCTTTCTCCCTCAACAGCCTCAGTCCCTTTCCTTTCTCCCTCAACAGCCTCAGTCTCTTTCCTTTTCCCCTCAACAGCCTCAGTCTCTTTCCTTTTCTCCCTCAACAGCCTCAGTCCCTTTCCTTTCTCCCTCAACAGCCTCAGTCCCTTACCTTTCTCCCTCAACAGCCTCAGTCTCTTTCCTTTCCCCCTCAACAGCCTCAGTCTCTTTCCTTTTCTCCCTCAACAGCCTCAGTCCCTTTCCTTTCTCCCTCAACAGCCTCAGTCTCTTTCCTTTTCTCCCTCAACAGCCTCAGTCCCTTTCCTTTTCCCCCTCAACAGCCTCAGTCTCTTTCCTTTTCCCCTCAACAGCCTCAGTCTCTTTCCTTTTCCCCTCAACAGCCTCAGTCCCTTTCCTTTTCTCCCTCAACAGACTCAGTCCCTTTCCTTTCTCCCTCAACAGCCTCAGTCTCTTTTCTTTTCCCCTCAACAGCCTCAGTCCCTTTCCTTTTCCCCCTCAACAGCCTCAGTCTCTTTCCTTTTCCCCTCAACAGCCTCAGTCTCTTTCCTTTTCCCCTCAACAGCCTCAGTCCCTTTCCTTTTCTCCCTCAACAGCCTCAGTCCCTTTCCTTTCTCCCTCAACAGCCTCAGTCTCTTTCCTTTTCCCCTCAACAGCCTCAGTCTCTTTCCTTTTCTCCCTCAACAGCCTCAGTCCCTTACCTTTCCCCCTCAACAGGCTCAGTCTCTTTCCTTTTCCCCTCAACAGCCTCAGTCTCTTTCCTTTTCTCCCTCAACAGCCTCAGTCCCTTACCTTTCTCCCTCAACAGCCTCAGTCCCTTTCCTTTCTCCCTCAACAGCCTCAGTCTCTTTCCTTTTCCCCTCAACAG
The DNA here is from genome assembly GCF_025583915.1 of Anolis sagrei ordinatus. Lineage (NCBI taxonomy): Eukaryota > Metazoa > Chordata > Lepidosauria > Squamata > Anolidae > Anolis > Anolis sagrei. The sequence goes on along the minus strand of NW_026847882.1, from coordinate 41,392,527 downwards.
CCTCAGTCTCTTACCTTTCTCCCTCAACAGCCTCAGTCCCTTTCCTTTCTCCCTCAACAGCCTCAGTCTCTTTCCTTTTCCCCTCAACAGCCTCAGTCTCTTTCCTTTTCTCCCTCAACAGCCTCAGTCCCTTTCCTTTCTCCCTCAACAGCCTCAGTCCCTTACCTTTCTCCCTCAACAGCCTCAGTCTCTTTCCTTTCCCCCTCAACAGCCTCAGTCTCTTTCCTTTTCTCCCTCAACAGCCTCAGTCCCTTTCCTTTCTCCCTCAACAGCCTCAGTCTCTTTCCTTTTCTCCCTCAACAGCCTCAGTCCCTTTCCTTTTCCCCCTCAACAGCCTCAGTCTCTTTCCTTTTCCCCTCAACAGCCTCAGTCTCTTTCCTTTTCCCCTCAACAGCCTCAGTCCCTTTCCTTTTCTCCCTCAACAGACTCAGTCCCTTTCCTTTCTCCCTCAACAGCCTCAGTCTCTTTTCTTTTCCCCTCAACAGCCTCAGTCTCTTTTCTTTTCCCCCTCAACAGCCTCAGTCTCTTTCCTTTTCCCCTCAACAGCCTCAGTCTCTTTCCTTTTCCCCTCAACAGCCTCAGTCCCTTACCTTTCCCCCTCAACAGCCTCAGTCCCTTTCCTTTCTCCCTCAACAGCCTCAGTCTCTTTCCTTTTCCCCTCAACAGCCTCAGTCTCTTTCCTTTTCCCCTCAACAGCCTCAGTCTCTTTCCTTTTCCCCCTCAACAGCCTCAGTCTCTTTCCTTTTCCCCTCAACAGCCTCAGTCTCTTTCCTTTTCTCCCTCAACAGCCTCAGTCCCTTTCCTTTCTCCCTCAACAGCCTCAGTCTCTTTCCTTTTCCCCTCAACAGCCTCAGTCTCTTTCTTTTTTCCCCTCAACAGCCTCAATCTCTTTCCTTTTCCCCCTCAACAACCTCAGTCTCTTTCTTTTCCCCCTCAACAGCCTCAGTCCCTTACCTTTCCCCCTCAACAGCCTCAGTCCCTTTCCTTTCTCCCTCAACAGCCTCAGTCTCTTTCCTTTTCCCCTCAACAGCCTCAGTCTCTTTCTTTTTTCCCCTCAACAGCCTCAATCTCTTTCCTTTTCCCCCTCAACAACCTCAGTCCCTTTCCTTTCCCCCTCAACAGCCTCAGTCTCTTTCTTTTTCCCCCTCAACAGCCTCAGTTTCTTTTTTCCCCTCAACAGCCTCAGTCTCTTTCCTTTCCCCCTCAACAGCCTCAGTCTCTTTCCTTTCCCCCCTCAACAGCCTCAGTCCCTTTCCTTTCCCCCCTCAACAACCTCAATCTCTTTCCTTTTCCCCCTCAACAGCCTCAATCTCTTTCCTTTCCTCCCTCCTTTTCCCTCAGGAGCCTCAGTCCCTTGTGGATTTCAATGGCTTTTCTGTGTACTCTTGACACCCCCCAACAAAGGATTCCCCCAGGAAGGAATCAGCCAGGCTTTGTAGTTACAAGGCCGTTAAATGCTAATCAAGGTGGTCAATTGCAACATTCACACCTCCCTCAAGCAAGGTCTAGGTATCCCGTGATTTAGTGCTGTCTGGAAGCGCTTTAGAACAGCAGATTAACCATCAGCTGCAATAAATCTTACCAATCGAAAGGTTGACAGTTGGAAGCCCGAGTCAGGGTGAGCTCCGGGCCTTTAGTCCAGCTTCTGCCTACCTACCATTTTGAAAGCAAAGTGTGAGTAGATAAATAGGTACTGGTTAAAAGCGAGGACGTATATAAGGCACCCAAAAGGAAATGCCAGAAAAATGCTGGTGATTCAATCAAGGAGGAAGTTTACAGCAGTGGAGCAACAGCACCCCCTGTGGCCAAGACTGAGCAAAGCCTCCAAGATGCCAAAGATGGGAAAGCCTACATTTACCTCTATTTATGTACAATTGTATGTCTTGTCAGTGTACAAACGGCACTGAATGTTTGCCGTGTATGTGTTCTGTGATCTGCTCTGAATCCCCTTTGGGTGAGAAGGGCGGAATATAAATACCGTAAATCTATGTATATAATAAAAATGAATGTTTGTATGTGTGTATGTGGCAGCTTTCTGATTGGCTCCCACTTCCACTGGCCACTATGACCCCCATGAATGATGGACCTGGACCAAACTTGGCACTCAGAACCCCCATGACCCACTTTAAGTCCTGGTGTGGTTTAGGGGAGGATGGACTGTGGATTATGGGATTCGTAGTAATTTTAACCACTTTGGCTCCCACAGAACACTGCGACCCCCACCAATGATGGATAATGACCAAACTTGGTACACAGAGCCCCCATGACCCACTTCACATCCTGGTGCGCTTAGGATGAGAATGGACCATGGAGGATGGGATTCACAATACCTTCACTCAATTCCTGAGCCCACAATGACCCCCACAAATGGAGACCTGGACCAAACTTGGCACACAAAGCCCCCATGACCCACTTCACATCCTGGCGCACGTAGGATGAGAATGGACCATGGATGATGGGATTCACAATACCTTCACTCAATTCCTGAGCCCACAATGACCCCAATAAATAATGACCTGGACCAAACTTGGCACACAGAGCCCCCATGATCCACTCTACATCCTGCTGCGGTTAGGAGGAGGATGGACCATGGACGATGGGACTTGCTTATGGGAGTTGTAGTTCACCCGCACCCACTGAACGTAGCTGACATTATATCTAGATTAAACTTGAAGCACAGACAAACAATGCCTTTCTCAAATAACCCGGGCACCACCGGATCCCCAAGCTAGTAAATCTATATCTATATCTATA
>NW_026847882.1:41314792-41382839 GCF_025583915.1 Anolis sagrei ordinatus | reverse complement strand
GGTCGATGAGGAGAGAGAAGTGAAGGGAGGCTGGGAGGAGAGGCTGGGAAGGAAGGAAAGAAGGCAGGCGGAGAGGGATCCCGAAGGAAGGGACGGGAGTCATGAAAAAGGCAGGCAGGAAGGAAAAATAATAAGGGGAAGAAAGGGAGGAAGAAGGAGGGGAGGGAGGGAGGAAGAAAAGAAGGAGAAGAAGAAGGAGGAGGGAGAAAGGGGGAAAAAGGAAGGAAGGAAGGAAGGAAGGAGGGAGAGAGGGAAAGAAGGAGGGAAGGAAGGAGAAGGAGGGAGGGAGGAAGGAAAGGAGGGAAGGAAGGAAGGAAGGAAGGCAGGAGGAGGAAGGAAGGAAGGAAAGGAAAGAAAGGAATGAAAGGAAAGGGAAGGAAGGAAGGAAAGGAGAGGAAGGAAGGAAAAAATGAAGGAAGGAAAAAAGGAAAAAGGAAAAAGGAGGAAGAAAGAAGGAGAAAGAAAAGAAAAGGGAGAAGAGAAGGAAAGGGAAAAAGGAGGGGAGAAAGAGGAAGAAGGAAAGAGGAGGGAAGAAGGAAAGAGGAAAGAAGGAGGGGAGAAGGAAAGAAGGAGGAAAGAAGAAAGAAAGAAGGAGGAAGGAAGGAAAGAAAGAAAGAAAGAAAGGAAGGAAGGGGAAAAGGGAGGGGGAGGGAGGAAGGAAAGAAGGAAGGGAGGGAAGAAAGAAGGGAGGGAGGGGAAAATAGGAAGAGAAAGAAAGAAGGAAGGAAGGAAAAGAAGGGGGAAGGGAGGAGAAGGAGGAAAAAGAAGGAAGGAAAGGGAGGAAGGGAAGGAGAGGAAGGAAGGAAGGAAGGAAGAAGGAAGGAAGGAAGGAAGGAAGGAGGAAAGGAAGGAAGGAAGGAAGGAAGGAAGGAAGGAAGGAAAGAAGGAAGGAAGGAAGGACATTCTTTTACTACTTCTTATGCCATGGCTTCTGGTCAGAGATAAGTAGGGGTTCAGCCTGTGATTGTCTCTTTGCCACAGGAGAATGATCATGATCAGGACCCTTCAGAGGTAAAAGGAAGGAAGGAAGGAAGGAAAAAAGGAAAGAAGGGAGGGAGGGAGATGATGTGTTTTGTGGTTAGAAGAAAAGCGGCTTCACTAGGACAATTCCTCTGATCCATCTTCTGTTCCAAACCCAAAGCGGTGGTACCAAAACACATGTATCAATAGATTTAAGGCATCAATAAAACAGCGGCATTTCTCTCTGCCCCCACCCAGCCTACTTTCAATAATAATAATAATAATCATCATCATCATCATCATCATCAATTCACTGTTGTTGTTTGGTTTTGGTTTTTGAAAGGAAGACAAGGCTGCTCAGTGTGTGTGCGTAGGAGCGAAAGAGATTAGCGAAGGCACATTTTATTAGAAGAAGCAACACAGAGCAGGCCAAGAAAGCTCAAAGCAGGGCAATAACTGGCATCTGCAAAAGGGATCTGATTGAAATCCTGTTGCTCCTCCCAGTCATGGGGTTCCCTCCTCGCGGCCCAAGGGTTCGGAGGCACATGTTTCACAGCTGGGAAAGGCAGGGCACAGAGCCAGAGAGAGATCAGACAAGTCCACTCCAGCAGTCACACTTCTCCCCTCCATTGCAACTGGCAGCAGTGGCCCTGGTTGTGCCCAAAGGTCTCACAGCAAAGAGGAAGCGCAGGGGCAGGACCAAAACAAGTGCGCTCCACATCGATCCATAAGACATTTGGGCCTGTGAGCCTGGAGCCAGGAGCCACTGCAAATGCAAGCATGTTGTGCCTGGGATGCAAACAACATCCCAGCCACGGAGGAATACAACTGCCTCTGTTTGGAACAGTGGCTCTCAATCCATCTCATGCTGATGACAGGTAAAGGTTTTCCCCCGACATTAGGTCCAGTCATGTCTGACTCTGGAGGTTAGTGCTCATCTCCATTTCTAAGCCAAAGAGCCCTCATTGTCCACAGATACCTCCAAGGTCATGTGGCCACATGACTATATGGAGCATGACTACCTTCCCGCAGAAGTAGTACCTATTGATCTACTCACATTTGCATGTTTTCGAACTGCTCGGTTGGCAGAAGCTGCGGCTAACAGCAGGAGCTCACCCCGCTCCCCAGATTTGAACCGCCAACCTTTTGGTCAGCAAATTCATCAGCTCAGCTGAATTTAACCCACTGTGCCCTCATTCCAATACTGGCCGCTTATTAATGTGCGCAAACTGTATTTGTACCTATAACTATTTGTCTCTTTCCTGGCAACCCTGTAGAGATTTGAAGAGATGAATTGAGGACTGGCACCAAGTTTGGGGAGGACATTGCAATTAACCCTCAACTTTTCCCAGATCCAATAAGCATACACCTTTGGAAAGCTGCAGTTGAGGCACCTAGCATGCTTCGTACTCCCTTTCCTGGTGTTTGACAATATGAACAAATGATTTGGGTCTTGTTACTGAGACATAAGCCTAAGAAATATTAAAAATTAAAAGCTTTAACCGAAATGTTAGTATAGAGGTCATACAAAGTTCAAGGTTTTGGCTTTTTGAAAAATTGCTATATTAATGAGCTTACATAGGAAATTGGTTTGTAGTTAAGCGCAAAGTCTGCAGGTGAGAGAAGGCACTTTCCATCAAGAGGTTGATGGGAGGGGGATAGGAAGAGTAAAGGTCAAGGTACTTTCCATGACAAAAATATTCTTGTTTACCTGAGGGTATAAAAGTTTACAAAAACTGAGGAGGGGGTGGTAGTCTCTTGCAAGCGTTGGTGCCTGCGTGCATTCAACTCGACTGTCCGACTTCCTCATAGCTATGATGAAAATAAAACCTTGCTTTTGATCTTACTCCTGGGGCTGAATCATTTCTTGTGCCTTTCGTGGCCTGGACCTTAGTATTGAGACTCAAATTAGGGTCTCTAACATTACAACTTTCACGCTCGATGCAAACAGATGCACTCTGCTAGAAATATATCATCAAATTCTGTCCAGCAACCTGTGTTCGGCAGAAAGGCCTTTCCCTTGAGCCAACCGTGGAGTTGCTATCTTCTCAAGAGATGCCATGAATTTCCCAGATGATAAATGAAATGCTTTCTGTGGCGTAATGTAAAATAAACCACGTGTCGTTCACATTTGATCAGCCCACATACTGCCTTGCCAGAGAAAGAAAATATGCCAAACAGGTGAACAGTAAAGAACAAGTAGTTTACTCTTCGAAGTTCAGAACAACKTATGTACAATGGGATCAGTTGCATCAACTCACATAATGTCCTTTTATGAGATACTAGCCYTCCCCTGACACGGGTTGCTGTGGCCCAGTCTGTGTATATGTGTTTTGTATGTGTATGTGTATATGRGTGTGTYTATATTTGRGTATATGTGMYRWTGTGCATYTWTYRYRATATATATATATAGAGAGAGAGAGAGAGYGAGAGYGYGAGAGAGYGWGATGGTTTTGCACATGCGTTGCAMTGTAAATTTTGTTTTTTGGCTTTTTAAGTCTCTTCTGCTGTGTTTTTCAGTGTTTTTATGAMTGATGGTCKCTRYTTGYCCTGATAGGTGGGTTGTGTCCAAATTTGGTGTCAATTTGTCCAGTGGTCTTTGAGTTATGTCAATCCCATAAATAAACATTACATTTTTATTTATATAGACTAGCCYTCCCCAGCCATGCGTTGCTGTGGCCCAGTCTGTMTATWTGTGTTTTGTGTGTGTATWTATTRGTGRATATGTGTATTTATGTGTGTTTGCATATACAGTAMATATGTYGTTTTGCACATGTGTTGRAATGTATTTTTTAAARGGCTTTTTAAGTCTCTTCTGCTGTTTTTTCAGTGTTTTTATGAWGGGTGGTCACTTGTTGGCTTGCTATGRGTTTTGTGTCCAAATTTGGTGTCAATTCATCCAGTGGTTTTTGAGTGATGCTAATCCCACAAATGAACATTACATTTTTATTTACATAGATTTAAAATGGTATTTATTTTGTCCATGTGGATACATTTCTTCTGTGGATACAGCCCAAGAAGCACAAGTACACTCCAAACTGTCTCTCTATGCTTCTCTCTTCAAACTGTCTCTCCCTGCACTTGCATAGCTCGAGCCTGAACAAAAATGTAACAGTATCCAAAAGTCCCAGGCTCAGCCATCTACCTGGGCATAGCCTGACCAATCAGCTTCATGGATCTTATTTTACAGTTGACACACACATACTCACTGATTCTTTGCCTTAGACTGAGTCAGAACAGGTGGCAGTCTTTCCTGTACGTTGCTTCTGAAGAACCAAAACTATTACCAGCAACCAGAAGCCACTTCCAATCTACCGCCATGCGCTCGGAAAAAGCCAAAGAGAGAGGAAAACCCAAGCCACTGCCACCCTCGCTGTGACTACAACGGGGTGGTTAAGGAAGCACGTTAAGGCGTGACTAATCTGTTGTAAATGTTCTTCGGTCTATGACCTAGATTTACAAAAAGAAGACACCCGCAACCGGCACCGTCTTTGGAAGCGTTGCAAATCAGCCTTGATGCTGACGAAACCTGAATCCTCCCCTTGAATGGCTGTGTCTCCCCTGCAGACATTCTCTCCCTTGAAACACAAGCACAAATCCTTTTGCTTCTCCGGTGATGCTGGAGACAGATAACAACACCCTTTCCAATGTGGCAGCAGTTGCTGCAGTTAACACAGGTCTGAGAAGGCTCTGGGTTCGGTTATCCGACTCAGGACTCTTTTCCACCGTTTATACCAATCCAGCTATGACACAGACACAAGTTGGGGATCTTTGGCATTTAGTGGCTCTCATGCCTCAATCCAGGACCTTGTTCTGCATCATTTGAGAGCCTTTCAATGTTTGTGGCTCCCTCTATTCCACCCCACACACAAGAATAACAGTTTCACACTGCAACAAGACACACAAAAACCAGCAACCCTATCTCTGCCTTTCGATCCCTCCCTTGGGTTCACGCGGCTAAGTTTCACAAGGCCGTTCCTGCCCTTTGTCCGGACACAAAGCCGGCACACAAATCCACCTTTAGTGGATAGACAGAAGATACCTTCCATCCTTGAGATGCTAGGATTGAAATCTAATTATACACCGCAGCACTGTCCCAGGTTTAATTAAAAAGCATTTCATTCCATTTGATTTTAGGTGTTGGCATGATATCCGAAGAGAGGATGGCCGAAGACATCAATGCCTTGGTCCTTTCATTGCTGGCAGCTACTTCCTGGCGGATGCCAGGTAGTGCGATACCAGCTAAACAGCGTAATTTCTCCAGCTGTGTTGGGCATAGAGTGTTAGAGTTCCAACACTCTGCTTCATTCAGAAAAATGCTGCACTCGCAGAGCTCAGGCAGTGTTGAATTTCAATGTCAATGCTGACTTTGTGATTGCGTTTCAGGATCAGGGTACTTTGGATGTGGGAAGTGATGCCAATGAATTTCAAGATGGTAATGATACTGATACAGAGAAGGACCAGGAGACTCCTGTGCAAAGTGTAGTTTCCCATGAGAATTTCCCTGAAGGGTATGGGGATGATAGTATACTCCCTGAATTGCTACCAGAGGGTTCTCAGGATTTGGGGCTTGAAAACAACTGGGCACCTGGCCCAGCTGCGAGACTTAATGAGCAAATAGATAGGCGAGAGGAAATTAGTTAAAACAGAGAGTTCCACTGCTGAACAACTCTCACAGTCAGGAAGTTCTTCCTCATGTTCATGTCAAAGTCTCCTAGAGTTGAGAGAGAACTCAATGAAGCCACCATTCGATCCCCCCGGCAGATGGACATCCAACCTCCTAGATATTATCCATTTCATTGAGTGACAGGACTATGCAATCAAAAGGAAGGCATATCTTTGGGGGCTTCTTCTGTCATAGTGCCTGCACAAAGGTGTTGTTGTTGTTGTTGTTGTTTCTGTTGCTGTTGTTATTTATACCCTACTTTTTCTCTCCAAGGAGACTCAAAGCAGCTAACAAGACTAAAGGAAAGCTTGAATGATTTTAACAATGTCAGGGAAAGAGTAAACCTAAACACGCAAAGGGCTGTTGTTCTAGTCCTCCTTTGCACACAGTTCTTGCCTTTAGTTACAGATGCAAGGCAAAGCTTGACATGACATGGTAAGGCCAACCATACAACTCCCTGACTCCCGCCGCAAGACTTCCACCACATTCAATAGGAAGGAAGCTCCAAAGCCAAGAACAGCCACAATAACAGAGGACACAGCCAACAACTGGGGGAAGCCATTGCTATCGCGTCTTCCAAAAGAGCTTTGCAAGGTCACCTGGCTGGCTGCCCTTGGAAACAAAACAGCAGGCCAAAACATCACAGCTAAACCCAGAATCCTAACCTAAGAGCCCGTTTAACTGCCATGTCCAAGACAGCCTGGCTGGTTTCTGCCTGGATAATAATTTGTTGGGAGGGGTTAGCTGGCCCCTATTTATTCTTGTCTGGAGTTCCCCCCCCCCTTTTTTTTTAGTGTTGCTCTTTATTTACTGTCCTGATTTTAGAGTTTTTTTTAATACTGATAGACAGATTGTGTTCATTTTCATGGTTTCCTCCTTTCTGTTGACATTGTCCATATGCTTCTTGTGGATTTCAATGGCTTCTCTGTGTAGTCTGACATGGGGGTTGTGAGAGTGGTCCACAATTTCTGTGTTTTCAAATAATATGCTGTGTTATTCTTTGAGAACACAGAAATGCTGGACAGGGGACTTCCCGACCTGAAACAATCAAGGCCAGCTAACACCTCCTAACAAAGGATTCCTCCAGGCAGGAAGCAGCCAGTCTTAGAAGCTGCAAGGCCATTCAATGCTAATCAAGGAGGCCAATTGCAAAATTCACACCTGCCTCAAACAGACAAGGGCTCTTTCTCCCACCCTGGACATCATTCCACAAATATATAAACCCCACTTGCTCAGTTTCCAACAGAACTCACAACCTCTGAGGATGCCTGCCATAGATGTGGGCAAAATGTCAGGGGATAATGCTTCTGGAACATGGCCAGACATCCCGGAAAACTCACAGCAACCCAGTGATTCTGGCCATGAAAGCCTTCAACAACACATCGCCATTGCTTTCTTTGTGGCTCTTTCCTCCCTCTCTCCCTTCATGCACATATATATTCTTAAAGATCCATCTCACTCTGGATATTAATTTTTTTAATGATTACAAGGAACAATAGGCTGAGAGATAACTTTTATTCCAGAGCTGTGACTATATTGAACTCTATGGTGTCACACAGATGTGGCATTGGGCGGTTTTGCAACAGCGAGAAGAATGTGGAAGGATTTGTGTTTATGTAATTCTATATATATAATGTGTATTGGGGATGAAATAATTTTGTTGTACAATGTACAATGACAATAAAGTTATTCTATTCTATTGTATTTTACAGGCCACCTTTTTCCCAGTGACATCAAAGAGGGCCATTTCATCTCACAGAAGCTTTTGTGGGACAAACAGACAGACAAACAAATGTGCATACTTAGACTATATATCTATATAAATAAAAATATAACGTTTGTTTGTGGGATTAGCATAACTCAAAAACCAGTGGATGAATTGACACCAAATTTGGACACAATGCACCTCTCAGGCCAACAACTGACCATCACTCATAAAAACACTGGAAAACACAGCAGGAGGGACTTAAAAGCCAAAAAACGAATTACAACGCATGCACAAAACCACATATATACACATACACATATACACAAATATATACACACACAAAACACATATACACAGAAAGGGGGAAGGAAGGAAGGAAGGAAGGAAGGAAGGAAGGAAGGAAGGAAGGAAGGAAGGAAGGAAGGAAGGAAAGAGAGAAGGAAATAAAAAAGTGAAAGAAGGAAGGAAAGAGAGAGGGAAGGAAGGAGAGAAGGAAGGAAAGAGAGAGAGAAAGAGGGAGGGAAGGAAGAAAGGAAGGAAGGAAAGAGAGAGAGAAGGAAGGATGGAACCAAAGAACAAAGGGAAGGAGGAAAGAAACAGAAAGAAAAGGAAGAAAGAAGAAGGGACAGAGAAGGAAAACAAAAAGAAGGAAGGAAGGAAAGAGAGAGGGAAGGAAGGAGAGAAAGAAAGAAGGAGAGAAAGAGGGAGGGAAGGAAGGAGAGAAAGAGGGAGGGGAAGGTTGGCCATAGCAATATGTGGCGGGCACAGCTAGTGTGTGTGTGTGTATATATATATATATATAAAATGCTCGTTTGTGGGATTAACATAACTCAAAAACCACTGAATGAATTGACACCAAATTTGGACACGATACACCTCTCAGGCCAACGAGTGACCATCACTCATAAAAACACTGAAAAACATGACAGAAGAGACTTTAAAAGCCAAAAAACCCATTGCAACACATGCGCAAAACCATATATGTACAAATATAATTCTGGACGAATTGACACCAAATTTGCCTATCAAGCCAGCATGTGACCATCACGCATAAAAATACTGGAAAACATAGTGGAAGGGACTTAACAAGCCAAAAAAAAAATACATTACAACACATGCGCATAACCACATATATACACATACACACAAATACACACACTCACATATACACATATATACACACACAAAACAAATATATATAGACTGGGCCACAGCAACACGTGGCAGGGGATGTCTAGTGTGTGTGTGTGTATGTATGTTGTTCATTCATTCAGTTGTCTCAGACTCTTCGTGACCTCATGGACCAGCCCACGCCAGAGCTCCCTGTCGGCCGTCACCACCCCCAACTCCTCCAAGGTCAGTCCAGTTACTTCAAGGATGCCATCCATCCATCTTGCGTGTGTATGTATATATATATGTGTATGTGTGTGTGTGTGTGTATATATATATAGTCAAAGTATGTGTGCACATATGTGTGTAAATACATACACACACGCATACACACATATATATTCCAAAGCATTCTTGGCTAATGGAGTCCGCATGTGGCTTGCAATCAAAATCTTTTCCAACGCTTGGCCAGGGAAGGAAAAAGGAGGGAGCCGTCGTTGCCAATTAGAACGGCAGCAGCCGCTGCAGGAGGCCAATTGTAATTGCCCACCTTGGAACTGGGCCAAGGCTCCGCGGGCCCTTCGCCCTCACGCTTGTGAAATGTGCCATGCCGTTTTTAATGAGCCCACGGAAGCAGGAACGCTCTTTGCTTTTCCTCTGAAGGGCTATTTCCGTGCCACAGGTTTTCCCGACCCCATGTTCCCTGGGTTTGCAGCTAGGGAAGGCTCACTTGTTATCACCAACAGAGAAGACGTAACCCACATTATATTGCATCTACACCTTGGTGGGTTAGGAAGCCTCCTAGTCCTGCTCCTTATCTCTCCTTTCGGAAGAGAAGATCAAAACCGTTGGTGAAAGAAACCTCCTAAAATCACCACTGAAACCCTACTAAGCATTCAACCAACAGCAGCAATCTGGAACTCAAATCCTTGAACACTTGCAACCACCTATGTCTTGGACTGTGAGTTTTTGCTTATATTTACAAAGACTATGAAGAGGGATTCTAAAGAAGACAAACTGTGTATCAGGCGCAGGATTACCTGGAGGAGAGGGATTCTGAAGGCACGCTTTGCTGCCCCTCATATTGCTGGACCAACGCTCGGACGCTCCAGTACGGATGCTCAATTTCTTCATCCAGGCTGCTGTTCCTGGAGACAAAGATCACACCAACATTAAAGACAAGGAGGACACAATCAAGGCAGGTTCCCCCCTGGGTGTTCATGAGGGTGAGGATTTTTTGGATAAACATGGTGTTTCTGTGGGGGAATGCGGAAGTGTTTTTCAAGATGATGAGAATTTATTTTTTTTATCGTGTCAGGCAACCAAACAGTTGTATTACATTTTTGACAGAACAAACAAACAAACATACAAAAGACACAAAGTTTGCAAGCTTGGTAGTTGATTAGATGTCCTTTGACCAGTATCTGGCCACTTGGAGTGCCTCTGGTGTTGCCGCAAGAAGGTCCTCCATTGTGCATGTGGCAGGGCTCAGGTTGCATTGCAGCAGGTGGTCAGTGGTTTGCTCTTCTCCACACTCGCATGTCGGATTCAACTTTGTAGCCCCATTTCTTAAGGTTGGCTCTGCATCTCGTGGTGCCAGTCTGTTCAGTGCCTTCCAAGTTGCCCAGTCTTCTGTGTGCCCAGGGGGGAGTCTCTCATTGGGTATCAGCCATTGATTGAGGCTCTGGGTTTGAGCCTGCCACTTTTGGACTCTCGCTTGCTGAGGTGTTCCAGCAAGTGTCTCTGTAGATCTTTGAAAATTATTTCTTGATTTAAGTCATTGATGTGCTGGCTGACTCTGGAGGTTGGTGCTCATCTCCATTTCTAAGAGCCGGTGTTGTCCATATACACCTCCAAGGTCATGTGGCTGGCATGACTGCATGGAGCGCCGTTACCTTCCCGCTGCAGCGGTACCTTTTGATCTACTCACATTTGCAAGTTTTGAACTGCTTTGCCCAGGAGGGAGTCTCTCATTTGGTATCAGCCATTGGTTGAGGTTCTGGGTTTGAGCCTGCCACTTTTGGACTCTCACTTGCTGAGATGTTCCAACGACTCTATAGATCTTAGAAAACTATTTCTTGATTTAAGTCATTGACGTGCTGGCTGATACCCAAACAGGGGATGAGCTGGAGATGTCTCTGCCTTGGTCCTTTCACTATTGGCTGCTACTTCCTGGCGGATGTCAGGTGGTGCAATAACCGGCTAAGCAGTGTAATTTCTCCAGTGGTGTAGGGCGCAGACACCCCGTGATAATGTGGCATGTCTCATTAAGATCCACATCTACTGTTTTAGCGTGGTGAGATGTGTTCCACACTGGGCATGCATACTCAGCAGCAGAGTAGCACAGTGCAAGGGCGGATGTCTTCACTGTGTCTGGTTGTGATACCCAGGTTGTGCCAGTCAGCTTTCATATGATATTGTTTCTAGCACCCACTTTTTGCTTGATGTTCCGGCAGTGCTTCTTGTAGGTCAGAGCATGGTCCAGAGTGACTCCCAGGTATTTGGTATAATGGGAATGCCAAATACTAAGCCCTTCGCAGGTATGATGGGAATGCTTTGGGCAGATCTGTTGTCGAGGAAACAGACAGTGATTCCGGCTGTTAGGAATTGTGGTAGTTGAAGTCCTAAACACCTGGAGGGAGGGCCCAAGTTGGTCCATGCCTGCCCTGAATGTCATTCTTAGTCATGAAATCAGCCACTAGTCAAAACACCTGGAAGTCCAAAATTTGCCCACCCTCAAAAGGAGCCCGTACCTCCGCCTGCGCCGGAAGGCGTCGCGTCCCAAACGTAAGACGTCCTGCCGAACGTCGGCCAAGGCAGCCATAGCCCCCTGAGCAACTGCAGCAGTCGAATGGGGACGGTGATTGGATGATGGCGCCTCTGGCCCCATGGAACTCCTTCCGATGGCGCTCGACGCAGCCTGGTTGGTGGCTTTGCTAGACCCGGGCTTAAAATGAGCAGCTAAGGCAAGGATCAACCTCATGATGCATTTCAGGTTCCCGTCGACAATGTCTACAAAACAAAACAAGGTCCAAAGGACTGGTGTTACCTGCAGCATAGTCTGGCTAGTTCTAATCACTGCAGCTACATTCAAAGAAAGACATGTCACAAAGTACACACATGTTGTCAGAAATATTAAATGTTAACTAGGTATTTTTAATTACAAAAATATGAGTCAAGCACTGACTATGGTGTATATCAGTGTTTCTCAACCTGGGGGTCGGGACCCCTGAGGGGGTCGCGAAGGAGTGTCAGAGGGGTCGCTAAAGACCATCAGAAAACACAATATTTTCTCTTGGTCATGGGGATTCCATGTGGGAAGTTTGAGCCAATTCTATCGTTGGTGGAGTTCAGAATGTTCTTTGATTGTAGTGAACTATAAATCCCAGCAACTACAACTCCCAAAAGTCAAGGTCTATTTTCCCCAGACTCCACCAGTGTTCATATTTGCGCATATTGAGTATTTGTGCCAAGTTTGGTCCAGATCCATCATTGCGTGATCCACAGTGCTCTCTGGATATAGGTGAACTACAACTCCCAAACTCAAGGTCAATGCCCACCAAACCCTTCCAGTGTTTTCTGTTGGTCATGGGAGTTCTGTGTGGCAAATTAGGTTCAAATCCATCGCTGGTGGAGTTCAGAATGCTCTTTGATTATAGGTGAACTATAAATCCCAGCAACTACAACTCCCAAATTACAAAATCAATCCTCCCCCAACCCCACTAGCATTTACATGTGGATGCATTGGGTATTTGTGCCCAGTTTGGTCCAGTGAATGAAAATACATCTTGCATATCTGATATTTACATTATGATCTATAACAGTAGTAAAATGACTGTTATGAAGTAGCAACAAAAACAATGTTATGGTTGGGGGTCACCACAACATGAGGGACTGTATTAAGGGGTCACGGCATCAGGAAGGTTGAGAACCACTGGGTTAAATGGATGCAATGAGACAGCAAGAGCTGCAGTTCAATATAAGCAGGTGTGACTGTAGCTTAGTAGCCCACAGTCTGAGAGAGGCCTCTGTGGGAGAAGGGCCTCAGTGTGTTAGTAAGCCTCAATATGAGTAGGTCTCAGTGTTAGTTCACTTCAGTGTATGAGAATACACTAATACCAATAGTGAAAGGACCAAGGCAGTGACATCTCCAGCTCATCCCTTGTTTGGGTATCAGCCAGCACGCCAATGACCTAAATCAAGAAATAGTTTTCTAAGATCTACAGAGACACTCGCTGGAACACCTCAGCAAGCGAGAGTCCAAAAGTGGCAGGCTCAAACCCAGAACCTTAATCAATGGCTGATCCCAATGAGGGATCCCCCCTGGGCACACAGAAGACTGGGAGACTTGGAAGGCGCTGAACAGACTGCGCTCTGGAACAAACACGATGCAGAGCCAATCTTAAGAAATGGGGTTACAAATTGGAATCCACAACATGCGAGTGTGGAGAAGAGCAAACCACTGACCACCTGTTGCAATGCAACCTGAGCCCTGCCACATGCACCATGGAGGACCTCCTTGCGGCAACACCAGAGGCACTCCAAGTGGCCAGATATTGGTCAAAGGACATCTAATCAACTACCAAGCTTGCAAATTTTGTGTTTTGTCTGTCTGTCTGTTTGTTTGTTTTGTTCTGTTAGAAATGTAATACAATTGTCTGGTTGCCCGACACGATAAATAAATAAGTGTATGAGAGATGCCAGTGTGAGAAAGGCCTCAGTGTGAGAAAGGCCTCAGTGTTAGTAGGTCTTGGTGTGAGTAGGCCTCAGTATGAGGAAGGCTTGGTGTGAGAAGCTTCAGTGGGAGGAAACCCCAGGTTGAAGGCCATTGTGTATGAAGCTTCAGTGTGAAGGCTGCTGTGTGTGAAGCTCCTGTGTAAGTTTGGTGTGAGAAGAGCCTCCGTGAGAGCGAAGCTAATTATCTGCAGGAGAAAGAAGCCCAGCGTGGAAGCAAAGAAAGAAGTATAAAGAACTTTGCGTTTTGGAAACGTTGTTCTTGTAAACAGTGCAACCATATTATTTTCACAATGCTTCTAATAAGCTACTCTGCTGTACATTTATGAGGAGGGTCTTTTGTTATTAAGCCCACTCACCCAATACATGTCACTGGCAACCTCACTTGGCATCTCTTCCTCACCCTCCATTTTATAGACTGTCTTTCTACCACTGCGATATAACATTTGGCAGATGGTATGAGATGATAAAAACAAGGACAAACAGGCTGAGAGATAGCCTTTATCCCAGAGCTGTGACTATATTGAACTTTATAGTTTCACACTGATGTGGCATTACAGGGTTGTGAAATAGCAATTAGAATGTGGAAGGATGGCTGTGTTTGTTTTTGTAATTATAAATATATAATAATTTGTATAGGGGATTTAATTTTGTTTTACGATGTACAATGGCAATAAAGTTATTATAGTCTATTTTATGCCAACAAGGCAGAAAACCATGGACCGTAGTAATGCCAGTCGACTGATGCAATATAGATGGGACTGAAGAGAGTCGATCATGTATTGTCGAAGGCTTTCATGGCCGGAATCACCGGGTTGTTGTAGGTTTTTCGGGCTATATGGCCATGTTCTAGAAGCATTCTCTCCTGACGTTTCGCCTCCATCTATGGCAAGCAACCTCAGACCTCACAACCTCTGAGGATGCTTGCCATAGATGCAGGCGAAATGTCAGGAGAGAATGCTTCTAGAACATGGCCATATAGCCCGAAAAACCTACAACAACCCAGAGTCAATCATGCCTTCAAGTCCTCTGTTGACGTATGGCAACCTGATGGAGTTTGTAGGGTTTTCTTAGGCAAGCGAGAGTCCAAAAGTGGCAGGCCCAAACCCAGCACCTCAATCCATGGGTGATACCAGATGAGAGACTCCCTCTGGGCACACAGAAGACTGAGCGACTTGGAAGGCGCTGAACAGACTGCGCTCTGGCACCACGAGATGCAGAGCCAACCTCAAGAAATGGGGCCACAAAGTGGAATCCACTGCATGCGAGTGTGGAGAAGAGCAAACCACTGACCACCTGCTGCAATGCACCCTGAGCCCTGCCACATGCACCATGGAGGACCTTCTTGCGGCAACACCAGAGGCACTCCAAGGGGCCAGATACTGGTCAAAGGACATTTAACCAACTACCAAATTTGCAAAATCTGTGTGTTCTTTTTCCTTTTTCTTTTTAATCTGTGTGTTTGTTTCGCTGTGTTGGAATTGTAATATAATGGTATGGTTGCTGATGACACGATAAATAAATAGGCAAGGGATACTCAGAGATTTCCTTTGAAATATAGCCAACATCACCTAGTATTCAGTGGAAGCCTCCATCCAATGACTAACCTGGGCTGACCCTGCGCATGAGTGTGCCTTCGAGGCTGTGGCTGAGCAAATAACCCCAAATAACATCTGTGGCTGCCACCTGCAGGGCAGGATTGTAAATGCATGGCGTAATTTCAGGCTTGTGGGGAAAGTGACCCATGGCTAGGAGGACATCCATCCTATTAACAGTCCTCATCAAGGCCCATTGAAGCCTGTAAGTCTATTTATTTATTTACAGGATTTATATTCCACCCTTCTCACCCCACAGGGGACTCATGGCGGATCGCAATGCTCCCTATACATTGCAAACATTCAATGCCATAGACACACCACATATATAGACAGACACACAGAGGCTTCCTCGCAGATGCGTTTAGCGGGACAAGAGACAGGGCCTTCTCAGTGGTGGCCCCTCGGCTATGGAACGCTCTCCCCAGGGATATAAGATTGGCTCACTCTCTTCTAACATTCCGCAAAATGGTTAAGACCTGGCTCTTCGAGCAAGCTTTTACTACTGGAGTATAATTAGGCGGAAACGGAAATATGGAATGACCAACGCTGCAATTGGACAATGGAGACGCCGAGGATCTTGTTTTTTAATAGATACTATTGTTTCTTTTATATTACATTTTAAATGTTGAATTGTTTTTATAATTGTTTTAACTGTATTTTGAGATTTGTTATGGCATCGAATCGCTGCCGACTGTGAGCCGCCTTGAGTCGCCTCTGGCTGAGAAAGGCAGTATACAAATGTAGTAAATAAAAGAATAAATAAATAATAAGTAGCTGGGCTAATATCAGGACATCAACTGTTCATGGCTGCTACTCTACTGCTGAATGTTGAATTGTTTTTATAATTGTTTTAACTGTATTTTGAGTACACATATGCCCAGTATGGAATATATCTACCCACGTTAAAACAGTGGATGTGGCTCTTAATGAGACATGCCGCATTATTGCAGGATTCCTACAATAATGACCAGCAAACACAAAGCGTCCTAGATTTATTATATTGTGGAAACAGGACATTGGAGCAAGATAGTCAGATGGCCCCACCAGCAAGGCCATTATACTCCTTCAGTGGTATCCGGGCGTCCCCTGGGCAATGTCCTTGCAGACTGCCAATTCTCTCACACCAGAAGCGACTTGCAGTTTCTCAGGTCGCTCCTGACACGACAAAAAAAGTGGTTTTGCACCACCTAATATCTATCAGGAAGTAGCAGCCTGTAATGAAAGGACTAAGGCATTGACATCTCTGGCCCATCCTCTGTTTGGATATCAGCGAGCATGCCAACGTCTTAAATCGAGAAAGAGCTTCCTAAGATCTACAGAGGTACTTGCAGAACACCTCAGCAAGCGAGAGTCCAAAAGTGGCAGGTGAAAACCTTGAACTTCAATCTATGGTTGAGACCAGATGAGAAATTCCTTCCTGGGCACACAAAAGAGTGGATGACCTGGAAGGTACTGAACAGACTGCATCATAAGATGCAGAGCCAACGTTAAGAAATGGGGCAACAAAGTGGAATCCATAATGTGCAAGTGTGGAGAGGAGCAGACCACAAACCACTTGCTAAAGTGTGGCGTGAACCCTACCACATGCACAATAGAGGATCTTTTTGCAGAGACACCGGAGGCACTACAAGTGACCAGCTTCTGGTCAAGGTAAATCGGAGACGCAAGCCCAGATGACCAGGGTGCCGTTAAAATCTTATGCCCAGACTCATGTGAAAGAGTTCTTGGATAAAATCTCCCTGAGGAAGAAGGAGCGGCGGGAAGGGTTCGGCTCCGCAAGTGTGTCGTTGTCGGCACAAAGGCAATATTATCCTCCCCATCCTTTGGGCAACACATGCTGCTCAGCTGATGCCTCTGGCCTTCAGGGCTGTGCTGATCTTCTCCCGGAGTGGAAAGAGCAAACATGGGCATGTGCTTCCCATTTCCACACGAAGCCATGACTCTCTCTTGCCACTCAATGCTTCAGACTATTTGTAGTAGTAGTAATAATAATAATAATAATAATAATAATAATAATAATAATAATAATCTTTATTTATACCCCGCCACCATCTCCCCAAAGGGGACTCGGGGCGGCTTACATGAGGCAAAGCCCAAACAACAAGTTACAGCAGAATAAAACCGAAAACGCAAACGGAGAACGCAGACAATAAACAACATTCATATTGTATGTACATATAATATTGATCATAATATTGCAATCTATATAAATAAAAATGTAATGTTCGTTTGTGGGATTAAAAGAATTCAAAAACCACTGGACGAATTGACACCAAATTTGGACACAAGGCACCTAACAACCCAATGTATGTCCTTCACTCAAAAAAAATTGATTT
The DNA here is from genome assembly GCF_025583915.1 of Anolis sagrei ordinatus. Lineage (NCBI taxonomy): Eukaryota > Metazoa > Chordata > Lepidosauria > Squamata > Anolidae > Anolis > Anolis sagrei. Next base: position 41,365,727 of record NW_026847882.1, on the reverse strand, counting down.
TGTCATTTGGGAGTTGTAGTTGCTGGGATTTATAGTTCACCTACAATCAAAGAGCATTCTGAACCCCACCAACAATGGAATTGAACCAAACTTGGCACACAGTTCTCCCATGACCAATGGAAAATACTGGAAGGGTTTGGTGGGCAGTGTCCTTTGGTTTTGGAGTTGTAGTTCACCTATATCCACAGATCACTGTGGACTCAAACAATGATGGATCTGGACCAAACTCTACACGAATACTCAATATGCCCAAATGTGAACACTGGTGGAGTTTGGGGAAAATAGAATCTTGACATTTGGGAGTTGTCGTTTCTGGGATTTATAGTTCACCTACAATCATAGAGCATTCTGAACCCCACCAATGATAGAACTGGGCCAAACCTCCCACACAGAATCCCCATGTGGGCCACAGCAACGCGTGGCAGGGGATGGCTAGTATCTATAAATAAAAACGTAATGTTTGTTTGTGGGATTAACATAACTCAAAAACCACTGGACGAATTGACACCAAATTTGGACACAAGACACTTCTCAGGCCAATGAGTGACCATCACTCATAAAAACACTGAAAATCACAGCAGAAGGGACTTAAAAAGCCCCAAAATAAAACATACATTACAACGGATGCGCAAAATCAGATATATACACAAACACACACACACATACACAGATATATACACGTACAAAACATATATACACAGACTGGGCCACAGCAAAGTGTGGCAGGGGACGGCTAGCACAAAATAGTATTAATAATAATATAATACAATATAATAATGATTATATATTATATATTACACGTAATATTACTAATAATATTGCAGTATAGTGGTATAGTAAAATATAGTAATATATTATAATAATAATATTGTGCTATGGTAATAATAAAATATATTGTATGTATATATAACTTGTAAGCCATTCTGAGTCCCCTTCGGCATGACAAGGATGGGATATAAATGTTGTAAATAAATAAATAATACTAAACTGGGACACTTTGAAACCAACAGGCCTGCAGGGAAAGCATTTCCCTGCATTCTTGTGATTGCAATTAAGTTGGTGGTCAAAGGATAAGTGTGTGCTTTGTCTTTCTTTCAAGTTTGTTTTTCATATACAATCTATATATTCAGTGACTGAAATGCTACCAAGATGGCAGCTTCTTGCGCATTAGAGTCCCGTGTGTTCACATACACAAGACTAAAGGGGCTGTTGTGGTGCAATGAGTTAAACCCATGTGCTGCTGAACTGCTGACCTGAAGATCGGCAGTTCAAATCTGCAGGACGGGGTGAGCTCCCGCTGTTAGCCCTAGCTCCTAGTAGTTTGAAAACGTGCCAATGTGAGTAGATCAATAGATACCAATTTGGTGGGAAAAGGCAAAAAGATGCCCCAAGCAGTCATGTGTCCAGAGGAGGGTGACTAAAATGATCAAGGGTCTGGAGAACAAGCCCTATGAGGAGCGGCTTAAGGAGCTGGGCATGTTTAGCCTGAAGAAGTGAAGGCTGAGAGGAGATATGATCGCCATGTATAAATATGTGAGAGGAAGCCACAGGGAGGAGGAGGGAGCAAGCTTGTTTACTGCTGCCCTTGAGACTAGGATGCAATGGAACAATGGCTTCAAACTACAAGAAAGGAGATTCCATCTGAACATGAGGAAGAACTTCCTGATTGTGAGAGCCGTTCAGCAGTGGAACTCTCTGCCCCAGAGTGTGGTGGAGGCTCATCATATATTTTTTTTTTTTTGAGTGAAGGACATACATTGGGTTGTTAGGTGTCTTGTGTCCAAATTTGGTGTCAATTGCCCCAGTGGTTTTTGAGTTCTGTTAATCCCACAAACCGAACATTACATTTTTATTTATATAGATCATTCCACGCACCTTTGGCCGACGTCTGGTGCATACGGATCTTTTTCGACGCCACGAACTGCAGGACTTTCTCCACGTTCTCCTTCATTTCCTGCTGGTTCGTGGGACTGACCTGTATGCCGCTCAGCTTCTCTCCCGCTGTGAAAGAGAGACAGCAATAATGATCAAGAAGAACAGACCTGTGAGACCTTAGACACTGCTACAAGGAGGAAAGGTGTAGTGGTGAGCCTCCGCATTTGCTTCCCCTTGAATGCTGAGAGGAGTGCAAGCAATGATTTGAAAGACCAGAATAAGCAGGCAGAGCATATGCCCAGGAACCCAGCTGGCAAGGGGAAAAAGGTGCTTTGATTATCCTGCCGGCATCACGGAGACCTTGAGGAGACTGCCGTTATCTCACAGTCATATGTCAAACCCTACCATTTTCTCCATAGCAATAAATATCGACCCAAGAAAGAAAAAAATGTGGCAAGATTCAGTGATATCTCAACGTCTTGTCTGGAAGAATGAATACGTTTCTAGTTTGACTAACCATATGAGTCTGTTATAGCATAGAACAGCGTTTCTCAACTTGGGGGTCGGCAACCCTGAGGGGGTCGCAAGGGGGTGTCAAAGGGGTCGCCAAAGACCATCAGAAAACATTTTTTTTGAGTGGTCATACATTGGGTTGTTAGGTGTCTTGTGTCCAAATTTGGTGTCAATTCATCCAGTGGTTTTGAGTTCTGTTAATCCCACAAATGAACGTTGTTGTTGTTCATTCGTTCAGTCGTCTCCGACTCTTCGTGACCTCATGGACCAGCCCACGCCAGAGCTCCCTGTCGGCCGTCACAACCCCCAGCTCCTTCAAGGTCAGTCCAGTCACTTCAAGGATGCCATCCATCCATCTTGCCCTTGGTCGGCCCCTCTTCCTTTTACCTTCCACTTTCCCCAGCATCATTGTCTTCTCTAGGCTTTGCTGTCTCCTCATGATGTGGCCAAAGGACTTCAACTTTGTCTCTAGTATCCTTCCCTCCAGTGAGCAGTCGGGCTTTATTTCCTGGAGGATGGACTGGTTGGATCTTCTCGCAGTCCAAGGCACTCTCAGCACTTTCCTCCAACACCACAGCTCAAAAGCATCTCTTCCTTCGCTCAGCCTTCCCTAAGGTCCAGCTCTCACATCCGTAGGTGACTACAGGGAAGACCATGGCTTTGACTAGGCAAGGGATCTTGGTTGCCAGTCTGATGTCTCTACTCTTTACTATTTTATCGAGACTGGACATTGCTCTCCTCCCAAGAAGGAAGCGTCTTCTGATTTCCTGGCCTCAGTCTGCATCTGCAGTAATCTTTGCACCTAGAAATACAAAGTCTGTCACGGCCTCCACGGTTTCTTCCTCTATTTTCCAGTTGTCAATCATTCTTGTTGCCATAATCTTGGTTTTTTTATGTTTAGCTGCAACCCGGCTTTTGCGCTTTCTTCTTTCACCTTGATTAGAAGGCTCCTCAGCTCCTCCTCGCTTTCGGCCATCAGAGTGGTGTCATCTGCATATCTGAGGTTGTTAATGTTTCTTCCAGCAATTTTCACCCCAGCTTTGCATTCATCCAGCCCCGCACATCGTATGATGTGTTCTGCATACAAGTTAAAAAGGTTGGGTGAGAGGATGCAGCCTTGCCGTACGCCTTTCCCAATCTTGAACCAGTCTGTTGTTTCGTGGTCAGTTCTGACTGTTGCTCCTTGGTCCTTGTACAGATTCCTCAGGAGAGAGACAAGGTGGCTTGGGATGCCCATCCCACCAAGAACTTGCCACAATTTATTATGATCCACACAGTGAACATTAAATGAACATTACATTTCTATTTATATAGACTGGAGAGGATGGAGTTAAGTCTTCATTATGCCCGAAGCAGAGCTTTGCTATGGGACTCTTGGAGAAGATCCTCCAGCATCTTTTCTCCCTCCCCAGCAGTGGAAAACCTCCCTAGGCTCCTCCTCCAGAGAGGGCCCGGCTGGGAACTTGTTTTCCCAGCAGCACTTGCATGGGGCGGGCATTGAAAAGTCTCTGATTTCCTCTTAGAGCATGATGGGAGTTGAAGTTTTTCTCTCTGTTTCTCAGCCAATAAAAAGCCTGGTTGTGTCTATGCTTTGATTGGCTGAGAATGGACACAGTCGGTGACTACAGTTCCCAGAACCCTCTCTGGCAGTTTGTCTTTAAAAAAAAAAGTTATGGTTAAAACTTAAAATAATTCTGAAAAATCAGTAGATTGGCGAATTGTTCTGAAACTTGGCAGGCCTGCAGTTGTAAATGGGGTCTAAAACCAAGGAAGGTTTCAAATGACTAAGGATTGAGCCTTTAATTTCCCATTGTAGCCAATGGGACGAATCTTTGCCGAATAAAAACGGCAACACTCCTCCCGATTCGAGTAATTTCCTGGTAAACAGAATGAGGGAATAGCCGAAAATTGACCCCAAGGCTGTATGCCTTTTGGCCAAATTGCACAAGCCTAGAAACCCCACAACACCCCAGTGATTCTGGCCATGAAGGCCTTCCACAATATTGTTGTTGTGACCCTCTGATGAAGCTTATGTTGGGAATTATTTATTTTATTTATTTCAAAGTTTTCTATACCGGGCTTCTCACCTCTTAGAGGGACTCAGCCCGGTTTACAACCATAAAAACATACAATCAGTAAAATATCATAGTTCATAATTACAATAACACATTTAAAATAACAACTATATTTAAAACTACGGTGGTCAGTCGTCATATTAAAAACAAGTATACCTCATCTTCCATCCACAATCCTAGGGTGCTGTCTCATTCATCGAAAGCCTGTCTCCACAACCACATCTTCACCCATTTCCTGAATGTCAGGATAGACAGGGCGGTTCTGACTTCCAGTGGGAGAGAGTTCCAGAGTCGTGGGGCCACCACCGAGAAGGCCCTGTCCCTCGTCCCGAATGCCTTCTTCCTTGGCAGTTTCAAAAGTCCTACTGGCTTATGTTGTGTCATTCTATGCCAGTGTTTCTCAACCTTCCTTATGCTGTGATCCCTTAATACACTTTGTCATGTTGAAGTGACCCCAACCATAAAATTATTTTTGTTGCTACTTCATAATTTTAATTTGGCTACTGTTATGAATCGTAATGTAAATATCTAATATGCAGGATGTATTTTCATTCACTGGACCAAATTTGGCACAAATACTAGATACATCCAAATTTGAATGCTGGTGGGGTTGTTGGGGGTGGATTGCTTGAGTCATTTGGAAGTTATAGTTGCTGGGATTTATAGTTCACCTACTATCAAAGAGCATTCTGAACTCCACCAATGATGGAATTGAACCAGTCTTGGCACACAGAACATGATCAACAGAAAATACTGGAAGGGCTTAGTGGGCATTGACCTTGAGTTTTGGAGTTGTAGTTCACCTACATCCAGAATCGAACAATGATGGATCTGGACCAAACTTGGCACGAATACTCAATATGTCCAAATGTGAGCACTGGTGGAGTTTGGGAAAAATAGACCTTCACATTTGGGAGTTGTGGTTGCCGGGATTTATAGTTCACCTATAATCAAAGATCGTTCTGAACCCCACCAACAATAGAATTGGGCCAAACTTCCCACACAGAACCCCCATGTGGGCCACAGCAACGCACGGCAGGGTATGGCTAGTAGTCAATAAATCCGGCTCTCTTGATCAGTTTTGCCCAGCTTTTCAGTTCCCTCCTCCCTGTTCTGTTTTTGAGGATTGCACAAAATGGACCACTGAATATTACAAATCACTTTTGGTCAAACCAATCTGGGCCCAAACCTAGTGGTTTCCAGGCTGTACGGCCATGTTCTAGCAGCATTTTCACCTGACGTTTCGAATGCAACACCACCATAAACTCTAAAATTAGAACAGCACAACAACAGAGAGGAACAAACAAGGACATCTAATCACCTCTCAACAAAAGATTGCTCCAGGCACTGCCAGGCAATCAAATGCTAATCAAGGTGGTCAGTTGAAATAATCACACCTAGTTCCAGCAGACAAGAGTCCGTTGTCCCACCCTGGGCATTCCACAGCTATATAAACCCTTTTTCCCAGTTCCAACAGACCTCACTACCTCTGAGGATGCTTGCCATAGATGCAGGCAAAATGTCAGGAGAGAATGCCTCTAGAACATGGCCATATAGCCCGGAAAAAACCTACAACAACCCAGTGATTCCGGCCATGAAAGCCTTCGACAATACATAGTATTATTTTTGTTTATTTAGACCCCTCTTGGAATATAAATAAATATCGTAATAATAATGATACTGACCCACGATTTCGACAAGCGAAGCCAGGACGACCCCATCGCGGAGATCCTGCCTCAGGTCCTGCACGGGCTTGACCGCCGGCTTCTTCTTCAGCTGGGAATTCACCCAGGCCACATAGGCCTGCAGCTGTTGCTGTAAGACAGGAATCGGGACACAATACACAGGTTGAGACCTCCTCATACAAAATACTTGAGCCTGGAAGCGTTTCTATATGTTTTTGGGTGACCTCTCATTGCAAAGTGCATGCTTGTGATGTCATAAATAGACATACACCTTGTTTGTTTTATTTGAGAACACAGAAATGCTGGACCACTCTCACAACCACCAAGTCAGACTACACAGAGAAGCCACTGAAATCCACAAGCACGTGGACAATTTCAACAGAAAGGAGGAAACCATGAAAATGAACAAAATCTGGCTACCAGTATTTAAAAACTCAAAAATTACAACAGCACAACAACAGAGAGGAAACAAACAAGGACATCTAATCACCTCTCAACAAAAGTTTGCTCCAGGCACTGTCAGGCCATTGTATGCTAATCAAGGTGGTCAGTTGAAACATTCACACCTAGCTCCAGCAGACAAGAGTCCTTTGTCTCACCCTGGTCATTCCACAGATATATAAACCATTTTCCTAGTTCCAACAGACCTCACTACCTCTGAGGATGCTTGCCATAGATGCAGGCGAAACGTCAGGAGAGAATGCCTCTAGACCATGGCCATATAGCCTGAAAAAACCTACAACAACCCAGTGATTCCAGCCATGAAAGCCTTCGACAATACATTATACTTTTGCTTTTTTGAACTTTTTATCTTTTACTTTAATAAAGCATAAAGACTATTGCCTGTGTGCTGTTTGGTGTCTCAAGCAAGGTGATTCTACTGAGGTGCAACACCAATTATTATTATTATTATTATTATTATTATTATTATTATTATTATTACTTTATTTGTACCCCGCTAGCATCTCCCAAAGGATTCGATGCGGCTTATGATTCGATGCACCAATGTCTTCTTCACTCTTTCCTGGAGAGTTTCAAGTCAGAAGGTGGGGAGATAAACGTTATTTAAAGAAAAATATACATGAAAATAGATGCATTGACTAGTAATTTAATGCTAACGTGAAAATATAATGCAATACACTGCCTGGACCTCCTCTGTGTCGTTCAGGCAACATAATCACATTTACTCCTTTTGCGGCAAAGCCTCCCTTTCCGCTAAACTCCCTGTTATTCTGCCGACACGGCGGGTTTTAAGCTTCCGTTCCCCACCGTTTCGGCAACATCAGTTGCAGCGCATTCTTCCGCATGGTCCATCGGCCACAAAGTCATATTCCGATCACTGAGCCACTTGTAATCATCCTGACAAGAGAAATCCAACTTCAGTCGCCACGCAACATTAGCTTTGGCCTCGGAAAAGAGCCCCACAGTCGGCGCGGGTTGGAGGCTGCTTGCTCAGCAGAAAAACAATGAGGATGGACCGGCCTGCCATGGGTTTTGAACATTTTGGCTTCTTGTGGAAAAAAGGTTTGGGGAGAAAGCCTCAGTGGAGACCCCTTTTCCCCCTGATAATGACTCTCCCAGGGCTGAATTTCCCTTCCAAGGGGTAGATTCCTCTCCCAATTGTCTCACCTCCATTCTTAACTATGAGTTATTTGTAAGTCTGATGTTTGTAACTCAGGGACTGCCTGTATATTACACTGTTCGATGGAGAAAAGGTTGCGGGCCTGAAAATAGTTGTTCTTTTATGATTTTGGGGTGCTGAAAATGAAAATGACATTTATAAGCAATCACGTGATCACGTATGGTTGAAAAAATGCATGTTGCGACTTACACTATGGAAGATTCTAGAATACTCTAGAAAGTTTGATGACGCAGTATTAGTGCCGTGTGCAAAAGCCAGAAAGCCCTATATAAGGCCAGACTTTTGAACGGTGAGGGTCAGTCAGTTGAAGACTGAGACAGTCTCGTTAAACATCGTTCTACATTGTTCTTTTTACTGTAGTTATGCCTCGCACGTGTGTAAATAAAGCACTATGGAAAAAAGATATCAAGGCCAATGGACTCCGTCAATGCTGTCAGACTCCTGCTGGAGCATTGGAAGAGGGAATCCTTTCCTTGAATACAAAAGAAAAGTCAAGAGAAGCAAACAGGATATAAACTAAAGTCACGATTAAAGCGACATTTAAACTTTCAGACTTTTCAACTGCATTAGGCCTACTAATATAAGTTTCTTGCTGCACAAACATAAACAATAGACTAATTAAATAAATATTTCTCATGTATAAACTATTGGCAATATAATTTGACTAAAATTTAGTAAATATTCACGGTTTATATACATGCAGTAAGGTTAGGCGCATTATCATAATATTAACGAATTACCTATTGTGGAGAAAATTGAAATAGCTGTTGCATAAAAACCAGAGCCAATTAACACATTTAATTATTATGTTTGAATTCGGCATGTTAAATTTATTAAGAAACGGCACATTTCGTTTCTGTAACTGAGAAAAACTGAAAATTTGTAGAACAGTGGCAGGTGGGTCAAAAAGTAATGCCTCCATCACTCTAACTTTTCTCTCTTTCACAGCTATTGGACTATCTATGCATGATATGATAAAGGGAACCTTACTCCAGAAAGAATGGCAAAGTGCAAAAACCAAACTCTTAGTTGGTATTAAATTAAACAGGTGTCATGTATCGTGTTCTGCAGTTGATGGTGATTGGTGGTGGTAGGCCTATTTATTTATTTATTTGGAACTTTTATATACCGGTCTTCTCACCTCCAACGAGGGGGTTCATACAGAATAGTTTAAAAACATCACATCCAATAATACACTAATATAAACTCATTAAAGTACTATCATACAATTATATAAAGCCAAGTCGTTAGCATAAAAATCACTATTCATCCCCATCCGTCCGTGTGGTCAAAAGCCATTGCCTCACTCATCAAATGCCAGATTCCAAAGCCAGGTTTTCACCAACTTTCTAAAGGTCAGGAGGGAAGGGGCAGTTCTAATCTCCAATGGGAGAGAGTTCCAGAGCAGAGGGGCCACCACCGAGAAGGCCCTGTCCCTCGTCCCCACCAAACGCGATTGCAAAGATGGTGGGACCGAGAGCAGGGCCCCTCCAGATCTTAACAACCTTGATGGTTCATAGGGGAGAATCCGTTCGGACAGGTAAACTGGGCCGGAGTCGTTTAGGGATTTATAGGTCAACACCAGCACTTTGAATTGTGCTCGGAAGCTAATTGGCAGCCAGTGGAGCTGGCGCAACAGAGGAGTAGTATGCTCCCTGTACCCCGCTCCTGTTAGGCCTAGCAGTTGGTGATGGGTTAATGTAAGTCTTAGTTCTAAAGGGTTGAGTAATCTGTAAGTAAGAGTTCATAAGTGAAAGCAATTAAGGGTGGAGGTATGCAAGAGGTAGGTTGCAGCTGGGTTTTTCTGGATATAAGGACCTAGCCTTGGGACTGATCTTTGGGAGAAAAATATTTTGTCACGTTGCCAGGGCTCTGCCAATATTTAGGCAGAGATAAACCAAACTACCAGTTTGTGATAAACAATTTTAAACAACCAGAAAGTAAGTGCTGTTTTAATTAAGACATACCTGTTTCGACAGGCCTTTGATTTTTGATATTGCTGTTTTTAAATTGTTTTAAATTGTTTTTAAATTGTGTTACATTTTAGCCATTCTTGTAAGCCGCTCCGAGTCCCAGGGGAGTGGCGGCATAGAAGTTCGAATAATAAATAAATAAATAAATAAATAAATAGTTTAACCAAGCTCCCAGTTTGTGTTAAACAATTTAATTAAAACAGCCAGAAAGTAAGTGCTGTTTTAATTAAATTGTTTAACACAAACTGGGAGTTTGGTTCATCTCTGCCTAAATATTGGCAGAGCCCTGGCAATGTGACAACAGGGCACTCTTTATTTCTTTGATAACCTCTCTTTCTAGGCAACGTACAACAAATTGAAATGAATTGCAGATGAATAAAAGGATGACTTCAAGGAATCCGAGACTAGTTTACGTTCCCCTGATTTCAGTGCGTCTGCTCTAAGCCTGTCTCCAACCCAGTGCCTGACCTATTCCAGATAAACTTGCTTAGGCTTGTACTGTACCACTTTCCGGTGGAATTGATTACCTCTAAGCAGAAGGTAATTGATTTCATTCATGGGGCGTCTCAGGAGACTCTCATCTGACCTACATCGTAGCCTTGATGTGGGGAAGGAAGTCACATTTTACTCCAATGCTCTTCGCTGGCTCTGAATTTTTATTACCCCAAGAAATACGTCATGATTTCTTTCCCAAGCTGATACTCAGCTCCGTCTCTTTGGTGGTGCTCATTTCATTTATATCTTTTTGCAAATGCCCCCCTTTGAAGGAAGATTACTTCTTTTCTTGCTTCAGATCCCTGACTTAATTAGCAGTTTGAGTAATCTCTCCCCCTTCTGCATATTATATAGGTTTTTCCTGCAGCACTTTGAAGCTTATTATATGGCCATAAAAAATCTCGGCGCTTACCATTTTCCTGCAAGATTTTGATGCCTATCGAAGGGGGGAAGAAACCCCATTCATCTGGCATCCGAGACGCACAAGATGTATTTATTTCGGAGATATAAGCACAGAGCCATGCTTAATGAGCGAAGAAAAGGCAGAGAGGCATCAAATATACAGAAATGAGCAAACCGAAAGGCCCTCAGTGATGCTCAAGGCACCCAAGTGTTGACATGAGAAGTATTTTGGTTGTAGCTCAATTTAAAATGCCCCTTTTGCATTCAGGAAGGTTTCTTCTTTATGCATCTTGAAAAAAAATCATCTTTCCCTCCAAATGTGATCCGTTGCTGTGTCACATTGCATGCGTGGGTTGGACTTGATTTCAGCATAAAAGAAGCTGCTCCATTTGCCACGTCTCCAGCAAAAATCAGAAAGTGATCCATCATTTTCCATGTTCTGGCTACTGATGATGATTATCTGTATGTGTGTGTGTGTGTGTGTGTGTGTGTGTGTATACTCACACACATGTCGGAGCCCAGAAGCCTTAAAGAGCCAGACTCAGGAGTATGTCCAAAACACACACATATACACATATATACATATACACACATACTGATATCATGATCAGCAGCCAGAACATGGAATGTGTGTATATATGTGTGTATGCGTATATACGGTATAGATATGTGTGTGTGTGTGTGTGTGTGGTATATATGTATGTGCATATATGTGTGTATATATACACACAAACATATACACATATATACATATACACACATATGTATACATATACTTATATACCATATACACACACTTATATACCATATACACACACATATACACACACATTCCATGTTCTGGCTACTGATCATGATATCTGTATGTGTGTGTATGTATGTGTGTGTGTATATACACAAACACACAGACACATATATACATACATATATATATATATATATATACACACATACGGATAACACGATCAGTAGCCAGAACATGGAATGTGTGTATATATGTGTGTGTATATATACATTATGTATGTGTGTGTGTGTCATATATATGTATGTGTATATATGTATCTGTGCATATGTGTGTGTGTATATATATAAGTACATATATATACCATACACATACATATATACCATATACATACACACGTATATGCCGTATATATACACACACATATATACCGTATATATATACACACACACACATATATACACACACACTTATACAAACATACATATACACACACATATATACACACACACATTTATATACATACACAGATGCACACAAAATATCAGTACCGTGCATTTGTCGGCCAGCAAACAAAGTCCTAACTGTTCTCAACGCAGGCCAAGTGCACATCAATCTTTTTCTTTCCGTACATTGATTGTAATTGGCCTCTATCCTCTGAATTTTCTCATTAAAAGTCCTCTTTCTATGTTAAATTGTGTCCGTGCTGTTTGGGCCCCGCATGGAGATCCCAGCAAACTGGGATAAAAGGGGAATGAAAAGAGGCACCGACAATTTTCATTTGTGGATTAATATAAGACGGGTTACACTATATGATATGACGCCGGGATGCAACCGCGGCGATGAGCGAGGAAAGCAGAGTCGGTGCATGAGCTTCCGTTCTCATTATTATTTGTCTCTCCCCAGGGAAGGTTTCAAAGCAGGACTAATTAGTCGCTTTCATCTCCAACGTCTGAAAATTTACCCGGCGTTCTTTGAATCTAGGGGAAATCCATACATTCCCCAGAAGACTTTCCTTGCACAGCCGGATAGCAGGAGCCCACAGTTTTCCTTAGGCCAACATTGTGGCTCTGTGTGGCCAACTCCTTTAAGAGAGCATCCACAAAGGGGCGGATTCCTATGCGCCACCGCTCTATTCACCATAACCACAGACAAGCATCTCGAGTTCTGAGGATGACCTGGGAAGGAATCCCACTGGAGCATTGCAGTGCACCCAAATACCTGGGAGTCACTACGGACTGTGTTCTGACTTACGAGAAGCACTGCCTGAACATCAAGCAAAAAGTGGGTGCTAGAAACAATATCATATGGAAGCTGACTGGCACAACCTGGGGATCACAACCAGACACTGTGAAGACATCTGCCCTTGCGCTATGCTACTCTGCTGCTGAGTATGCATGCCCAGTGTGGAACACATCTCACCATGCTAAAACAGTGGATGTGGCTCTTAATGAGACATGCTGCATTATCACAGGATGTGTACACCCAACACCGCTGGAGATCATATTGTTTAACTGGTGTTGCACCACCTGATATCTGTCGGGAAGTAGCAGTCAATAACGAAAGGAAGAAAGATAGATGCTTTTGAACTGTAGTGATGGTGGAAAATTCTGAGAGTGCCTTGGACCGCGAGAAGATCCAACCAGTCCATACTTCAGGAAGTTAAGCCAGACTGCTCATTGGAAGGAAGGATATGAGAGGCAAAGATGAAGTACTTTGGTCACATCATTATCTTCTCTAAGCTTTCCTGTCTTCTCATGATGTTGGGGAAAAGGGAAGGAAAAAGGAAGAGAGGCCGACCAAGGGCAAGATGGGTGGTTAGTATCCTTGAAGTGACTAGCTTGACTCTGAAGGAGCTGGGGGTGGTGACGGCAGAGAGGGAGCTCTGGCATGGGCTGGTCCATGAGGTCACGAAGAGTCGGAAGCGACTGAACGAATAAACAACAAAACGGAAGGACCAAGGCATTGACATCTCCACCTCATCCTGTGTTTGGATATCAGCCAGCAAACCATGCCTTAAATCAAGAAAGTGCTTCCTAAGATCTACAGAGATACTCGCAGGAACACCTCAGCAAGCAAGAGTCCAAAAGTGGCAGGTGAAACCTCAATCAATGGCTGATACCAAATGAGAGACTCCCCCCTGGGCACACAGAAAACTGGGCGACTTGGAAGGAGCTGAACAGACTGCGCTCTGGAACAAACAAGATGCAGAGTCAACCTTCAGAAATGGGGCTACAAAGTGGAATCCATGACAAGCGAGTGCAGAGAACAGCAAACCACAGACCATCTACTACAATGCAACCTGAGCCCTGCCACATACACAATAGAGGACCTTCTTATAGCCACACCAGAGGCACTCCAAGTGGCCAGCTTCTGGTCAAAGGAAATCTAGTATAATGTCAAGTTTTTAACTTTGTTTGTGTTTTTAAATACATTATAACTCTACCCTCAATTCACTTCTGATACGATAAATAAATACAGCTCTATTTATTTACTGAAGAGTTTCTACCTTTCTGGTTCCACTCCATAGTAGGGATCAACTGGGGCATCCCATCACACCTGCATGATCCTTATGCCATGTGTCTAAGAAGCCAAGCAGGAATAGCACGGTGTGCCATAACACTGCAGACGAGAAGGGAGGGATTATAATACATCCAATTGTCCCTTCTGACTGTTCTCCTACATCCTGTCTTTCTAGGTATTTGCATGCTAAAGATGCACACTATGCCTTTGGACATCTCTCTACAGCAGTTTCTCAACCTGGGGGTCTGGACCTCTGGAGGGGTCGCAAAGGGGTGTCCGAGGGGTCGCCAAAGACCATCAGAAAACACAGTATTTTCTGTTGGTCATGGGGGTCTCTGTGTGGGAAGTTTGGCCCAATTCTATCGTTGGGGTTCAGAACGCTCCTTGATTGTAGGTGAACTATAAATCCCAGCAAGTACAACTCCCAAATCTCAAGGTCTATTTTCCCAAAACCCCACAAGTGTTCACATTTGGGCATATGGAGTATCCATGCCAAGTTTGGTCCAGATCCATCATTGTTGGAGTCTAGAGTGCTCTCTGGATGTAGGCGAACTTCAACTCCCAAACTCAAGGTCAATGCCCATCAAACCCTTCCGGTATTTTCTGTTAGTCATGGGAGTTCTGTGGGCCAACTTTGGTTCAATTCCATTGTTGGTGGAGTTCAGAATGCTCTTTGTTTACAGGTTAAATATAAATCCCAGCAACTACAACTCCCAAATGGCAAAATCAATCCCCCCGCCAACCCCACCAGTATTCAAATTTAGGCATACCGGGTATTTGTGCCAAATTTGCTCCAGTGAATGAAAATACATCCTGCAGATCATTATTTACATGGCGATTCATAATGTTAGGGTTATGGTTGGGGGTCACCACAACATGAGGAACTGTATTAAGGGGTCGCGGCATTAGGAAGGTTGAGAAACACTGCTCTACAGCTCGTCTGTCTTTTCTGGTAGAGCAAGAAGTGGCCATCTAATCCAATCCTTGGGGTTGCAGGAATGCACAAAAACACTCCTGAGAGATGGCCCTCCAGCACCTGCTTAAGAAAACCCAGAGAAAGAAGCTCCACCAGACGCGTAGACATCACAACAACTCCTCTACCAACAGGAAGTTCTTTCCAATGTTGAGGTGCATTCAAACTCTTTTCTTGCTTGCCTTTCTGCTGTCTATAGTTCAAGAAGACTTGTCCTACATTCACCAAGTGATTCCCAACCTGTGGTCCATGGACTATCAGTGGTCTGCAAGAACTAAAATATGGTCCATGGCCTCACCGTTGCAACAAAAGCAACTGGTCTCGCAAAACCTTCCTATAGTGCTAAGTCTTAGTTTTCTGTGGATGAGCAGATGGCGACTATTGGATGGCATATGTTCTGTATCAGAAACTAGAATTGATGTGGTCTATCCAATGCAATCTTCTGAATCAGTACCCCAAATAACCAAACTGAAACTAAGGTTGACCAAAAACGGATTTGTAACCCTTTTGGGACTAATGTTGGAGAGTGGTTCCTAGTCAAAGAGGTCCATGGTCAAGTGGTCCCTGGTCAAAAAAACATTGGGAACCACTCCACTAAGACATGATCTCCAACACCTTCACCAGCCTCAGACCCAAAGGGCATTCCTCTGTCTTGTTTACTGACCGCACATTGAAAGCACTTCTCTGAAGGAACTGTCCCGTCCTGTACGTTGTCCAAAACAGTGCCTATCATTAAAGACTAAACAACGATCGTAGCAAGGGAAAATGCATAAAAATGACGTGGAATGAGTAGTCACAACCCAGGATGATTGGCCACCATATCTCTACGGATTGTCTAAATACTTAGCTGCTTACTCCGTCCGCCCTTGTCCTTCTGATTGAGCACAGATCTTCCTTCGGACTCATGCCGACGATCCTTCTCCTGCTCCTCGTGGACATTTCCAAATGGCACGCAGTTGTACAGTTCCTTGGAGATGTCCCTTTGTTGTTTTTCGGATGTTGTTGGATCGTATCCAGGAGGGCTAAGAGACTAATGCCGGAGAGCTGCAAGTCCCCTGATTTCCCTGCCCTGCCATCGCTTTGCTCCTCCAGGATTTTGCTTCATGATCTGCTGCTGCTGCAAATCAGCCTTAAGGTTTGGCCACAAGCCAATCTGGGGCAGGACCGCCAGCCCCGAGCCAAAATCCAAACTTCTCTCGGTATCATTCTCGGTGCAGCAGTGACTATACAGGGCACGGACTGCTGCGATTGCCAAGGGGTTAGGTGTAATCCTATTTACGTTAACACGGCTTTGCGTTCCAAAAGAGGGTCGACTTTACCTTAACTCCGCAGATGAGAAAGTAGCGGCTCTTTTCAGGTGCACGGCAGGATTTCCTGCTGCGTTACAAGCGTTAGAATCAGGATCAGTATATATAACATTTGGGAAAGAAAGGAATCGGGGATCTCCTGTTGCTTCTTGGGTTGCTTCAGAAAATCCAGCCAGGAAAAATGGGCCCTAAGGCTTCATTTAGTGCAACTGGGCAATGTGTCTACATTAATCTTATTGCTATTTTCAATATCCACTTGAAGCAGAAGGTTGGAGATGTTGGGTGTGTGGGCTTCATAGCAAAAGATCCTCCTCATAAATGCACAGCAGAGTAACTTCTTAGCAACAGCATGACCCAGCACCAGGAGCCAAAAGTGATCAAAAGAACAGAAACACACAGAGCAATGTTATCTCTTCCATAGGAGGCTTTTCTTTATAGCAAAATAATATGGTTGCACTATTTACAAGAACAAGGTTTGCATAACACAAATAAAGTTCTTTATATTTCCTTCTTTGCTTCCACGTTGGGCTTCTTTCTCATGCAGATAAACAGCTTCACTCTCACAGAGACTCTTCTCACACTGAAGTTACACAGGAGCTTCACACAGTAGCTTTGTACTGACAGCATCCTTCACACACGATGGCCTTCAATGTGACACTTCTTTCACCAAAGCTTTTCACACCAGACCTACTCACACTGAGGCCTACCTCACACTGAAGCCTTTTTGCCATTGAGGTCTTCTCACACTGAGGGTTCTCTTAGACTGGCGCTTCACATGTACTGAGGCAAACTAACACTGAGGCCTTCTCATACTGAGGCCTACTAACTCACTGAAGCCCTTCTCCCACAGAGACCTCTTACAGACTGAGGGGAACTAAGCTACAAGGTTAGGGTTAGGGCAAAATGGCAAAAGAGAAGACTGGGAAGGAAGTCCCTACTATGAATCCAGGGACTGAGTAATTATACATGGGAATTACTCTGCAAAGAATTGTTGTCCATTTAGGACAGCTTCCTAGGTTGTCATATGGCCTCATATTATGTTTTGTTTACCATGCGCACTGCATTTGTGTGGCATGGTATAGATCAGGGGTCCACCAACTTTTTAAACGGAGGGCCAGGTCACAGTCCCTCAAATTGTTGGAGGGCCGGATTATAATTTGAAAAAAACATGAATTCTTATGCACACTGCACATATCTTATTTGTAGTGCAAAAAACACTTAAAAACAATACAATAATTAAAACGAAGAACAGTTTTAACAAATATAAACTTATTAGTATTTCAGTGGGAAGTGTGGGCCTGCTTTTGGCTGATGAGATAGGATTGTTGTTGTTGTTGTTGTTGTTTACCTTCAAGTCGTTTCAGATTTAGGTTGACCCTGAGCGAGGGCCGGGTAAATGACCTTGGAGGGCCATATCCGGCCCCCGGGCCTTAGTTTGAGGACCCCTGGTATAGATAGTCCTCAGGTTACGGACAAGAGAGGTTCTGCAGATTCGTTCTTAAGTCGAATGTGTATGTAAGTCGGAACAGGGGCATTTTTAAGTGTAACTCCATCGAAAGATAAATACAAGCTAAATATACAGTGGCCCCTCACTTATCGCAGGTGTTATGTTCCGGGACTACCCGTGATAAGTGAAATTCCATGAAGTAGGGATGCCCCCTCCCCGCCCTCTTTACCTTCCTCTTCCTCCTCCTCGTTGCCGCCTGGGCCTCTTGCTGCCGCTTGGGTCCCACGACACCACCACCGCCTCCTCAATCACGGGACCCAAGCAGCACCAAGAGGCCCAAGCGGCAACGAGGAGGAGGAAGAGGAAGGTAAAGAGGGTGAGAAAAGAAGAAGAGCCGCCTCAGAGGGAAGAAGAAGCTTCAGCAAGAGGCCCAGGTGTCAAGATGCCAGGGCTCTGCCTTATTCAGGTAGAGATGAACCAAACAAATACCCAGTTTGTATCAAGCAGTTTAATTAAAACAACACTTATTTTCTGGCTGTTTTAACAGTCCAAAATATAAAACATAAAGATTGCACTCAGCCACAGAATATAAAACAAAAACAGCAAACACTGTTGCAGGTCCATAGTCAAAAGATCCAGTCCAGTGGTCAAACGCGGAGAGTTCAATAAACAAAGTCCAGGGATCAAGAGTCTATACAGTAGTCCAAAGCCAGTCCAGACATTCAAAGTTTCAGGGTTCTAACAGTTCAGGAGACAAGTCAGGATACCGAAAATCCAAAGACCTGGGGAAAAACCAGCAGCATCTACCACCAAAATAAGACAAATACTTTTCTCCCAAAGATCAGTCCCAAGGCTAGGTCCTTACATCCAGAAACACCCAGCTGCAACCCATCTCTTGCATACGTCCACCCTTAATTGCTTTCACCCATGAACTCTTACTTACAGATTACCCAATCCTTTAGAACTAAGACTTACGTTAACCCTTCCATCACCAACTGCTATGCCTACCACCACCAACCACAATCAACTGCAGAACATGATACATGGGACCTGCCTACCTGCGTGACCACATCTCTGTGTACGAACCCACACGATCTCTTCATTCATCTGGAGAGGCTCTACTCACGATCCCACCTCCATCGCAAGCGCAATTGGTGGGGACGAGGGATAGGGCCTTCTTGGTGGTGGCCCCTCGACTCTGGAACTCGCTCCCCAAGGACAATAGACATGCCCCAACTCTGGCAGGCTTTAAGAGGAGCCTGAAAACGTGGTTGTTCCAGTGTGCCTTCCCGGAATAAGGAAACCCTAAGCAACATGTCCCTAATCGCACTTTACTAATGATCTAGGATTGTCTGCTCACTCCTTCTCTCTCCAAATACCTATCCTAGTTATATGTCACCTTGTCATGCCCAGTATTTTAAAATTTTATTACATTTGGCCCTGCCATAGATTTTTAACGCGTCGTGGTGCTATTATTACTGTTTATTGCTTTGTTTATGAGTTTATTTATTGTCTGTATTACTGTGTTGTTTTTATTGATGTATTTGGGCTCGGCCTCTTGTAAGCTGCACCGAGTCCTCCGGGAGATAGTAGCGGGGTATAAATAAAGGTTTATTATTATTATCATTATTATCATTATCATTATTATCGGATAGGTAGCTTGGGTTCTGGCCCAAGCTACCTATCCGAACGTATCTCTGCCTATGAACCCACCAGGACTCTAAGATCTTCTGGGGAGGCCCTGCTCTCGATCCCGCCTGCATCACAAGCACGGCTGGCGGGGACGAGGGACAGGGCCTTCTCTGTGGTGGCCCCTCGGCTGTGGAACGCCCTTCCCGTGGACATTAGATCAGCCCCTACGTTAATGGTGTTTCGAAGAAAACTAAAAACCTGGCTGTTTGAACAGGCGTTCGGATAAACAGTGCAATGTACACGATGAATATAGGAAACAGAATTATGGATAACGAATTGGATCACGATTCTAGTTACGAGACGTTAACGTGTTGTTATTGATGTGTCATTATTCTGTATATTATGTTGTTAATGGTTTTTAAATTTTGTATGTTGTTGGATTGACTTTTTGCTCTTGTTGTGAACCGCGTTGAGTCGCCTACGGGCTGAGAAACTGCGGTATACAAGCAAAGTAAGTAAGTAAATAAATAAATTATTATCATAGAATCATAGAATCAAAGAGTTGGAAGAGACCTCATGGGCCATCCAGTCCAACCCCCTGCCAAGAAGCAGGAATATTGCATTCAAATCACCCCGACAGATGGCCATCCAGCCTCTGCTTAAAAGCTTCCAAAGAAGGAGCCTCCACCACACTCCGGGGCAGAGAGTTTCACTGCTGAACGGCTCTCACAGTCAGGAAGTTCTTCCTAATGTTCAGATGGAATCTCCTCTCTTGTAGTTTGAAGCCATTGTTCCGCGTCCTAGTCTCCAAGGAAGCAGAAAACAAGCTTGCTCCCTCCTCCCTGTGGCTTCCTCTCACATATTTATACATGGCTATCATATCTCCTCTCAGCCTTCTCTTCTTCAGGCTAAACATGCCCAGTTCCCTAAGCCGCTCCTCATAGGGCTTGTTCTCCAGACCCTTGATCATTTTAGTCGCCCTCCTCTGGACACATTCCAGCGTCTCAATATCTCTGGACATTATTATACATGACACCTGGCAATGAGGTGCCTCTCTCTCTTTCACTCAATGGTCCCTCGCTACTAAAATTCTTTTTTTAATTAAAAAAATGTGAAACAGCGAGTCTGCGATAAGCGAACCGCGAAGTTGCAAGGGACCACTGTATATGCATGCTTTGGATCACATAGGGAAGGGTTAACACCCCTATGGTGTCTGTTTTGTAGTCTGTGCTCCTGTTTAGAAGATTTCACCTTGCTTTCTGTCTCTGTGAGAATCGGATTTTGCAAAATTTCTCTCGCTGCGGAAACACGGATTGTTCTGCGCCTTGTTAACTCTGGTGAGAATGAGACAATCCAAGACCCCAAATCCTGAGATACCTGTGATTAGCACCTAATCCCTCTTAGACTTTCTCCCCAGCCGCTGAGGCTTCCCGTTTCCGGTGCTGCGGCTGCCGGACCACCTTTAGCTCGGCAGTGCCTAGCAACAGGTTCTTGCAAGTTTAAAAATAGCCGGGGCGTTTCCGACCTGATTTTGGAGTCCATTTCCAAAGGAGAGGCGGTCGTGCATGGTTGGAGGGAGGGACAGCGGTCTCAAACCCCGCTCTGAATCTGTCAGGAATCCAACGAATCGTGTGGCACGGAGCCCAATGAGTTGCCTGCCCATATGCTCCAGAAAACCAGATTGTCATCAAAACACAAGGGCTGTGCGAAGAGAGAGTCGGCTTCCCACCCACCCACCAAGAATAATAATAAAAAGAGATTGCTGGAAATAATCTCAGTATCTGGGCAAAAAATAGGTTTGCACACACCTTCTCTAGCACCTGCCTATGAATCTCATTCTGCCACTGAGATAAAATAACCTTATATACTGAGGAAGGATGATGTAGGATAATGTTGGAAGGAATGAAGAGGGAGGGAGGAAGAAAAGAGTAGGAAGGGAGGAAGGAGGAAGAAGGGAGGGAGGGAGAAGGGAAGGAAGGAAGGGATGGAGGGAGAGGAAGGAAGGAGAGGAAGGAGGGAGGGAGGAAAGGAGGGAGGGAGAGGAAGGGAAGGAAGGAAGAAGGAAAGGAAAGGAGAGGAGGAGGGAGGAAGGAAGGAAAAAGGAAAGAAAAAGAAGAGGAAGAAAAGAAGGAGGATGAAAGGAGGAGGGGAAGGAAGGGGGCAAATGAAGGAAGGAGGGAGGGAGAGGAAGGAAGGAGATGAAGGAAGGCAGGAAGAAAGGAGCTAAGGAGGAAGAGAGAGAGAGGAAGAAGGAGAAAGGGGAAGGAAAAGGGAGGAGGGAGGAAAAGGAGAAATGAAGGAAGGAGGGAGGGAGAGAGAGGGAAGGAAGGAAGAAGGAAGGAAGGAAGGAAGGAAGAAGGAGGAAGGAAGGAAGGAAAGGAAGAAAAAGGAAAGGAAGGAAGGAAGGAAGGAAGGAAGAAGGAAGGAGAGGAAGGAAGGGAAAGAAGGAGAAGAAGGAAGGAGAGAGGGAGGGAGAGAAAGGAAAGAAAAGAAAGGAAGGGAAAAGAAGAAGGAAGGAGGGAGGGAGGGAGGGAGGGAGGGGAGGAAGGAAAAGGAAGGAAAGAAGAAGGGAGGAAGGAAGGAAGGAAGGAAGGAAGGAAGGAGGGAGAGGAAGGAAGGAAAGGAAGGAAGGAAGGAAGGAAGGAAGGAAGGAAGGAAGGAAGGAAGGAGACAAAGGAAGGAAGGAAGGAAGGAAGGAAGGAAGGAAGGAAGGAAGGAAGGAAGGCAGGCAGGCAGGCAGGAGGAAAGGAGGGAGGGAGAGGAAGGACAGAAGAAGAAGGAAAGAAGGAAGGAAAGGAAGGAAGGAAGGAAGGAAAGAAGGAAAGAAGGAAAGAAGGAAAGAAGGAAAGAAGGAAAGAAGGAAAGAAGGAAAGAAGGAAAAAGGGAGGCAGAGAGAAAAAAGGAAGGAAGGGATAGGGAAAATATCACCCCCTGCTCTACCTACAGGACTTTTTAATGTTGAGGACTGGTTTGCCATCTCCATCTTTCATCAATGTAATTTTTCCAGGCAGAAAAGCCTAGTTCCATGTTCTTGCTTCCTGTTTCGCCAAGAGCAGGCGTTGCCCTTCCCAGCAGCGAGGTTCCTCCGCCTGCTTCCTCCCTCTACCCCGAAGCCAGCTCTTCTTTGATCTGAAAGCACAACCAGTTCCCTCCAATCCAGGGAATGCAAGGGCCATTGCAAGGCCTGCTCAACCACGTCCCGGTCACCCGGTGGGTTGAGGAAGGGAATGGGGATGGCCCTGCCCTTCTTTCCAAGGATGGCCAACTCACAGGCTCGTGATAAACGGAACCAGCGACTCAAACATGTTGTTGTCATTTCTCAGACACAGAAGCATAACACTAACATTAGATTCTCATCTACTTCTTTTCCTATGCAACAGGTAAGATGACCAATGAGATTTGGATCCAGGATTCCCAAAGTCAAAACCAAAAATCTGAACAAAAGAGGAAAGCTCTAAAAGCCTCATCTCCAGAAATCCGCTGATATAAAAAACCAGCTGTATTATTTTTCCTAATGGCTGATGAAACATCTGCTTGGTGGTTTGTGAACAGATGGGCAAGTGACAAACACACTCGAGATAATGGGGGGGGGGGGAATGTCTCATAGCATGCATGCAAACAGAAAGGAAGAATGCAGAGCAGAAGAGTCAATTGAGATCTAAGGTGATAAAAGGGCCAAAATATCAGGCGTTGGCACATTATAAAAAGCCTCAAAACAGACGAGATAGCAAACTGACACCCTAATACAATTCTCATGTTGTGGTGACCCCTAACCATAACAGTTTTTAACCACAACACAGTTTTTAACCATAACCATAACATTATTTTTGTTGCCGCTTCAGAACTGTAATTTTGCTCCTGTTACGAATCGTAACGCAAATATCTGATTTGCTAGATGTATTTTCATTCACTGGACCAAATTTGGCACAAATACCTGATGCACCCAAATTTGAATACTGGTGGGGTTGGGGGAGGTTAATGTTGTCATTTGGGATTTATAGTTCATCTACAACCCAGGAGCATTTTGAACTCCACCAAAGATGGAATTGAACTTGGCACACAGAACTTCCATGACCAACAAGAAATACTGGAAGGGTTTGGTGGACATTGACCTTGAGTTTGAGAGTTGTAGTTCATCTACATCCAGAGAGCACTGTGGACTCAAAGAATGATGAATCTGGACCTAACTTGGCACGAATGCTCAATATGCCCAAATGTGAACACTGGTGGAGTTTGGGGGAAATAGACCTTACCATCTGGGTGTTATAGTTGCTGGGATGTATAGTTCACCTAGAGTCAAAGAGCATCTTGAACCCAACCAACAATAAACTTGGGCCAAACTTCCCACACAAAACCCCCATTACCAACAGAAAATATTGTGTTTTCTGATGGTCTTTGGCGACCCCTCTGACACCCCCTCGTGACCCCCCCAGGGGTCCCGACCCCCAGGTTGAGAAACACTGCCCTAGACTCACAACAGCCCACTCAATTCATTTTCTATTCATTTTTGGGAAATGTAGTTTCTCAGCAAAACGATAAATACTGAATCACAGCCAATCCTTTGCCATCTCTGTGCCTCCCACCGTCTTCTCTTGCAACCTATGATTTATAATATTCAGGTACTTTCATGCTGAACTGCCATAAAGCACAAACATCAGTCTTTAGGAAAAGCAGGAAAGCATCCTAAATGCTGAATATCATCCGCTAGCAGAGGCAGAGAGTTCCACTGTTGAACAATTCTCAGTCATGAAGTTCTTAAGATCATAAAATGATAGAGTTGGAAGAGACCTGGGCCATCTAGTCCAACCCCATTCTGCCAAAAAGAAGGAAAAGCACATTCAAAGCACCCCTGACAGATGGCATCTAGCCTCTGCTGCAAAGCCTCCAAAGAAGGAGCCTCACCATACTCCACAGCAGAGAGTTCCACTGCTGAACAGCTCTCACTGTAAAGAAGTTCTTAGAACATAGAATGATAGAGGAAGAGACCTTGTTGGCTATCCAGTCCAACCCCATTCTGTCAAGAAGCAGGAAAATCACATTCAAAGCACCCCTGACAGACGGCCATCCAGCCTCTGCTTAAAAGCCTCCAAAGAAGGAGCCTCCGCCACACTCCGGGGCAGAGAGTTCCACTGCTGAACAGCTCACACTTTCAGGAAGTTTTTAGGTCATAGAATGATAGGGCTGTAAGAGACCTAGTGGGCCATCCAGTCCACCCCCATTCTGCCAAGAGGCAGTAAATTTGCATTCAAATCACCCCAAACGGATGGTCATCCAAAGTCTCCAAAGAAGGAGACTCCACCACACTCCGGGGCAGAGAGTTCCACGGCTGAACAGCTCTCGCTGTAAAGAAGTTCTTAGAACATAGAATGATAGAGTTGGAAGAGACCTTGTTGGCCATCCAGTCCAACCTCATTCTTCCAAGAAGCAGAAATATTGCATTCAAAGTCCCCTTGACAGATGGCCATCCAGCCTCTGCTTCAAAGTCTCCAAAGAAGGAGGCTCCGCCACACTCCGGGGCAGAGAGTTTCAGTGCTGAACAGCTCCCACAGTCAGGAAGTTCTTAGGTCATGGAATGATAGAGTTGGGAGAGACCTGGTGAGCCATCCAGTCCAACCCCATTCTGTAAAGAAGCGGGAAAATCACATTCAAAACACCCCCGACAGATGGCCATCCAGTCTCTGCTTCAAAACCTCCAAAGAAGGAGCCTCAACCATACCCCAGGGCAGAGAGTTCCACTGTTGAACAGCTCTCACTGAATGATAGAGTTGTAAGAGACCTTGTTGGCCATCCAGTCCAACCCTATTCTGCCAAGAGGCAGGAAATTTGCATTCAAAGCACCCCAAATGGATGGTCATCCAGCCTCTGCTTCAAAGTCTCCAAAGAAGGAGCCTCCACCACACTCCAGGGCAGAGAGTTCCACTGCTGAACAGCTCTCCCAGTCAGAAAGTTATTTCTAATGTTCAGGTGGAATCTCCTTTCCTGTAGTTTGAAGCCATTGCTCCATTGCATCCTAGTCTCCAGGGCAGCAGAAAACAAGCTTGCTCCCTCCTCCCTATGACTTCCCCTCACATATTTATCCATGGCCCTCATCATGTCTCCTCTCAGCCTTCTCTTCTGAAGGGTAAACATGTCCAGCTCTTTGAGCCGCTCCTCATAGCGCTTGTTCTCCAAACCCCTGATCATTTTAGTCACCTTCCTCTGGACACATTCCAGCCTGTCAATATCTCCCTTCAATTGTGGTGCCCATAATTGGACATAGTGTGATTCCAGATGTGGCCTAACCAAGGCATGGGTAGCATGACTTCCCTGGATCTAGATGCTATACTCCTCTTGATGCAGGCCAAAATCCCATTGGCTTTTTTTGCCGCCGCATCACATTGTTGGCTCATGTTTAACTTGTTGTCCACGAGGACTCCAAGATCTCTTTCACACGTGTTTTTGATCAATCCATGTTGACCATTAGCGATGACCCCATTCCCTTCTAAGTGTTTGCAGACCAAATGCAACACTGCACGGGACTGTCTCCATAAGATACCTAAAAAGTTGCAGGATTATTCAGGATAGGGATAGACCTTGAGCCCTGGTTGATAGGGTTCCTCACAAGTCAAGGATTATGTTGGTGACCTATTGCTCTGTCCTTCGATGCAGAACAAAGCCTGGAATGAGAAAGGGCGCTCCGAGCAGGACATCGCAGCAGGAAAGCATGTAAACGTTCAACACGCTCCTTACAGAATTGTGAATTGTGCGACCCCCTCAGAAACCAGGGTCTGGGAGGTCCAGAAGAACCTCTTTTGTTCCTGTGGGTTAATGAGATTGGGCCGGGAGCCCAAAGACCCCAAACGAAGCCAAGAGAGACCCTTTGCAACAAAGGGAATCTACAGACCAACTGTGGCAATGCAAGGGAGGCACATTGCCAGGTCGTCCTTGCTTTGGCTTGAATGACATGCGGAAGCGAAACGGGGATGACTTTGGAGTCACTTTATTTATTTATTTATTTATTTATCGTGTCATCAGCAACCATTGTATTACAATTCTAACAGAGAAAAACAAACACACAGATTAAAAAGAAAAAGGAAAAAAAAAACACACAGATTTTGCAAATTTGGTATTTGGTTAAATGTCCTTTGACCAGTATCTGGCCACTTGGAGTGCCTCTGGGGTTGCCGCAAGGAAGTCCTCCATTGTGCATGTGGCAGGGCTCAGGGTGCATTGCAGCAGGTGGTCAGTGGTTTGCTCTTCTCCGCACTCGCACGTGTCAAGGATTCCACTTTGTAGCCCCATTTCTTAAGGTTGGCTCTGCATCTCGTGGTGCCAGAGCGCAGTCTGTTCAGCCCTTCCAAGTCGCCCAGTCTTCTGTGTGCCCAGGGGGGAGTCTCTCATTTGGTATCAGCCATTGGTTGAGGTGCTGGGTTTGAGCCTGCCACTTTTGGACTCTCGCTTGCTGAGGTGTTCCAGCGAGTGTCTCTGTAGATCTTAGAAAACGATTTCTTGATTTAAGTCATTGACGTGCTGGCTGATACCCAAACAAGGGATGAGCTGGAGATGTCTCTGCCTTGGTCCTTTCATATTGGCTGCTACTTCCCGGCGGATGTCAGGTGGTGCAATACCGGCTAAGCAGTGTAATTTCTCCAGTGGTGTGGGGCACAGACACCCTGTGATAATGCGGCATGTCTCATTAAGAGCCACATCTACTGTTTTAGTGTGGTGAGATGTGTTCCACACTGGGCATGCATACTCAGCAGCAGAGTAGCATAGCGCAAGGGCAGATGTCTTCACTGTGTCTGGTTGTGATCCCCAGGTTGTGCCAGTCAGCTTTCGTATGATGTTGTTTCTAGCGCCCACTTTTTGCTTGATGTTCAGGCAAGTGCTTCTTGTAGGTCAGAGCACGGTCCAAAGTGACTCCCAGGTATTTGGGTGTGTTGCAATGCTCCAGTGGGATTCCTTCCCAGGTAATCCTCAGAGCTCGGGATGCTTGTCTGTTCTTAAGGTGAAAGGCGCATGTCTGTGTTTTAGATGGATTAGGGATCAGCTGGTTTCCCTGTAATAGGCAGTAAGAGCACCTAGAGCTTCGGAGAGCTTCTGTTCAACCATCTCAAAGCTCCCTGCTTGAGCACTAATGGCACGATCATCAGCATAGATGAAACTCTCTGTCCCTTCTGGCAGTGGCTGGTCATTTGTGTAGATGTTGAACATGGATGGAGCAAGCATGCTCCCCTGAGACATGTTCAACATTTGGAGTCACTTATTCCTCTGTATACACATGCACACATGTCTGTATACACACAAACCTGTGTGTTTTTCCATTCAACTTCAGCAATAATGGTGAATCTACTTCTGAACTGCCATGGTTTAATTTCTACTACATTTTTATTCTTCGAGGCTGAAGCCAAACGAAGAAACGTGTGTGACCAAAAGAATACGAATCTCGTCGCCGATGTAACTCATTGTTGGTTAAACCCATTGTCCTGCAGTCTATCTAGGTCCCGGCTAACAAGATTATTTGAGGCCTGACCTCAGTGCTTTCTGTCTGAAGACTGCAATTACCAGTTTCCCAGGCTGAGTTCGGCAGGCCCGTCCTCGCCTTCTCGTGTCTGGGAAAGCATTTGGAACTGGCTAGTTGGGTACAATTAGTTACCATCTTTCTGCGCATGGAACATTTTCAGAGGCAGCCCTGGTGCCGAGCCACATTCCCACGCTGGAGCCAATGTTCTCTCCTCCAAAAGGAAGACATGCAGGCACCAGATGACATGGCAAGGGCTACAAACATGGGTAGGACACACACCTGCGAGGGAAAAACCATTGCTAAGCGAGGTGGGCTGAAGGACAAGCCTCCTTCAGAAGGTACAGCGGAGGGAGCATGGCCAGAAGATCCAAAGGGGAACAGACCCATGGGAAATAATCATCAGCACCAAAATGACAAAACTAAGATATGTGTGCAAAGAAAAGTGTAAGGTTGCTGTGAGTTTTCCAGACTGTCTGACCATGTCTTCATCCTGGAAAGAAGTGACGAGCGGAGTGCCGCAGGGTTCTGTCCTGGGCCCGATCCTGTTCAACATCTTTATTAATGACTTGGATGAAGGGTTAGAAGGCAGGACCATCAAGTTTGCAGACGACACCAAATCGGGAGGGAGAGCCAATATTTCAGAGGACAGGAGCAGGATTCAAAACAATCTTGACAGATTAGAGAGATGATTGGCCAAAATAACAAAATGAAGTTCAACAGTGACAAATGCAAGATACTCCACTTTGGCAGAAAAAACGAAATGCAAAGATACAGAATGGGGACAATGCCTGGCTCGAGAGCAGTACGTGTGAAAAAGATCTTGGAGTCCTCGTGGACAACAAGTTAAACATGAGCCAACAATGTGATGTGGCGGCAAAAAAAGCCAATGGGATTTTGGCCTGCATCAATAGGAGCATAGTGTCTAGATCTAGGGAAGTATGCTACCCCTCTATTCTGCTTTGGTTAGACCACACCTGGAATATTGTGTCCAATTCTGGGCACCACAATTCAAGGGGAGATATTGACAAGCTGGAATGTGTCCAGAGGAGAGCGACTAAAATGATAAAAGGTCTGGAGAACAAGCCCTATGAGGAGCGGCTTAAGGAGCTGGGCATGTTTAGCCTGAAGAAGAGAAGGCTGAGAGGGGATATGATAGCCATGTATAAATATGTGGATTCTGAATATACTGTATATACTCGAGTATAAGCCTAGATTTTCAGTACTTTTTTTAGGCTGAAAAAGTCTCCCCCGGCTTATACGCGAATCAAGGTTATTTATTATTTTACTTTGTTGTTGTTGTTGTTGTTGTTATTGTTTTACTTTATTATTGTTTTTATTACATTTATTATTTTACTTTATTTATTATTGTTATTGTTACATTTATTATTTTACTCTATTATTATTATAGAATCATAGAATCAAAGAGTTGGAAGAGACCTCATGGGCCATCCAGTCCAACCCCATTCTGCCAAGAAGCAGGAATATTGCATTCAAATCACCCCTGACAGATGGCCATCCAGCCTCTGTTTAAAAGCTTCCAAAGAAGGAGCCTCCACCACACTCCGGGACAGAGAGTTCCACTGCTGAACGGCTCTCACAGTCAGGAAGTTCTTCCTCATGTTCAGATGGAATCTCCTTTCTTGTAGTTTGAAGCCATTGTTCCATTGTGTCCTAGTCTCCAGGGAAGAAGAAAACAAGCTTGCTCCCTCCTCCCTGTGGCTTCCTCTCACGTATTTATACATGGCTCTCATCATATCTCCTGTCAGCCTTCTTTTCTTCAGGCTAAACATGCCCAGCGCCTTAAGCCACTCCTCATAGGGCTTGTTCTCCAGACCCTTGATCATTTTAGTCACCCTTCTCTGGACACATTCCAGCTTGTGAATATCTCTCTTGAATTGTGGTGCCCAGAATTGGACACAATATTCCAGGTGTGGTCTAACCAAAGCGGAATAGAGCATGGGAAGCATGACTTCCCTAGATCTAGACACTAGGCTCCTATTGATGCAGGCCAAAATCCCATTGGCTTTTTTTGCCGCCACATCACATTCCTGGCTCATGTTTAACTTGCTGTCCACGAGGACTCCAAGATCTTTTTCACACGTACTGCTCTCGAGCCAGGCATTGTCCCCCATTCTGTATCTTTGCATTTCGTTTTTTCTGCCAAAGTGGAGTATCTTGCATTTGTCCCTGTTGTACATTGTGTTAGTTTTGGCCAATCATCTCTCCAATCTCTCAAGATCGTTTTGAATCCTGCTCCTGTCCTCTGGAGTCTTGGCTCTCCCTCCCAATTTGGTGTCGTCTGCAGACTTGATGATCCTGCCTTCTAGCCCTTCATCCAAGTCATTAATAGAGATGTTGAACAGGACCGGGCCCAGGACGATCCTGTATTATTGTATTATTTTGGGCTTGGCCTAATGTTAGCCGCCCCGAGTCCCCTTTGGGGAGATGGTGGCGGGTTATAAATAAAGTGTATTAAATAAAGTGAATTATTATTATTATTATTATCATCATCATCATCATCATCATCATCATCATCATCATCATCATCATCATCTCTCCATACCTGCAAAGCACATTTCCCAGTCATAGCAAACTCTGAATCTACAGATTCAGATCCAATGCCAGAGATACAGCTTAATGGTGTAACATTAGAAAACGTTGACCATTTCCGCTCCCTTGGCAGCCACCTCACCAACAAAGTCAGCACTGACACCGAAATACAACACCGCCTGAGCTCTGCGAGTGCAGCATTTTCTAAATGAAGCAGAGAGTGTTTGAGGACCGGAACATCCGTAGGGATACCAAGGTGCTTGTCTATAGAGCTATTGTCCTCCCAACCCTGCTCTATGCCTGCGAGACGTGGAAAGTCTACAGACGTCACATGCAACTCCTGGAACGATTCCATCAGTGTTGCCTCGGGACAATCCTGCAAATCTCTTGGGAAGACAGGCAGATAAATGTCAGCGTGTTGGAAGAAGCAAAGACCACCAGAATTGAAGCGATGGTCCTCCGCCACCAACTCCGCTGGACCGGCCATGTTGTCCAGATGCCCGACCACCGTCTCCCAAAGCAGTTGCTCTACTCCGAACTCAAGAACGGAAAACGGAATGTTGGTGGACAGGAAAAGAGATTTAAAGATGGGCTCAAAGCCAACCTTAAAAAACTCTGGCATAGACACTGAGAACTGGGAAGCCCTGGCCCTTGAGCGCTCCAGCTGGAGGTCAGCTGTGACAGCAGTGCTGTAGAATTTGAAGAGGCACGAATGGAGGGTGAAAGAGAGAAACGTGCCAAGAGGAAGGCGTGTCAAGCCCACCCCGACCGGGACTGCCTTCCACCTGGAAACCGATGCCCTCACTGCGGGAGAAGATGCAGATCAAGAATAGGGCTCCACAGTTATCTACAGACCCACCGCCAGGACACCGATCTTGGAAGGTGTTGTTGGGGGACACCTGCTCGTCCTCACAACCATTGACTTGTGGGGTCCCGCAGGGTTCCATCTTGTCCCCCATGTTGTTTAACATCTACATGAAGCCGTTGGGAGAGATCATCCGGAGTTTCGGGGTGCGGTGTTATCTGTACGCAGATGACGTCCAACTCTGTCACTCCTTCCCACCTACTACTAAGGAGGCTGTCCAGGTCCTGAACCGGTGCTTGGCCGCTGTGTCGGACTGGATGAGGGTGAACAAATTGAAACTCAATCCAGACAAGACAGAGGTACTCCTGGTCAGTCGGAAGGCCGAACAGGGTATAGGGTTACAGCCTGTGCTGGACGGGGTCGCACTCCCCCTGAAGACGCAGGTTCGCAGCTTGGGTGTGACTCTGGATTCTTCGCTAAGCTTGGAACCCCAAGTTTCAGCGGTTTCCAGAGGAGCATTTGCACAGCTTCGGCTCGTGCGCCAGCTGCGCCCGTATCTTGGGAAGTCGGACTTGGCCACGGTAGTCCACGCTCTTGTCACATCCCGCATAGATTACTGCAACGCGCTCTACGTGGGGTTGCCCTTGAAGACTGCCCGGAAGCTTCAGATGGTCCAGCGCTCGGCAGCCAGGTTGCTAACGGGAGCGGCACTCAGGGAGCACACCACTCCTCTGTTGAGCCAGCTCCACTGGTTGCCAATTTGCTACCGGGCACAATTCAAGGTGCTGGCTTTAGCCTATAAAGCCCTACACGGTTCCGGCCCCACCTACCTCTCCGAACGCATCTCCACCTATGAACCGGCTAGGACGTTAAGATCGTCCGGGGAGGCCCTGCTCTCGGTCCCACCAGCATCACAAGCGCGGCTGGCGGGGACGAGAGACAGGGCCTTCTCGGTGGTGGCCCCTCGGCTATGGAATGCCCTACCAGCGGACATCAGGCAGGCTCCTTCGTTGCTGGTGTTTCGGAGGAGGGTGAAGACATGGCTCTTTGAACAGGCGTTCAGTTAATTATGCAATTACAACTAACTCAGGAAGACGGTATACTGAACAAGGAATGGTAAAACGACTGTGAGAACGGGATCTGATTCTATTGAGGCGTTGATGATGATATGTGTGTGTCTGTGAATGTCTGTTCATACATTGTCTATATGTTATATTTTAGTGTAAACCGCATTGAGTCGCTGTAAGGCTGATATATGCGGTATACAAAAGAAGTAAATAAATAAATAAATAAATAAATAAATAAACTATCCTATGGAAATGAGCAGTGGTTCCCAAACTTTCTAATGCAGTGACCCCTTAATACAGTTCTTCATGTTCTTCATGTTATGGTGACCCCTAACCATAACATTATTTTTGTTGCTGCTTCACAACTGTAATTTTGCAACTGTTATGAATCGTAATGTAAATATCTGACATGCAGGATAGATTTTCATTCACTGGATCAAATTTAGCACAAATACCTGATACACCCAAATTTGAATACTGGTGGGGTCGGGGATTGATTTTGCCATTTGGGAGTTGTAGTTGCTGGGATTTATAGTTCACCTACAATCAAAGAGCATTCTGAACTCCATCAGAGATTGAACTGAATCAAACTTGGTACACAGAACTCCCATGACCAACACAAAATACTGGAAGGGTTTGGTGGGAATTAACCTTGAGTTTGAGAGTTGTAGTTCACCTACATCCAGAGAGCACTGTGGACTCAAACAATGATGGATCTGGACCAAACTTGGCACGAATCCTCAATATGCCCAGATGTGAACACTGGTGGAGTTTGGGGAAAATAGACCTTGACATTTTGGGAGTTGTAGTTGTAGGGATTTATAGTTCACCTACAATCAAAGAGCAGTCTGAACTCCATCAGAGATGGAATTGAATCAAACTTGGCACACAGAACTCCTGTGACCAACAGAAAATACTGGAAAGATTTGGTGGGAATTAACCTTGTGTTTTGGAGTTGTAGTTCACCTACAACCAGAGAGCACTGTGGACGCAAACAATGATGGATCTGGACCAAACATGGCACGAATGCTCAATATGCCCAAATGTGAACACTGATGGAGTTTGGGGAAAATAGACCTTGACATTTGGGAGTTGTAGTTGCTGGGATTTATAGTTCACCTACAATCAAAAAGGATTCTGAACTCCACCAATAGAATTGGACCAAACTTCCCACATAGAAGCCCCATGATCAACAGAAAATACTGTGTTTTCTGAGGGTCTTTGGACGGCAAAAAAAGCCAATGGGATGTTGGCCTGCATCAAGAAGAGCCTAGTGTCTAGATCTAGGGAAGTCATGCTCCCCATGATCTATTCCGCTTTGGTTAGACCACTTTACCTGGAATATTGTGTCCAATTCTGGGCACCACAATTCAAGAGAGATATTGACAAGCTGGAATGTGTCCAGAGGAGGGCGACTAAAATGATCAAGGGTCTGGAGAACAAGCCCTATGAGGAGCGGCTTAAGGAGCTGGGCATGTTTAGCCTGAAGAAGAGAAGGCTGAGAGGAGGTATGATAGCCATGTATAAATATGTGAGAGGAAGCCACAGGGAGGAGGGAGCAAGCTTGTTTTCTGCTTCCCTGGAGACTAGGACGCGGAACAATGGCTTGAAACTACAAGAGAGGAGATTCCATCTGAACATGAGGAAGAACTTCCTGACTGTGAGAGCCGTTCAGCAGTGGAACTCTCTGCCCCGGAGTGTGGTGGAGGCTCCTTCTTTGGAAGCTTTTAAACAGAGGCTGGATGGCCATCTGTCAGGGGTGATTTGAATGCAATATTCCTGCTTCTTGGCAGAATGGGGTTGGACTGGATGGACATAGATGGCCCATGAGGTCTCTTCCAACTCTTTGATTCTATGATTCTATGACCCCTCTGACACCCGTCATGACCCCCCACCGGGGTCCCGACCCCCAGGTTGAGAAATATTGGCCTAAGAAAAGACAATGGTGAGAGCCTAAGCTTGGAAAAAGAGCAGGAAAGGACACACCAAACCCTGTAATGCACATTTCCTAGTCTCAAAACACTCTGAATCTACAAGGGTAAGAACCCGCAGCATGCAGCTTTGCAGGAGTGATGGATTGCACTGCAAAGGCTGCTTGCTAGCCGGGATCCCATTGCGCAAACTCTCCCAAACTCTGCAAAGCATCAGCCAAGAAGCTGCAGTGCTACCCAGTCTCTCCAGACCGCTCTTTTCTGTATACGAAGCAAAGGAAAAGGTCACCCGACGTCTCACTTACTTCTGTGAAGCCTTCATGCAGAATGTCCAGTAAATTTCCCCGGGCCAAACAGGCCAGCATTCTTCCAAAGGGTCAAGCTTTCAAATTCTCCAACCGCCTTCTTTTCCTCCTTCTCTTCCACCGAAAGACAAAGCCGTGCAGCTCGTGGGGGACCTCATTCATAGTAGTCCCATATGTGCCTCCCTGAACTGCGAACAGGATACTTGAGCCAAAGTCGAGGAGGAGGCGCGCACTGGGCATGCCCAGGAGGGAGCCACTCCGGTCAGAGAGGGATGTCGCACACACGGCTCCGTTCCTATAGAAACACTCCCGCCACCGCCAATGGTGCTGGTGATGATGATCCGATGCTGCAGGCCGGTCAGGGAAAACATCTGAAACCTATTTCCAGAGCCTGGCCCCTCCATCTGATACACAACAGGCTCTGAGCAACGAGGAGGAGGAATTGCACAACTGGCAGCCCACAGACCCTCAAGTTGGGAAAAGGAAGGAACTTTTGAATCAACTTTGCAGAAAGAAAAGAGAGACGTCAACATCACTTCCAGGTTATGCACGATTTAGAAATTACACGTCCAGTCCTATGCAACTCACCTTCCTTCTGTGTTTCCCAGACAACACTCTGCCTTGAGCGCCCTAACTGGAGGTCAGCTGTGACCAACAGTGCTGCAGAATTCAAAAAGGCATGAATGCAGGGCGAAAGGGAGAAAGGCGTCAAGAGGAAGGCGTGTTCACCTCCCACCTGGAAAATGATGTCCTCAAGAACAGGGCTCCACAGCCACCTACAAACCCACCGCCAAGACACGGCACTTGGAGGACCATCATCCTTGGACTACAAGGAATCGATGTACTATACTGTTGAAGGCTTTCATGGCTGGAATCACTGGGTTGTTGTAGGTTTTTCGGGCTATATGGCCATGTTCTAGAAGCATTCTCTCCTGACGTTTCGCCTGCATCTATGGCAAGCATCCTCACAACCTCTGAGGGTGCTTGCATCATTCTCTCCTGACGTTTCGCCTGTATCTATGGCAAGCATCTTCACAACCTCAGAGGGTGCTTGCATTCTCTCCTGACGTTTCGCCTGCATCTATGGCAAGCATCTTCACAACCTCAGACGGTGCTTGCATTCTCTCCTGACGTTTCGCCTGCATCTATGGAAAGCATCCTCACAACCTGAGGATGCTTGCATCATTCTCTCCTGACGTTTCGCCTGCATCTATGGCAAGCATCTTCACAACCTCAGAGGGTGCCTGCATTCTCTCCTGACGTTTCGCCTGCATCTATGGCAAGCATCCTCACAACCTGAGGATGCTTGCATCATTCTCTCCTGATGTTTCGCCTGCATCTATGGCAAGCATCCTCAGAGGTTGTGCACAAGTTTTAACTGTGCAAAGGCCCTCCCAACCACCGCCGACACCTGAGCACTACATTTAAACATCATGCTCTGACAGTGAGCCCATTCAATGGGACTTCAAAGAGCATGCATAAATGGGGATCAGCTTTTGTGGCCTTCCAGGAGTGCTTTCCTAATGTGAACTACATGGGTTGCCTTTGAAAACTGTCCGGAAGCTCCAAATGGTCCAACGAGCGGCGGCCAGGTTGCTAATGGGAGCGGTGCTCAGGGAGCGCACAACTCCGCTGTTGCACCAGCTCCACTGGCTGCCAGTCTGCTGCTGGGCACAATTCATGGTGCTGGCTTTAGCCTATAGAACTTTCCTCCAAAACCACAGTTCAAAAGCATCTCTCTTCCTTCGCTCAGTCTTCCCTATGGTCCAGCTCTCACATCCGTAAGTGACTACGGGGAATACCATTGCTTTAACTATACAGATCTTCATTGCCAATGTGATGTCTCTACTCTTCACTATCTTATCGAGATGGATTCTTGCTCTCCTCCCAAGAAGTAAGCGTCTCCTGATTTCCAGTCTGCGTCTGCACTCATCTTTGCACCTAGAAATACAAACCCTGTCCCTGCCTCCACGTTTTCTCCCTCTATTTGCCAGTTACCAATCATTCTTATTGCCAGAATCTTGGGGTTTTTTTATGTTTAGCTGCAACCCAGCTTTTGCACTTTCTTCGTTCACTTTGGTGAGAAGCCTCCTCAGCTCTTCCTCGCTTTCGGCCATCAAAGTGGTATCATCTGCATATCTAAGGTTGTTAATGTTTCTTCCAGCAATTTTCACCCCAGCCTTGCATTTGTCAAGCCCCACACATCGCATGATGTGTTCTGCGTACAAGCTGCTGAGAGGATAGGTTGGGTGAGAGGATACAACCCTGCCGTACGCCTTTCCCAATCTTGAACCAGTCGGTTGTTCCATTGTCAGTTCTTACTGTTGCAACTTGGTCCTCATTAAGAGGCTCTGAATGAGACATGCCGCATTATCACGGGGTGTCTGCGCCCTACACCACTGGAGAAATTACACTGCTTAGCCGGTATTGCACCACCTGACATCCGCCGGGAAGTAGCAGCCAATAGTGAAAGGACCAACGCAGAGACATCTCCAGCTCATCCCCTGTTTGGGTATCAGCCAGCATGTCAACCACTTAAATCTAGAAATAGTTTTCTGAGATCTACAGAGACACTTGCCGGAACACCTCAGCAAGCGAGAGTCCAAAAGTGGCAGGCTCAAACCCAGAACCTCACTCCATGGCTGATACCAAATGAGAGACTGGGTACACAGAGGACTGGGCGACTTGGAACAGACTGCGCTCTGGCACGAGATGCAGAGCCAACCTTCAGAAATGAGGCCACAAAGTGGAATCCCCGACATGCGAGTGTGGAGAAGAGCAAACCACTGACCACCTGCTGCAATGCACCCTGAGCCCTGCCACATGATGCACAATGGAGGACCTTCTTGTGGCAACACCAGAAGCACTCCAAGTGGCCAGATACTGGTCAAAGGACATTTAATCAACTACCAAACTCACAATTTTCATATTGTGTCTGTTTTTTTTTGTTTTTTGTTTTTTGCTTTGTTCTGTTAGAAATGTAATATAATCGACTGGTTGCACTGACACGATAAATAAATAAACTTGGTCCTTATACAGATTCCTCGGGCAAGCTATTTAACTTCAGCAGACTGAAAGCCAAAACCAAGGTTACAACAACATCTATTATAGAACTCCAGAGTGCTGATGACAACGTCGTCTGTGCACATTCAGAAGAAGACCTACAAGCCACTCTGAACACCTTTGCGGAAGCATACGAGCAGCTCGGCCTGTCATTGAACACCAAGAAAACCAAAGTGCTCTTCCAGCAGTCACCAGTTCATCCCTCTCCAATGCCAGAAATACAGCTTAATGGTGTCACATTAGAAAATATTGACTATTTCCACTACCTTGGCAGCCACCTCTCCACAAAAGTCAACATTGACACTGAATTTCAACACCACCTGAGCTCTGCGAGTGCAGCTTTTTTCTAAATGAAGCAGAGAGTGTTTGAGGACCGGGACATCTGTAGGGATACCAAGGTGCTAGTCTATAAAGCTATAGTCCTCCCAACCCTGCTATACGCCTGCGAGACGTGGACTGTCTACAGACGTCAACATTGACACTGAAATACAACACTGCCTGAGCTCTGCGAGTGCAGCTTTTTTCTAAATGAAGCAGAGAGTGTTTGGGGACCGGGACATCCGCAGGGATACCAAGGTGCTTATCTATAAAGCTATTGTCCTCCCAACCCTGCTCTATGCCTGCGAAACGTGGACTGTCTACAGACGTCACAAGTAACTCCTGGAACGATTCCATCAGCACTGCCTCCAGAAAATCCTGCAAATCTCTTGGGAAGACAAGCGGACAAACGTCAGCGTGCTGGAAGAAGCAATGACCACCAGCATTGAAGCGATGGTCCTCCGCCATCAACTCCGCTGGACCAGCCACGTTGTCCAAATGCCCGACCACCGTCTCCCAAAGCAGTTGCTCTACTCTGAACTTAAGAATGAAAAACGGAATGTTGGAGGGCAGGAAAAGAGATGGAAAGATGGTCTCAAAGTCAACCTTATAAACTCTGGCATAGACACTGAGAACTGGGAAGCCCTGGCCCTTGAGTGCTCCAGCTGGAGTTCAGCTGTGACCAGCAGTGCTGTAGAATTTGAAGAGGAACAAATGGAGGGCGAAAGAGATAAATGTGCCAAGCGTCAAGCCAATCCTGACCGGGACCGCCTTTCACCTGCAGGATGTTCTGCAAAAACGTTTTTGTTTTTTTTTGCAGTTCAATCAACTTTTTCCATGTTAGAACCAATTCGGAAATGACATTTCTACACCCAGGAACAAAAAAAGTGTGCTGAATAGTATTAGATTTATGCATAAGAAAAACAATAACAAATTCTTAATTCGCATCTTTGACTGGCTGTTTGCACAAACTTGCTTCCCTTTTTTAAGAGGACAATTTGGCTTAGCTTTTCCAGACTGGGGGGCAAAGAAGCCCAAGAGGGTCCGTCACCAAAAGAGAGAAGACACTGGCTGTTGTGCTGCTTCCATTTCATAATGCAAACTACTGTACATGGAGGGGATTAGGCCCTGTGTGCACCTCCTCCATCACTTAGCTATCAATATATTACTCCGAAGGATTATCTCCGTCTTTGAGGGATGCAGGGTTTTTGCTCATCCTTTTGATGGATGGAGGATTGGGGGCCACCATCCTGACAGCCTCTTTGTTATGAAAATATCTGGGGGGTTTTGTACCATTTGTGGGGAAATAGGGCACTAGTAAGCCATCACGTTGGTTGGAAACCATCTGCCACCTCTTTGCACAGATTATTTGTCAGTATATTGCACTAATACATGAGATTGGGTTTCCTCCGCTTTCTGCATATGAGGCATGGGCAAACTAACAGCCTCAGACCCTTTCCTTTCCCCCCTCAGTCGCTTAAGCTTGACAGTTTTTAGGTGTGGCTTGTTGCTGCCTGGGAAATTCCTTTGTTGAGAGGTGATTAGGTGTTCCTGGTTGTTTCTTGTCTGGAGTTCCCCTGCGTTTGAGTTTCGTTTTTTATTTACTGTCCTGATTTTGGAGATTTTTTAGTACTGGTAACTAGATTTTAGTACTGGTAACTAGAGTCCTTGTGGACAACAAGTTAAACATGAGCCAGGAATGTGATGTGGCGGCAAAAAAAGCCAATGGGATTTTGGCCTGCATCAATAGGAGCATAGTGTCTAGATCTAGGGAAGTCATGCTACCCCAATATTCTGCTTTGGTTAGACCACACCTGGAATATTGTGTCCAATTCTGGGCACCACAATTCAAGAGAGATATTGACAAGCTGGAATGTGTCCAGAGGAGGGCGACTAAAATGATCAAGGGTCTGGAGAACAAGCCCTATGAGGAGCGGCTTAAGGAGCTGGGCTTGTTTAGCCTGAAGAAGAGAAGGCTGAGAGGAGAGATATGATAGCCATGTATAAATATGTGAGAGGAAGCCACAGGGAGGAGGGAGCAAGCTTGTTTTCTGCTTCCTTGGAGACTAGAACACGGAACAATGGCTTCAAACTACAAGAGAGGAGATTCCATCTGAACATGAGGAAGAACTTCCTGACTGTGAGAGCCGTTCAGCAGTGGAACTCTCTGCCCCGGAGTGTGGTGGAGGCTCCTTCTTTGGAAGCTTTTAAACAGAGGCTGGATGGCCATCTGTCAGGGAGTGCTTTGTGCAATATTATTTATTTATTTACTTTGCTTATATACCGCTGTATCTCAAGCCCGAAGGCGACTCACAGCGGTTCACAAACAGTAAAAACAGTAGAAACAGCAGTGGTTCCATACAACATATAACAATTGACTTAACACATTATCCATAAATTACCAATAAGCAATTACAATGCACAATTATTACAAAAAACAACCGTACCCAATCTTCTCATCATCCAAGCGTAGTCCAGGTTCATCGTCCATTGTTCCATTCCTATGTTCCATTACCAGATTGCACTAAATTACTCAAACGCCTGCACAAACATCCAGGTCTTCACCTTTTTGCGGAATACCATTAGAGATGGTGCTAGTCTAATGTCCGAAGGAAGGGCGTTCCACAGCCGAGGAGCCACCACCGAGAAGGCCCTATCTCTCGTCCCCGCCAGCCGTGCTTGAGATGCAGGCGGGATCGAGAGCAGGGCCTCCCCAGAAGATCTTAGAGTCCTGGTGGGTTCATAGACAGAGATACGTTCGGATAGGTAGCTTGGGCCCGAACCGTTTAGGGCTTTAAAGGCCAACGCCAGCACTTTGAATTCAGCCCGGTAGCAGATCGGGAGCCAGTGGAGTTGGCGCAACAGGGGGGTTGTGTGCTCCCTGCGCTCCGCTCCTGTTAAAATCATGGCTGCCGAGCGTTGGACTAGTTGGAGCTTCCGAGCTGTCTTCAAAGGCAACCCCACGTAGAGAGCGTTGCAGTAGTCTAAACGGGATGTAACCAGAGCGTGGACTACCGTGGCCAAGTCAGACTTCCCAAGGTACGGGCGCAGCTAGCGCACAAGCTTTAGCTGTGCAAATGCTCCCCTGGTCACCGCCGAAACCTGGGGTTCCAGGTGAGGCCACCACACGTTCCAAGACTTTGCCCAAGAAGGGGAGATTGGAAACTGGCCGATAGTTGTCGAATTTAGTGGGGTCCAGTGATGGTTTCTTCAACAGCGGTTTTATTATAGCTTGTTTTAAGCTCGCTGGAATCTTGCCTTCCCGAAGGGAAGCATTAACCACCACCTTAACCCACTCAGCCAATATTCCTGCTTCTTGGCAGAATGGGGTTGGACTGGATGGCCCAGGAGGTCTCTTCCAACTCTATGACTCTATGACTTTGTTTATTTTCATGGTTTCCTCCTTTCTGTTGAAATTGTTCTTGTGGATTTCAGTGGCTTCTCTGTGTAGTCTGACATGGTGGTTGTGAGAGTGGTCCAGCAT
Organism: Anolis sagrei ordinatus; assembly: GCF_025583915.1. Classification (NCBI taxonomy): domain Eukaryota; kingdom Metazoa; phylum Chordata; class Lepidosauria; order Squamata; family Anolidae; genus Anolis; species Anolis sagrei. Next base: position 41,324,417 of record NW_026847882.1, on the reverse strand, counting down.
TTCTGTGTTCTCAGATAATATGCTGTGTCCAGGTTGGTTCATCAGGTGCTTTGCTATGGCTGACTTCTCTGGTTCATATCATGGTTTCATGGAAGAAACCATGAAAATAAACAAAATCTGGCTACCAGTACTAAAAAAAAAGCTCTAAAACTATAACTGTGTTGTCACGTGCTGGGCCTATAGCAATTGTTTGTGCTCTTTGTGCCCAGCGGGAAGCTGGGGTGCCTAAGCTGAGAGGTTCTAAGGATTTTCCTATACAAAAGTCTTTAGGAGCTTTAAAGAGGTCCTTTATTATTGCTTAGGTCTTCAACAAACAATCAAATACTTTTTAGATCTTCAACAAGTCAAACAAATGCTTCTTATCTTGCCCACAAAGGACAGGCAACTGGCTTTGTGAACCGTTTCTTTTCTTTAGGAGGAAAACCCTTTTTAACCCCTCCTTGGGCAATCTACTTTCTAAACTTTGCTGGTGTGGGCTCTACTCCCGGCTCCAAACTGTTTCTTGGGTCCCGAGTAGGCCTACCAGTCAAGGCCTTGTAGATTCTCCAGCTGGAGTCCTTTGGAACTGTTTCCCCCCGGAATTTCATAAAAAACGAAGCTTCTCTACAGGTGGAGCTGATTCACGTTCTGTAGCTAAGCTTTCAACTGTAAGACTGAGCTAAAATGGCTCCCTTTCCTGAACCTTGGGGAAAGGGGCGGAACTAAAAAACCCAATGACGATAGGCAGGTGGCTGCAAACCAAGGGAAGCCACCTTATTGCAAAATGCATGGAACTTTGGAATACATGCAAACATGTATTCAAAGAAAGAAAAGGAAGTTGGAGCTCCTGGTACAGCCGGAACAGCACAATAACAGTAAATAAAAAACAAAACTCAAACACAGGGGAACTCCAGAGAAGAAACCATCAGGAACACCTAATTACCTCTCAACAAATAAATTTCCCAGGCAGTAACAAGCCGCACCTTAAAAACTGCAAGGCCATCCAATGCTAATCAAGGTGGCCAATTGAAATATTCACACCTACCTCCAACAGACAAAAGTTCTTTTCTCCCACCCTGGATCTTCCACAGATATATCAATCCAATTTTCCTAGTTTTCAACAGACCTCACAACCTCTGAGGATGCCTGCCACAGGTGCAGGTGAAACGTCAGGAGATAATGCTTCTAGGACATGGCCATACAGCCCAAAAAACCTACAACAACCCAGTGATTCTGGCCTTGAAAGCCTTCGACAATACTCTGAGCGATGCTTGCTTCCTTCTCTTGAAGTGCATCCCTTTGTTCCAGAATGTATGGCCAAGTTCACACTTATTAGCCAAGAATTCAAAGCAGCCCCGGGATGGAACTGTTCCCGTGCTATTCTTGCGTAACTCCACATCTGGTTTTGGGCTAAGAATCCCTGTTTGTTTCAGTGAAAAAGGGTGGAGATGGAGCCATTTCTTGAGCAAAAGTGAACATGTGTCATTGTCTGCATCAGCACATTTTTCCTGTCGTCTCTCACTAAAACATTGCACGGAATGGGTGCTGTAATTTTTGGAAAACCACTGGTCACATCGTTTTGGAAAATGCAAATCCCTAGAACCTTTTTGGACATTTTGGTATCTTTAGAAATATATATAAACCGTGCTCTGAACCCTGCAAGGGATGTGGCCCAGTCATGTTTCGAGCCCGCAAAGACACAGGGAGGAGGGAGCAAGCTTGTTTACTGTTTCCTTGGAGACTAGGACGCAATGGAACAATGGCTTGAAACTACAAGAGAGGAGATTCCATCTGAACACGAGGAAGAACTTCCTGACTGTGAGAGCCGTTCAGCAGTGGAACTCTCTGCCCTGGAGTGTGGTGGAGGCTCCTTCTTTGGAAGCTTTTAAACAGAGGCTGGATGGCCATCTGTCAGGGGTGATTTGAATGCAATATTCCTGCTTCTTGGCAGGGGGTTGGACTGGATGGCCCATGAGGTCTCTTCCAACTCTTTGATTCTATGATTCTATGAGGCTGGATGGCCATCTCTCAGGGGTGATTTGAATGCAATATTCCTGCTTCTTGGCACAATGGGGTTGGACTGGATGGCCCAGGAGGCCTCTTCCAACTCTTTGATTCTATGATTCTATGATTCTATGAAAGCAGATGCCAGGAAACGTTCTTCCCGACCCCGGGAGCGGATGCTGCCAGCTGCTTTGGAGGGCTTATTCCACGGCTAAGCCACGGCGGCGGACAAAGTAACCTTTCATTCGGCGCGAGGAGTCATAATAAATGAGCTCACGGGAGAGAGAGACGCCTCCCCGGCTTGTCTGGGAGGCACATTTTTCTGGAGCCGGGAAGGAGGGGGTAATCTAAGTCATCTGAAGCAGAAGTCCCAGTGTATAACATGGGGCCCCTGTATGGCACTGTTGCCTGGAAAACTCTGGCACCAACACGGACAGGAGTGGAGACAAGCATGGCACGCTCCTATGCTCATGTCATAAGAGAAACCAAGAACGCCATGCAAGGCCATGCCTCTTGAAAAGAAGGAGAGGGACAACTGGTTCACCTTAATTCAGCATTGCTTCAATGCTAGTGATCTTTGCTTCATCCAACACGCTGACATTTGTCCGACTGTCTTCTTCCCAAGAGATTTGCAGGAATTTTTACAGGCAATGTTGATGGAATCATTCCAGGAGTTGAGTGTGACATCTGTAGACAGTCCACGTTTCACAGGCATATAACAGGGTTGGGAGGAGAATAGCTTTATAGACAAGCACCTTAGTTTCCCTATGGATGTCCCAGTCCTCAAACACTCTCTGCTTCATTCGGAAGAATACTGCACTCGCAGAGCTCAAGCGGTGTTGTATTTCAGTGTCAATGATGACACCAAAACATCATTGGTGTCATCATTGGAGAGGTGGCTGCCAAGGGAGTGGAAATGGTCAACATTCCCTAATATTGCTGTAAATACATAAAGCTGTATTTCTGGCATTGCAGAGGATGAGGGTCCTCCAAGTGCAATGTTTTGGTGGTGAGTCCATAGGTGATTGTGGAGACCACATATTTTCTCACAGTGAGGACATCGGTTTCCAAGTGGAAGGCGATCCTGGTTAAGGTTGGCTTCATGTGCCTTCCTCTGTGCATGTTTCTCCCTTTCGCCCTCTATTCGTGCCTTTTCAATTTCCACAGCACTGCTGGTCACAGCTGACCGCCAGTTGGAATGCTCAAGAGCCAAGGCTTCCCAGCCCTCAGTGTCTATGCCAGTTTCTAAGATTAGCTTTAAGCCCATCTTTAAATCTCTTTTCTTGTCCACCAAAATTCTGTTTTCCGTTCTTGAGTTGGGAGTAGAGTGCTTTTTTTGAGAGGCATCGCCTTGTAGCTCTTCCAGCAGTCACCAGCCAATCCCTCTCCAATGCCAGAAATACACCTTAACGGTGTAACATTAGAAAATATCGACCATTTCCGCTCCCTTGGCAGACACCTCTCCACAAAAGTCAACATTGACACTGAAATACAACTCTGCCTGAGCTCTGCGAGTACAGAATTTTCCCGAATGAAGCAGAGAGTGTTTGAGGACCGGGACATCCGTAGGGATACCAAGGTGATTGTTTAGAAACTATCTGAATGCCCAACGGTGATTGGACCTTCGGACAACGTGGCATTCAGTCCAGCGGAGTTGATGGCGTAGGAGCAATCACCATTGGGCATTCAGCACCTTGGTATCCCTACGGATGTCCCGGTCCTCAAACACTCTCTGCTTCATTTGGGAAAATTCTGTACAGATTCAAACTACCAACTTCTCGGTCAGCAAGTAAAATCTCTGGTTTGAAAGTGTTGTTTTTAATTGTGAAATATGCACTTAGTAGTAGTTGTTCTACTCCCACTCCATGGATTCAAACCACCGACCTCTCCATCAGCAAGTTCAGCAGCTCAGCGGTTTAACTGCGCCACTCAGGGCTCTTACTGATTCCAAAAACAGCACCAGTTTTCCTTTATCGGTTCTATGTTTTCAGATACAGAAAATATGCTAACTACCTATAGAAAACAATGATAACCATATTGAAGAAACCAGAGCTGGTGCAATCTAGGCAATGCAATATTCTGTGATGCGGCGGCAAAAAAAGCCAATGGGATTTGGGCCTGCATCAATAGGAGTCTAGTGTCTTAAATCCAGAGAAGTCATGCTCCCCATGCTCTATTCTGTCTTGGTTAGACCACACTTGGAATACTATGTCCAATTCTGGGCACCACAATTGAAGGGAGATGTTGACTCTAAGATGGAATGTGTCCAGAGGGCAACTAAAACGATCAAGGGTCTGGACAACAAGCCCTATGAGGAGTGGCTTAAAGAGGTGGGCATGTTTACCCTGCAGAACAGAAGGTTGAGAGGAGACATGATAGCCATGTATAAATATGTGAGGGGAAGTCACAGGGAGGAGGGAGCAAGCTTGTTTTCTGCTGCCCTGGAGACTAGGACAAAATGGAACAATGGCTTCAAACTACAAGAAAGGGGATTCCATCTGAACATGAGGAAGAACTTCCTGACTGTGAGAGCCGTTCAGCAGTGGAACTCTCTGGAGGCTTTGAAACAGAGGCCGGATGGGTGCTTTGAATGCAGTTGTCGCACTTCTTCGCAGAGGGTTGGACTAGATGGCCCACAAGGTCTCTTCAAACTCTAGGAATCTTTGAATCAGCGCCCAGAAAACAGGCCCAAAAAGCAAGGCACCAAGAATGTTTTGTTGTTGTTAGGCTGTGTTGTTATTGTTTTTCTAATGCACAAAGGATTAGAACTATATATATCTTCATTGGCAACTATTTTTACCTCTTTTCCTGAACACTCCCCAAAAATTGGCAGGTAATGACTCATGAACAAGCATAAGATCAGAGACATTACTTTGCACAGCACCGCACTGCACTATTCTATCAAAGGTGCTTCTCTTTTGAACGCCTGAAGCAACTTCCCAATCAACTATGCAATGAATAAATAAATAAAACGTGCCCCTGCTCTTGCTCAGAACAGACCCAGATGCAATATTACTTCTAGGTCAAGGATTGGCAAGATTCAGATGCACTGGGGTTTGAAAGATGCAGATACACTGGGAATTGCGAGATGCAGATGCACTGGGAATTGCGAGATGCAGATCACTGGGAATTGCGAGATGCAGATCACTGGGAATTGCGAGATGCAGATGCACTGGGATTAGCAAGATGCAGATGCACTGGGATTTGCAAGAGGCTGATGCACTGGGAATTGCAAGATTCAGATTGACTGGAATTTGCAAGATGCTGATGCACTGGGATTTGCAAGATGCAGATTCACTGGGATTTGCAAGATGCAGAAGGACTGGGATTTGTGAGGTGCAGATGCACTGGGAATTGCAAGATGCAGATGCACTGGGAATTGCAAGATGCAGATGCACTGGGAATTGCAAGATACAGATGCACTGGGAATTGCAAGATGCAGATTCACTGGGATTTGCAAGATGCAGATGCACTAGGAATTGCAAGATGCAGATGCACTGGGAATTGCAAGTGCATTATTTACCGGTATTTATTTTTAGGGGCATTTGCAGCTATTCCCACCATTCCTGTCTGTCTTGCAGATTTCAGCCTTTCAACACCAGGATAGCATCTCCAGCACAAGCAACACCAGAATCCCCTCTTCCGCTAGCTGCGATCTAACACACACAATTTGGCAATCTTGCTTGCAACAGCCACAAATGAATACAAATGAAGAAGACCACGCAAGACTTGTTTTTCTACAGACTGGCCCACCTGTAACATTAAAAGCGCATTTCCCCAACTGGTTGATGATGGGGACCTCTGGTGGTCAATGTCCTGGGCCATAAAAGCTCACGACACAATAAACAGCTCAATGTTTACATTGCCATAGGATTCTCTACTGTGATGACAGTCCTTGCTCTCTTCTGAGTGGTCCATACAATACTCCTCTGCTTTGGATTACAGATCCAATAATTCCCTGTCATTTTGGCCAGAGGGAATGGCTAGCATACTTACTGAAGCTTCCGTTGGCGGTGAGGGATTATGGGGTGCCACTTCGAGAGCCGTCGCCATGGCAGCCTCTAAAAATTGGGGGTCCGGACAGAAGTACAGATGTCAGAAAGGAGCAATAATACTGCAGTAGAGGAACAACCTGAAGTCCCTTTCAGTGTTTGCTAAAAATTCTTGGCACATCCTGCAGCGAAAAGAGAATAATTATATATACTGTTGAAGAATTATATGTACGCACATACATACATACATACATACATACATACAAATACATAGCAATGGAACTCTCTGCCTCCAAGTGGGGTGGAAGTTCTTCCTTGGAAGCTTTTAAACAGAGGCTGGATGGCCACCTGTTGGGGGTGCTTTGATTGTGCTTTTCTTGCATGGAAAAAGGAGTTTGGCTTAGATGGCCCATGTGGTCTCTTCTAATTCTATGATTCTATGTAATACACACATATATACATGCATACATACATGCACATATATACATATGCACATACAAATACATATATATGCACTTACTCATATACACATACATATATATATATACATACATACAAATACACATATACATACACATACAAATGCATGCACATACGTATTTACATACACATGCATACAAATACATACTTATATATGCATATACACATATGCATACATACATATAAAGATATGAATACATATATACACACACATATATATCCAAATACAAATACATACATGCATATACTGTATAAATACAAATACATACACACATATACATATACACATCCAAATAGGAATGCATACAGGCATACATAAACATACACACACACACACAAATACACATATATATACAAATGCATGCACATATGTATTTTCATACACATGCATACAAATACATACTTACATATGCATACACACATATACATATACACATCCAAATAAGAATACATACAGGCATACACACATATATACATACAAATACACATGCATATGCATGCACATACAAATGCATGCATGCGTTTATTTACATAATACATGCACACATGTATACACACATATAAACATCAAAAAAGCATACATACATATACACCTATACATCAAACTATAAATACATCCATGCATATATACATACAAATACAAGCATGCATGCATACATATACAAATACATGCATACATATTTACATACATATACACACATACATATGGACATACACATACAACCCATGCATGCATACATATATACATATGAATACATATATACTCACATATATATATCCAAATACACATATACATATACACATCCAAATAGGAATACATACAGGCATACATACATATATACATACAAATACACACATATACGTATGCATGCACATACAAATGCATGCATGCATATATTTACAAAATACATACATACACACATATATACACAAAAAAACAAATCATATACACCCAACTATAAATACATCAATGCATATATACATACAAATACAGGCATACATGCATACATATTTACATACACATACACACATACATATGGACATACACATACAATCCATGCATGCATACATATATACATACAAATGCACACATATAGATACAGGCCACCTTCAATGCAAATCTTCCAAAACCCAGAGCCCATATACATATGTGTTTGTGTATGTATATAATGTTAGCTGCTCTTAAAAAAAGTTCAGCAAACTCTCCACTTCTTGTTCCTTTCCCTTTGTTTCATGGTTGGCTTTTGCAACACTCCACCCTAACCTTCTCCCTGCACTCCCCCTCTTCCCCAACTAACAGGATGCAATTTAAACATATATTTTTCCCTTTTCTGTTTCCTATTTTTCTTGTTTTTTTGCAAAATTGCAAAAACAAAACTGTTCCAGAATGCAGGAGGGGAGGGAGAGGAAGGCCAGGCCTCACCTTCAAGGGGAAATCCCAGCTGGGGCCTCTCCTAGGGCGCCCCATTTCTCTGCCCCACTTTTCCTTTCCTTTCCTTTCCTTTCCTCTCCAAAGCGTGGCGCACATCTTCCCCTTTTTTCCCGGGTTGCGTCTCCGTTGCCAGGGCAGTTGCCAGGGCGGTTGCCAGGGAGACAGCAGCTTCCGCTCTATATGCTTTTCCTTCTCCCTCTAGCGGCCAGAAGTGGCATAGCACCTCCAATAGAAGTCCATTCTCTTTGCAGCCCTGGGATTTGTGCTTTTTGCAAGGTCTTTGCATTGAAACATGGCTATCAAAAGCAGTCCTAAACTGCATCAATTCCACAGTGTAGAAGGAACACCTTGGGAATGGTCATAATACCCCATCAAACTGCAGATTGCATATCATTGAAGCCGGGCAGTTCCTGCATCAATTCTATAATTTGCCTCATTGTGGCAGGAAATGCACTTTGCACATGCTCAGAGGTCATAGAATCATAGAATCAAAGAGTTGGAAGAGACCTCCTGGGCCATCCAGTCCAACCCCATTGTGCCAAGAAGCAGGAATATTGCATTCAAATCACCCCTGACAGATGGCCATCCAGCCTCTGTTTCAAAGTTTCCATAGAAGGAGCCTCCACCACACTCCGGGGCAGAGAGTTCCACTGCTGAATGGCTCTCACAGTCATGGGCCATCCAGTCCAACCCCATTCTGCCAAGAAGCAGGAATATTGCATTCAAATCACCCCTGACAGATGGCCATCCAGCCTCTGTTTAAAAGCTTCCAAAGAAGGAGCCTCCACCACACTCCGGGGCAGAGAGTTCCACTGCTGAACAGCTCTCACAGTCAGGAAGTTCTTCCTCGTGTTCAGATGGAATCTCCTCTCTTGTACTTTGAAGCCATGGCTCCATTGCATCCTAGTCTCCAGGGAAGCAGAAAACAAGCTTGCTCCCTCCTCCCTGTTGCTTCCTCTCACGTATTTATACATGGCTATCGTATCTCCTCTCAGCCTTCTCTTCTTCAGGCTAACCATGCCCAGCTCCTTAAGCCGCTCCTCATAGGGCTTGTTCTCCAGACCCTTGATCATTTTAGTCGCCCTCCTCTGGACACATTCCAACTGGTCCACTGGTCTTCTGCATTGAAAATTGCATCCAAAATACAGGCAGCAATATAGCAGATTTTAATGACAAGGTCGAAATCAAAAGCCGCAAAGAGAGGCGAGTATTATTATAATATATTTTACTATTATTATAATTAGTATGTAGGCATGTGCAATCCATGGTTCTAAATGGTTCTAAAGTACTTACAAAACGAAAGTTCTGGTGGTGAAAACTAGGGGGCGCTGGTGCTTTGCTTCTACAGTGTTGCTCAAGTTCTGGTGGTGAAAATTTCAGAACTCTAACACAACTTTCAAAATTTCATTATAAATGGCAGTTCCTAATAGGTTCTGTCATAAAAAAATAACCAATAATGAAATAATTATGAAATTTTTAAAGTTTTGTTAGAGTTCTCAAATTTTCACCACCAGAACTTTAGCAACACTGTAGAAGCAAAGCACCAGCGCCCCCTAGTTTTCACCACCAGAACTTTAGTTTTGTAAGTACTTTAGAACCATTTAGAACCATGGATTGCATATACCTATTTTAAATTATTATTATTATATTGTAATATATCATTTTATATTTATTTATTTATTTGTCGTGTCAGAGCAACCAGTCCATTATATATTACATTTCTAACAGAACAAGCAAA
>NW_026847882.1:41294322-41313219 GCF_025583915.1 Anolis sagrei ordinatus | reverse complement strand
TGAGTCGCTGTAAGGCTGATATATGCGGTATACAAAAGAAGTAAATAAATAAATAAATAAATAAATAAATAAGACTATCCTACTCGGACAATGAGGCAGTGGTTCTCAACCTTCCTAATGCCATGACCCCTTAATACATGTCCTCATGTTGTGGTGACCCCCAACCATAACATTATTTTCGTTGCTACTTCATAACTGTGATTTTGCAACTGTTATGAATCGTAATGTAAATATCTGACATGCAGGATAGATTTTCATTCACTGGATCAAATTTAGCACAAATACCTGATACACCCAAATTTGAATACTGGTGGGGTCGGGGATTGATTTTGCCATTTGGGAGTTGTAGTTGCTGGGATTTATAGTTCACCTACAATCAAAGAGCATTCTGAACTCCATCAGAGATTGAACTGAATCAAACTTGGTACACAGAACTCCCATGACCAACACAAAATACTGGAAGGGTTTGGTGGGAATTAACCTTGAGTTTGAGAGTTGTAGTTCACCTACATCCAGAGAGCACTGTGGACTCAAACAATGATGGATCTGGACCAAACTTGGCACGAATCCTCAATATGCCCAGATGTGAACACTGGTGGAGTTTGGGGAAAATAGACCTTGACATTTTGGGAGTTGTAGTTGTAGGGATTTATAGTTCACCTACAATCAAAGAGCAGTCTGAACTCCATCAGAGATGGAATTGAATCAAACTTGGCACACAGAACTCCTGTGACCAACAGAAAATACTGGAAAGATTTGGTGGGAATTAACCTTGTGTTTTGGAGTTGTAGTTCACCTACAACCAGAGAGCACTGTGGACGCAAACAATGATGGATCTGGACCAAACATGGCACGAATGCTCAATATGCCCAAATGTGAACACTGATGGAGTTTGGGGAAAATAGACCTTGACATTTGGGAGTTGTAGTTGCTGGGATTTATAGTTCACCTACAATCAAAAAGGATTCTGAACTCCACCAATAGAATTGGACCAAACTTCCCACATAGAAGCCCCATGATCAACAGAAAATACTGTGTTTTCTGAGGGTCTTTGGACGGCAAAAAAAGCCAATGGGATGTTGGCCTGCATCAAGAAGAGCCTAGTGTCTAGATCTAGGGAAGTCATGCTCCCCATGATCTATTCCGCTTTGGTTAGACCACTTTACCTGGAATATTGTGTCCAATTCTGGGCACCACAATTCAAGAGAGATATTGACAAGCTGGAATGTGTCCAGAGGAGAGCGACTAAAATGATCAAGGGTCTGGAGAACAAGCCCTATGAGGAGCGGCTTAAGGAGCTGGGCATGTTTAGCCTGAAGAAGAGAAGGCTGAGAGGAGACATGATAGCCATGTATAAATACGTGAGAGGAAGCCACAGGGAGGAGGGAGCAAGCTTGTTTTCTGCTTCCCTGGAGACTAGGACGAGGAACAATGGCTTGAAACTACAAGAGAGGAGATTCCATCTGAACATGAGGAAGAACTTCCTGACTGTGAGAGCCGTTCAGCAGTGGAACTCTCTGCCCCGGAGTGTGGTGGAGGCTCCTTCTTTGGAAGCTTTTAAACAGAGGCTGGATGGCAATCTGTCAGGGGTGATTTGAATGCAATATTCCTGCTTCTTGGCAGAATGGGGTTGGACTGGATGGAATGGCCCATGAGGTCTCTTCCAACTCTTTGATTCTATGATTCTATGACCCCTCTGACACCCGTCATGACCCCCCACCGGGGTCCCGACCCCCAGGTTGAGAAATATTGGCCTAAGAAAAGACAATGGTGAGAGCCTAAGCTTGGAAAAAGAGCAGGAAAGGACACACCAAACCCTGTAATGCACATTTCCTAGTCTCAAAACACTCTGAATCTACAAGGGTAAGAACCCGCAGCATGCAGCTTTGCAGGAGTGATGGATTGCACTGCAAAGGCTGCTTGCTAGCCGGGATCCCATTGCGCAAACTCTCCCAAACTCTGCAAAGCATCAGCCAAGAAGCTGCAGTGCTACCCAGTCTCTCCAGACCGCTCTTTTCTGTATACGAAGCAAAGGAAAAGGTCACCCGACGTCTCACTTACTTCTGTGAAGCCTTCATGCAGAATGTCCAGTAAATTTCCCCGGGCCAAACAGGCCAGCATTCTTCCAAAGGGTCAAGCTTTCAAATTCTCCAACCGCCTTCTTTTCCTCCTTCTCTTCCACCGAAAGACAAAGCCGTGCAGCTCGTGGGGGACCTCATTCATAGTAGTCCCATATGTGCCTCCCTGAACTGCGAACAGGATACTTGAGCCAAAGTCGAGGAGGAGGCGCGCACTGGGCATGCCCAGGAGGGAGCCACTCCGGTCAGAGAGGGATGTCGCACACACGGCTCCGTTCCTATAGAAACACTCCCGCCACCGCCAATGGTGCTGGTGATGATGATCCGATGCTGCAGGCCGGTCAGGGAAAACATCTGAAACCTATTTCCAGAGCCTGGCCCCTCCATCTGATACACAACAGGCTCTGAGCAACGAGGAGGAGGAATTGCACAACTGGCAGCCCACAGACCCTCAAGTTGGGAAAAGGAAGGAACTTTTGAATCAACTTTGCAGAAAGAAAAGAGAGACGTCAACATCACTTCCAGGTTATGCACGATTTAGAAATTACACGTCCAGTCCTATGCAACTCACCTTCCTTCTGTGTTTCCCAGACAACACTCTGCCTTGAGCGCCCTAACTGGAGGTCAGCTGTGACCAACAGTGCTGCAGAATTCAAAAAGGCATGAATGCAGGGCGAAAGGGAGAAAGGCGTCAAGAGGAAGGCGTGTTCACCTCCCACCTGGAAAATGATGTCCTCAAGAACAGGGCTCCACAGCCACCTACAAACCCACCGCCAAGACACGGCACTTGGAGGACCATCATCCTTGGACTACAAGGAATCGATGTACTATACTGTTGAAGGCTTTCATGGCTGGAATCACTGGGTTGTTGTAGGTTTTTCGGGCTATATGGCCATGTTCTAGAAGCATTCTCTCCTGACGTTTCGCCTGCATCTATGGCAAGCATCCTCACAACCTCTGAGGGTGCTTGCATCATTCTCTCCTGACGTTTCGCCTGTATCTATGGCAAGCATCTTCACAACCTCAGAGGGTGCTTGCATTCTCTCCTGACGTTTCGCCTGCATCTATGGCAAGCATCTTCACAACCTCAGACGGTGCTTGCATTCTCTCCTGACGTTTCGCCTGCATCTATGGAAAGCATCCTCACAACCTGAGGATGCTTGCATCATTCTCTCCTGACGTTTCGCCTGCATCTATGGCAAGCATCTTCACAACCTCAGAGGGTGCCTGCATTCTCTCCTGACGTTTCGCCTGCATCTATGGCAAGCATCCTCACAACCTGAGGATGCTTGCATCATTCTCTCCTGATGTTTCGCCTGCATCTATGGCAAGCATCCTCAGAGGTTGTGCACAAGTTTTAACTGTGCAAAGGCCCTCCCAACCACCGCCGACACCTGAGCACTACATTTAAACATCATGCTCTGACAGTGAGCCCATTCAATGGGACTTCAAAGAGCATGCATAAATGGGGATCAGCTTTTGTGGCCTTCCAGGAGTGCTTTCCTAATGTGAACTACATGGGTTGCCTTTGAAAACTGTCCGGAAGCTCCAAATGGTCCAACGAGCGGCGGCCAGGTTGCTAATGGGAGCGGTGCTCAGGGAGCGCACAACTCCGCTGTTGCACCAGCTCCACTGGCTGCCAGTCTGCTGCTGGGCACAATTCATGGTGCTGGCTTTAGCCTATAGAACTTTCCTCCAAAACCACAGTTCAAAAGCATCTCTCTTCCTTCGCTCAGTCTTCCCTATGGTCCAGCTCTCACATCCGTAAGTGACTACGGGGAATACCATTGCTTTAACTATACAGATCTTCATTGCCAATGTGATGTCTCTACTCTTCACTATCTTATCGAGATGGATTCTTGCTCTCCTCCCAAGAAGTAAGCGTCTCCTGATTTCCAGTCTGCGTCTGCACTCATCTTTGCACCTAGAAATACAAACCCTGTCCCTGCCTCCACGTTTTCTCCCTCTATTTGCCAGTTACCAATCATTCTTATTGCCAGAATCTTGGGGTTTTTTTATGTTTAGCTGCAACCCAGCTTTTGCACTTTCTTCGTTCACTTTGGTGAGAAGCCTCCTCAGCTCTTCCTCGCTTTCGGCCATCAAAGTGGTATCATCTGCATATCTAAGGTTGTTAATGTTTCTTCCAGCAATTTTCACCCCAGCCTTGCATTTGTCAAGCCCCACACATCGCATGATGTGTTCTGCGTACAAGCTGCTGAGAGGATAGGTTGGGTGAGAGGATACAACCCTGCCGTACGCCTTTCCCAATCTTGAACCAGTCGGTTGTTCCATTGTCAGTTCTTACTGTTGCAACTTGGTCCTCATTAAGAGGCTCTGAATGAGACATGCCGCATTATCACGGGGTGTCTGCGCCCTACACCACTGGAGAAATTACACTGCTTAGCCGGTATTGCACCACCTGACATCCGCCGGGAAGTAGCAGCCAATAGTGAAAGGACCAACGCAGAGACATCTCCAGCTCATCCCCTGTTTGGGTATCAGCCAGCATGTCAACCACTTAAATCTAGAAATAGTTTTCTGAGATCTACAGAGACACTTGCCGGAACACCTCAGCAAGCGAGAGTCCAAAAGTGGCAGGCTCAAACCCAGAACCTCACTCCATGGCTGATACCAAATGAGAGACTGGGTACACAGAGGACTGGGCGACTTGGAACAGACTGCGCTCTGGCACGAGATGCAGAGCCAACCTTCAGAAATGAGGCCACAAAGTGGAATCCCCGACATGCGAGTGTGGAGAAGAGCAAACCACTGACCACCTGCTGCAATGCACCCTGAGCCCTGCCACATGATGCACAATGGAGGACCTTCTTGTGGCAACACCAGAAGCACTCCAAGTGGCCAGATACTGGTCAAAGGACATTTAATCAACTACCAAACTCACAATTTTCATATTGTGTCTGTTTTTTTTTGTTTTTTGTTTTTTGCTTTGTTCTGTTAGAAATGTAATATAATCGACTGGTTGCACTGACACGATAAATAAATAAACTTGGTCCTTATACAGATTCCTCGGGCAAGCTATTTAACTTCAGCAGACTGAAAGCCAAAACCAAGGTTACAACAACATCTATTATAGAACTCCAGAGTGCTGATGACAACGTCGTCTGTGCACATTCAGAAGAAGACCTACAAGCCACTCTGAACACCTTTGCGGAAGCATACGAGCAGCTCGGCCTGTCATTGAACACCAAGAAAACCAAAGTGCTCTTCCAGCAGTCACCAGTTCATCCCTCTCCAATGCCAGAAATACAGCTTAATGGTGTCACATTAGAAAATATTGACTATTTCCACTACCTTGGCAGCCACCTCTCCACAAAAGTCAACATTGACACTGAATTTCAACACCACCTGAGCTCTGCGAGTGCAGCTTTTTTCTAAATGAAGCAGAGAGTGTTTGAGGACCGGGACATCTGTAGGGATACCAAGGTGCTAGTCTATAAAGCTATAGTCCTCCCAACCCTGCTATACGCCTGCGAGACGTGGACTGTCTACAGACGTCAACATTGACACTGAAATACAACACTGCCTGAGCTCTGCGAGTGCAGCTTTTTTCTAAATGAAGCAGAGAGTGTTTGGGGACCGGGACATCCGCAGGGATACCAAGGTGCTTATCTATAAAGCTATTGTCCTCCCAACCCTGCTCTATGCCTGCGAAACGTGGACTGTCTACAGACGTCACAAGTAACTCCTGGAACGATTCCATCAGCACTGCCTCCAGAAAATCCTGCAAATCTCTTGGGAAGACAAGCGGACAAACGTCAGCGTGCTGGAAGAAGCAATGACCACCAGCATTGAAGCGATGGTCCTCCGCCATCAACTCCGCTGGACCAGCCACGTTGTCCAAATGCCCGACCACCGTCTCCCAAAGCAGTTGCTCTACTCTGAACTTAAGAATGAAAAACGGAATGTTGGAGGGCAGGAAAAGAGATGGAAAGATGGTCTCAAAGTCAACCTTATAAACTCTGGCATAGACACTGAGAACTGGGAAGCCCTGGCCCTTGAGTGCTCCAGCTGGAGTTCAGCTGTGACCAGCAGTGCTGTAGAATTTGAAGAGGAACAAATGGAGGGCGAAAGAGATAAATGTGCCAAGCGTCAAGCCAATCCTGACCGGGACCGCCTTTCACCTGCAGGATGTTCTGCAAAAACGTTTTTGTTTTTTTTTGCAGTTCAATCAACTTTTTCCATGTTAGAACCAATTCGGAAATGACATTTCTACACCCAGGAACAAAAAAAGTGTGCTGAATAGTATTAGATTTATGCATAAGAAAAACAATAACAAATTCTTAATTCGCATCTTTGACTGGCTGTTTGCACAAACTTGCTTCCCTTTTTTAAGAGGACAATTTGGCTTAGCTTTTCCAGACTGGGGGGCAAAGAAGCCCAAGAGGGTCCGTCACCAAAAGAGAGAAGACACTGGCTGTTGTGCTGCTTCCATTTCATAATGCAAACTACTGTACATGGAGGGGATTAGGCCCTGTGTGCACCTCCTCCATCACTTAGCTATCAATATATTACTCCGAAGGATTATCTCCGTCTTTGAGGGATGCAGGGTTTTTGCTCATCCTTTTGATGGATGGAGGATTGGGGGCCACCATCCTGACAGCCTCTTTGTTATGAAAATATCTGGGGGGTTTTGTACCATTTGTGGGGAAATAGGGCACTAGTAAGCCATCACGTTGGTTGGAAACCATCTGCCACCTCTTTGCACAGATTATTTGTCAGTATATTGCACTAATACATGAGATTGGGTTTCCTCCGCTTTCTGCATATGAGGCATGGGCAAACTAACAGCCTCAGACCCTTTCCTTTCCCCCCTCAGTCGCTTAAGCTTGACAGTTTTTAGGTGTGGCTTGTTGCTGCCTGGGAAATTCCTTTGTTGAGAGGTGATTAGGTGTTCCTGGTTGTTTCTTGTCTGGAGTTCCCCTGCGTTTGAGTTTCGTTTTTTATTTACTGTCCTGATTTTGGAGATTTTTTAGTACTGGTAACTAGATTTTAGTACTGGTAACTAGAGTCCTTGTGGACAACAAGTTAAACATGAGCCAGGAATGTGATGTGGCGGCAAAAAAAGCCAATGGGATTTTGGCCTGCATCAATAGGAGCATAGTGTCTAGATCTAGGGAAGTCATGCTCCCCGCTCTATTCCGCTTTGGTTAGACCACACCTGGAATATTGTGTCCAATTCTGGGCACCACAATTCAAGAGAGATATTGACAAGGTGGAATGTGTCCAGAGGAGGGCGACTAAAATGATCAAGGGTCTGGAGAACAAGCCCTATGAGGAGCGGCTTAAGGAGCTGGGCATGTTTAGCCTGAAGAAGAGAAGGCTGAGAGGAGATATGATAGCCATGTATAAATATGTGAGAGGAAGCCACAGGGAGGAGGGAGCAAGCTTGTTTTCTGCTTCCTTGGAGACTAGAACACGGAACAATGGCTTCAAACTACAAGAGAGGAGATTCCATCTGAACATGAGGAAGAACTTCCTGACTGTGAGAGCCGTTCAGCAGTGGAACTCTCTGCCCCGGAGTGTGGTGGAGGCTCCTTCTTTGGAAGCTTTTAAACAAAGGCTGGATGGCCATCTGTCAGGGGTGATTTGAATTTTTTATTTATTATTTATTTACTTTGCTTATATACCGCTGTATCTCAAGCCCGAAGGCGACTCACAGCGGTTCACAAACAGTAAAAACAGTAGAAACAGCAGTGGTTCCATACAACATATAACAATTGACTTAACACATTATCCATAAATTACCAATAAGCAATTACAATGCACAATTATTACAAAAAACAACCGTACCCAATCTTCTCATCATCCAAGCGTAGTCCAGGTTCGTCGTCCATTGTTCCATTCCTATGTTCCATTACCAGATTGCACTAAATACTCAAACGCCTGCACAAACATCCAGGTCTTCACCTTTTTGCGGAATACCATTAGAGATGGTGCTAGTCTAATGTCCGTAGGAAGGGCGTTCCACAGCCGAGGAGCCACCACCGAGAAGGCCCTATCTCTCGTCCCCGCCAGCCGAGCTTGAGACGCAGGCGGGATCGAGAGCAGGGCCTCCCCAGAAGATCTTAGAGTCCTGGTGGGTTCATAGACAGAGATACGTTCGGATAGGTAGCTTGGGCCAGAACCGTTTAGGGCTTTATAGGCCAACGCCAGCACTTTGAATTGAGCCCGGTAGCAGATCGGTAGCCAGTGGAGTTGGCGCAACAGGGGGGTTGTATGCTCCCTGCGCTCCGCTCCTGTTAAAATCATGGATGCGTTGGACTAGTTGGAGCTTCCGAGCTGTCTTCAAAGGCAACCCCACGTAGAGAGCGTTGCAGTAGTCTAAACGGGATGTAACCAGAGCGTGGACTACCGTGGCCAAGTCAGACTTCCCAAGGTACGGGCGCAGCTGGCGCACAAGCTTTAGCTGTGCAAATGCTCCCCTGGTCACCGCCGAAACCGGGGGTTCCAGGCTCAGCGATGAGTCCCACCACACGTTCCAAGACTTTGCCCAAGAAGGGGAGATTGGAAACTGGCCGATAGTTGTCGAATTAGTGGGGTCCAGTGATGGTTTTTCAACAGCGGTTTTATTATAGCTTGTTTTAAGCTCGCTGGAATCTTGCCTTCTGGTTTTTTTTTTTTTGTTTTTTTTTTTCTCTTCTTTTTTTTTTTTTTCCTTTTCTTTCCTTCTTGTTTTGTTGTTTTCTTTTTTCCTATTTTCAGTTTTCTTTTTTGTTTGGGTTTTTTTTTATCTTGCCTTCCCGAAGGGAAGCATTAACCACCACCTTAACCCACTCAGCCAATATTCCTGCTTCTTGGCAGAATGGGGTTGGACTGGATGGCCCAGGAGGTCTCTTCCAACTCTATGACTCTATGACTTTGTTTATTTTCATGGTTTCCTCCTTTCTGTTGAAATTGTTCTTGTGGATTTCAGTGGCTTCTCTGTGTAGTCTGACATGGTGGTTGTGAGAGTGGTCCAGCATTTCTGTGTTCTCAGATAATATGCTGTGTCCAGGTTGGTTCATCAGGTGCTTTGCTATGGCTGACTTCTCTGGTTCATATCATGGTTTCATGGAAGAAACCATGAAAATAAACAAAATCTGGCTACCAGTACTAAAAAAAAAGCTCTAAAACTATAACTGTGTTGTCACGTGCTGGGCCTATAGCAATTGTTTGTGCTCTTTGTGCCCAGCGGGAAGCTGGGGTGCCTAAGCTGAGAGGTTCTAAGGATTTTCCTATACAAAAGTCTTTAGGAGCTTTAAAGAGGTCCTTTATTATTGCTTAGGTCTTCAACAAACAATCAAATACTTTTTAGATCTTCAACAAGTCAAACAAATGCTTCTTATCTTGCCCACAAAGGACAGGCAACTGGCTTTGTGAACCGTTTCTTTTCTTTAGGAGGAAAACCCTTTTTAACCCCTCCTTGGGCAATCTACTTTCTAAACTTTGCTGGTGTGGGCTCTACTCCCGGCTCCAAACTGTTTCTTGGGTCCCGAGTAGGCCTACCAGTCAAGGCCTTGTAGATTCTCCAGCTGGAGTCCTTTGGAACTGTTTCCCCCCGGAATTTCATAAAAAACGAAGCTTCTCTACAGGTGGAGCTGATTCACGTTCTGTAGCTAAGCTTTCAACTGTAAGACTGAGCTAAAATGGCTCCCTTTCCTGAACCTTGGGGAAAGGGGCGGAACTAAAAAACCCAATGACGATAGGCAGGTGGCTGCAAACCAAGGGAAGCCACCTTATTGCAAAATGCATGGAACTTTGGAATACATGCAAACATGTATTCAAAGAAAGAAAAGGAAGTTGGAGCTCCTGGTACAGCCGGAACAGCACAATAACAGTAAATAAAAAACAAAACTCAAACACAGGGGAACTCCAGAGAAGAAACCATCAGGAACACCTAATTACCTCTCAACAAATAAATTTCCCAGGCAGTAACAAGCCGCACCTTAAAAACTGCAAGGCCATCCAATGCTAATCAAGGTGGCCAATTGAAATATTCACACCTACCTCCAACAGACAAAAGTTCTTTTCTCCCACCCTGGATCTTCCACAGATATATCAATCCAATTTTCCTAGTTTTCAACAGACCTCACAACCTCTGAGGATGCCTGCCACAGGTGCAGGTGAAACGTCAGGAGATAATGCTTCTAGGACATGGCCATACAGCCCAAAAAACCTACAACAACCCAGTGATTCTGGCCTTGAAAGCCTTCGACAATACTCTGAGCGATGCTTGCTTCCTTCTCTTGAAGTGCATCCCTTTGTTCCAGAATGTATGGCCAAGTTCACACTTATTAGCCAAGAATTCAAAGCAGCCCCGGGATGGAACTGTTCCCGTGCTATTCTTGCGTAACTCCACATCTGGTTTTGGGCTAAGAATCCCTGTTTGTTTCAGTGAAAAAGGGTGGAGATGGAGCCATTTCTTGAGCAAAAGTGAACATGTGTCATTGTCTGCATCAGCACATTTTTCCTGTCGTCTCTCACTAAAACATTGCACGGAATGGGTGCTGTAATTTTTGGAAAACCACTGGTCACATCGTTTTGGAAAATGCAAATCCCTAGAACCTTTTTGGACATTTTGGTATCTTTAGAAATATATATAAACCGTGCTCTGAACCCTGCAAGGGATGTGGCCCAGTCATGTTTCGAGCCCGCAAAGACACAGGGAGGAGGGAGCAAGCTTGTTTACTGTTTCCTTGGAGACTAGGACGCAATGGAACAATGGCTTGAAACTACAAGAGAGGAGATTCCATCTGAACACGAGGAAGAACTTCCTGACTGTGAGAGCCGTTCAGCAGTGGAACTCTCTGCCCTGGAGTGTGGTGGAGGCTCCTTCTTTGGAAGCTTTTAAACAGAGGCTGGATGGCCATCTGTCAGGGGTGATTTGAATGCAATATTCCTGCTTCTTGGCAGGGGGTTGGACTGGATGGCCCATGAGGTCTCTTCCAACTCTTTGATTCTATGATTCTATGAGGCTGGATGGCCATCTCTCAGGGGTGATTTGAATGCAATATTCCTGCTTCTTGGCACAATGGGGTTGGACTGGATGGCCCAGGAGGCCTCTTCCAACTCTTTGATTCTATGATTCTATGATTCTATGAAAGCAGATGCCAGGAAACGTTCTTCCCGACCCCGGGAGCGGATGCTGCCAGCTGCTTTGGAGGGCTTATTCCACGGCTAAGCCACGGCGGCGGACAAAGTAACCTTTCATTCGGCGCGAGGAGTCATAATAAATGAGCTCACGGGAGAGAGAGACGCCTCCCCGGCTTGTCTGGGAGGCACATTTTTCTGGAGCCGGGAAGGAGGGGGTAATCTAAGTCATCTGAAGCAGAAGTCCCAGTGTATAACATGGGGCCCCTGTATGGCACTGTTGCCTGGAAAACTCTGGCACCAACACGGACAGGAGTGGAGACAAGCATGGCACGCTCCTATGCTCATGTCATAAGAGAAACCAAGAACGCCATGCAAGGCCATGCCTCTTGAAAAGAAGGAGAGGGACAACTGGTTCACCTTAATTCAGCATTGCTTCAATGCTAGTGATCTTTGCTTCATCCAACACGCTGACATTTGTCCGACTGTCTTCTTCCCAAGAGATTTGCAGGAATTTTTACAGGCAATGTTGATGGAATCATTCCAGGAGTTGAGTGTGACATCTGTAGACAGTCCACGTTTCACAGGCATATAACAGGGTTGGGAGGAGAATAGCTTTATAGACAAGCACCTTAGTTTCCCTATGGATGTCCCAGTCCTCAAACACTCTCTGCTTCATTCGGAAGAATACTGCACTCGCAGAGCTCAAGCGGTGTTGTATTTCAGTGTCAATGATGACACCAAAACATCATTGGTGTCATCATTGGAGAGGTGGCTGCCAAGGGAGTGGAAATGGTCAACATTCCCTAATATTGCTGTAAATACATAAAGCTGTATTTCTGGCATTGCAGAGGATGAGGGTCCTCCAAGTGCAATGTTTTGGTGGTGAGTCCATAGGTGATTGTGGAGACCACATATTTTCTCACAGTGAGGACATCGGTTTCCAAGTGGAAGGCGATCCTGGTTAAGGTTGGCTTCATGTGCCTTCCTCTGTGCATGTTTCTCCCTTTCGCCCTCTATTCGTGCCTTTTCAATTTCCACAGCACTGCTGGTCACAGCTGACCGCCAGTTGGAATGCTCAAGAGCCAAGGCTTCCCAGCCCTCAGTGTCTATGCCAGTTTCTAAGATTAGCTTTAAGCCCATCTTTAAATCTCTTTTCTTGTCCACCAAAATTCTGTTTTCCGTTCTTGAGTTGGGAGTAGAGTGCTTTTTTTGAGAGGCATCGCCTTGTAGCTCTTCCAGCAGTCACCAGCCAATCCCTCTCCAATGCCAGAAATACACCTTAACGGTGTAACATTAGAAAATATCGACCATTTCCGCTCCCTTGGCAGACACCTCTCCACAAAAGTCAACATTGACACTGAAATACAACTCTGCCTGAGCTCTGCGAGTACAGAATTTTCCCGAATGAAGCAGAGAGTGTTTGAGGACCGGGACATCCGTAGGGATACCAAGGTGATTGTTTAGAAACTATCTGAATGCCCAACGGTGATTGGACCTTCGGACAACGTGGCATTCAGTCCAGCGGAGTTGATGGCGTAGGAGCAATCACCATTGGGCATTCAGCACCTTGGTATCCCTACGGATGTCCCGGTCCTCAAACACTCTCTGCTTCATTTGGGAAAATTCTGTACAGATTCAAACTACCAACTTCTCGGTCAGCAAGTAAAATCTCTGGTTTGAAAGTGTTGTTTTTAATTGTGAAATATGCACTTAGTAGTAGTTGTTCTACTCCCACTCCATGGATTCAAACCACCGACCTCTCCATCAGCAAGTTCAGCAGCTCAGCGGTTTAACTGCGCCACTCAGGGCTCTTACTGATTCCAAAAACAGCACCAGTTTTCCTTTATCGGTTCTATGTTTTCAGATACAGAAAATATGCTAACTACCTATAGAAAACAATGATAACCATATTGAAGAAACCAGAGCTGGTGCAATCTAGGCAATGCAATATTCTGTGATGCGGCGGCAAAAAAAGCCAATGGGATTTGGGCCTGCATCAATAGGAGTCTAGTGTCTTAAATCCAGAGAAGTCATGCTCCCCATGCTCTATTCTGTCTTGGTTAGACCACACTTGGAATACTATGTCCAATTCTGGGCACCACAATTGAAGGGAGATGTTGACTCTAAGATGGAATGTGTCCAGAGGGCAACTAAAACGATCAAGGGTCTGGACAACAAGCCCTATGAGGAGTGGCTTAAAGAGGTGGGCATGTTTACCCTGCAGAACAGAAGGTTGAGAGGAGACATGATAGCCATGTATAAATATGTGAGGGGAAGTCACAGGGAGGAGGGAGCAAGCTTGTTTTCTGCTGCCCTGGAGACTAGGACAAAATGGAACAATGGCTTCAAACTACAAGAAAGGGGATTCCATCTGAACATGAGGAAGAACTTCCTGACTGTGAGAGCCGTTCAGCAGTGGAACTCTCTGGAGGCTTTGAAACAGAGGCCGGATGGGTGCTTTGAATGCAGTTGTCGCACTTCTTCGCAGAGGGTTGGACTAGATGGCCCACAAGGTCTCTTCAAACTCTAGGAATCTTTGAATCAGCGCCCAGAAAACAGGCCCAAAAAGCAAGGCACCAAGAATGTTTTGTTGTTGTTAGGCTGTGTTGTTATTGTTTTTCTAATGCACAAAGGATTAGAACTATATATATCTTCATTGGCAACTATTTTTACCTCTTTTCCTGAACACTCCCCAAAAATTGGCAGGTAATGACTCATGAACAAGCATAAGATCAGAGACATTACTTTGCACAGCACCGCACTGCACTATTCTATCAAAGGTGCTTCTCTTTTGAACGCCTGAAGCAACTTCCCAATCAACTATGCAATGAATAAATAAATAAAACGTGCCCCTGCTCTTGCTCAGAACAGACCCAGATGCAATATTACTTCTAGGTCAAGGATTGGCAAGATTCAGATGCACTGGGGTTTGAAAGATGCAGATACACTGGGAATTGCGAGATGCAGATGCACTGGGAATTGCGAGATGCAGATCACTGGGAATTGCGAGATGCAGATCACTGGGAATTGCGAGATGCAGATGCACTGGGATTAGCAAGATGCAGATGCACTGGGATTTGCAAGAGGCTGATGCACTGGGAATTGCAAGATTCAGATTGACTGGAATTTGCAAGATGCTGATGCACTGGGATTTGCAAGATGCAGATTCACTGGGATTTGCAAGATGCAGAAGGACTGGGATTTGTGAGGTGCAGATGCACTGGGAATTGCAAGATGCAGATGCACTGGGAATTGCAAGATGCAGATGCACTGGGAATTGCAAGATACAGATGCACTGGGAATTGCAAGATGCAGATTCACTGGGATTTGCAAGATGCAGATGCACTAGGAATTGCAAGATGCAGATGCACTGGGAATTGCAAGTGCATTATTTACCGGTATTTATTTTTAGGGGCATTTGCAGCTATTCCCACCATTCCTGTCTGTCTTGCAGATTTCAGCCTTTCAACACCAGGATAGCATCTCCAGCACAAGCAACACCAGAATCCCCTCTTCCGCTAGCTGCGATCTAACACACACAATTTGGCAATCTTGCTTGCAACAGCCACAAATGAATACAAATGAAGAAGACCACGCAAGACTTGTTTTTCTACAGACTGGCCCACCTGTAACATTAAAAGCGCATTTCCCCAACTGGTTGATGATGGGGACCTCTGGTGGTCAATGTCCTGGGCCATAAAAGCTCACGACACAATAAACAGCTCAATGTTTACATTGCCATAGGATTCTCTACTGTGATGACAGTCCTTGCTCTCTTCTGAGTGGTCCATACAATACTCCTCTGCTTTGGATTACAGATCCAATAATTCCCTGTCATTTTGGCCAGAGGGAATGGCTAGCATACTTACTGAAGCTTCCGTTGGCGGTGAGGGATTATGGGGTGCCACTTCGAGAGCCGTCGCCATGGCAGCCTCTAAAAATTGGGGGTCCGGACAGAAGTACAGATGTCAGAAAGGAGCAATAATACTGCAGTAGAGGAACAACCTGAAGTCCCTTTCAGTGTTTGCTAAAAATTCTTGGCACATCCTGCAGCGAAAAGAGAATAATTATATATACTGTTGAAGAATTATATGTACGCACATACATACATACATACATACATACATACAAATACATAGCAATGGAACTCTCTGCCTCCAAGTGGGGTGGAAGTTCTTCCTTGGAAGCTTTTAAACAGAGGCTGGATGGCCACCTGTTGGGGGTGCTTTGATTGTGCTTTTCTTGCATGGAAAAAGGAGTTTGGCTTAGATGGCCCATGTGGTCTCTTCTAATTCTATGATTCTATGTAATACACACATATATACATGCATACATACATGCACATATATACATATGCACATACAAATACATATATATGCACTTACTCATATACACATACATATATATATATACATACATACAAATACACATATACATACACATACAAATGCATGCACATACGTATTTACATACACATGCATACAAATACATACTTATATATGCATATACACATATGCATACATACATATAAAGATATGAATACATATATACACACACATATATATCCAAATACAAATACATACATGCATATACTGTATAAATACAAATACATACACACATATACATATACACATCCAAATAGGAATGCATACAGGCATACATAAACATACACACACACACACAAATACACATATATATACAAATGCATGCACATATGTATTTTCATACACATGCATACAAATACATACTTACATATGCATACACACATATACATATACACATCCAAATAAGAATACATACAGGCATACACACATATATACATACAAATACACATGCATATGCATGCACATACAAATGCATGCATGCGTTTATTTACATAATACATGCACACATGTATACACACATATAAACATCAAAAAAGCATACATACATATACACCTATACATCAAACTATAAATACATCCATGCATATATACATACAAATACAAGCATGCATGCATACATATACAAATACATGCATACATATTTACATACATATACACACATACATATGGACATACACATACAACCCATGCATGCATACATATATACATATGAATACATATATACTCACATATATATATCCAAATACACATATACATATACACATCCAAATAGGAATACATACAGGCATACATACATATATACATACAAATACACACATATACGTATGCATGCACATACAAATGCATGCATGCATATATTTACAAAATACATACATACACACATATATACACAAAAAAACAAATCATATACACCCAACTATAAATACATCAATGCATATATACATACAAATACAGGCATACATGCATACATATTTACATACACATACACACATACATATGGACATACACATACAATCCATGCATGCATACATATATACATACAAATGCACACATATAGATACAGGCCACCTTCAATGCAAATCTTCCAAAACCCAGAGCCCATATACATATGTGTTTGTGTATGTATATAATGTTAGCTGCTCTTAAAAAAAGTTCAGCAAACTCTCCACTTCTTGTTCCTTTCCCTTTGTTTCATGGTTGGCTTTTGCAACACTCCACCCTAACCTTCTCCCTGCACTCCCCCTCTTCCCCAACTAACAGGATGCAATTTAAACATATATTTTTCCCTTTTCTGTTTCCTATTTTTCTTGTTTTTTTGCAAAATTGCAAAAACAAAACTGTTCCAGAATGCAGGAGGGGAGGGAGAGGAAGGCCAGGCCTCACCTTCAAGGGGAAATCCCAGCTGGGGCCTCTCCTAGGGCGCCCCATTTCTCTGCCCCACTTTTCCTTTCCTTTCCTTTCCTTTCCTCTCCAAAGCGTGGCGCACATCTTCCCCTTTTTTCCCGGGTTGCGTCTCCGTTGCCAGGGCAGTTGCCAGGGCGGTTGCCAGGGAGACAGCAGCTTCCGCTCTATATGCTTTTCCTTCTCCCTCTAGCGGCCAGAAGTGGCATAGCACCTCCAATAGAAGTCCATTCTCTTTGCAGCCCTGGGATTTGTGCTTTTTGCAAGGTCTTTGCATTGAAACATGGCTATCAAAAGCAGTCCTAAACTGCATCAATTCCACAGTGTAGAAGGAACACCTTGGGAATGGTCATAATACCCCATCAAACTGCAGATTGCATATCATTGAAGCCGGGCAGTTCCTGCATCAATTCTATAATTTGCCTCATTGTGGCAGGAAATGCACTTTGCACATGCTCAGAGGTCATAGAATCATAGAATCAAAGAGTTGGAAGAGACCTCCTGGGCCATCCAGTCCAACCCCATTGTGCCAAGAAGCAGGAATATTGCATTCAAATCACCCCTGACAGATGGCCATCCAGCCTCTGTTTCAAAGTTTCCATAGAAGGAGCCTCCACCACACTCCGGGGCAGAGAGTTCCACTGCTGAATGGCTCTCACAGTCATGGGCCATCCAGTCCAACCCCATTCTGCCAAGAAGCAGGAATATTGCATTCAAATCACCCCTGACAGATGGCCATCCAGCCTCTGTTTAAAAGCTTCCAAAGAAGGAGCCTCCACCACACTCCGGGGCAGAGAGTTCCACTGCTGAACAGCTCTCACAGTCAGGAAGTTCTTCCTCGTGTTCAGATGGAATCTCCTCTCTTGTACTTTGAAGCCATGGCTCCATTGCATCCTAGTCTCCAGGGAAGCAGAAAACAAGCTTGCTCCCTCCTCCCTGTTGCTTCCTCTCACGTATTTATACATGGCTATCGTATCTCCTCTCAGCCTTCTCTTCTTCAGGCTAACCATGCCCAGCTCCTTAAGCCGCTCCTCATAGGGCTTGTTCTCCAGACCCTTGATCATTTTAGTCGCCCTCCTCTGGACACATTCCAACTGGTCCACTGGTCTTCTGCATTGAAAATTGCATCCAAAATACAGGCAGCAATATAGCAGATTTTAATGACAAGGTCGAAATCAAAAGCCGCAAAGAGAGGCGAGTATTATTATAATATATTTTACTATTATTATAATTAGTATGTAGGCATGTGCAATCCATGGTTCTAAATGGTTCTAAAGTACTTACAAAACGAAAGTTCTGGTGGTGAAAACTAGGGGGCGCTGGTGCTTTGCTTCTACAGTGTTGCTCAAGTTCTGGTGGTGAAAATTTCAGAACTCTAACACAACTTTCAAAATTTCATTATAAATGGCAGTTCCTAATAGGTTCTGTCATAAAAAAATAACCAATAATGAAATAATTATGAAATTTTTAAAGTTTTGTTAGAGTTCTCAAATTTTCACCACCAGAACTTTAGCAACACTGTAGAAGCAAAGCACCAGCGCCCCCTAGTTTTCACCACCAGAACTTTAGTTTTGTAAGTACTTTAGAACCATTTAGAACCATGGATTGCATATACCTATTTTAAATTATTATTATTATATTGTAATATATCATTTTATATTTATTTATTTATTTGTCGTGTCAGAGCAACCAGTCCATTATATATTACATTTCTAACAGAACAAGCAAACAGACAGAAAAATACACAACTTGTGAGTTTGATAGTTGGTTAAGTGTCCTTTGACCAGTATCTGGCCACTTGGAGTGCCTCTGGTGTTGCTGCAAGAAGGTCCTCCCTTGTGCATGTGGCAGGGCCCAGGCCGCACCGCAGCAGGTGGTCAGTGGTTTGCTCTTCTCCACACTCGCATGCCGAGGATTCCACTTTGTAGCCCCATTTCTGA
>NW_026847882.1:41257154-41282846 GCF_025583915.1 Anolis sagrei ordinatus | reverse complement strand
GTTAGGTTTCGTTGGGGGATTTTTGAGTTTTGTTGTTTTGCCGTTTTGTGAGTGTGTTGTTGTGTTGTTTTTCATTTTGAGTAGATATGTTTGTACCTTGTGGGTTGTGTTATGGGCATAGGAATTTTGGTTAAGTTTCGTTGGGGGGTTTTTGAGTTTTGTTTCCTCGTTGGATGCCCCTAACAAATTTATATATATAGATACCAAGTTTGCAAACTTTGTGTTTTGTTTGTTTGTTTGTTTAATGCAATACAACTGTTTGGTTTGCTCCTGACTCGATAAATAAATAATATATTATATTATAATTATTTGTATATTATTGTTTTGTTAATATTATTATATATTATTAGATTGTAATATTCAATTATATTATATCAAACAACAAGTTTGCAAACTTTGTGTTTTGTTTGTTTGTTTATTTGTTTGTTTAATGCAATACAACCGATTGGTTCGCTCCTTACTTAATAAATAAATTATATTATATTATATTTATTTGTATATTATTGTTTTGTTATTATATTTTAAACTATATCATAACCATACATTATTATTATTATTATTATTATTATTATTATTATTATTATTATTTGTTATATTATTATGAAAGCCACAAACTTCCTTCCTGTTGATGCATCTTCCAACCAACCAGAGCAATCCCTATGTTTCTTAATTATTTGAAAAATATTTATTTCCTACCAAAATATTCTACCAAAAAAAGGCTTTCCGGGCATTTCTTATCCAGCTCTTTATTGTACAAATCAGAATAATAAAGATATATATACAGATTTCTGTGCTTTTTCAGCTTTGTGGTTGCGTTAGATGAACAGGAATCGCCTTCCTTTGTACAATATTCGTCAGAGTAACGCGTTTTTATCCGTCATGTCTCTTATTTAAGGACCTTAAAGCTTACCTAAAGGAAGGTAAACATGAGTAAGATTTTTAAAAGGGATTTGTACAGAAGTGTTTATAATAATATGCTTATAACTGTATTTATGTTTGCATTGGTTGCCCTTAGGCTGGAGCGGCCTAGCTGTTAGGAATGTGTTACCATGGAAACGAGGCAGAAGAGGAGGTGGGAGGAGCTTAGAGAGTTAAGGTTTTTGAAAAGTGACAGTTAGAGTCAGTCAGGGTTTTAGGCTCAGGGAAGAGCAGGTCAGGATTGAGACTCTGAGAAGTGAAGAGTCAGGTTTCAGTGTTCGTGAATAGTAGAGATTTCTTCAGTTAGGAAGCTGAAGGGGAAAACCTTGTTAGTTGCTTTAGTTAGAAAGAACTAACAGAGGCTGTTAAGATCGCTAGTCGGGAGAAGACTAGAGATCTGTTGTTTGATCAAGGATAGATCAAGCAGGGAGACTATTCACCACAGAAAACATTGTTTAATAAAGTGCTTCACCACAGCAAGGGTTTTATAAGTTGTAACATCGGAAGTCTGAACTGTATCGCAATCAAGTTACATGTAACGTTCTCCAAGTATTTGCCAAGCTTAACATCAAACTGCAACCATACGCTTTGTTTCAAAATAAACTTGTTCTCTTTAGTTTTTGAAACTGCCTCATCTCCATTAATTCTAAACCGCATTGAGTCGCCGCCTCAGGCTGATATATGCGGTATACAAATAGAGTAAATAAATAAATAAATAAATACGTTCGTGTACCCAATCTCCCAAAATTACCTCACAACACAAACAGGGTGGCATCCAGTGGTATTAATACCAGAGCCTTTTACAAATCGGTGGCTCCTCTCTCCTAAACCTAAGGGTCTTCCTCACTAATTGGTGGCGATCTTTTACCACCTGGTAGCCGTCTCTTTACAATAATTATTATTATTATTATTTGTTATATTATTATGAAAACCACAAACTTCCTTCCTGTTGACGCATCTTCCAACCAACCAGAGCAATCCCTATGTTTCTTAATTATTTGAAAAATATTTATTTCCTACCAAAATATTCTACCAAAAAAAGGCTTTCCGGGCATTTCTTATCCAGCTCTTTATTGTACAAATCAGAATAATAAAGATATATATACAGATTTCTGTGCTTTTTCAGCTTTGTGGTTGCGTTAGATGAACAGGAATCGCCTTCCTTTGTACAATATTCGTCAGAGTAACGCGTTTTTATCCGTCATGTCTCTTATTTAAGGACCTTAAAGCTTACCCAAAGGAAGGTAAACATGAGTAAGATTTTTAAAAGGGATTTAACAGAGATATTCTTCGGGAATTGAGACGTGGCAAAATGTCATTTACGTTAATCGCAGAGATTGGAGTAGAATCAAAACATTTAGTCCCAGCCAAACCTCTAAAATCCATTATTACAATTAAGCCATTGAGATATGTAATATGGAAAGTGTCTTTGATACAGAAATATATGTCCTTAAGTGGCCTAACGGGGCATCTACACTGTAGAATGAGTACAGTTTGATACCGCTTTAAACTGTTATGGATCCATGATGTGGGACCCTGGGAGCTGTAGTTTCCCAAGGTCTTCTTTAGCCATCTCTACCCAAAGTCGGGGTGGCTAAAATGGTATCAAACTGCAATAATATGGAAACAACCATATTTTAGCAATACTCTTAGAACTATTATTTCTATCACCTTGAGGACGAGAAACATAACCTAATAACCTCTCAACAAAAGATTGCTCCAGGCACTGCCAGGCAATCAAATGCTAATCAAGGTGGTCAGTTGAAACATTTACACCTAGCTCCACCTGGAAACAAGCATATTTTAGCAATACTCTTAGAAGTATTATTTCTATCGCCTTGAGGACTAGAAACATAATCTAATCACCTCTCAACAAAAGATTGTTCCAGGCACTGCCAGGCAATCAAATGCTAATCAAGTTGTTAAGTTGAAATATTCACACCTAGCTCCATCAGACAAGAGTCCTTTGTCCCACCCTGGTCATTCCACAGATATATAAACCCCCTTTTTCCTAGTTCCAACAGACCTCACTACCTCTGAAGATGCTTGCCATAGATACAGGCGAAACGTCAGGAGAAAATGCCTCTAGAACATGGCCATATAGCCCGAAAAAACCTACAACAACCCAGAAACATAATTGTTTGAGATGATGTTTGGAACTGTCTTGAGGAAGACTGCAAGTCATTAATTTCCAGTTATTGTATTGCAATATATATATAAGCTCACGCTGTTTCACTGTGAGTCCAACCATTCGGTGCAAATAATAATAATAATAATAGTAATCAAAGGATATCGTTTCCAAACACATTAAATGTTAGCATTTGATCTGTTACACATGCCTTCCAACAAGCAAAGCCTCGGCACCATTTCCCTTTCTCCGAACGACATTTCATTATATTTTAAATGCATTGCAGCGACAGATCCTTCTGCAAGAGTCTTTTCTGTATTTTTTTTAATTGCAGAAAATTAAAAGGAAGGAAGGGAAAAATCCCAAGTCTGTGTTTATCCAATTGCATCAACCATTTGAGATAATCTATATAAATAAAAATGTAATGTTCGTTTGTGGGGTTAACAGAACTCAAAAACCACTGGGGGATATTGACACCAAGTTTGGACTAAAGACACCTAACAACCCAATGTATGTCCTTCTCTCCAAAAAAAAATTGATTTTGTCATTTGGGAGTTGTAGTTGCTGGGATTTATAGTTCACCTACTATCGAAGAGCATTCTGAACTCCACCAACGATGGAATTGAACCAAACTTGACACCAGTTCTCCCATGACTAACAGAAAATACTGGAAGGGTTTGGTGGGCAGTGTCCTTTGGTTTTGGAGTTGTAGTTCACCTACATCCAGAGAGCACTGTGGACTCAAACAATGATGGGTCTGGACCAAACTCTACACGAAGACTCAATATGCCGAAATGTGAACACTTGTGGAGTTTGGGGAACATAGAATCTTGACATTTGGGAGTTGTAGTTACTGAGATTTATAGTTCACCTACAATCACAGAGCATTCTGAACCCCACCAATGATAGAATTGGGCCAAACCTCCTACACAGAACCCTAATGTGGGCCACAGCAACGTGTGGCAGGGGACAGCTAGTTATATATCTATTTATTCAGCCACTCTCATAGCATTTCCTTAATCGTACTCTCCAAACATAACGTCACAATGGATGTCGCCGATGCATTAATAGAAGCAGGGCAATGGTTGGTTTTGCAAAGAAAGGCGTTTCCAGAAAACAGCGCTTTTGGCTCCAAGCTTTCCAGTTTTGTTTCATCTCGTACCTATGTGCCCTAAAAGGGACAACAAGAGAGGCTCCATTGTCTTTCAGTTGATCTCCTGTTATTTCGTCCCAAATAGTCTTTTCCTTGGCACACCGGAGGAACGGTTTTGGTAGATATTAAAGTATTAAAGTTTCCAAAATGGTCACAAGTGCTGGAGATGTCAAACGTATCCAGACACCCGGCTCAAAATCCAGGACGCCTCCATGTTGACATACATTATAATGATGACCAGAGCAATCAGGAAAACTACACCAGCGTCCCGTTCTTGCTGTCGTATTTTGGGGTGGTGCGGGGAAAGTTGAGGGTGGCGTACTCAGTGGCACCCTGGCTCTGCAGGCCTTTCACCTCATGGGCCGAACGTTGCCGGACTTTGCTGAAGACCTGGATGTCCGCATAGTGGACGCTGCTGTCCTCGCGCTTGACGGGTTTGGGCTTGCTCACACTGGCATAGACGGGGAACTCGGAGACCTCATCGTAAACCGGAGCCACTTCAAAGCCCTGGAGATGGAAAATATGAAGATGTATTTATTTATTTATTTATTTATTACTGCGCTTGTATACCGCTGTTTCTCAGCCTACATTGGCGACTCAACGCGGTTTACAACACTACAATAATCAACAATATTCAGTTTAAAAAGCATAAAAACACATACACAATACACAATATTGGGCCACCAATAACAAACCAATGCATCTCTTAACTAAAATCGCAATCCAATTTCATCGTCTGTGATTACCAATCCTTGATCATCAAATTCATTGCACCGGATTAACCGAATGCTTGTTCGAACATCCATGTCTTCAGTCTTTTTCGAAACACCATCAGCGAAGGGGCTGATCTTACCTCTATGGGGAGGGCGTTCCAAAGCCGAGGGGCCACCACAGAAAAGGCCCTGTCTCTCGTCCCCGCCAGCCGCACCTGTGAAGCCGGCGGGATAGAGAGCAGGGCCTCCCCAGAAGATCTTAGGGTCCTGGTGGGCTGATAGGCCGAGATACGTTCGGATAGATATGTTGGGCCAGAACCGTTTAGGGCTTTAAAGGCCAACGCCAGCACTTTGAATGGGGCCCGGTAGCAGATCGGCAGCCAGTGGAGCTGGTACAGCAGGGGAGTTGTATGCTCCCTGCGCCCCGCTCCTGTTAGTATCATGGCTGCCGCCCGTTGGACTAATTGGAGCTTCCGAGCTGTCTTCAAAGGCAACCCCACGTAGAGAGCGTTGCAGTAGTCAAGACGGGATGTAACCAAAGCGTGGACTACCGTGGCCAAGTCAGACTTCCCAAGGTACGATTGCAGTTGGCGCACAATTTTTAACTGTGCGAATGCTCCCCTGGTCACCGCCGAAACCTGGGGTTCCAGGCTCAGCGATGAGTCCAGGATCACACCCAAACTGCGAACCTGCGTCTTCAGGGGGAGTGCGACCCCGTCTAACACAGGCTGTAACCCTATACCCTGTTCGGCCTTGCGACTAACCAGGAGTACCTCTGTCTTGTCTGGATTCAATTTCAATTTGTTCGCCCCCATCCAGACCGTCACAGCGGCCAAGCACCGGTTCAGGACCTCGACAGCCTCCTTAGTAACAGGTGGGAAGGAGTGACAGAGTTGGACATCATCTGCGTACAGATGACATCGCACTCCGAAACCCCGGATGATCTCGCCCAGCGGCTTCATGTAGATGTTAAACAACATGGGAGACAGTATGTAATGTCACAGCATGGCTTATCAACATCACCATCATCATTATCACTGTCTTTCTCACCATAATTGTCATCACTACCATCTCCACCACCAGCATCATTATCATCATCACCATCATCGTTATCACTGTCATCGTCATCACCATCATTGTCATCACTAACATCACCACCATTATCATTATCATCATCATCATTATCATCCTCCATCATCACCACCACTATCATCATCATCATCCTCACCATCATTGTCATCACTGTCATCGTCATCACCTTCACTGTCATCCTCATCACCATCGTTGTCATCACTATCATCTCCATCTTCACCACCACTATCACCATCACCATTAACATCCTCACCATCATGGTTATTACTGTCATCGTCATCACCTTCATTGTCATCATCCTCATCACCCTCATTGGGGGATAAAGAAGACCAAAGTAACTGGCAAGAAAAAACGCCAACGCTTAAAACATCTGATGTAATAGAGATTAAGACCCTGGTCGAGAACGGCGGTATGGAGGAGGGGAGGTGTTCCACTAGCCGAGGGGCCCCCATAGAGGTCGTGGTGGGAAGGAGGAGATGCGGGAAAAGGAGACCTCAAATTCGGCCAAATTCGGACCATTTATCCAAAACATTAACAATTCCAACTCGGTCTCCTAAGGTAAATTGGTGTAACCAGGTGAGCGGACCCTCTGGACTGAAGGTGGTGCTGTTGAACGCCAGATCTGTCAACGGAAAAACGACCTGGATCCAGGACCTAATCCTGGACGAGCGGGCAGATCTGGCGTGCATCACGGAGACCTGGCTGGATGAAGCTGGAGGAGGAAATCTGACCCAGCTTTGTCCTCCAGGCTTCTCCGTGCAGCACCAACCGAGATCCGGAGGGCGGGGAGGCGGGGTCGCAGTGGTCTATAGAGATTCCATCCATCTGACCAGGTGCCCCATCCCGCAGACCGCAAATTTTGAAAGCGTCTACCTGAGGGTGGGTGACCGGGACAGTATAGGGATTCTGTTAGTGTACCGTCCACCTCGCTGCACTACAGTCTCCCTACCTGAGCTAGCGGGGGTGGTCTCGAGCCTGACGTTGAAGTCTCAACGGCTCCTTGTGCTGGGAGACTTCAACGTCCATGCCGAGACGACCCTCACAGGTGCGGCTCAGGACTTCATGTCTGCCATGGCAACCATGGGGCTGTCCCAGCAAATATCTGGCCCCACCCACTGTGCTGGACACACATTGGACTTGGTTTTCTGTCAGGGATGGGAACAGGGTGGCGGTGTGGAGGAGTTGTCCATCTCTCCGTTGCCATGGACCGACCACTTCCTGGTCAGATTTAGGCTCACTGCGCCCCCTAACCTCTGCAAAGGTGGAGGACCCATTAAGATGGTCCGCCCCAGGAGGCTGATGGATCCGAATGGATTCCTGACGGCTCTTGGGGATTTTCCTGCCACCTCGGTAGGTGACCATGTCGAAGCCTTGGTGGCTCTCTGGAATGGGGAGATGACCAGGGCTATTGACATGATTGCTCCGGAACGTCCCCTCTCAAGTAGCCGAGCTAAACCAGCCCCTTGGTTTACTGAGGAGCTGGCAGCTATGAAGCGAAGGAAGAGGGAACTAGAGAGCGTGTGGCGTTCGGAACCGAGCGAGTCAAACCGAGCACGGTTTGTGTCCTTTCTTAGGGCATATGCCGCGGCAATAAAGACCGCAAAGAAAACTTTCTTTGCGGCCACTATTGCGTCTGCAAAGAACCGTCCGGCGGAGTTGTTTCGGATTGTCAGAGGTCTTTTAACTCCCGCCACTGCAGGTGGGAGCCCTGACAATTCGGTCACGCGCTGTGAAGCATTTGCTCGGTTCTTCGCAGACAAAGTCGCCTTGATCCGTTCTGGGCTGGACGCCGCGTTAAATGCAGTCTCTGAGGATGTAACAAGAGCACCTGCTTGTCCTATTTTGATGGATTCATTTCAGTTGGTGAAGCCCGAGGATGTGGACAAGTACTTGGAGGAATGAGGCCGACCACGTCCATCCTAGACCCCTGCCCATCCTGGCTTCTAAAAGAGGCCAGAGGGGGATTGGCTGAGTGGGTGGAGGTGGTGGTTAATGCCTCCCTTCGGGAAGGCAAGATTCCAGCGAGCTTAAAACAGGCTATTATAAAGCCGCTGTTGAAGAAGCCATCACTGGACCCCACTAAATTGGACAACTTTCGGCCTGTTTCCAATCTCCCCTTCTTGGGCAAAGTCATGGAAAGCGTGGTGGCCTCACAACTCCAGGTATTCTTGAGAGACACGGATTATCTGGATCCGGCACAGTCTGGTTTCAGACCGGGGCATGGTACTGAGACGGTCTTGGTCGCCTTAGTGGATGATCTGCGCCGGGAGCTAGACAGGGGGAGTGTGTCCCTGTTGGTGCTCCTGGACCTCTCAGCGGCCTTCGATACCGTCGACCACGGTATCCTTCTGGGGCGCCTTGCGGAAATGGGTCTTGGGGGCATTGCTTTGCAGTGGCTCCGGTCATTTCTGGAGGGTCGCACCCAGAAGGTGTTACTGGGGGACTCCTGTTCCGCACCACAACCTTTGACTTGTGGGGTGCCACAGGGTTCCATACTGTCCCCCATGCTGTTTAATATCTACATGAAGCCGCTGGGTGAGATCATCCGGAGTTTCGGGGTGCGGTGTCATCTGTACGCAGATGATGTCCAACTCTGTCACTCCTTCACCTGCTACTAAGGAGGCTGTCGAGGTCCTGAACCGGTGCCTGGCCGCTGTAACGGTCTGGATGAGGGCGAACAAACTGAAACTAAATCCAGACAAGACAGAGGTACTCCTGGTCAGTCGTAAGGCCGAACGGGATATAGGGTTACAGCCTGTGCTGGACGGGGTCGCACTCCCCTTGAAGGCGCAGGTTCGCAGCCTGGGTGTGACCCTGGATTCATCGTTGAGCCTGGACCCCCAGGTCTCAGTGGTGACCAGGGGAGCATTTGCACAGCTTAGGCTCGTGCGCCAGCTGCGCCCGTATCTCGGGAAGTCTGACTTGGCCACGGTGGTACACGCTCTTGTCACATCCCGCCTGGATTACTGCAACGCTCTCTACGTGGGGCTGCCCTTGAAGACGGCCCGGAAGCTTCAGCTGGTTCAGCGTGCGGCAGCCATGTTACTAACTGGAGCGGGTGGCAGGGAGCACACAACGCCCTTGTTGTCCCAGCTCCACTGGCTGCCGATTTGCTACCGGACCCAATTCAAGGTGCTGGTTTTGGCCTACAAAGCCCTAAACGGTTCCGGCCCAAAATACCTTTCTGACCGCATCTTGGCCTACGAGCCCACGAGGACCTTGAGATCGTCTGGGGAGGCCCTTCTCTCGATCCCGCCTGCATCACAGGCACGGCTGGCGGGGACGAGGGAGAGGGCCTTCTCGGTGGTGGCCCCCCGGCTGTGGAACACTCTCCCTGCAGACATCAGACAGGCGCCCTCCCTCATGTCCTTTCGAAAAAGCCTTAAGACCTGGCTGTTCGAGAGGGCATTCAATTAAGTGCTAAGCAACAAACAATACGGTAATGAGAACTGGAATGGTACAAGGAATATGAGACCGGCTATGATTCCACTAAGAGACGAAGCGGATTTTTGTGTAGTCTGTAATTGTTGTATAGTTATATGTTGTTGATACTGGCCTTTGTAATTGTCTTTTATGTGTACTGTACACCGCCATGAGTCGCCCGTATGGGCTGAGAATGGCGGTTAACAAGTGCATCAAATAAATAAATAAATAAATTGTCATCACTGTCATCTCCATCATCCACACCACCATCACCATCATCCTCACCATCATCGTTATCACTGTCATCATCATCATCACCTTCATTGTCATCATCCTCATCACCACCATTGTCATCACTATCATCTCCATCATCACCACCACTATCACCATCATCATCCTCACCATCATTGTTATCACTGTCATCATCTTCACCTTCATTGTCATCATCTTCATCACCATCATTGTCATC
Organism: Anolis sagrei ordinatus; assembly: GCF_025583915.1. Taxonomy (NCBI): domain Eukaryota; kingdom Metazoa; phylum Chordata; class Lepidosauria; order Squamata; family Anolidae; genus Anolis; species Anolis sagrei. The sequence goes on along the minus strand of NW_026847882.1, from coordinate 41,272,950 downwards.
ACTATCATCTTCATCATCACCACCATTATCACCATCATCATTATCATCCTCACTATCATCGTTATCACTGTCATCGTCATCATCTTCATTGTCATCATCCTCATCACCATCATTGTCATCACAATCATCTCCATCATCACCACCACCATCACCATCATCATTATCATCCTCACCATCATGGTTATCACTGTCATTGTCATCACCTTCATTGTCATCATCCTCATCACCACCATTGTCATCACTATCATCTCCATCATCACCACCACTATCACCATCATCATTATCATCCTCACCATCATTGTTATCACTGTCATCATCATCACCTTCATTGTCATCATCTTCATCACCATCATTGTCATCACTATCATCTTCATCATCACCACCACTATCACCATCATCATTATCATCCTCACTATCATTGTTATCACTGTAATTGTCATTACCTTCATTGTCATCATCCTCATCACCACCACTGTCATCACTATCATCTCCATCATCACCACCACTATCGTCATCATCATTATCATCCTCACCATCATCGTTATCACTGTCATCGTCATCACCTTCATTGTCATCATCCTCACCACCATCACCGTCATCATTATCACCCTCACTGTCATCGTCATCACCATCATCGTCACAATCATCATCATCGCCATCATTGTCATCACCATCATCATCATTACCATCGTCATCACCATCATCATCACCATTGTCATCACCATTGTCACCACCATCATCAGTGTCATCATCATCATCATCACCATTGTCGTCACCATTATCATCACCATCATCACCATTGTCATCACCATTATCATCACCATCGTCACCACCATTACCATTGTCATCACTATCATCATCACCATCACCACAATCACCATCATCATCATTTATTCCCTACATTCCTCTCTTAAGCAAGACTCAAAGCAGCTTATAACACTGAAAAAATAGAATTTATAATTAGAAACCTACAGTATATAAACACTAAAATAGACTTAAATATAGGTTGGCTCTACACTGCCATATAATGCAATTCAAATTCATTCTACAGAGTAGATGCACCCAGGTCTAGTATGTTTTCACAACTGGCATTGCATCTCTTGGGAAAGAGTTTACCTTTTTGCTCTCTGGGCGCTGAATACTCTTCTTATTGATTCTGGATCCTGTAAAAGAAACAGTAGATATAATTTGGGAAAGAACATGGCTGGCCCAAAACAAGGGACACATCGACACTGTAGAGGGAATGCCATTTGACACCTATTCACTGCCATGGCTCAATGGTATGGAATGGTGGGATTTGTAGTTTTGCAAGGTCTTTAGCCTCTCCAAACTACAACTCTCAGGATACCACGGCATTGAGTGGAGGCAACCAAAGTAGGGTGCAACTGCATTCGGTCTACCTTATACATGCAAGTGTTGACTGTGCCTCTTTCTAAATGGTGCGAAAGTGACTCGCTTCTCTGAGAACAGAAACATTTTGTGACCTTTCTGTCAATGTTTAACCCAGCGGAGCCACGGAAAGCGAGCGCATGACTCCTTTCCTCCCTGGATAATAACCAAATCCCTTCCTTTGGCCAAAGGCTTGCCACAAGGGCACGGCTTTGAGGGACACAAACCCACATTGTCCATGGAAACACCCTGCAGAAGAAAAAAAAAGCAAGGACAGAGGTCTCCCTTTAAGGCCTCCAAAAAATAGGAAAAACACTTTGGAACATTCTGTTTATTTATCTACAGAGTTGGCTATTTTGTCCCAGAACATGTTTTGCAAAAGCTAAGTCTACACTGGGCAAGCAGATAGCGTTTCTGTTTATTGCGCCTGTTTGTTGGTTTTTGAAAGGATCTTTCAGCTGCATCTACAACACAGGGACAAACTTTGGCCCTCTAGTTGTTTTGGACTTCAACTCCCACAATTCCTAACAGCCTCAGGCCCCTTTCTTTCCTCCCTCACCCTCTTCCATACTCCCAAATCAGACCCACAATTGTAACACCCATCGAGATGGCCAACACCTCAGGCACCCACTGTTTATGTTCTGCCTCGCTTTAGGACAGGACGTGCAACCTTTTCCCAGCGGGAAGCCAGGGGAGACGTTCCCAAAGAGAAGTTCTCAGAGGTTTTCTTCCACGAATGATCTTTAGATGGCTTGTGAAGTATAACAAAGTCCTTTATTAATGAACAATCAAACAGAAACTTCTCTTGTCTTCAGTAAAGTTAAACAAAAGATTCCAAGCTTTTAGGCAACTGGTGAATTCCTAATCTTGCCCACGAAGGACAGGCAACTGTCTTCAATAACTTCTTCTTTAAAGGAAAATCCCCTTTTTAACTTCTCCCAGGTTGACTGTAATCTAACCCTTACTGATGTGGGCTCCACTACCGGGTCAAACTGCGTGTCGAACGCCGAGTGGACCTACCAGTAAGGCAGTAGACTCTCCCGCTGGAGTTCTTTGGTCTTTAGGGCTGTTTTCCTGGAAATCTTTGGAGACTCTTAAGACTGTTTTCCCCCGGAAAGCCCTCAAAGCTTTGGGGAGGCTTCCTTGGAGTTCTCTGGTTTGGTCTTAAGACTGTTTTCCCCGGAAAGTCTTAAGGGTTGAAGCTTTTGTACAGGGGAGGCTTGCACAACATCCTGTACATTTGCTTTCCTTGCTGAGACTAACTAAAAAATGGCTCCTTTCCCTTCCCAATTGCCCTGAGCAAGGGGCGGAACCAAAACCTAACAATGATGGACAGGTGACTTGCCCTATGACTGCAACCAAAAGAAGCCACCTATCTGCAGAGTCCCTGAAACCCAGGACTGCAACCAAACATTTAATACAAAGCAAATAAATTTGGAGCTCCTGGTACGTCTGTACCAGAACAGTTTACCTGAACAACCCGAGGCTGTTAGGAATTGTGAGAGCTGAAGACAAAAGACCTGGATCCTATGTTGGATCTAAACCATAATCTTCTCTGCCAAAGAGTGCTGGGGTCTCACCAAACTACAATTTCCAGGATGCCATAGCATTGAGCTGCGGCAGTTCAAGTGGCTCCAAACTGCGTTAATTCCACAGTGCAGATTGTGCTGTCGCATGCTGGGCCTGAAATAATGTCTGTTTACAGGACGTGCTCTCCATATGCCCAACGGGACACCGGGGTGCCTCAGCTGAAGGGCCCTTTAGATTTCCCAACACAAAGTTCTATTGAGGGTCAAGATAAGTTCAACAAAGTTCTCTATTTGGACTTAAATTTTCAAACAAATGAATTAAACACTTTATAACCTTGGAAAACCGTAGCTTCCTCAATCTGCCAACAAGGGACAGGCAACTGGTGGTCAACTGTTCCTTTCTTCCTTAGGGAAATCCTTTGACTCCTCCCTGGGCAATCTCTCTTTACCTTGCTGGCGTGAGGCCCCTACTCCCGGCTCCAAGCTGCTTTATGGATAGCCTGAGAGGTCCCTTACCACTGATTAGAGAGATGGGCCAAAACTAACAAAACAAAGTTCAACAGGGACAAATGCAAGATACTCCGCTTAGGCAGAAAAAACGAAATGCAAAGATACAGAATGGGGGACGATGATGCCTGGCTCGAGAGCAGTACGTGTGAAAAAGATCTTGGAGTCCTCGTGGACAACAAGTTAAACATGAGCCAGGAATGTGATGTGGCAGCAAAAAAAGCCAATGGGATTTTGGCCTGCATCAAGAGGAGCCGAGTGTCTAGATCTAGGGAAGTCATGCTCCCCATGCTCTATTCCGCTTTGGTTAGACCACACCTGGAATATTGCGTCCAATTCAGCGCACCACAATTCAAGAGAGATATTGACAAGCTGGAATGTGTCCAGAGGAGGGCGACTGAAATGATCTGGAGAACAAGCCCTATGAGGAGCGGCTTAAAGAGCTGGGCATGTTTAACTTGGAGAAGAGAAGGATGAAGGGAGATATGATAGCCATGTATAAATATGTGAGAGGAAGCCACAGGGAGGAGGGAGCAAGCTTGTTTTCTGCTTCCCTGGAGACTAGGACACAATGGAACAATGGCTTCAAACTACAAGAAAGGAGATTCCATCTGAACATGAGGAAGAACTTCCTGACTGTGAGAGCCATTCAGCAGTGGAACTCTCTGCCCCAGAGTGTGGTGGAGGCTCCTTCTTTGGAAGCTTTTAAACGGAGGCTGGATGGCCATCTGTCAGGGGTGATTTGAATGCAATATTCCTGCTTCTTGGCAGAATGGGGTTGGACTGGATGATGGCCCATGAGGTCTCTTCCAACTCTTTGATTCTATGATTCTAAGGTTCCTGTAGATATGCCAAGCTGAAAGGTTTCTTTCAGTTTCTCCACAAAGGCTGTAGGAGCTATTTCTTTACTCCCCAGTAGAGCTGTGGATCTATTTCTTTAACCCCCAGCAAAAGCTGGCTGTGGAAATTCCTTTACTCCCCCAGCAGAGCTGTGAGAAGTGAAGCTTTTCTGCAGGTGGGAAAGAGAATCCCACACGTCCTGCTGTTAGGCTTCAAACAGTGAGACTGAACAAAGGTTCTCCTTTGCCTCCAAAACCCTGGGAAAAGGGCGGGTCTAAAGATCCTAACGATGATTGCCAAGTTGTTGGCCCTATGATTGCAAACTGAAGGAAGCTACCTTATTGCAAAATGCATGGCTTAAATAAATTCATGCAAAAGTCGTCCCATTGGATGGAGAACTCAGTCCAGAAACATTACGTCTCCAAACTCTGCTTTCAAGGAAGCTCCTGATAAAGACTCCCACTTACAACTATTCAATGTATACAATGACCTTTCAGTGAGCATGAATTACTCACCTGGTTTTTCTTTCTTTCTCTTGAACAGCGAAGGACAGCTCCTAAAGAAAAAGACGGGAGAAAGAGGTGCATTACATTTGGAAGACCTGACTCCTCTGAAAGTACTCTGACTTTCCATTTCTAACTATGGTGACCCTAAGGCAAATCTATCATGGCAAGATTGGGGCCAAGGAGGTTGCATTTTGCCTCCCTGTGAGGTCGAGGGAGTATGATTTGCTCAAGTCACTCACTGGGTTTCCATGGCTGAGCTGGGCTGAAATCTCACAACACTTGGAGGCTGAGAGAGTGTGACTTGTCCAGTGGGTTGAACAGGGATTCAAACCTCCAGAGCCTAATGTTCAAACAACAACATTGTGCTGGGTTTTATTAACATTGTGACTACTACTTTCCTAATAATATTTATAAGCAGGATGTACGATGAATGTTATGATCCTAGGTCCTTCTGTTTGTATTTCCAGCCGTTCTGTTTTATGTCCGCCTCCTACCCAATTTTTCCGTTCCAAAACTTGGTCCACTGCCCGTACCCACTGAGTACAATCCGTCCTCATTGGGGGGGGGGGGGTAGATATTTTCCTCTCCCTGCTTAGGGATTTTTCCTAAAAGAGTTTTTGTTCTTCTTCCAAAGCCTTGGTTTGTCACTGTCCTAGTGCATGCGCAGTGGGGCTTTGGCTTCTAGGAGGGGGAGAGGTTCTGTTTTGATGTTATGGAACCTACAACTCTCAGGATCCCATTGCATTGAGCCTTGGCAGCTCAGGTGGAGTCCGACTGCATTCCTTCTACAGTGTAAACACACACTAAACGACAATTTCCTTATTCCTTGAATGTAATAAATGTTGATTTCCTTGTCTGTAAATGTGCCCAACACATAGACAGTCAGAATTGATTGTGGATGCTTTGCATCAATATGATTTACCAAAAAATCCAACAAAACAACAGTGTAGGATAGATAGATAGATAGATAGATAGATAGATAGATAGATAGATAGATAGGCAGGCAGGCAGGCAGGCAGGCAGGCAGGCAGGCAGGCAGGCAGATATCAGATGCATACAGAACCATATGGTTGATAGATAGATAGACAGATCGATGGACAGACAGACAGACAGACAAGCAGATGGATGGATGGATAGATGGATGGACAAGCAGATAGATAGATAGATAGATAGATAGATAGATAGATAGATAGATAGATATATAGATGAGCAGATAGATAGATAGATAGATAGATAGATAGATAGATAGATAGATAGATAGATAGATAGATAGATAGATAGGTAGATATTTACTTATTTATTTATTTACATCACTTATATCCCGCCGATATCAGCCCGCAGGCGACTCAGGGCGGCCTACATATTGGCACAATTTGATGCCATCAATACAATACAATACAATACAATACAAAAGCAAAAACAATTAAGTGCATTTAGACAAAAAAGACAGTGCAATAACAATTTAAAAAGAGATAGATAGATGATAGATAGATAGAAGATAGATAGATAGATAGATAGATAGATAGATAGATAGGGTAGATAGGTAGGTAGATGAGATAGATAGATAGATAGATAGATAGATAGATAGATAGATAGATAGATAGATAGATAGATAGATAGATAGATGGTAGGTGAGATAGATAGATAGATAGATAGATAGATAGATAGATAGATAGATAGATGATAGATAGATAGGAGGTAGGTGAGATAGATAGATAGATAGATAGATAGATAGATAGATAGATAGGAGGTAGGTGAGACAGACAGACAGACAGACAGACAGACAGACAGACAGACAGACAGATAGATAGATAGAAAGGAGGTAGGTGAGATAGATAGATAGATAGATAGATAGGGTGGATAGATAGGGTGGATAGGTAGGTAGGTAGATGAGATAGATAGATAGATAGATAGATAGATAGATAGATAGATAGATAGATAGATAGACAGACAGTCAGACAGACAGACAGACAGGAGAGAGGTAGGTAGTTGAGATAGATAGATAGATAGATAGATAGATAGATAGATAGGGTAGATAGACAGACAGACAGACAGAGGACCTCACAGACCCATATAATAAAAAGCTCTACTTTTTTGATGGGTATTCCTTTATTATTATTTAGTTCTGGCTGAGATTTTGTCACAGTGATCTCAGGCTGCATTCATTCTCCAGTGTAGATGCACACACAGCCCACCCCCATAATCAAAACTTGCCAAGAGAGGAGCACAAAGGATCTCTGCACACCTCCCTTTGTGGGTCCTTTCCTGCCATGCTATGCCATGCCATTAAAATAGCCCGTCTTTAAATATCCTGGCTGGCATTCGCCCTTCGGTCCCACCCTGCCCTGTTTAGCGAGAGAAGAACAAGCCCGGTATGGGTTTCTCAGGGCTGCTCTCCCCTTGTATTGGCTGGCAAAGCCTTTCCCCGCAACAGGAGTTATTCTGAGTCCGGCTGCAAACTAATCCCCTGCTCAGAAGATGGTTGGCAACACCCATCCAAACTCAGGTGGATTCTCTCAAATTAGAACAAGGAAAGCGCAGCCAAGGGTCCGGCCACTCCCTTTGCAAACTGTCCTCTACGGAGATGACCCTCTGAGACAAAGCGGTGCATCTACACTGTAGAATGGATGCAGCTTGAGCCCACTTTAAGTGCCATGGCCCAATGTTATGGAGTCATGTCATTTCCAAAGGTGGCCTTCTCTGCCAAAGAGTACTCCCCAAACTACAACTTCCAGGACTCCATAGAATTGAGTCACAGCAGTGAATGTGGTATCCAACTGCAGTAATTCTACAATCTGAAATTCAAGGCAGTGCTGTAAGGTGGTGAACCTATTTTGAGGACAGTTTCTCTAAAGTCCGGATGATGGTTTCACTAGGATGAGAAGGAGGAGGAGGAATATGAGGAGGAAGGAGGAGAAGGAGAGGTGGAGAAGATGATGTGGAGAAGGAGGAGAAGAGGTAAAGAAGGGGAAGGGAAGAAGAAGAAGAGGAGGAGGAGGAGGAGGAGGAGGAGGAGGAGGAGGAGGAGGAGGAGAGAAAGAGGTGGAGAAGATGATGTGGAGAAGGAGGAGAGGAGGTAAAGAAGGGGAAGGAGGAGGAGAAGGAGGAGAAGAAGGAGAGGTGGAGAAGATGATGTGGAGGAGGAGAGAAGGTAAAGAAGGGGGAGGATGAGAAAAAGAAAAAGAAGAAGAAGAGAAAGAAAGAAGAAGAAGAGGTGGAGAAGATGATGTGGAGAAGGAGGAGAGGAGGTAAAGAAGGGAAAGAAAGAGAAGGAGAAGAAGAGGTGGAGAAGGAGAGAAAGAGGTGGAAAAGATGATGTGGAGAAGGAAGAGAAGGGGAAGAAGGAGGAGAAGAAGAAGAGGTGGAGAAGGAGAAGAAGATGTGGAGAAGGAGGAGACGGGGTAAAAAGGGGGAAGAAGGAGAGGTGGAGAAGGAGAAGAGGTGGAAAAGATGATGTGGAGAAGGAGAAGAGGAGGTGAAGAACGGGAAGGAGAATGAGAAGAAGAACAAGAGGTGGAAACAGAAAAGGAGAAGAAGTAGGAGAAGAGGAGGAGGTGGAAAAGGAGGAGAAGGAGAAGGGAAGGTGAGGAAGATGATGTAGAGGAAGAGGAGAAACAGGAGGAGAAGAGGTGAAGAGGGTGAAGGACGAAAAGAACAAGAGGTGGAGAAAGGAAAGGAGAAGAAGTAGGAGAAGAGGAGGAGGTGGAAAACGAGGAGGAGGAGGGGAGGTGAAGAAGATGATGTAGAGGAAGAGGAGAAGCAGGAGGAGAGGAGATGAAGAGGGTGAAGGATGAGAAGGAGAAAGGGTGAAGAAGGAGAAGAAGGATGAGGAGGGGGAGGTGGAAAAGGAGAAGAAGAGGAAGTGAAGATGATGTGGAGAAGGAGGAGGAGAGGAAATGAAGACAGGGATGGAGGAAGAGAAAGAGGAGGAGGAGGAGAAGCTTCATCAAAGCTGGCTGGGGGAACCTGGAAGTTGTAGTACAACCCTAAAACTTCTCACTTCTCCAAATCAAGGCAACTTGATCAATGGATTGGGACATGCATGCCCTATCTCTTCTCCACTAGATGTTGCTATTACTCTGTTGAGCCATGACCCATCATCATCATCCTCATCCTCACAGGAAATCCCAAAGAGACCTATGATTGATGGCATTAGAGGCTCAACTATGGAACCCATGGCTGCAAGACCTGAGCTGCCATGGCTGGATGCTATGCAAAGCATGGGAAATGGAGTTTCACAAGGACTTCTTCAGCCTCCTCTGCCAAAGAGTGCCAAGCTACAACTCCCTGGATTCCATAGCACCCAGCTGTGAGGGCAAAGCAGAGCCAAACTGCATTAACTCTACAGTGTAGCTGCACCTGGAGGAGCCTCTCCTTCATACAGTTGAGGTCCACTTGTCCCCAATTAAACAACAACATATCCAGAGGGTTCATGAATATGGGAGCCTCACCCAACTACAAACCCTACGATTCCATAGCAGGTCAAGCTGCATTACATCTATAGAGCAGGCATGGGCAAGCTTGGGCCCTCCAGGTTGGACTTCAACTCCCACAATTCCTAACAACAATGTAATAAACTGTGATCTGTGAATTCAAAGTCTTCCGTCTGTTTGTGAGTCCTTCCCCGAAAATGGGTGCGCCTGGGTGGGATGCAGTTTGATGGATGCCTGATGGATCATGGAGGTCCAATGTCAGCTAGATCAAGTAGTTGCGTACAATTGAGGATTCACAGAGCGAGTACGGATAGGTGGTCCATGCTCTTGTTATATCCCAAATAGACTACTGCAAGGCTCTCTACGTGGGGCTGCCTTTGAAGACCTCTTGGAAGCTTCAATTAGTCCAATGGTTGGCATCCAGGCTACTCACCGGAGCAGCGTACAGGGAGCGTACAACTCCACTGTTACGCGAGCTCCACCGGCTGCCGATCAGCTTCCGAACACAATTCACAGTGCTGGTTTTAACCTCTAAAGCCCTAAACCAGTGTTTCTCAACCTGGGGGTCGGGACCCCTGAGGGGGTTGTGAGGGGGTGTCAAAGGGGTCACCCAAGACCATCAGAAAACATAGTATTTCCTGGTGGTCATTGGGATTCTGTGTGGGAAGTTTGACCCAATTCTATTGTTGGTCGAGTTCAGAATGCTCTTTGATTGTAGGTGAACTATAAATCCCAACAACTACAACTCCCAAATGTCAAGGTCTATTTTCCCCAGACTCTACCAGTGTTCACATTTGGGCATACTGAGTATTCATGCCAAGTTTGGTCCAGATCCATCATTGCATGAATCCACAGTGCTCCTCTGGATATAGGTGAACTACAACTCCCAAACTCAAGGTCAATGCCCACAAAACCCTTCCAGTGTTTTCTATTGGTTATGGGAGTTCTTTGTGCCAAGTTCGGTTTAAATCCATCGCCGGTGGAGTTCAGAATGCTTTTTGATTATAGGTGAACCATAAATCCCAGCAACTACAACTCCCAAATTACAAAATCAATCCCCCCCCCAACCCCACTAGCATTCACATTTGGGCATATTGGGTATTTGTGCTCAATTTAGTCCAGTGAATGAAAATACATCCTGCATATCGGATATTTACATTACGATTTATAACAGTACTAAAATGACAGGTATCAAGTAGCAACGAAAACAATATTATGGTTGGGGGTCACCACAACATATGGAACTGCATTAAGGGGTCACGGCATTAGCAAGGTTGAGAACCACTGCCCTAAACGGTTCTGGTCTAGACTACCTCTCCGAATGTATCTCCTGTTACGAACCATCACAAAGCTTAAGATCGTCAGGAGAAGCCCTGCTCTCGATCCCACCACTTTTGCAAATGCAGTTGGTGGGGAGGAGAGACAGGGCCTTCTCAGCAGTGGCCCCTGTCTGTGGAACTTTCTTCCTCCACCTCCCTCCTGTCCTTTAGAAGACAATTGAAGACTTGGCTTTGGGACCAGGCGTTTAGTTAGTGGACAGCGGCAACTGAAAAGAAAACTTAGGATATCTGCGACATTTGAATTTTCCCTGACTTGGATTTGGTTTTAATTGGCATGTTTAATTTATTGTTTAATGAGTTGTATAATGTGTTTTTAATTATTGTGAATGTTTTCAATGTAATTTTTGATTGTTTATATGCATAGGATGCTTGTGTGAGGCCGCCCTGAGTCCCCCTTTGAGGGGGGGGAGGGGGAGAAGGGCGGGGCAGAAATGCATGCAATACATAAATAAATACATAAATAGGTGCTATAGATGAAGAAATGTGCTCTATAGAGCCAACCCCAGTTTGTGTGTCAGAACAAAACCCAAACAAACTCCAAAGCAAAACAAGACTCAGGCTGGCTTTATACTACCCCATATCCCAGATTATCCGCTTTGAGCTGGATTATATGAGTCTACACTGCCATTTGGGACCAGCAGATCAGATGGATTCAGATCCTGGGATATAGATAGGGCAGTGTAGGTCAAGTTTGGGTCTTGAACGCCTATCTTTGGCAAGTTTGCCCTGCCAACTATAGGGAAGAAGCCTTTCTCTTCCTTCTTCGAACTACAAGAAAGTTGATTCCACCTGAACATTAGGAAGAACTTCCTGAGTGTGTGAGCTGTTCAGGTATCTTCCAACCCTATCATTCTATGATCTCAGAACTTTTGACAGTGGGAGCTGTTCAGAAGTGGAACTCTCTGCCCCGGAGTGTGATGGAGGCTCCTTCTTTGGAGGCTTTGAAACAGAGGCTGGATGGCCATCTGTTGGGGGTGATTTGAATGCAAATTTCCTGTTTCTTGGCAGAATGGGGTTGGACTGGATGGCCCATTAGTTCTCTTCGAACTCTAGGATTCTATGATTCTAAGACTAGGTCTATACTGCCCTATATCCCAGATTATCTGCTTAGAGCTGGATTATATGAGTCTACACTGCCATTTGGGACCAGCAGATCAGCTGGATTCAGATCCTGGGATATAGATAGGGCAGTGTAGGTCAAGTTTGGGTCTTGAACCCCTTTCTTTGGCAAGTTTGCCCTGCAAACTATAGGGAAGAAGCCTTTCTCTTCCTTCTTCGCACTACAAGAAAGGAGATTCCATCTGAACATTAGGAAGAACTTCCTGACTGTGTGAGTTGTTCAGCAGTGGAACTCTCTGACCTGGAGTGTGGTAGAGGCTCCTTCTTTGGAAGCTTTTAAACATAAGCTGGATGGCCATCTGTCAGGGGTGATTTGAATGCAATATTCCTGCTTCTTGGCAGAATGGGGTTGGACTGGATGGCCCATTAGTTCTCTTCCAACTCTAGGATTCTATGATTCTAAGACTAGGTATATACTGCCCTATATCCCAGATTATCTGCTTTGAGCTGGATTATATGAGTCTACACTGCCATTTGGGAACAGCAGATCAGCTGGATTCAGATTCTGGGATATAGATAGGGCAGTGTAGGTCAAGTTTGGGTCTTGAACCCCTTTCTTTGGCAAGTTTGCCCTTCAAACTATAGGGAAGAAGCCTTTCTCTTCCTTCTTCGCACTACAAGAAAGGAGATTCCATCTGAACATTAGGAAGAACTTCCTGACTGTGTGAGTTGTTCAGCAGTGGAACTCTCTGACCTGGAGTGTGGTAGAGGCTCCTTCTTTGGAGGCTTTTAAACAGAGGCTGGATGGCCATCTGTCAGGGGTGATTTGAATGCAATATTCCTGCTTCTTGGCAGAATGGGGTTGGACTGGATGGCCCATTAGTTCTCTTCCAACTCTAGGATTCTATGATTCTAAGACTAGGTATATACTGCCCTATATCCCAGATTATCTGCTTTGAGCTGGATTATATGAGTCTACACTGCCATTTGGGAACAGCAGATCAGCTGGATTCAGATTCTGGGATATAGATAGGGCAGTGTAGGTCAAGTTTGGGTCTTGAACCCCTTTCTTTGGCAGGTTTGCCCTGCAAACTATAGGGAAGAAGCCTTTCTCTTCCTTCTTCGAACTACAAGAAAGGAGATTCCACCTGAACATTAGGAAGAACTTCTTGACTGTGAGAGCTGTTCAGCAGTGGAACTCTCTGCCCTGGAGTGTGGTGGAGGCTCCTTCTTTGGAGGCTTTTAAACAGAGGCTGGGCCATCTGTCAGGGGTGCTTTGAATACAATTCTCCTGCTTCTTGGCAGGTGGTTGGACTGGATGACCCATGAGGATTCTATGATTCTAAGACTCAGGCTGGGTCTATACTGCCCTATATCCCAGATTATCTGCTTTGAGCTGGATTAAATGAGTGTACACTGCCATTTGGGACCGGCAGATCAGCTGGATTCAGATCCTGGGATATAGATAGGGCAGTGTAGGTCAAGTTTGGGTCTTGAACCCCTTTCTTTGGCAAGTTTGCCCTGCAAACTATAGGGAAGAAGCCTTTCTCTTCCTTCTTCGAACTACAAGAAAGTTGATTCCATCTGAACATTAGGAAGAACTTCTTGACTGTGAGAGCTGTTCAGCAGTGGAACTCTCTGCCCTGGAGTGTGGTGGAAGCTCCTTCTTTGGAGGCTTTTAAACAGAGGCTGGATGGCCATCTGTCAGGGGTGCTTTAAATGCATTTCTCCTGCTTCTTGGCAGGTGGTTGGACTGGATGGCCTATGAGGATTCTATGATTCTAAGACTCAGGCTGGGTCTATACTGCCCTATATCCCAGATTATCCACTTTGAGCTGGATTATATGAGTCTACACTACCATTTGGGACCAGCAGATCAACTGGATTCGGATCCTGGGACATAGATAGGGCAGTGTAGGTCAAGTTTGGGTCTTAAACCCCTTTCTTTGGCAAGTTTGCCCTTCAAACTATAGGGGAGAAGCCTTTCTCTTCCTCCTTCGAACTACAAGAAAGGAGATTCTATCTGAATAATAGGAATAACTTTCTGACTGTGTGAGCTGTTCAGGTCTTTTCCAACCCTATCATTCTATGATCTAACAACTTTCTGACAGTGGGAGCTGTTCAGCAGTGGAACTCTCTGCCCTGGAGTGTAGTGGAGGCTCCTTCTTTGGAGGCCTTGAAACAGAGGCTGGATGGCCATCTGTCAGGGGTGCTTTGAATGCAATTCTCCTGCTTTTTGGCAGGTGGTTGGACTTGGATGACCCATGAGGATTCTATGATTCCAAGGCTGGGTCTATACTGCCCTATATCCCAAATTACCTGCTTTGAGGTGGATTATATGAGTCTACACTGCCATTTGGGACCGGCAGATCAACTGGATTAAGATCCTGGGACATAGATAGGGCAGTGTAGGTCAAGTGTGGGTCTTGAACCCCTTTCTTTGGCAAGTTTGCCCTGCCAACTATAGAGAAGAAGCCTTTCTCTTCCTTCCTACAAGAAAGGAAATTCCATCTGAATATTAGGAATAACTTCCTGACTGTGTGAGCAGGTCTCTTCCAACCCTATCATTCTATGATCTAAGAACTTTCTGACAGTGGGAGCTGTTCAGGAGTGGAACTCTCTGCCCTGGAGTGTGGTGGAGCCCCTTCTTTGGAGGCTTTTAAACAGAAGCTGGATGGCCATCTGTCAGGGGTGCTCTGAATGCAATTTTCCTGCTTCTTGGCAGAATGGGGTTGGACTGGATGGCCCATGAGTTCTCTTCCAACTCTAGGATTCTATGATTCTAAGGCTGAGTCTATTCTGCCCTATATCCCAGATTATCTGCTTTGAGGTGAATTATATGTCTACACTGCCATTTGGGACCGGCAGATCAGCTGGATTCAGTTCCTGGGACATAGATAAGGCAGTGTTGGTCAAGTTTGGGTCTTCAACCCCTTTCTTTGGCAGGTTTGCCCTGCAAACTATAGGGAGGAAGCCTTTCTCTTCCTTCTTCGAACTACAAGAAAGGAAATTCCATCTGAATATTGGGAAGAGAGCTGGATTATATGAGTCTACGCTGCCATTTGGGGCCAGCAGATCAGCTGGATTCAGATCCTGGGTTATAGATAGGGCAGTGTAGGTCAAGTTTGGGTCTTGAACCCCTTTCTTTGGCAAGTTTGCCCTTCAAACTATAGGGACGAAGCCTTTCTCTTCCTTAGGTTGGCCAACAAGTGGCTACTCTTGGTCTGGCTTCTTCTCCAAGCCACAGAGAGACTGAAAGGCTCTGGGAGGGCCCTCCCTCCCGCTTGTATATAGGATGGAGGCACCGATTGGCTGCTCCTAAGGGTCCCCCTTGGACCCCCCACCCTTTCCCCCTTCGAGTAAGGCTTTGGGGCGACCCAAACTCACCCTTTCCCAGCACAGGCGCCTCCGCACTGGTTGCCCATCGCCTCTCCGGCAGAAGCCGCATTTCCTGGTTGCTTGCTTTCTTTCTTCCTTTCTTCCTTTCTCTTTCTTTCTTTCTCTCTTCCAAGCAAGGCAAAGCAGGAGGAGGAGGAGGAGGAGGAAGAAGAGGGCACCCGACCCTCCCACCAAAGGCCACCCTGCCCCTGGCAAGCAGGGAGGGCACCCCTCTCACCTGGGAGAGTCGGATTAGGGAGGAAAACACACACCTTGCTCCCCTTGCGAAAGGCAACCACAAGCCTGGGAGGCGTGCCTTGGAAGGAGGAGAGAGAGAGAGAGAGAGAGAGGCTCTTCCTCCTCCTCCTGCTGCTGCTTTCCATTTGGGTCAGCTCCAGAGGGAACTGAAAGCCCATCCATACTGTGGACTTAATGCGCTTTGACACCGCTCGCCCTCCCTAGGGCTGTGGAATCCTGCCAGCAGCAGTTTGGGGCTCCCCAAAAGACTTTCCTTAAGCCCCTTTCCACGCAGCTGTATCAAATCCACTGAGTGTGGACTCAGATCACCCAATTCCAAGCAAATATTGGGCAGAGGGGGGAAGAAGACAGTTCCACCTTGTCTCCTCTGCTATGAATATAATAATATAATATAATACAATACAATACAATATAATATAATTATTATATTGTAATAATATATTATATTATTATAAATATATTATTATTATTAATAATAATACAATATTATTATAGGTTCTTGTGGGTTTTTTCGGGCTATAGAGCCATGTTCTAGAGGCATTTCTCCTGACGTTTCG